>CM035591.1:35245333-36445333 GCA_020423425.1 Chrysopa pallens | reverse complement strand
TTTTCGAGCAAACTATACATATTTCATGAAAAAATAACTCTTTACGAATAGCCATTTCCAAACAAATGAAATTAAAAAAATTTCCGTAGAACTTGTGTTAACTACAGTTTTTCGATTTAAATCCCTATAGCTCAAAAACAAAACATTATTCGAAAATAAACTGCTTATTTTTGCCTAATTTACATGAAAAAATCATTAAAATAGCTCAATACCTTATAGTACTTTGAAAAAGAAGTAGGTGGTCTTAAAAATAACTGGATCAAAATTGGTCAGACACAACCCGGATTCTTAATAATAAAGCTATTCTAAACATAGTTCCATTGACAGAATTCGATGCTCTATTTTTGCACACTTAAGTATCACTAGTTCCTGCTCTAATAACATAAATTATTTTGTCTATACGATTCCAATATCATATTATGTAGTTTATTCAAAGTTAATTGAATTTAAACCTTCAAGATATTACAATATTGTGATGATAGATACAGATTATACATAATCTTGTTATTACACCTAAATAAATATCAGATATCATACAAGTGACGATTTACAATCGTAATCTGATTAAAAAATCAATTTTCTACAATTATTTTTATTTTTTTTTTTTACCTTTACAGTATAAGATGTGTAGGTACGGACGTAGTAAGTAGATACCTATAAATGTGTATTTATTTATTTATTTTTTGTCAAACTAATACTTAATCCAATCTTAATATTGACATTTCATTTATACACATTTAACTTTGATGTGCTTTTTTCTATTCAAAAAACTTATCTCTTTGTACAAAGCTAAGGTTATAGAAATATGTTATGTAAAATTATTAAAATGCCAATTAAAGATCATTGAAACCATTAGCTGTTTATTAAAATGCGTGATAGTGATATAACTAGATCTCATTTTACGAAAGTAGATTTCACCTTTTTTAATGGTACTAATGCTTTTTGGTACCGGATTTTAAATAAAAACACGAGACGACGGAAAGGATATACAAAGATTTTCTATAGAAAATAATTGCTAGAATATCGGTAAAATTGTAACGCATATAATAGAAAATAAGGCGGCTTTTAAAGATCAATACCGTTGTTAAGTAGAATCTTTATAGCTACTACATATAACAATATCTATGGAGATTCTAAGCAAATAAGCAAATATTTATTGATTTTGGAGATAGGGAAAATGTACAAATTTTTTATCAGGTCAATTGAAGCGTCTTATACATTTTTCTTCAAAGATAAACATTTTTAGTGTGAACAAATGAGTTGATGATTGTGAATAAAAATGGTATATAAATAATGTTATTATTCAAAATATTAATATCGTTATTATTTTGTAGGGAAATTTTTCGTAGGAGTGACCGCTTATCATAGAATCACCCATACAGCATACTTCGAATTTCGTTTGGTACTGATCCTAGTTTCACATTTTGATGAGTAAAATAGCAGATTTTTTATTGCATCTTCCCTATTCACTATGCCGTTATATCTATTGTGATGACTTTTAATTTTTTTTTTTTTTTTTTTAATTTGTGCTTATTTTAAAACATTTTCAGTTCCTTGTTTAGGAAGTAAAACATTTTAATTGAAGTAATTAAAAAATTTGACTGACAAACCAAGAACAAAACTGGTTTAATCAACACACAACGTAAAAAAAATGTTTTTGAATTGTTCCTTGTTTTATTTTTAAATTTGTAACATATTATTACAATTATTCGTTTTTGCACGTAACACATTTTTTACTGGACCGTTTTGTATGCGATGACTTTTCAAACAAATGTAATGGGAAAAAACAACTAAAAAGTCACATCAGTTATTTAAAAACACTTTAAAGATCTTTTTAACTTTTTAAATCGTATTACCTATATTCTATTAGGTATAAGTAAATTGAATTTCTATACAAATATATATATTTTTTTTCTTAATAATACATTTAAATTTGTATTTATCTTACTAATCCAAAAACGTGTTGATTTCCCAAAGGATTTCAGAATGAAGAAGAAAGTTCACAAATCCATATAAATACAATACGTACATACACCTGCTGGGATCGATATTAAACGATTGTTGTTGTAATAGAAATTTACATAAGTCGACAAAACATCGTGTGAGGTAAAAATAAATGAAAAATTTTTGATAATCTATCATTGAATAGTTTTTGTTTTTGTTT
Source organism: Chrysopa pallens (assembly GCA_020423425.1). NCBI lineage: Eukaryota > Metazoa > Arthropoda > Insecta > Neuroptera > Chrysopidae > Chrysopa > Chrysopa pallens. The sequence goes on along the minus strand of CM035591.1, from coordinate 36,443,169 downwards.
TTTTGTTTCTAAGCAATTCATAATTAATTATATGAAATTCTTATTAATTTTAAATTAATTAATAAAAGATTGTATATGATTAGATAAATAATTATCTATATATCAATTTAATTAATTAATTAAATGAATTTTTATTAATAATTCAAATGGTTTCGGTTATTTGTATACAGTCGCATACCAAACATTTCATTATTGGACTTTAATTAGTAACTAGTTGAATTTATTTTGGAATTCAATATGTAAGAAAATATTTAGATGGCAGGTGAATTATGTTTAGAAATTTTTTTGTTTCTAAAAACTAGTCAGTATATACTCAATCTTGTCTGAAACCGTTTTTGGAAATTTTATAATTATTGAAGTCAATATCAAATCTACAACTATTTCACAGTGTTTATAAGAATTAATTAATTATTAACAATTAGGACACAATATCTACCACATTCTACTCTTCACTCAATATAATTTCGTCCACCCACATCATTGATTTAATGTAATGGTCGTAGATTGGAGATATTAATGCCGTTTCAATTTGGTATAAAGGGAAGAATGAGGAACAGAAGTAATGGAAATGATATTCAACGAACACATGGATTTATTAGATAATCCGTTTAACTTCTGTTCCTCAGGCTTCGTGATCTAAATTATTTGGATTTGATAGGTAGTGCGTCTCCAGCTTGGTTTTGAAACGAATAATGACGATATAGGACTAGATTTGTGATTCGTATCAGTGCATCGTCGGTCGAATGTTACCGGTATTTGAAGTCATTACCTCACAGCCAGATTAGCCAAGCACTTAAACATAGTACTTTAACTATTTGAGCCACTCTGCAGGTCTAGCTTTAGCTGGTCTGGCCATTCTGCTGATATTAATGAGTATTTGTTTGAAAATGTGAATTTCAGACTAGAAGAGGTAAAATTTCAAAAAATATTAATTAAATTTTAGAAAAACACACTTCATATGAAGACTAGAAAGTAAAAATTTTAATGTCAAATAATTTATTTATTTTATTTTTCTTATATTATTTTTTAATTTCAGACCACATTTACGAAACCTATAGCTTCTCGTAACCTCAACCTTTTTTATATGAAAACTAAAAAATAAAATTTTTTTGACATTAAAATTCTTATTTTTTAGTCTTTATGTGAAGGACATATGTTTTCTTGCTTTTTTACGAACGCATTTTTTTAATGCAAATTTTAATCTTAAATTTAATTTATGTTTTTTGAAACTTAATATCTTCTAGCCTGAAATTTACATTTATTTCAAACAAATGAATACACATAAGCTCCAGTGGACTGGCCTGACCAGCTAGAGCGTTAAAGTGACATTCCTATGTATGCCATTGGGCCTTACAAGTCTCCATATTGTTCCAATGTACAGTCACTTTAGAGGTGAAAATATTAGAGGTGCTTCATAAGTATAGTTCTTGAAGAATATAAATATATGAAGAAGAACCATTTTGCAGCAAAAAATCGTTTATATTTTATTAAATGTTACTTAATATAAGTTTATACAGTCAACAAAAATCATTTCATTCAATTAATCAAATTTTAAACAGTGTATCATCGCCCTTTTACAAAAACATATAACAGTCATTTAACTTGGTCAATTATTTTAGACGTTCCCTCTTTAATTTACTGTTCACATTTGGGGTTGTACAAATAAAATAATCTACGCTTCCTTGCATTCGATGGTGATATTTTTTTACTACATGTGCATGTTAAAATTAACTTTTCATATTTTAACCAAACATAACAGAGTTCAATAAATCATGTTATTATTTTGACCAGAAAATAATCCATTTTGAAAACATTGGAATAACATTCTTAAATCCGATTTAAATAACCAGTCAAATCCTTTTAAAATTTTTATTTATAATTGTTTTATCAATAGCAGATTTTTATGTTTTTTTTTGAGAAATAACTTTTTAATTAAAATAAAACAAATTTTTAGGAAATCCAATTACAAATTTTGTAAAAAACTTAATCTCTTTTTTGACAAAAAAATATCCAATCATTTGGAACAATAAACAAAAAATTATACGGATTATTTTCCATTCAATACTAAATAGGCTTTAAATTTTTTTGGTAAAGTCATTGTATCCACTAAGAAAAGACTTTAATCTATTTGAAAATAATGAGCCTCCTTTTTTGTAATTTGTTGGTGCATCGTGAAATGTATAGATATTTCGAAAATATTCAGTAGCTGTTTTATAATATTTAATGACAATAAGCATTTTGTTAGAGGTATTTCACCAGTTCTTGATGGAATTACTAGACTGCTGTTACCAAGTAAATATTTAAATTTGAATAATAATTGCTGATTGAAATTTTAGAAAAACAGATGTTCGAATGTAAGTTTATCTCAGTTGAAATAAAAAAGGAATACAAGTTAAATTTATCGATTTAGAAGTTAAGTTAAATCACTTCGCTTCGTTTTATCCTGAATTACCTAAAACTTTCAGTGTTCATGATTCTTAATGTTGAATTACTTTACCTCAAGGAATAAGGTTATCTATCCGATGTACAATTATTTACAAATTCAATTAAAGTGTATGTACTTCAAGAACAAGAATTTGAAGTTATTTTTAAAAATTCTAGCCTAAATATGAACCATAAAATTTCTTCATTAAACAAAGATAGAGATTTGTATAAATGACGTCATACATGTTGTTCATATATATAGTGATTATATATAAAGGATTTTCTACAGTATGAGGTCCTATCAATGTCCATGACAATTATATACACTTTTCTTCAAAATTTAATCTATAACTAAAGACAATAAACAAAAAATCAAAATTTAAATACAGTATATTTTGTCTGGTTAAGTCGTTCATACCATAACTATTGTCTAAAAAGTTGAACATTCTATTATTTCAATGTCTTTCGAAGAGAATTAAGTACGCGCAATATCTTCACACTCTGTTAGTAATCCAAGAATTCAGTGAATATCGACAAACATACATATCACGAAGATTCACTACTTGTTCGTAACAGTTTTGATTGAAACCTTTGTAGAGTTTCGATTTTCATGTTGTTTGTAGTTCCGCTTCACACCGGTTTAAGAATTGTTTTATATTTCAGCGCTTTATTTTCTATGACAACTTAGAACTTTGACTCAATGGCCAGTTTAGTGAAAAAAGGTAAACTGTTTTGTTCTCAATCAGGTATAATTATACCATGTAAGTGTTGTATAAAGGGCATGTTCCTTTCCCAAATTGAATATTACTTGTAAGTTGAATACAACCGGTATTTAGTGAACATTTTCTTTTTATCAATGCTGTTTTTCTCATTTGGTTTCTCAAAGAATATATTTTCGAATTACTTTGAAGTAGTTCTTAGATGTCGACTAGTGAGTTTTATATCACTTAATTGTTATATTTTTATATTTTATAATCATACTGCTCAAATGTTTTAATAAAATTTAATTTTAATAAAATTAATTTAATTTAAAAGCTATTTAATTGCGTTTAAATAAAATATATATTAATTTTTCCGATATAATACATAAATATTGTAACATACTTGAAAGGGAGAATTATCTTTTGTAAAACGATTCGCATGGCTAATCATTTAAAGTGTTTGGTGCTCAGCGATCCTTATATGATCGGTATTTAACACATAACCAATTCAAAGGCTATAGATCATTATTTGTTAAATAAATTGGGTACAGGTTATACCAAAAAATAAAACAAATAGAAGATAAATATAATTTTTTTCATATTTTCAAAAATATTGGTAAATAATATACGTCACATGAGCATTGTTTTTGCAAAGATGGCCACTTGAAATTTGATTGAGAAAAAATTTCTGCAAGGAATTCAATCAAGTGTCTACGATTTTAGTATAAAATATATGATAGACAAAATTTAGGCTAAAGTTTATATCGCTGAAAATTATCAAAGAAACAAAATTTTGGTAAAGATGTTCATAGCAAAGACTAATTATTATGAAATATTAGAATACTGCACATTCAACATTGTGCAAATAAAAAACTAACAGTCCGTTCAACCATAGTCCGTCGTTCTAGCCACAAGAGTGAAAAGAAAAATCCAAATTCTGTCCATGGCGTTATCAGCAAATTCATAATTGTTTCATAAACAATACTTTACACTGACAGTTATTGTTTTTTAATATTTATTTATCTCTGACATTTTAGCTTCTATGTAATTGAAAATTTGTTATGGTATGTAGGCGGTGGTAAAAGCACTATAATTGAACTATTATTGACATAAATAAAAGAAATAAATACTTAGTTGTTCAGGAGTTTTTAAACATTTGCAAAAGTTCACTGATTGTTCAAGCTATTTTAATTATGTAATTGTGAAGTTTACTTGTGATTCAATAATATAATGCTAGTGCTTTGTATGAGTATTCAGCATTACAACGAAGGGTCAGTGACATAGACGGATTTCTGTTTAGGTACAAGCCTAAAACGGCATTATTTTAGATGCGACAAAATGTTGATATCATAAAATTTTAGTTTAGTTGTCAACATTTTTTTATAGCTATATAATTACTTTCGAAAAGCAAAAAAGGTATCAGTCTAGGTCGATACTTATCCCAAATCTGCCTCGGGTCAGCGGTAGTAAATTATTTGCTCTAGTTTAATAATTGAAGCCTATTTTCATCGCCTTACGAAGGTTTACAAAGATGTCAAGCTGTAAATCGAAAATAACGAATCATAATTTAATTAATTGAGGGTTCGGGAATTCAGATGTTTAATTAATGCCAGTGTATTTAGAGTTCTTTTTAAAACATAGTTAAATACAGATTAATATCTTATGAATGGAATTTTCATGAGAATGACATGAATCATAAGCCTTGGGTTACATAACAGAAAACATTCAAACATTTCTGTATCTAAACATTCCAATATATAAAAAAAAAAAAAATAACAATAATATCATAGTCAACTGAATTTTACTCTGTTGATAATAATTTAAATGAATGCAGAAGTATATCGAATTCTCATTTAGATATATTTATAAAAAATACATTCAAAACTTGCTTTTTTGGCATTTTTTTCCTGAATATAATAAATTTATCAGAATTTTGACAGATCAAAAAAAGGATCCAAAAAAATTACATTATTATAAAATATTTTTTATTCTTGATCCTCCCACAATTCCTTTCCATTTTTTTATTTTCCTTTTTTTGATATTTTTATTAAAAAGTATAAATTTATATGTTAGATAAAAATATGACATTTACGAGTTTTTTGTTTTATCATATAATTTTTTATACAAAAACCTTTCATTTCATTTTTTTTTTTCGGAAATCTATTTAAAAAAAAAATCTGTATGCCGTATTTTGAATAGTAAAGTCATAAAATTATTTTTATTAGATTTTCTGTTTTTTTTTTTTTTTATTCTGTATTTAATTTGGAAGAATTGATTAAAAAATACGTAAATAAAACATTTTATGTTTAATTTATTTGCTTGATTTTTTAATAGTTTTTGTTCTCTTCAAAAGGTAAAGGTTGAAATTATGCAAAAGAATTTTTTAAAATTTTAATAATAAACACTTTGTTAGAAATTTTTATTAACTTAAAAAAATAAAATTAGATACTATAAAATAATGTTTTGTTGGTTAAGCCTCAGGTCCATAAATTATTGTCAAATAGTGGTATTATAAATTGGTGCTTGAAAAGGGATGATGAAGTGTTTAGAAGAAATTACGTTCTGTGCAATAAAACCTCTGTAGGTAAACACAAGTTTCTAAATGTACGCATGAAATAAATTATCTTCTGTAATAGGGTCGTTGCATGAAACTGGATTTGATATATTTCAAACAACTAGAAACTAGAGTCAATATCATCATAACATAACTTAAAAATTAATCTGCCGAAGAAATTTCTCTTACCTTATATATATATATATATATATATATATATATATATATATATATATATATATATATATATATATATATATATATATATATATTATGTATATATACATAAGGTAAGAGAAATCTTTGACTATATTTGGCCTTCAACCTGATTTCTGCCTTCGATCTCAGTACTCATTTCGCTCTCAAGAAAGAGAATATATTTTATGCTTTTCAAAAAAATTTCAAAACTATAAAATATATAAAAAACTATAAAATATAAAGATGAAAGTTCCAAGAAATAGATGATGTCTTTGGAGTATATATTATTTAACGCAACAAAATAAGGAAAAAAGGTGGCTATGGAGTGTGGAAGGCCCAAAAAAGCCATCTGCTATTTTCAGTGTATTCAGCGTAAGCGTTAACTTACAAATGTTTGTTTTTGAAAATTTTGTGAAAGACTGTATAATACTGTTTTACAATATTCAATAAGAACTCGGTATTTTAGAATAGTTAAAATCTGGTGTCGGAACACACGAAATCTTTACGTTATGTACCTAATAGAGTCAGTGGTAAGAAACATAAAATGATTCCGGTAAGATTAAGAAGCTTCATCTTAGCATTTCATAGGGAAAATCGAGGATAGTTGACCAAATTTCGGTTTAGGTGTAAACAATTTTTTGTTATAGTGTATATTACTATATAAATCTGATTGGTACACTAGTCAGATTTTAAAAAAATGTCAAAAATCTCGCAATCAATAACACTTGTGTTTATACGATCTTGTATAATTTGAATCATGAGTTAACCAACCCCATGTCTGGGGTAGGTCACAACAGAGTTACAGTAAGTCAAAATACCCCTATAGTCAACATTCTCTGGTCTCCCCTTCTAACTAATTAAAAGAATATGGAATTTTTCATGAATTAAGATTTAAAAAACAAAAGACAAAACCATTTGCAGTTCTTACATTTTATGTTTGCACAATAAAGTAATTAACAATATTTGTAATTATTTATGATTAATATGTTGTGTATGCACAAAAAAATGCGTTATAATTCATAGGATTACAGAATAATAAATAATTATTTCATTAACGAATATATTCTTACAGGCATCACGAAAAAATTTATTCAAGCATATTTCAGCACACTATAAAAACAGTACACGAAACGTTTGGCTGCCACTTAATGTGTTAAGATTAATATCCTTTAGGTTTAACAACTACTTTCGTATGCATTAAATACTTATGGAGACTTTGTGATTTTATTTATTACTAGTTTTTTATGAAATTTACATTCTTCAAATGGAAGTAACTGTGAAAATTTCTAAAGGGTCAACTCTGATACTTCAGGAATTACGAATTTTCATCTCCATGGAATTACGAAACCGATCATGATCTTATTAAAGAAAGCCCAAAGAAATTATTCCATAATGTAAGGAAAACCAACACACGCAACGACATGACAACAACAGATGATAGATGTTCGAATTTTCATTTAAATTTACCTACCTTTTACAATAATTTCTTTTTAACCGAAAAATTAATAGTTTATAATGAAGTTAGAAACAAATAAATAATCTTGTGAGCTAAGCTTAAAAAAGAAGAGGTGTTTGGACAAAAAGAAGGATATTTTGATGGAATCTACATGTTTTGAATAAAAATTTTGCTTTACCTGAAACATGAAATATGAAAAAGTAAAAAATTTGATCGAGAAAATAAGTCTACTTTTTTCGTTCTTCCTTGTTCTTGAGTCGATTTTAGGATACAATTTTCATTAGTTTCTGGTTAGTTCACATGTACAATGTAAAAACTAAAATATACAACTTTCCAATTTGATTTAATCAATTCTTGTAAAAAATTCAAAAGTTTTGATGATAGCCTTTGTAAAAATGTTTTACTCAGAAAATCCAATTGTTCCAATCCTGATGTTGATGTAGAAAAATATTGTTTTTGTCTTCATAAGCATTAATTGTGCTGAGATGCTCAAGTTTGCTGTATCGAATGAATCTTGCTGAATCGAAATCATTGCAATTATTTCAAAATTATATTTACTAGTCGATACAAGTTACATGAAGTATTTATAAGCACAATTTTATAACTAAAATGCTAAATATGGTGTAAAAATAGGTATATTATTGCAATTCCACACAAGTATTTTTTCTACAGTATTTGTTTGTTACTCAGCGATGGTAAATCGTTTATGGTCAATTGTATAAACGGAATGATATTCAACTGCGTAGACATGATTTAATTTTTCAATGCTTCTGTATTTTTATCTTTTATATCAATGTTTTTTTTTTTTAAATACTTTTGTTAGTTCATTTTAATTGGTGCAGATGTATTTTTGTAAAACACAAAAAATTGGTTAAATTGATTAATGCGTTACGCGTTTATAATATTGTGAATAAAATAAAAAAACTTACAATAACAATAAAATTAAAAGTGAATAATAGGTTTAGTCACGTGAACTTGTGAACAAAAACACTAAAATAATACGTCTATTCACTTGATATCGTGTAAATAACGAGCCTGTCAGCATTATTATATTTTTTTTTTTTAAATTTTTATTTTAAGTATACCTAAATGATATAGTTACAAAAACCTCACTTTGTGTAATTAATTATTTGCTCTAATGATTTCTATTAAAAGAAAAATAGCTGACTATTTCTTATGGATAATCTAGGCATAATCACAAAAATGTTTCTTAAGTCACAAAAGTTGGGAATAAAACAAGGAACTATTAAAGTGATTGAAAAGAATTCAGGAATGATTCCAAATTAAATTATACACTAATGGTGTGAAACATCAGTGTCATTTTATAATAAATTTCCAGTGAAATTGAAACAGTAGAATGGACCATTTTCTAATCAGTTTCCTCGAGAAATCTATGAGGGGTACCAGAAAAAAGATTATGAACTAGTTTTGTATTAGTCTAAGAGCTCGTGATGATTAACGGTATTTCTGTAAGGCTGTAATTTTTATAAAGGTGAATCATAATATTCGAAGTATGGAAACCATGTCTTGATATGAATTAACCCTATACGTCATCACCTTTTATACATTTAAAAGGGGATGAGACTTGAGTTTGAAAACCGGTAAGAGTAAAAAAAATATTATAAACTAAACATTGCAGATAACAATATATTTAAAATAAAAAAGACTATTTGTCTTTTTTGGCTATTTTTAAAAAGAATGAAGTCAAAACGTCTAGAAATTTTGCACTACACCCATAAAATTTGAATGTATATAATATGTATGAGAAATCTTAATATGTATGTGTGAAAACTTGCCAACGCGCTCATTTTAAATGTATACAAGTTGATGATGCCAGAATGTGGTTTTCATACTGAAAAAAATTACAGGTTAGTAAAAAGGCCATTTATAAAATCGTCCAAAAGCTCTCGTCTAATAATATATACTGATCGTGTCATATCTATATTTTCCGTTGACACGAATAAGTTCGAGGAAGGTTCTTATGATGAAAAAAATTGAAACATTTGCCCGGTAAAGTTGAAAAACCGTACTTTTTTCTTACACACTGAACCATTTTGGAAGGCTTTGGAATATTTATTTTACGAAATCATCAAGTAAAATTTATTATTTGATGCAAAGATTTCGAAACAACAAGAAAAAATTAATATTTTTCAAACTCTCATTTGAAATACGTAACAAAAACGAATATGTAATGCTAAGTAACGAATTGTAATGGTTGGAATGGAATGGAAAAAATTTTGGCTATTAGTTTCTAAAGAAGAATAACATGCGGTTCAAATTTGAATATATCCACCAATGTACTGCCTAAACCTATAAGTTAAAAAGTCCAGAGATTCCTGTTATAACATAGACGAGGCCAAATAAAGAATTTTTTTCAAATGGGAGGAAAAGACGTTTCAAATTTTTAATGTCGTACATGGTACAGTTCAAAATACTAATTGAGAAAGATTGAAATTTTTAGTATCCTATTATAATTCAGATAGGAGAGGAGAAAAATTTTTGCGTGATAGGTAAAAACGTCAAAACGTGACTGGCTTACCATCTCATAATCTGCAATTAAAATTCGGCTCGATAATCATTATATTGCAGAACGTAAACTTGATTTGCGGTGATGAAATTATTGAAACACGTCATCGAAGCCTCAATTTTGAAAGGGAAGTACAAAGGCGAAGATGTTTTGATTCCACACACTCCTATGATTCCGAACGACATGCCATTCGACTTTTAACAGTTACAATTTCCAATGCGGCACACATTTGTAATCTCGATAAATAAATTGCTACGGCAGTCGTTAAGTGTTTATGCTATCAATCGGGAAAATCTAATGTCGTCTATTCCAGTGTCGGAAAACCACCAACATTATTTATTTACGCGTAAGAAAAGAATGATAATAGTGTTATGTATCAAAAAGCATTACGATCAAGGAGTTTTGATAAGCAAGTCTAAGATTACAATAAACAATATATTTTTTAATTTTTTTTTTTTTTTATATTATTTATTCCATTTCGAATAGTCAAAGCTAAGACAGGACAACGTCTGTCTGTTCATTTAGTAATTTTGCAAGATTAAATCGTATACAAATTGTTTTCAAATAATGGTGAAATGGTGAAATCAAGTCAGAAACATCCTTAGTTATAGATTCTATCCATTTTTACCGATTTTTCCATTAACCATTTTTTAAATAGTTAATGGAAACTAGTAATAGTTAATGGTTACTTACACTCACCTTCAATTTATTGCCACCTATTATATAATTTTATCTCAACCTTATTCTATGGTTTTGTGGATGATTTACTTAACCAATGGTACCATACCAATATCAATGCCAATGGTGTGTTACTCAAGATTTGTTACAATCGAAATTTCAAAGACAATTAATACACTTTGCTCCTCTTTCCATTAAATATTATTGAAAGCTTAATTCCCATAGATTATTTCAAATTTGAATCAACATTAGTTTCAGACTGATTTACGATGAAGTTAACAAAATATTTATATTATTACATTTTTTGATAGAATCAGATTTCTAAATTAATAAATATAACAGGCGCCGCTATAAGCCTTGTTGAAGCGATAAATATAGGTTCTTATTCGGTTTTTTTTTTTATAACAAAATCAACAGCATGGGAGGCTTTAATTATCATAATTTATGTTAAATCAGTCTGTCATCATTTTAATAAGTGTTTTCTTCACACTATTTGAAAACGTTATCAGCCCCATACAAAACATAAATAAATATGTTTATATGTTTTTTAACACACAATAATCACATACATTAAAAATCTATTTATCATAATATAAATCGATTAGGTTGTTGAAATGAAGATCCTAAATGATTCAGTAAAATAGACTAATGAAAAATTTTAATAAATTAGAATTTAGTTGGTAAATTCGTAGTAGGAAGACTTCGGCTTGTTCTTTAAGACATCTTTTTGACATGTTTAGATTGTAATATTTAATCATTGTCATAGTAATTTTACATTATTTTGTTTTTCTTTCTTTTTTTTTTTTGAAAAAGGATAGTTGTTAAACCACTAACACTATGCATTGACATATAGTCGGGTATTTATACTCTAATTATCCAGTCCATACGGTTATACGAGTTTGTTATATAATAGTGCGTATTATAATAATACATGTGTTTATTAGCTGAATTATAGATGAAATGTTGGCGTATCTAAACAGTTTACAAAAAAAATTTTCTATGAAATCTTGTGTATTTTTTGTGATTAAATTTTGTATGGTTTAAAACGTGGCCCATTGATTTATTCGATCCATCATCAAAATTGAATGAATACCTATACAGAAATTTTGTTATATTTAACCATTTCATTCTTTATTAGATGACATTAATATGAAATTCAATAACTTTTAACCATGTTTAACTCTTTTAATAAGCATTTTCCGGAAAATATTGCCAGTAAAGATATAAAAAATTTAAGTATGTAACAAATTTGTACCTTTACTCCTACAACAATACTATTGGATCAACTTGCCATAAAATTAAGCATTGTATTCGACTGACTTGGTAATACAAAATTTTTAATAAATCGAAACTATATTTTATTTAGTGGTCTAAATTTACATAGGATTATTTAGTTCGGGATTGCTTCACCAATGGTTTTAAACACTTTAATTATCTGTTGAATTTGTCGTTGAACAACTTCTGATGCAGTTATTCGTAAAAATATGTACGGAATCCTAAAAACGCCGTCGAACAAGGAAACCCATTAAACGAAATCTGTAAATAATTTATTGTCTTTAAATTACACTCAAAAATATATATCAAATTTGAACAAAATTAAATTAAAAAAATATTAAGGTTTTTAATTTTCATAAATTTAATAAAATTATTTTAAAATTTGACAAGATTATCAAATTTGAAATAAATAATAACAAAAAAAAAAATTATTGTTTTTGAATATTTAAATTATTACTGTGTTTAAATTAAGATAAAATTAAAATTTATTGTTCGAAATAATTATTAAAAAAATTCTTTCAACAATTCTAGGCTAATAAAGGGAGAGTAGTCAATTCAATTCAATTTTAAATTTCAAGATTCTTCCCAGCGCTTATACTTATACATAATTAATATAAATGTTTCAATTGCCTCATGCCTCATTTTTTGTTTTATTCCATGAAAATCTTGTAAAAACATATAGCTGCAAGCTTTAATGAATGCGATAATGATAACGCCTGTAAAACTATGTTTCCATTTCCCAAATATATTGTGCTTAGTATATTTTTGTCTACTTATCTACCTCTCTATTTGTTTCTCTAAATGAATAGAAGAATGGAAAAGAGGCAGCTATATTCTATCCCTGCCAATAAGCTCTTCTGAACCTTTTTAAAAATCTTTAATTTTAACCTGATTCGCTTCATTTGATATATGTATTAAAATGATGTATTGAAGACCTAATTTTAGTACTTTCATTATATTATTATAGGTTTTATTTCAGAATTATTCTGCCAGTTTGATTTTACTGCAGCAGGGCATCTTAATAATTCAAGTTTTTTAATTAAAAATTTGAGAACCTCATTTAATATTTAACAAAATATTATATTTACATTACATTACATAACATTTTTAACAAAAAAGCACTTTTTGATACTTTTTGAGCAGTTACACATGTTAGTCAACCAGTGCAGTAATTTTTATAGTAATTTTGATTAAATTGATTTATTAAATTCAGACCTGAAATGAAAGCAACTAATTCTGAAATTTACATTATATTAAAAATGCTATTTTTCACATTTCTCGACCAGCGAGAATTCACGGCAGCAGTGCATCAAGACGATTCAAATTTCTTAATTAATAATTTTGCCATCTAATTTAATTTTGCAGTACCTAATAATCACCTAATTTTGAGTAAATATAAAGTCAATTTTGAATACTTCGGCTAGCTGGACTAAAAGCGTTATTTAAAATTTTTTTTAATTTTTGATTTCTCTCTTTTGACCAAACAACGAAATAAAAACATTAAAAACAAAAACATGTAGAAATCTTAATAATTAATATTTTAATGATAATTATAAATAATTAAATCATTGAAAATTATGCATAATTATAGAGTATTTTAGTAATTAAAAATTATTGTAAACAATATTTTTCGTTTAATTAAATGTAATACTATAATTAATATTTTAAAATTCATTGCAAATATGTTTTTAGTATAATTTTAAGATAATAATTTTAGCGCCAATTTAAAAATAAATGAAACGCACTCAACAGAACACTTAATAAATAAATAAGTTTTAAAAACTCACCGTCTTTACAACCACAAAACATCATCATAAAAACCATATGTTAATGATATTCATTCACTAATGAGCTGAACAAACTCAAATTTCATTATATAAAATTGGCTTCATAAAAACAGCAGTGTTTGTGCTACAACAAAACAGAACAAATTTAATGGTTGTCATTTGAATATTTGACAAAAATTGTTATAATTTACACGATAATTAAAAACACAAAAACAATATTTAAATAAATTCTTATATATTCAAGTCGTCCCATACCACAATCATGCCATGAAAAATATTAAAACATGGAATTCAAGAATCATTTTATAAAAAATATAGAAAGTTTGTCGTTATTTGCTGATGAGTACGTAAAAAAATATATCAAAATTTTAAAACTACATTAGATAAATACTATAACCGACTATGCCCGATTTAATTATAGAAATCAGATTATTTTATTATGAATGGGCTTTAGTTCGCGTTCTTTTATATATGTTCCGGTGGAATTTTGTAATTGAATTTAAACTAACTTCCCGATGGTCTAGATACTTGTAATTTAGACCATAGATCGGAAGTGGATGATAATGTACGAAAATATGAAAAAATAAAAAGGAGGAGAAATTCAAACGAAAAACATGGGGCACAGATAATTGATACATGAATAGGTCAGGTAATGCTGCTGCATGCGTGCCATGTTTTTCGTTTGAAATTTGAGAAATTATATTATACTTTTAAGCCGGTTATAAAAACATGGTACATTAAGAATTATTTTTATTTTATTATTTATGTATTTATCTAATCGAACTTTAAATGTACTCAAACGAAAAATTTTAAATTTTAAATTCACCGTAAATAAAATTTTATTAAAAGTTTATCTTATTAACTTTCAAACATTTAATACTTTATAAGCATTTCAGCACGGTTAAAAATATTCTGGCAACAGATATTTTTCTACTTCATTATTACAAAGGCAATTTTTTCATATACGATTCTGTTCACATAACGTTCTGCCCCTTTAGTTTCGGATAAGTATTACGTTAATGAATTTAGGATGTGAATGCATTAAATTATTCTTATTGTTATTAAATATTAATCAAAATTTAACTTATTAAACAAAAAAAATTTAAGTATTTATTTAGTTTAATTAAAATACGTTTCGTAAAAATATTCATAAAAGGAGATTTTTGTTTTGTATATATTATTAATGAATCATTATTTAAATATAAATGCCGTATCGAATTAAATTTGTTGAAACTTTTCATTTTAAGCTGATTCCCCTCTTCATGGCTTTAATTTCAAAAATGTTCATTTAATAGAATTTCAAAAGACGATTGAAAATGTATATAGGAAAAAAGTAATTTCAAAGCAAATATTCACTACTATGTTTTCATTTGAATCAATTCTTTGATATTATGTTTTCAAATTTAGGTAATTTAATCATCAGAAGATCATTGAAGTTTGAACTAATTGTTTGATTTGTTTTTCAAACAAACTAGATAAATGAAGTATATGTAACAAAAGTTTTTCTGAATGTGTTTCGATCTCAAAAACTTGAAGAATGAGCGAACTGGTTCATGAAACTTTTCACAACAGTAAATTAAAAAAATTAGCTTTTCATGTCTAGAATACGCCAACAAACTTGCAGCCTACAACTTTTAATTTTTGAGTTATCTTGATGATAGATAAACAGACAGACGAACAGATGTATGAAATTGGAAAACTAATTAGGCGATTCTATGAACATTTACAACAGTTTTGTTTGCGATATTTTCTAGCGTTATAGACTTTTCGACTTAAGTTAATGTATTCTTCATATATATACCGATTAAAGAAACTATTTTTTTTTTTTTAATATTTTAAATGCTATTGGAATGTTAAAGAGCTATTAAAAAGACTTTTGTATTACATTTTTATTGGGTATCATAAAAATACAAGGCATATTCATCAAAATATGGTGGAAGCGTAAAAAAAATTAGACAAAGTTTTATAACGCTACCATATTATTTCGTTAAAAATAATAACATTGTATCCGATTTACAGGCTAAATTTTAGTATAATCAAATACTGTAAAATAGGTCAAATTTTACATTTAAGATTCGATTACAGATCGAGACATGCGACACTAAATAAAAGATTATTAACAAACAATCTTCTTATGAAATTTGGTTAGATCCGTTGTTCGCAGACTATCTATAGCTCAATTTGAATTATGTAAGAAATCTTGTTCGTCATTGCCTTGAAAAATAAGGAAATACGAGTAAAGGATTTAAATTAGGCAATTACATAAACGATATTTACATGTATTTCGATTTATTTACATGCACAAATTGAAGATAATTTGCGTTTGGAGATAAATTTAGATTGAAAATTGCCCACCTACTTATTTATGCGATGACATGTTTTTTATTCAAAATATAAATACAGGCACACTTTTATATTAAATGTAAAGTGTTGAAACTTAGATAATATTTAGTTTGAAGTTACCCTAAGAGCAAAATGCGTTTTTAAATAAATTCGTATATTAAAGCGCCATCAAAAATAAACATCAAATACTTTAATAATATTTATTTATTTTGTGTTTAGGTCTTTTGACTTCTTAAAACAATTTTAAAGAAGTTCAGTCAATAATCAAAAGTCAAAACCACATAATAAATACACATATGAAAGATTTTAACGAGATCCCATCTCACCTTTTACTATTATTATTATTTTTTTCAAATAAAAAAAAAATTCACCGACTTTAAGATCTTTAACAAACAACGATAACATCAATATATTTTGGATCTTTTTACGTTTTTGTTTAGGAAAGACCGCAAAAAAAGAATTTTTTTTTTAGAACATTATTTATTGTCTAAACAACATGTTAAAACAAAATTTGGTTGTACACAACGTGTCCTTTTGTTCAATATGTTTAATATTTGGGTCGCAATATAATCATTACTTATCTTACCTAATTCTTTTAGTTTTTGTTCAAAAAAATTTGTCATACTATTATTTAAAAAAATATTGTTAACTACTATTTTTTTTTGTTAAATTTTATGTTTTTATTTATGGCTTTACGTTTTTAACAGATCATTATATTTTGGCTTTTTTTTCTTTTCAAGCGATACCTTAAGGCAGTTCAGCAATTAAAGACAGTATTAATTTATATAGTGCCTAAACTTTAAACATATAATTATTGTTAATATTTTATCCTCAAAATCATGTCATAGATATTCAGTGAATTCCATAAAATTATTTATATTTTTTTGGAATACTATTCGCATGGATATGTCTGTTATATATTTCCCAATCAATTGGTAAATGTTGAAAATAAATCTAAAGGATCCCTCAATATTTCAATTAACACTCCATCAGGAAAAATAGTTCTAAAAAAAGAATCTTTTGAAAGTCTAATAATAAATATTTCAAAACCGTTACTTATAGAATTATTGTTATATATTGGTATAAAATCTCTTACTTAACCATAGCAATAACAATAGATTTATATTCTAAAATTTTAGCAATATAATCTTAAAACTATATCATAGTATAAATGGCGAATGCGAGTTTTTTTATTTATTATACTTTCACGTATAATCTATTTAAACGATTTTAAATATTCTGTCATCATTAGAACGCCACAAGTATACTTTCATCGATTAACGTAAAAAATTTTTGTGCATCCATGTACGTGTGGCAAACAGTTTAATAATTTGTTTGTTACCAATAAAATAAAAAACTGCTTAGCCGATTTAAAAATTATTTCACAAATAGAAAGCTATTTCATCAGCGAGTACTATGGGCTATAAAAATTATTCGTTTACACTTATTATTTAATATAAAATGTTTTTTTGAAACATTTTGTCGTGTAATGAATATTTTAGACGTACAAGTTGGGTCTTCACATTCTAACCAATGTATTTTGAAAAAATATTTTTCCTTCCAGAGAGCAAAAAAATTGGTATATTCGACCATCCGACATATAAACGCGAACTCCCGACACATATTTGTATATATAATGTTAGTCAAGATTTTATTTTCTTTTCAATGATCTTTGACACACATTTCAGGACATCAACGCGAATAAAGCCGCTAGTAAGAGCTTGTATTATTATATTATTTCAATTTTGAATAATTTCACTCTGAAAATTCGCGTCTTGAATTTCCTGACTGAGAATACTTATCCAGTAAAAGTTTTCATATACAGGCAGTATTGAAACAATTTCATTGATTTTTCTTTTTATTTATGGAGGTTTATATCTTCAAAACAAGTCATTTTACGGAAAAACTTTTTCAGAACGTTTTTCAGTTAAGATACAGTACTTTATCGAAAATAGTGGTCCAAAAATTCCACCCGTCAATCAATTTCAACTACATAATTTCTCGTTGTTGTAAGATTGTCTAAAGTCTATACCTAAAATTTTGGAATAGTCTACATTATAATTTGCTGGGTGACAATACTGCGGTATTTACTTATTCTTATATTGGTTCGTAATAAAATATTAGTTCCAATTCTTTTAGCTTGAAATAGCATCCACATTAATATCATTTTTGTACTCGCCATATACACAATATATCAGAGTATATTATTTATAGATTATGGTTTGAAACGCTTGAAAATATTGATCGCACAAACAAAATTTTGGTATATCCGACCATTTCTGTATGTTCGACTGCCCATATGTCCGTCGCCAAGATAAGAAAAAAACGAAAAGAGCCAGCGATTTGGAATTTTGGTGAGGTATTTTAGACATAAATACTAAATTTAAATTCTTGAATGAGAATGAAAATCGATCTATTGAGTCCATTGAGCCCAGAACCCTAACTTTTGAACCATAAAATACAGAAAAAAATTTAATGATCTAAAATATTTAATTTTTTGTTTGAAATATTTTTTTGCAAAACGCTTAGGCTTGGCACAATTTTAAATCTAATTTAGCTATTAAGTACATATATAAATAGAATACATATTTTTATAATTTGTATATATATGTTTATAGTTGTATAGATT
Source organism: Chrysopa pallens (assembly GCA_020423425.1). NCBI lineage: Eukaryota > Metazoa > Arthropoda > Insecta > Neuroptera > Chrysopidae > Chrysopa > Chrysopa pallens. The sequence continues at coordinate 36,424,597 of CM035591.1, read as the reverse complement.
GAATATTCAGATTATTTAATAAAGGCTAATGATTAAAAACAATTAAAACATTGATACTAAAACATATGTCAAGTATCTAAACAATGAACTCTGTTAATTGTTATATTCACTTGTTTACTAATGAAATTTAAATAATATCCGAAATTCCTGCATAAAGTATATGTTTTTACTTTGAGACAAAAATAGAAAAGGTAGGCTTCTTTTTGCTTTATGCTTTTTTGTGCATGATCGAAGAGTTTTCGAACTCTGTGATCTTTTCGAAAGCGTTCAAGAACGCTTGACTTTTTTAAGTAGAAAACGTTTTTTCATAAACCTTAATTAAGCAAAATTCAATATACTAAAGGGCATATTGATGAGGCTATACAGATGAGATTCGACAAATATGAGTTCTTAGCTTGACTCCTTACAATATTCTTGATTTCAAGTAGAGGTAGGTAAACTGCATAACAAATATTTATTAACAGCTACTAAAATTAGAAAGCTACCAAACTATTTTTATACACCTTTTTTATTCTTTGACAAAAGAATCCATTCTTTTTTTTTTTTGAATGAATAGAGAAGTGAACTTCACACTTTAAAGATGTATTTTCTTAAAATATACCGATCATTCCATAAATCATAAATATTGCAGCCTCCCACTTAAAGAGATGAATATATATGCTAAATATAAATTTTTAATAAACTTCAAAAAAAAAAACTCTGAATTAGCTTTTGTATATTCATTCATAAATTTGATAGGGTCATTAATAATATTTTTAATAGTCATAATATACACTCAAAACCTTAAAGAAATTTTTAACGACAAAACAGAAAACTGAATATTGTAGTTTTTTTCTTTTTTTTTCTGAAAAAATGAAACATCTTGTTAATACAAAACTATGCTAATTATTTTAACACTTAAAACTGTTATTATCTTGTACCAAATGTTTAGTGTTCATTACCAAAACCAATACCATTTTTGTATTTTGTTAAAATAGTTTTGGTGTCTGGATTCAAGTGGTCAACTAAATTACCTGACTGAAAGATTTTACTCGAATTTTAATAAACTTTTTAAAATTAAATTAAATTTTATCCGCCAATTATTTTACTTTCGAGTTAAATCTATCGATATTGAAAATATTGCGTATAAAAATTGTGTTAATCGGATTTCAAAAATTTGCATACTTATATTCGTTTCTAACGCTCCAAGCAACTTTCAATTTGTGACTTTTTTATAATGTTTGTGTAGCCGATTGTGAACTTTATTTATTCCGTTTATTTGATTTTGATGAAATTCTGTTAGTACATGCATGATATAGGCATTTTTTTGTTGTTGAAATCGATTCTTGTAGGAAATCAATATATAAGAAGAAGTAAACATCCGATCAGAAAATTACAAAGAAAATCATTTTACTGACATATAAAATGGCTTGTGATTTAAATGTAGAAAATATATTTTGTCGCTTTACATGAAAACGAGTTGAAATCATTTGAGCTAACCATTTCAGGCATATGTACACCGTATTTAAAGTAAACATATTCGGATATCAGAAGTTAGTGTTCATTATTGACAGTGAATGTATTTCTTTATCACCTATTAGTCACCTCTTGAAAATTTAATAATTAGAATTTTTTCATTCGTTTTTATTTGGTAACTTCATTATTTATATTATTTATTATAATGGCTTTCTCTTGTTTGTAAATTTGAATTTCGATGAAGGAACACGAAATAATTCCTCAAATTAAAAAGTTATTTGAAATTTTCTAAGGAATTTAATGGCTAAGATTAATTTTCACCATTCCCAGGTCTTTCGATATTCGTTCAGTTATATGCACAAGGTAACACAGGAAAATCACTAACAAAAAAAATTTATTAAAAAATGTAGAGGGACCTGAGGGTCTCAAGGGTCTATTTATACTTTTAGCCTTACTTAAAACATTTTTTTTTTACTTTCATGTTTTAATTGAATTTGTTTTTTTTTTTCAAAACCAATTTTTATCCAAGTAAGAACTTATGCTTAAATTTACAAAACTAAGAGATCTTCCGTATACCATTTGTTGAATTTTTGTATTTCATAATAAATTATGTAATCCTTAATGAATAAGATTTCTTCACCACTTGAAACAATTATTAGGATTATATATCACTTGTTTAATTAGAAAAATTTTCTTTAATGATTCATGCCTCAATACATTTCAAAATCATTTATTAAAAAACCAAAAAATTTTATGACATACATTTATAACAATTAATCATATCAAAAATATTTTCAAAAACAACAAAAATCTATTTCAAAGCCATCAATTAGATCCGTCCATATGTTTTTAATAACAATAATAATAATAATAATTAGAGAAACAATATTACTATGATTTTGAACAAAAAATCAAATTTGGCACAAATGTGTTAAATGTCTAATGACCAATTGTATCAATTATATTACATTTTTAAAATTACAAATAATTAAGTATGAACATTTCTTTGACAGAAATGGTCATGTTGACAACGTCAAGTTTCAGTAGTATACGGAGTTTATGATACAAAATACTTAAAGCAGGACTTTGAGGTACTGGCGTGTGCACAAATAAAGCACCTCATTCTGTTAATGGCATTGTATTCCGAATTGCTTAAATTATCCTGCCGGGCTAAAATTTATTTTTAAATATGGCTTATCCTACAGCAAATTTTTTAATCTTCTTTTTTTGTAAGTAGCCATAAAAAGATCATAGTTTTTCCTTTTTTCTAGAATTTAAGTTTTTTGATAACTATCGTTTGACCTTAAATCGTTTATAGCACGAAAACGGTGTATTTTTGAAAACTTATCCAACTTATATAAGACAGACATCTGGACGATTTATATTTAAGCTATTGTGAATTACTTGTAGGTTACGCTAAAATTTCACAATTTCTTGATAAGTTGGAATTTCGTTCTATGTTCTCATAAATGCTTGCTTGTTTTTGCTAATATTCATGCAATGTTGATTTTAGCTTCAACAAAATTGCTTATAAACAATAGTAATTCGTGCGAAACGATTTTCTTCTATTCAATTCTGACTTTTTATTTTTAAATATTTCAATGTGTGAAGACAAGAAATCTTCAAAGTTTAAATTTTTATTTAACTATAACAAGAAGCGAAAAGTTTGAAAGGCAGGAAAAAAACTTTTTCAATTAAGAACTAAGTTTAATATTATTAATAAAAATAATTAGTCTTTGTAAAATTAATCGTGCTTTTGTAAAGTTATCGAATCTGTGCTAAATATTGCAATAAACTCTTTTAAAATTTAAGAATACCATTTATTTTGGTACAGTATCATAAAAAAAGTTCAAATTACAGAAAAATAATTTAGTCAATTAAGAAATTGTGTTATCTTTATTCAATAACACATATTAAAATGAAATAAACATATTGTCAAATATTTATAGTATACTTAAAGCGGTATTTATATGGTTTTTTTGCCGTAGACCGTAAAAAAAGACAACCCCTGGCGCCAAATAATCTTCAAATTTATTTAACATACTATACTACCGAAAAAAGTATTGCGGTTTACGTTTGAGTAATTTGATGCCACAATTTTGGGTATCATATATTGATTTTAGAAATTATTTTTCATTGCATTGAATGAAAGTATTTTTAAAGTTAGCACTACAAAATTTTTGAAATCTTAATGTGTAGTTTTGTAGTTTATACATAATCTACTTAATTAAATTAATATTGAAAATTTATTAAGCATGTAACAATCAAAAAAATTGACGGTATCGAACAGAATCACCTAATTACCCCATTTTCGTCAACCTACCTGCTCGTTATAAAGAGAGTTGATATAAATGGAGCTGATATAAATATTGTTAGTCTACTAAAATTGTTAAATTATGTCTCATGGATTTTAAAATGCTTTTAGTAAAATCTTATTATTTTTGTTTGAATCAGTTTATTAGTTCAAAAACTAATACACCAGTATAATATGTAAATTATTATTAAAATTGTTAACACATTAGTTATGATCTTTTTTGAATTCCTATGAAGGTTTTTAGGTCAAAAGGTCTGGTTGAGATAAATAGCTAAGAAAATAACATTAAAAAAAAAAAAGATAACATAATTATTTTAAACAGTGTCGCGTACTTTAATGAAATTTAAAAAAATTATTGTGTTAATAAGAATTAAATTAACATAATTACATTGATTTAGAGTTCAAAAATAATATAGTTCCAAATTTCATTTGAAGATTATTCCTGAATAGAATACGGTCCTAGAATTGATTCAGAAACAGAAAATAAGGTACACTGGGATTGAATGTTAAAGATTTTAATTTGGGAGTACATTTTAATTTAGGAGTACAATTTAAATGGTGTGTCTGTCGCTTTTTATATTATTTATCAGAATAGCTTCTTTAAAATTATTGAAGTAATAATAAAAATTCCACCTCGCCTTATGGTTGTTGTCGTAGTAGGTATAATGATTCATCACTAAAACTGATTTAAAACAGAAGTAATAAATGTATTTTTCAATGCGGTGTTTGACTAGTAAAGAAAAATTGTTTAATATTATTATTAAATCTGTGATAAATTGCCATTTTTGCAATGGTATCCTCACATAAAAATGACTGTCAACAGTTTTAAAACGTTAAATTTTTATAATTTTACAGTTTTTAAAAGTTACTGATTGTTTGAAAAAGTAAACTTTTAAAAGATGATCAAAGAAAACTAAATTTAAACGGAACATGATCCAAATCTATCTATAAAGACTTTTTCGGTGTCGGAATAAGCAAAATCGACTATTTAAGCACTCCAATTTAAAAATGGTTTTAAAAATCTGTTTTTCTAATTTATCTGAATAACTAGTGGAATTATAATTGCTAGATGTTATAATAAAATACTCGAACTAATTCGATATTAAGGCAGTTTCTTTATCGGGTGTTAAAAAAAAAATTATTTGTTTTTTCTACAAAAATTTTTATATCATTTACTCTATAGAGTAAAAATTGTCATACCATTTTTATGTAATATTGGATTTCTCAGAATATTAACCTTTAAAAAACTATTTAAATGTAAATATGTAGAATAATTGATGGAACAAGTCGAAGACCTTGCTCTACTTTTTACGTATAAAAAAGTTGTAGCAATCAATTAAATGTCATTTTTTCTGTCAAATCATTAATTCTTAAAACACCATTTTTGTCTTTGTGTTGAATGATCGAAGGGTTACTTGAGACTATGTTTGAATGAGATATACTTTAATTATACAAAGTCTAATCGATCCATCAAAGAAATATTATGTCAAATCATCGCAAAACCAAATTATACAAATTATTTTCAATTTATGTAAATTATTTAAAACACCATTTTATTTCTTCAAATTTTTTCAACGTTTAAATAACTAGTTTAAATATTATTATATATAAATTCAAATGATTAAATATTATATTTATTATTAATTTGAACAAACTCAATCCATTAAAAAACCATTAAGTATCTACTTATTGTAAAGTTACAAACTGGTAGTAGGTATACATATTATAGGTGGGTAAAAAATTTAATATACCCAACTCACATGCATACTGAAAAAAGTTTCCTGAAACATCATTTTACCTCTATGTAGACATACAGAAAGTATGCAAAATAAAAGTGGTAACAAAACGTGTAAAACTCATCACCCAAAAATATCCGCTTGGTCTACAAAAGAAATAAATTTTAGATATTTGATTTTTTCATTTACATTCTCTTCTTTAAGAATAATTCTAAAGTTCGTCTAACTGTTCTCATAGATCAATTACTGTTTTCTCTAATAATAGATCTCAATTTAAGTTATCAGTGCTTCTCTTAAGTTAAATAACTTACCTTAAAGCAGACTACCATGGTAACTCAATTTGCCATGTCGCCGACTGCAATTTTGGGATTGTACGGTTCGACCACAAGTATTATTTACTTTGGTGATCTGGCGTACAATCCTCTACCTAGAATGATATATATATGAAACAGCTTTTCGAAATAAATAAGGAGCTAAAAAAGGTTTTTTTGCCAGGCATATCTCTTTCTCGACTACTAGTATACTACCAAATTTTTTCGAAGTATCTAGTTTCGAAGTTTGAAGTTAAAAATAAGTTTATAGTCGATGGGACTCAGATCTGCAGAGTACAGTATACGGGGAAGCAATCCAAATAGCTAATTTCACTATAACTTATAAACTACTTACAGGTAAAAATCGGATTAACCATGATAGAACCGATAACTCTTAGTAGTTATCGCTTAAATAGTAGTAACTTACTCGATCTTTCTTTAACCTGGCAATTTTTTTCAGTGATGAATCATGTTTTGTTAAATACAGAAACCACGCTCTGGTAGGACTATGACTTTTAAACTTTTAATAAAGTTAATATTTTTGAAGATATTAATGTTTAAAGATCTCTAAAATCTCCAATATCTCAGATAATTTTGATTCATTTAAAATATGTGAAAAATATTTATTTTTATATTCTTTATACAATGGATAATAATATCCTTCAAAGTGATTAAAAAAGATTTCATTTTTTATACCTTTTTTTTAATTATTTATTACACAGTATTAATCATTGTGAAGTGAGTGATACCTTTGAATCGATGTCACTCTCTGACTGACGCATTACATACTAACAACAAATAATTAAAAACAAGTATAAACAATGCATTTTTTTTCATTATCGCTTAAGAATATTACTAACATTTGTCTATAAAATAATTTTAAAAAAATCTTTTACATTTTATTCTTATTCTTTACATATTTGTGCCAAAAGTATCCAAATTCGAGAATTTTAAAACTTTTAAATGTTAATATCTCCTTAAAATAATAACTTATTGTGACAAATGAGAGGGCTTTTTAATCAGAGGAAAAATATTTAAAAAAATAGTAATTTTCCCGTTGCAAGAATTTCTTGCAATTGTTTAAGCAATTTTAACTTAAACAATATGGCAGTGAGTACTTTCACGTAACATGCATTTATATCATCATTAGGACAATTTAAAGATAATCGGAGGAAAAAATTTAGGCGGAATAGTTTTTGATACTCATTTAAATAACTTGTTTTATTTTCATGATTTATATTTTATGAAGTATACTTTTTGAAACGTTCAGTACTGCGCTTGTGTTGTGTAGATGGAAGTTGGAGAATCAAATTTAATATACTCACTCACTCAACTCAAATCTATTGTGAAAAGGTACAGAATAATAGACTTTATAACACATTTTAAGATCATTAATAAACAATATTATAACATTATATATTGTTATATGAATATGTTATATGAATAACAATATTATACGAAATGATTCCCTTTTTTTTACATAGATTCATTCTTCCCTCATAACAACAACAACACAATATGGTATACACAGAGTTTGGAGATTTGTATGGAGAAATATCTGTTTTTTTTTTTTTGGAGTATCTATATATAAATCATATATAAAATAAATTTATTTGCAACATCAGAAAGTTGTATACAATATTATATACAAAAAGAATTGTGTATATATACATTTTATCATTAAAAAGAAATATAGAGACAAGATTTGTATGATAGATAATAGCTGTGTTCCAATTCAGACTTATATCATCGTAAGAATCCGAAACTCTAACACCACAATAAAACCGAAAAATGAAAATGAGTCAATCGTTATTATCTGGAAAATTAAATTGACAATAATATAGGTTGCAGCAGATATCATTTTAACACACTTAGGCCTTAATTTTCATTGTAATGAACGGATGGGTGGAATGCAAGTTTACAAGAAATGGGCGACAATAGAGACGATGAGACGTTGTTTCCTTCTTCTGCTCATTGTGAAACTACAGCATTCCAGAAGCTATACATTCTTGTTTCCTAGCCAATATTTGAAAATACACAATAATCATCAGGGTTGCCAGATTTTTGTATTTGAAGTAGTCAGTAAAGTCTCATCCAGGCGTGGAAATAGTTAATGCAGATTTTTTTTTAAAAGTTTACCCATGAAATATTGAGAGAATAAAAGAAGTTGAAATGTTGCACCTACGAGTAGAGGGTTCATATCTTCACAAATATCTTTGAATATAGGGTTTATAGGAAAAATCACTCCTCTATCAGATATCAAATTAAAGTGAAAATTGTTTTCAACAATTTGTAGATAATGAAAATATTAAATCCACAATATTCCAATGTTTTCCCCTTCTATTCTACGCTTATAAGGACCTTATACCATAAGACTTTTACAAAATTATTGATATCAATTTGAAATTAATTAATTTAATTTTGTTTATGAAATGGCGTGGTGAACAAAATTTCCTTTGTAAAGTCCTACAAAACATTAGTTACGATTATATATGTATCGTAAGTAATCCAAATTAGATCTTGTAAAAATCAATATGTATATTTCATATGCTAAATATTTCAGTATATATAGGTAACACATTTTAATTAGAGTGATTTGCATATTCTAAAATCTAAGTGATTACAATGACGCTTGAAACGAAGGGGAGAATTCAGGGTGTAAATAGTAAAATATTATAATTTAAGTTAATAATTTTGAAATAATTACAATTAATACCAACACAAATGTTTCAAGATAAGCTTATAAACAATTGAAAAGTTTCACTGGACAACTAACTCCTCATTATTTAGTAAGGAAATTTACAAATCATGTAAATTAACAGCAGCATGCACATTCAGATACATTATTTTTGGTATATCCCAACAGTTTCCTAATGTAACAGAATTTATAGACATTTATTCCAGAAAATTGCGACCAAAATTTATTTTTTAATATATCTTTAAATCCGGTCTTTACCTAAATAACGAAACGACTTTCAAGTATTTACATTTTGAAGTAGTACTTCTAAAATGAGGTATTTTATTTATAAATAAAATAATTCACTCTAATATGACATATATAAATTATGTTATAATATATTACTATATAATAATAGGTTGAATTTCAATTTAACCATTAGGTATATTTAGTAACACTTATAAAAATACAATACCCAAAAAATATATACATGTATACTACACAGTCGGAACTTATACGATATTAATAAGCGGAGTTACTTTTGACATCATCGAATCACTGCGTGTTTGTTTCGTAAAAAAAGCAGATGGTCTTTATATATATATATATAATTATAGTCAGAAGTCAAATTATTGTTATAACGATATTATTCGCTGTGTCGTCATGGTTTAATACTCAAATATAAAACGAATAAAACACTGCAGAAGTATTGGATATGGACCTTTTTTTATAATAGTTTTGATATTACTAACAGCTATTAAGTAATCTGTTCAAAAAAAAAAAAAAAGTTCAAATAATTTTTACACAGATTATTATAATACATATTTATTTTTATGGAGGGAATTCTATGGATGAGAGAAATCGGGGAGACAAAATTCGAATATAATAAAAGTATATTAAATAATTAATAATAAATAAATTTGTTTCCCTTTATTTGTAATTATTTTATATAAAAAGGTTTTGTTTTGAAAAATAAAACTTTTATGATAATTGTTTTGAAAATTCGAAGAAAGAAATGTAAACAGCGATAGTCTATTTTAACCGACTTCAAAACAGACGTTACCAATTCGATCTGTAATATTGTTGGTGGTCTACAAAGTTAGTCAACGTGGACTTCTAAACAAGGATCCTAAATTTCAGTAGTATGTGTATGTCCATATGTATGTCTCTGATGTTAATTATTGAATACACACTAAAAAGAAAAATCATTTTTCTTTTCGAATATCCAAATCGAGAAACGAATCACATTCTTTGATTGATAAGTTGGGATTTTTATCGAAAGATAATAGGTCCATAGGAAATTATGATGTATTCAAGTATATCACATAAATTTTTTTTGTACTTGTAATGTTTTTCTTGGAATCGGTTAGATTCTCTGCGAAAAAATTTCTTCTGAGTGAAACGTTCATGTAACTTACGATTCAAGGCCTCTTGAACACACATTCAATGATTTTAGAAAGATGTGTGTATGTGTGTGTGTGTGTGTGTGTGTGTGTTTTTTTTTTTTTTTTTATATATAGCGAAAGAAATTTTTTTACGAATCTTTGGATGTTTTGCCTGGTATGTCGGACTCGAACATTAACTTAGTGTTAATGCTAATACCGACTTAAACCTCCGCTATCCTCTGAACTCTGATCCCCCACGGTATCCGCCGTTAGGCATTACTTCGTGGGGGGAGGATATAGCTACTGCTCTTTCTTCTGGTAGCTAAGGTGTTATTTTACCTTGCTTCTAGTTCTTTTAGTTCTTGTCATTTGCCCTTTTTCTTTCGATGGAACACAAGTCTATAAGGACTTCTGTTGCAAATTTGCTGATGGCGTTCCAAGAGGCTCTTGATGACAGCATTACTTCTATAACTGTCTCTGGTTGGATACTCCGGTGTAAGATAATCTCGAGTAGATCACGCTGTCGATTAAATCGTGGGCAGTCAAAGAAAACATGCTCCGCAACTTCGATTACTTCTGGGCAGAACGGGCACTCCGGGGAATTATCGTTCTTAAAACTGAATGTATGTGTGTGTGTGTGTGTATGCATGTGCGAACGAATTTTTCGGTTCGATTAACTTCGTAGTGGACTTTAGTTGCAAAGTAACCAAAAACTGAATGATTTTTAAGCAAAATCGGTTTTTTTGTTGGGAATAAAAAAATTTTAAAACAAAAAGTAAAAAAATATACATTGCGAAGTTTGTCGTGCGGTCCTATATAAAATTTTCTTTTCTACTTTATATTGATGTATCCAAACTCGTTTTTCCTCTGTTAAGTCCATCTGTACAGTATTGGTATTTTTAAAAATTCAAACCTAAACAGATAAAGCAATTAATGCAAGGTGTTTTCAAGCGTTTTCTGTTTTCAAACGATGATAATTAGTTAAGTTTTTGTCTTTTAGAATTTGCTTGAAAACTTCTCGAACAGAACAGAAATATCCAGAAATATAATATATATATATATATATATATATCAATCTAAAGTATTTATTTTTTTTTATTTATAACTTATGGAGGTCCGATTTTGATTATTTCTATAAAATCCTTGAAACTTAATCTGTAAAAATGTTTGTAATTTGACTGTTTAAGCCTTGAACTTTTAAGTTAAAATATAAATGATAATCGACTATATTTTTGGTAATATTTATGGAAAAATGGAGATAAAATTTGTTTCAAGATCATTTTTTTGTTGAAAAAAAAAATTATCAAAAATTTATCCGATTAAAAACTGAATTTCATTAATAATCATTTTTTAAACCATTCGATAGTGAAGTGTCGATACAACAATTAATAAGATGAAACTATTAAAATCATTTTTAATTTTCGCATTTGTTTGCTGTATTCATGTAAGTTAATTTTAATAATAATTATTTTTGAATTAATTAATTAATTACTTTAAAACAAAAACCTTGAGAAAATATTGGCTTTTTTTAAACTCAATTTCAATCAATATTAAAATTATCGTTTTTAACAAACTTATTAATAAAACCTAAAATTCAAATAGTTGGGAGTAAATAAATATAATGGGCTTTACAGTGAAAATAATTTAATGATAAATTCTTGAAAATTGATTTCTATAGCTTTGGTTTTATATATGAATTGACTTAAATTTTTACTATTCAATTTGATCTATAGTCGATTTGTCTCATTTTTGACTGTTATTTGATTGGACGGAACGAAATTTAAGATATTGATTAAAAAAATTTTGCGTATGGATTTTCTTTATATGATAAGATAAAACAGATTTTCATATTAATTTCAGGAGAAATACCAAAATTTGAAAATTTGTTTTTAACAAGTTTTGACAAAAGTTTGTTTTAAAAAATTATACATTTTTTATATTTGATCGTTTAGTCTCTCTTTTATAGTTTAAAAGTTAGGTCAAGAATCCATTAGACCCAGTTAACTTCAACTCACTTTTTACATCAGAATACGTCACCAAAATTTCAGCTCATTATCTTTTTTGTTTTTGAGTTATCGAGATGACGAACGGACAGTCGTCATAAATGGACTAATTAGGTGTTTTTATGAACATCTATACCAAAATTGTGTTTGTGCGGTGAACATTAGAAAGCGTTATATACAATTAGGCTAAAATTAATATACTCTGACATATTATGTATGTCGAGTATAAAAATATACAAGTTTAACAATATATATGAGCAGTGTATAGGTAACTTTTTATTCAGTATACTTACAGACAAAAATTATGGCTCATTTTTACTAAAAGCTAACTTACTCTTACCGATCTATTACAATTTAACAACTTTGAGGCAGAACAAATTGTTTTAAAAAATGTTTTACATGATATTTGTGTTGTTGTATTTGAGATGTAGCTCCGACCGCTTGGTCATTTAGTTTCTGAATAGAGATTAATCGAATTAAAATTTTGAACTATCAAGCAATTTATTCGTGTTCGCAACCTCGCAAACTAGATGCAGGTTGCATAGGGACTATGGTGTAATTGAAAATCCTTGGATGCATAATCGAATAAATATAATAATTTTTTTATCTTTTTTCCCAATAGGCTCGAAAGGTGGAGTATGAAAGTCACATTAAGAGTATAAGTGATTTAAACAACATTAATTTTGAAGACTTAGTAAAAGATGCAAACTTCCAAATCACAATTGACGAAAACGACCCAAGTATTTCACAATCTATTGACATTTATGGTCAAGTAACTGATGAAATAGAAGGCATGAATGATGATTCAGAAATTTTACATGATCGTTTCAATGAAATGCGAGAACAATCCGCTGGCTGGAGTGGAAGGTTAAAAGATACGTTGAATGGCATCTATGAAACAGTTTTTACTACTGTCGCTAATGTAATTGATAGTTCTACAAACAAGGCAAAAGATAAATTCGATCAAGGTATCTCAGCTGCACTTAATTTCACAGATCGTGTTCACACACAAAATAAATTATTAATCGCAAAAGTACAAAAATGCGCAGAACAACAAGGTATCAGTGGCGAAACAATAAGTGAAGATGCTTATGCTAAAATTGAACGTTGCGTACCAGATGCAATAAATTCAATTAATGAAACTGCTCAAGTAATTATTGGTAATTTAAAAGAAATTCGCAGTTTTTTGACTGAAGACATTCCAATGTCTGTGGAAGGATGTTTAATCAATGTACGTAAAACTAGTTCCCCTGCAATAACTACAAGTGCAAAAGCCATTTTCTGTTTGGGTGGTGTAAGTGCTCGATTGTGTGTTGAATCGGCACAAATGAGTATGAAAATGACAACATGCGGTGTGAAATGCTCTGTTCGATTTGAGGAGATTAAAATGAATTTGCAAAAATGTTATATGGAAGGATTTTATGCCATTTCAAAAGAAGCAGCTGAAAAAGGAATAGATCTTAGTAAATGTGTAGTTGGTGGTGAAAAAAATAATAAAGTTGAATAAGGTCTCGTAAAAATAAAACTTATACGTTAATTTTTAATGTAAATACAAAATATTTTTCTTTACTGTTCTGTTGTTTATTCAATAAATTATTCATTGGGATAGGCTTTCAAAAGGTAAGATTTATACCCAATAGCTATGGAAAATGCCCATACGAGAAAATATTACATGGAAATAGTATGCAGTTTTACGCAACCAAGTAGTTTTCCGAGTACTTTCGTGTAAGCTTACTCTAAAAGTTCTTTAAGCCACCATTACTCATCTATAGCTTTATTAAAATGGGTAAGAATTAAAAACATGCATCAACTGCCTACACTTATTGAAATAAAATGAAGTTGTGTCAATCTTCAAGGCTTCATTTGGCTTGCTTTTTCTAATATTTTATGTTGTGTACCAAATACATACAAATGCAAAAAATTCAATAACCCTTAATAATAATTATGGTGAAATATAAACGAATTTTTAAATAGGGTACATTCAAAATCTAATATGTTTCATAATTCCACATTTACTCTACAAATTAATAATTTTGAGTATGTTCTGAATTCTTATGTATTTTTGAGATAAAAATTAATCTAATATAGTAATTGGGAAAAATGAATTCATAAGTTTACACACAAAAAGCTATAATTTTTTTCAAACAGAAAAGATAGAAGACAAGTTTATGGCCGAAATAATGATTTCCAAACTTAACAAAGGATATTTAGTCAACTTTTAATATTACCTACATCTGTTTATATATTACAGTCTACGTAACAAACCTTGACAGAAAACGATAACGTACAGCCTACTTCGGTGAATTGGGAAGCATTAAATTGCAAGTTAATTAGAAGTAAACTATTTATAAAAAAATCAAATTTGAAAGAATTTGAGCGGTATTTGATGTTCTGAAAGCATTTAAACCCAGCAAACAAATATGTTTTATGATAACTCGGTATATTTAATTAGACAAATATTTAGAGAACTAACATTTCAGAAAATTCAGGATATTTTTGAGATGATGTTATGGTAAGATTAATTCTTTATACTATACAAATCAAAGTTCGAATAATCACTGTGATACTTTTGAAATTACAAAAATTATCAAAAATTTATTTTCAAGGATTATGAGATATTATCTTGACCCACTAGAAAGTTCATATATAATTATTTTGTTGTTGTCACAATTGACAAATTTTACACTTGGAATAGCCTTATATACAAAAAAAAAAAAAGAAAAGTATATCAGAGCTAATACCTGCAAGTAAAAGAAGTTTAATTAAGGTATTTTATTTTAAGGTAACGAAAAAAAAACAACAGTTTTTGTTGTTGATAAGAAACACAGTCCAAGTCGGTAATTAAAAATGATTAAACCTATCTCACAATTGTACAAATAATCAATACACAATTATATTTACTTATTACCATTAAAAATAATACACATAGGTTCGACTAGCGATTGTTCAATTGTCCATCGAGGGTTCTCAACTATTCAAATTATTCAAAATCAATATGAAAAGTGCTTGAAAGTAAACATTTAAGAACCATTCTGAAAACTTGAATACCTATATAATATTATTAACTCATTACTGAACTAAGCGGGAAAATTAATAATGTAGTTGGAGACCTGGGCCATGTTTTGTATCGATAATGATGTCGATGTGGACACAAATAATCGAAAAAAATCTGAAGAAAAATCGATGTATTTCTAATCATAAACTTCAATCAATAAAAACAGGGTATAATTTATTGTTCTTTACTGTTTCTCGGTTTAGAAACATTTTTTCAAGACAAACTCTTCGACAAGCCCTCCGTTTTCATGTCAATATCTTGCATACCAAATTTAAAAACATAGTTGGTTAAATCTTTTTTTGATTAATTTGTGAGTGAATATCAAGAAATACAATGTATATTATATGTTATTTCAGTCAACCGATTGTAAGAAGCACACTTCTTTCATAAACGAGTGTGTTTCTAACAACTGTGTATAATATTTCTTAATGCAGCCTTACAAGAAATATTTAAGACTTAGGTTAAATTAAAGCTAACTTAATATTTTCAATTAAGTCTTTAAACAAAAGTATATTGCAGATATTCTTTGAATTATGATTAAATCGTCACTGATTGTCATTAAATTTTACTTTGGAATAGCGAATTCTAAACTAAAAAAAGTAAAGACAATTCCTCACTTAAATACATCGTAACTATTTCGAAAAATTCTCGAAACGGTTTGCTCGGTAAATTTCATTTTACTTCAATCTATATTGAAATGCATTTTATACTGAAGCAAAATTATAATTAGAAAATACGTTACTGTAATCTGACATCGTCTTACGTTTTAAATCTTTTGAGCAAAAATGCTTTTAGGTAAAATTTTCAAGAAGAATTTTTGATACGGAATTCTAATAATATTGTACGTGACTATAATATGATTAAGGCCTCTCTTTTATATAAAAGAATATAATGAACAATTAAAATTCCAATTTATTAGCGAAAATAACAAATGATCATTATTGCTGAATTGCCTTACTCCGTATACGGTTTTATTGGTTTACAAAACAAGTAACGAATTTTAATCAGTTTTTAATAGTATAGTGTCTGTCTACCATATAACCGCAACAATTTTAATTGTATATTGGTATATTATATATATATATAAAAGAAAGTCTGATAATAATGGTAGTAGGTAGCAACAGGGCCTTGTAGTGAGTGAAACACAATGTATTCATTTTTGCTTTTGTTGTGGCTTGGCAAATAAAATGGACGAACTAATTAATGTTTACACATATTAACATAACAAATAATAATTAGTGTGAATGTCTTTTTGAAGATTGTTTCACGACATCTTGAAACTTGTTTTATCCATATAGGGGATTTTGGGTTGGAATTAATTTTTTGTTTGTTTAAATTTATTTCGTTTCAAATATATTGGCTACATTTTATTTGGTAGGTAAATTCATATTTGTTCAAAATTAGTATCATTTTAGTAATTCTTTGAAAATTTTAATCCACTAATGAATTTGAATTGATAAATATTCACCAAAAGTTGGTTTTGCACATCCCCTCTTCATTTATCTTGACTCGGAGCTGTAACCTTTTTTCAAATTTTAAAAATAATCGTCTACTCTAGTATATTCAATATCCAAAAATTTGATTGTACCCCCTTCTTCTTCGAGTTAAATTTTTTTTCAAATATGGAATACTAAAACTATTTTTAAATAAATATGCCTTTAAATAACAGAATCCTCATTTAGATTAGTAGTTTTCTGGAAAATACCAGACATATAAAGATTCATATGTATGTACATGCAAACATACATACAGATCGAATACAAAATTAAGCGCAGGTTGAATTTTGGACGCACTTTTCTGGCAAAATTGGAAAAGTTTAGAAACATCTTATATTTTAAAATTAGAGCCTTTTTTGTATGAAAAGAAACTTAGAAGTTGTATAACAAATGTTATTCAGCATAACTTTAGAAAGATGGAAGCAATAATAAACTTTTACAATTGAATCAATTTTTGAGTCCATAAATACAAATTTAAGTAGGTAAATAATATTTGGCACTAAAACGTAAATATAGTATGAATGCTTCAGGCGCACAGACTACATAAACCAAATTAAGTGTATACTTTAAACATAACATGCATGTTTCAATTACTTAAAGCATATCACATTTTTATGCATAAGCTCTTTGAATTTACTTTCATTACTTTTATGTTTTATTTAAATTTTTACTTTCTTTTACTATCATAAAAGTGAGTATTGAAATCCTGTATCTAAAAATTTGGTCTGCTGTCTACATATAAATAACTTTATTCCAGTAATTTTCAATTTATTTAAGTTTTTCTCGGCTCCAACCATTCCAGACTTCACAGAACATTGTAAGATTTACTATTTTTATTCGAAACATTTAATACTGTACATAATAAGGATATGATAGTAAAAACAAAAGTACTATGACGCGTCGTATCAGATATTTATTTAGGGTTTAAAAAAGCATCTCGTTAATTTCAAAATTGAGTTTAGCAATTTATTTGAAATAAACTACAATTTAATTTTTGCTACATATTAAAGTAGAATGGACAAACCAACAATAGTCAGTATTCTCAATATCTTTTAATCACAATTCAATTTAATATAAATATTTTTTTATCTTATTAAGAGATACAAATCAATATACAATTTATGTTAATGTATTAAATGAAGAATGGTTTTTCTGCGTTTTTAACTTTACGTTTGCGGAACTCGTTTTCTTTTTCATATAAATATTCAATAATATTTTATCGTCTACCTAATTACTGAGTTTTTTTTTATACTGCAGGTAAGTACTCACATTAAAATGTAAATTTATAATAAAATAATTATATTGATAAATATCTCAAAGTTGAAATTGGTAGGTAAAATAAACAATGATCAGTTTGTTTTTAAAACACTTTAATAAACTTTTTTAAGTTATCGTGACACTTTGATGGCGTTCTCAGATCGTTCTCGGTTCGAACTCAGTCTGGTAAAGATCATATCATGTTCACATTATACAATTTGACACAATTCACGATTCAGTCGTGGATCGTCATTAAACAAAGTCGGATGTTTTTGAGTTGTAAATAATTAATAACTAGAAAATTATTGTAATATTTCCGGTGCAAAAATGTCATTGAACTTTTCGATTGAAGAATTAAGAACTATAGGTCTATAGTTTGATGAAGAAGATAATATCAAGATAAAAACAAAGCATTGAGAAGAATGTGAATAACGTTCTATCTCCATTTAATTAATGATGAAAAAAAGTTCTTACAGTAGAAAAAAAAAATATTTTTAATCATTTCTAATCATTTAAATATAATTCAAAAACAATTAAAACAACAATTAAATACTAAAATATACTTTAAGGTATTGAAGTTAATATTTATAAATTAATGCACTTATCGCTTCTAGTGGGTATCAGCTGTCTGAACCTTAAAGAACAAAGCATTCACACTATCGATACATGCTGTTCACAGTTCAATTTGTCTCCAAAAAGATATATTTCAAAACTAATCTTGACTGCAATGGGATTCGAGCGAAACTTGACTGTAACGCATAGTATGAATGCACACACATACTTCTTCCTTGATAATATTTTATGAGCCCTTGATCGAACTGTGAACGGCATTATAGTGTGGATCTACCCTAACTGTGTTAGTCACTCTGAAGGTAGTAATTACCTTTTTCTAATTTCCTTATAGTGAGAAATGAATTTTGTAATATCAGTTCATCCCTGTACATTTAAATTATTTAAGTTTTCTCTATAAGTTAATCGAAATAAATAGAACGAGTTTATACGTATTTAAATTCTATTTTTTGTGATAATGATTGGGTCCTGTATTTAAAAGCATTTGGAAACTTAATTTTAATTAATATTTATATGTAGACATGAGTTTATATATATATATACACACTTTAGTTGATTTTCAAAGGAAATTATGGCGATTTTTTATAGAAGAGAGGTTATTTCGGTCTTATAAGTTGAGTCTAATAATGGACAATCTTGTAAATGGAAAAAAAGAGATTATAATATAAAATGCCTAAGTCATTTTAAATAAATATTTAGAACACCACCTCTTTCTTATACCACTATTTTTACGGAACCACAGTAAGCCTTTTTTTTAAAAAATAAAACACGAGATAATGCATAGTTCCGGTATCAAGATACTTGTTGTTTAATTAGTTTTTATCTCAAATATTTTGTATTCAATTGTTAGAATCTCTTCTGATGAAAATCATATTTTCTTTAACGAAATTTTCACTTCAGTTCGTTTAAATATTGAATTGAATTAAATCAACGACACTAACGAAAAGGAATTAAAATAGAGTGTGACATGCAGACTTTAATAAATTTTGGGATTAAAAGGTATTTTTTTTGAACGGAATCGTAACAATCCGTATACATAGATTAATAGAATGATGCACATTTTTCGAGCAAATACACACGGAATAAATTTAAACTTAATACAGACACAAGCTGAATACATCAATAGCTAATGCAAATTTCTAATCAAAATATGGGTATGCCATGTTATTAATATAACAATAAATTTTCGTGTGATTTCAATAAGTTGTTAAGCCAAACAAATATGTTTTCATGTTTAACTATCTAAAATCATATTCAACAACCAATATTTCAAGAGAACGGGGACTTCAATATTGGCTCATTTTGGTAAGAGGATTGCAGTGACTGACTTTACAAGATGTGACGTAAAGCAGTACAATAATTTAACCGCGTATTTGGTGAACTTAAAACAAGTTTTTCATGAAAAGATAAATATTCAATTCAGTCTTTTGGAGTACTTTGGAGATGAAACGGATAATTAATTAGTAACGGGGGTGGTTGTGAAAAAATAGAGCTTCATATTCTGTCAATGGCGTCGCATCTGACCGTCGCAATGTGTTAATAATGACTTAATTCCAGTTCTTTTTAGAACCTACCTTTTCTAGATGAACTGTAAGGCTTGGACCTGTTTAAATGAATGTTTTATGTTTGTTATAATAAACACTATTGAAGTATTTTTCTTTTTTTTTGAAATCGGAAATTTGCAGTAGGATCCCAGAGAACCAAATTAAAAAAGTGTATTTTTGTTATTTTAAATTTTCAATGGAATGGTCTAGAAATGGGACCGATTTTTTGAATCCGGTATTTTGTTATATCTTACATTTAATGGTCTCTAGAATCTAAATTGACTGTTTTTATATAGATGTTTCTGTAGATACGTACGTGTGTATGAATGTGTCTTCGTTTGTTTTTGCCTCAATTATCTCAAGACCGAATAAAGTTATCGACGTGGAACCACGACGTGTTTATTTCATTTGACGCCTTTATTACGCAACTTAAAACTAAATTTGCAGAAAAATAGCCCTAAACAGTTGTGTTGCGCATAAAATAATTAACACAAAATATAAAAACACCCATTTTCGTAATAATAAACAAATAAATGTTTTTTTGATGATTCTCCCAATTGGATTTTAACTTGTTGTGTGGACCTTGCGGGCTTCATCTAATTCGATCTTAAATCGTTTATAGCATGAAAACAAAGCTCTAATGTTTATTTTGCCCAATTTGCCTAAAACATAACACCAGACTCCATTCGAATCCTTAATGTTTATTCTCAACACATTATCATTGACAGTATTAATCAATTTTGTGATTCTGGCCATATATTACGAGCATTGCGGGGCTATGTAATGTAATATTATGTTACCCCCTGTACATTTATTATTATTAAATTTGACGCGCTACTAAACTGTTATCATGATTTTCCTAATAATATTAATAATATGAACATCATCGCATCAATTTGAACAATAACAAACAGTAACTACTCTAGGCTAGTAAACAGAAATGAAATGAATAGGGGGGGGGGTGGTGGTGGTGGTTGTAGTAGAGGTACTTTGAGGTATTATTATTGTTTGGTTGGTGTTATTAGGTATAATGGATGAATACAACATGCCTTATGGTTGCTTCTAGGTTTGGTCCTAAATATGAAAACTATTATGTATATCGTAATAGATGGTTTGTAAATGGGTGTTTCAAATCATTATATCATTATATAATAAAGTAATCAACTCATACTACACATAAAATAGCTATATCTATGTATTGTTTTATTTATGTGAATAAATTCCATTTTGATGTAAATGAAACTTTTATGGCCAGAGAGCCGGCCGTTTAAATCGTCCTATTTTACCCTAATGCTTGTTACTTTTGGTGGGCACTTTTGAGTGCTATCTTCTTTTATAACATGAATCAAATTGCTATTAAAGAGAAAGTTTTCGACGTATGGAATAAAAGTGTTTAGCGTCGACCCAGTTTCCCGCTTCCATGTGTCAATCTCTATATAAAAAATTATCTTCATAGAGATGAAAATAGACAACTGTTGGTGGTTGACAATAAACACTTTTATTCCACCCGATGAAAACTTTCTTTTGATATGAATTTGGTTAATGTATCTTAAAAGAAAGTTGGCACGCGAAAGCCAGAAATCGTAAGTTACTACGATTAATATTACGCACATAGCAAAACTTGTAAAAGTATCTGATTCATATTTTTTACGGCCTGCACTCGGACCATAATATTATTAACTGGGTAGAAATTAAAATTTAACTGGGTTGAAACTAATTAAAATTAAAATTGTATGTGGCCAGTGTAAAGTTAATAAATTTTACGTATTTCTCATTACTTTTTAGTAAAATAAGATAGATATGATCTCTCTACATACAGCCATTAGAGCTAATTATTGTCGAATAGAGCTAGTGGTTGATAAAATTTAATTTTCGAACTAGTTACGAAGCGAGTATTGCAATATTTTACTAGATTACATTTTAGCTAAAAATCATCCGTAAAAAATTTATGCCAGTTATGACGCAAATGCTATGTTTCCGGCTGGTGTGAAAATTTTATATATCCATTTTCTTGACAGTTATTTTAATGAGATATTTTGAAGAAAGTTTAAAGTGTGCTGTAATGCGAATGAGTAAAAGCTGGTAAGTAGATAAATTTGACGTTTAGCTGTAATATTAGGATTGATTTGGTTTGATCAATTGACTTTTTTCCATAGTTCGCATTAGGTATGGAAAAGTTTATGCAAATATAAGAATTGAAAAATTTTCCCTAAAAATACTAAAAGAGATTTTTTTAAGCTATTGCATAGCTTCTATCGCGGGCCTTGAGCGCGGGGACCGAATCCAGAAATTCCATAACGAAAAAACCTCACGCTCCCAACTCCGACGGGCAAGGAGGTGTGGCTTGAAGGCCGTGCATCGTCTAATTTTATTTATTTAATAACAGAAAAATTTGTTTTCTTATCGTTGCAATTTGAGGTTTTTGTTAGAAAAATTAAAAACATGTAGGAGAAATAATTATTAACTATGAGCCGAAGTGTTGGTAAATTGAGAGTAAATTATTTAAGAGAGCTAAGAGAATTAAGTATATATTTCGAGGTTTTGCACGTTTTTTGCTTTTTTAATTGTATAAGGGTATTTCAGCGTCTGTAATTTATGTCCAAATTTTGAATAAATGGAATAATCACATATATAGGTAATATAAATATATTTACGTATATATTGTAATAATAATCTAAATGGCTCATAATATGTTATCAATATTAAAGACTATAGTAGATACGTTCGTAACCCACCTTTAATAACTACATATATACTACCATTCCTGTATGTATATGTTTATGTCATATATATATATTTGAAACAATACTTGTATATTCGTTTATTATATAATACAAGGCATTTGTCAGTTCATATAGTCAAGAAAGGATTTTTATGTTATTTTAAACTATTTCTAATGTTTTTTTAGTACCTCCGTGGATTTATTTTCTATCTTTTTAGCGGTATTTTTTTTTGAATTATATTCATTTCCAACTTCTAGATAGTAAAGTATAAGTCGAAAACATGACCATTGTAAGATGTCAGAATTTCGACTTGAATGAGAACGATGACATTTTTTGGAATTTAGTAAGAAGTTAGAAATATGAGCTTTATTAGAAATGTTTTTTCCGATTTTCAGAAGAAGTCAGAATTAGGGGTTCTGTAAGTAATTTGTTGAGTTCCTTAATAATTTGGCAACAAGAGCTTTGTAAGAAGTCAGAATTGCGACTTAAAAAGTCAATTTTTGGAATTTAGCAAGTTAGATATATGAGTTCTTAAAAATGTCTCTTAATTTAATATAAATTATACTTTTCCCGAATAACCTATAATTTGATCAAGTTTGTTGTTTTGCGTTTATTTTTTTCTGTTTCTTTTGTTTTTCTGGTTTTTGTTTTGTTTTTTTATTTCAAATTTATTAATGCTAATAACATCCTAATATTCTTCAATTAAACGGAATAATTTTTGGAAATGGTTAAATTTATATCTATTAATAAGTATAAATTTCAGAATTTTCAACTTCAAAGAGGAATTTCCTTCTACTCAAATTGTAAAAATAATGTTTAAAATGGTATTTATTTTCAGATATGCCTTGGATGGTAAAACTGACAATAGTTAAAGGTTCTTGATGAAAGAACCTTGCATGAAGTATAATGTTTACCAACCATAAAAATTATGTCTCTGTTTACATATCAAAACGTATTTGTAAATATTATCGTGATATCATAATAATGTTGTCTTTCTTCTTCCTGTAAATACACACCTTTCAATTTTCTATTTCTGCCTCCCTCAACACATCCTTTTATTTAGACGCTATTATTAGGTTTTGTTATATTACAGCTAAGAGAAAACTATCATTTCTATTAAATTTGAACATAGTACATAGCAGATTGATTACAACATGAAAAGGTAAAACTAAATTATTAACAAAACATATTATAACAAACTCATATGCAGAGACGATGTCTAGTTTGTCCGTCCGATGGCAAGTCCTGACGGCTTATTTGGGTGGCTGATCGACTTGCTGCCTCTTTTGTATCGTGTTTTATGTGATATATTATGGGTTAAGCTATTTATCAAATATTATCATGCTTCTAACTAGTAGTTTGTGTACACGATCTCTCAGAATCATAGCTTTCTTTGTAGTTTCAGTTGGGAACTTTTGAGATTTTTACCAAAAAGGGGGGTGAAAGAAAAAAAATGTCAAATGACATGCTCGAAATTTACAGGGAAACAAACCTACATACATAGACAGTTGCAAACACAGTAAAATGAAATACAAAATCACTACGTCACAATGTTCGGTCAATTGTTCCAATGATAATCCGATAGTAATGGTAATGAGTTTTATGTGTACCTCAGACAAATACGTCTATGACAGAGGCTGCCCACATAATTATTTTTAATTCAACTACATACAACTACATTTATTCAAAGAGGAGAAAATATTATTGTGTGAACACTAGGATTTGGTAGAACTGCTTCTCCCTTTTCAAAAAAACAATGGTGACATATGTTTGAAGCAAAGAGGATCCGACGCCTGGAGTAAGTTGCAAGGGAGAAAATACTGAAAATCTCCACAAGCATAACCGTGATGTTGATTTATCCATGCATAGAAAGTTTCAATTAGCCGTCCCATCCGTTTAAATATAATTGACGAACATAATAACGTAAAACTTTGCATAAACAGATCATATATCACCGTTATTTGTAATCTACCATTTTATTGTTTTGGTAACTTTATTCATGTATAAAACTATTGGATAAGTACGGTTTCAAAATTTGAAATACACTTAACTTATAATCTGAAACATTCTGTACATTTATTGTGATAGATAAACATGTAATCATGAAATTCAAATCGTATAAAACTAATAACTGTTTAATGTTCATTGGAAATCTCATCATATGAAATGAATTAAGCCCCGTTTATTATATTATGAAGATAATATATATTAACGACGAACGTTTTAAGTTATACCATTGTATTATCGTTCAAAAGGTGTTCAGAAACATATTAACTTACATTTTTTTACTATCCTGGAAGATCAATTTCATAATCACTCTTAGCTATGCTGGAAGAAAATTATTTTAATTATACATTGTAATGTAGTGAATAACTGACTGTCCTTTCTGGTTCTTAGATCTGAGGTACTAACGGTAAAAAATATATTAAATGCAAAACGGGACAATAAAATTTTAGCTATGATAATATGTTATTATCAAAATAGTTTACGGGGGCTTGCTAACCAAGGATTACGAATATAATTATTTGAATACTTTTAAAGAAATGAATGTTTTTGATCGAAATGTTTGGAAAATAGTTTTTAAAAAAGTTTGAAAAATGATTAAATTGTAGATGCTGAGACTCTAATTGACATAGTTTTAGTCTAGCTCCTTCTTAAGCTATGGACAACATTTTGATTTTGGTTAGCCATTTAAAAATTCTTGGATAACCAAATATTAGTGGGAAAACTCAAGGACAACCTAATATTTGTGGATTAACCATATCAAACAACCAATATCAAAATTTTAACCAAGTCCTAAGAGCTAGACGATTCGCGTAACACTAATAAGCTAAGCGTAGAGCTAAAACTATGTCATTTAAAGTTTTAATATTGTGTAGAACGGGCAAGACAATGCCAAGTAGAGTGTTATCCCAAAATTCGTTGGTATGCATCACAAAGTGTTATTGAATAAAAACACAGCTAAAACAAGTGCACTTGTATCCAAGTTTGCTGAAAAAGCATATCTTGGCTCCTAGAGTTTTTTACAATATTTATTTATAAAATTTTTATTATCTTTTACAAAAAAAAAATTTTTTTCACCAAATTTGGTCCAATTCACCATTTTACGTTCCAAATACACAGAAATTTTTCTGTTTTAAAATATTTATTTTTTCTCCATATTTTGAATAAATATCGAAAAAGCACCCTAATTTTCAATCGAAAAATTTTGAGGGTATGTGAAAAAAATGTAAGTATAAAAGTTGTAGATTTTTTTATTACCTACAACTTTTGCCAATTTTTTTTTTTTTTTTTTGAAAGGACTTTTGCCGGAAATCAAGTTAAACCGTGTTTTACCCTCAAAAACTGATCTATTTCCATTCCCGATATCAGATCGCCTTTAATTATTTTTCCTTCCATTTTTGTAATATTCTCTCTATTAAAACCGAGTCTTTAATCTCTCTATTAAAACCGAGGCAAAAAAAGTGTTTCTACAACATTCTATTGATAACAAAATATGGCAACGATTTACCGTAAATTTTACAATAAATAAAGTAAGCTCTAAAAACAAGCTATAAGTTATCGATATTTAATACGTAAACGATAGGAATCTTTTTAGAATTGAGTATACTTTTTTGAAATTGTTATATCCAGTTTTTTGGTAAATTATTCATATTTTGTAATATGTGAAAGTGTACGTGCATTATACAACTATTATTAAGATTACTTCTTAAAGTTTTTTACTAAATTACAAGCTCATTTTATCTACCTATGGAAGGAATGAAGAATGAGAAGCTGAGACTTGTGTAACGTAGCTGTGCGCAGTTGACATTTGGGCGCTGGATCCATTTGCTATCATACTGCGCAAATCAATATTTCTTTCGTGAGCAGTACTACACTGTGCGATAACGTCTACATAAAATAGCTCAATTTACTCATTGATTTTTATGGTTTAAAATTTTTTTTCATTGAATTTCTTTCTAATAATTTAATATAATTTTTTCAATCATTATAAGAGTTAATTTGAATTATCATAGAGTTTATGATATTGTAAATATATTCACAATATTTTTAGTCTTCTTGTAAAGTTATATTATGAAGTTATTAAAATATAATTATTGTTAGTTCAAATAAAAAACAGTTTTTCATATATTGTTATATGATTGTTGTTGTGTATTGTTGTTTTCAAAAGAACATACACAACATTATAATCATTCAAATTATAATAAAATATAATAAACTCATTATTTTAAATTATTGTATGTGTTCAAAAGTTAATTTAAACGCCATATATATCTGAATTAGTTAAAGAGCTGTCTACTCTAATAGATACATCATTTTCTGATTTAATTTCATAGTTTTTATTATAGTCCTTTCATTTAAAAATATGCATCCAGCCAAATTAAAATAGTCATTGTCATTAATTTTTACACAAGTTGGTGTTAATATTAATTAAAATGCTCATATTATTATGCTTAAGGTAGCTCAGTAGCCGCTATCTGAAATAAAATAAAATATTTTTTTATATTTTTTTTACTAATAAATTTACGAAGCATGCTATAATAATTGATAAAAATCCACATAACAATTTAATTGATATAATTTAGCACGGATTATAATTAAATAATTAAAATATTTTAATAAATAAAATATTATTTGACTCGTAGTCAACTGTCACTAGATAATACCAACTATGATTTTCAAAACATAACCCAGAATTGTCAAATTTATTTTTTATATCGTGAATTCTTTAATTTTTTTTTTTTTTAAATTTAAATATAAATAAATAAATTATTTTGTTAGAAAATAAATTTAATATTATAAAAAATAATTTTTATATATATTAATGTTTTTTTGGTTGTTATATATTATTTATATGTGTATTAAAAACGCTAGTTGAAATTGGCGCGCTTAACGAAGCCACCATTTTTTCCCTAGTAAATATGGAGGACAGCGATAGAAACCACATGTCAATATTGAAAAATTAATTTCATGGAAAGTACGTGGTAAATTATTCTGAAATTTTTTCAGTGTATATTTGGGATATAGTTCTATCAATTTAAAAGTTTTTTTTGCGGGGTCAACTTTGCCAATTTTCTACAAACCTTCCATTTCCGGTATTATTGAACAAGGATACTCATAAGAGCTCGTGTATTTTTGCTAAACTTTAATTAATTATATCTCTTAAACGGTGTGGTAAAAAAATCTGATTTTTTTTCTATAGGTGCATTTAATTATAATCTTTCGAAAAAAAACCAAAAATATTGGGTTAACTTTAAGTCATTTGGCTAACAAACTACCTTAAGTTCAGTTTGCGCTAAAATTATGACAATTCAGATAATTCAGATACAGATGAGGCTTAACATAAGGCTGAGCAGAGATGACTTCTTTACGTAATACAAAAAATTTCCAGTTCAGCTGTATGTTTGTACGTCAAAGCCGTTAATCTCACGTCCATTTGAATTATTATGTGTTTTGAAACCCTTTTTCTCTAGTTTTGAATGTAATCATACATTATAATAAATGATTGCTGGATTCAGTTTTTTTCCGAATGAGATCCTCGATTATTTGAACTACTTCCGCTTTTAGTAAATAAGCCGGTTTAGATATAGAATTTTGATAAAATTCAAAATTTAATCGTTGGGGCGAAGATTTTGACTAAATATTATGCCAATAACATGCATTTCAATAACACAATATTGAATGTTTTACCTTTCCCAAGGGTTACCTATAGACGCTTTTATTTCTATGATAAAACTTTTAACCAAGTTTTATACCAGTTGTAACTTAACTTTAATAGAGTTTCAATAAATACCTTTAGGCACACATTATTTTGGTAATTAAAATGACGGCTCTTAGTCTATATATAGTCCAATGTTGTAATGTTTATTTCAAAAACATGATAATATTATTTTTAGTACGTGTAGTTGGTATACTATTTTAAGTCTTGTAGCCAGTTATTTATACCTCATATTGTTATTAAGTTATTATTACTTTAAATGCTTTATAAAAACAAAAGTATTATATGGAAACAGTCTAAAACTGCGGCTATTTCCAAATCAGTGGCGGTATTTAAGAACTTATAATGGACTAGTATGATTCAATATGTCGGAGGTCTTTAATTACTGATTATCGCGGGCAGTAATTATTAAAAACACCTACTGATTTTCGATACTATTTTCCGATATTTAATTTTTTTCATGTTTTTATAACATGCTTCTATCCATATGAAATAATTATTGCTCTTACAAGTTATTCATGAAAGAACTAAAATAATTATATTCTTATTAAAACCTTTGAATATTCCGCCGGCCACGCGAGTATAAAGACCATCGCGCTAATAATTAGAAAAAAAACTCGCATGTGATTCGTAAATATCTGTAAAAAAGTATTTGAAATTCGCTAATAACTGTTTTCGATGTATTAAATAATAACCTAACATTAGATTAAAAATAAGTGCTATTTGCAAACAAATATTTTATGCTTGCTATCTACCAACTGTGTGAAAGTTTAATAAATCATTGTGCAAAATAATCTTCAAACATTAAATATCACCATGAGCTATTATTTATCAATTGTACATAATCATTTTCATGTGATAACTTCTTGGCCTTATTTCACAAAGTGATTTTTGTATTAAAATTATTTAATGCCAGCTGTGAGCTAGTAGTGAGTCAAAATTCAATAATGACACAAAATCATTTCTAACTATTCAATAATTGTCCGCCATAAGCTACTAAAAACAAAAGATATGAATAAAAAACTATTTTATGACAGTTGTGAGCCAATGGTGAGTCAAAATACAATGATGGTACTGAATTATCACCATAAATTAAATATTAGCTTGTTACTATGTAACTAGAATCAAATGATATCTGTAAAAAATTATTTTATGCCAGTTATGAGCTAATATTTAATAAAGCTACAAAATCTATTTAATGATTAGCCAGTTTTTATTTTATTTAAATTTTTTTTTAAATTCTAATTTGCAATTACGTAACATTAGCCAATCATGAAGACATGGTGAGCTCAAATAGTTATGACAAAAAACCGATTTTACTATAAGCTCACTATGACCTTATTTTTCTTAACACATATTTCAAAGCCGACCAACGGCTATATCTTAGAAAAAGTCAAAGTTCTACTCGGGTTATTAATAATCTGAATTTTAGGGAGAATTATGACGAGTCTAAACCATTATTTATTCAATTCAATTCTTTATTCATTCTTTTTTTAAACTATACATAATTGTACAGAATAAATCTAAAAAAGGATGGGGCATATGAAGGGGAGAAGAAGGTATGCAGCTATGGCAGACTTTATAAGGATCTATTCCAGTGTCTAATGGAAAACCATCGATAAGGTTAGCCGACACCCGATGCTAATGATCAAATGCCTCCCGACATCACACATTTATCTCGATAGAGGACAGGCGAACAAGAAAACGAAAATAACTAATATAGTGATTCGATGAACATGCATGTCCAAATTTTTAGAAAAAACCAAAAAAATCGTGCTTACAGCTATATAATAAAATATTTTTATTTCGATTATTTTTATCATATAAAAAACTCCGTCTTAGAACAGGCAAAGAAAAAAGACTGTTGCATAGAGTAATAAAATTGGATGTAATTATAATGTTATATGCATTTATATTAATATTATTTATGTTAATAGCAAATAAATACCTTTAATAGGTAATATACTATAAAAATATTACAATATTTAATATAATAATATAATTAACTTATGATTTTATGTTTAGTTTATTATTATCGAACCAACTCATCATTATAATTACGTAGATACAACTGATTGTTTTAACTAGTAGGTAGGCTGCAGCTAACTTTCTGGTCTATGATCGATCTGATGTGTTTTTGTATTTTTTATAATAATAAATATTAAATTATATAGGTGTTAAATTATATATTAAATCATCAAAGCATTTAATTATTTTCAAAATTTTATAGTGAAAATGATGTTTTAATATTTATAAATTATATAACTTATTGTGTTTAAGCAGAAATTTTAAAGAAGGGATTTATAAATTGTGATTGTTTTAATTTTTTCCTATGGTTTTTAAATAGTAATTGTTTACAAACTTATTTTATTTCTATTGGTTATTTCATGATCAAATTAAAAACAACTGAATTGTGAGTCAAGGAAGTTTACTATAAAAAAGGAAATAGAAATAATCAGAAAAGCATTCCAAGAGACTTGGAAACTCATACGTTAATAGATGTAGAATACATTTACCTACTTTTCTACAAATTGGGAAATATGGAGCAATATGGAATCAACTTCGAAAAAAGTATCGATTTTCAAACGTTTAATATAATAACTTTTCCACACGTTATTAATGTAATCTCCATTTCTGATCCTTCTGATCCTGAAAATTTACCATAAAAGTGTAAATAGGTTGCATAATATCATATATTTTTATACCAAATTTATGTTTTATACAATTACGATTGCCCGTTATTCACGGTATCTACTATCGCGAAGTATGAAAAACTGGGAATCATTTCTGCAAGTAGATAGTTACGACTACCAGAATCATCAGGTAATAATTTCAAAATGTATCAACTAACGGTTTTTAATGCATTTTATAACATATTTATAAAAAGTCAAATAAGCTGTATTACAGTGGGCATGAGTTATAGTTGCTACAAAATTCATGTTTATAAAAAAGTATTGTTATAAATTTTATAATTCATTTAACTTAATACTAAATTCTAAAAATTGTTAGTATGTTTCTTTACCTATATTTTAAACCTATATATTGAAAATAAATATGTAATGGGCTAAAAATAAAACAATAATTACTCCTACAATTTATAAATCCCATTTTCAAAATTTCTTCGTAAGCAAAACACACAAAAACCAAAATTTATATAAGATAATTTTTTTAAACAAAAGTTTGATTATTTGAAAGAAAATATTGTGGTCGAGTAAAACCTTCGATGTCAAATTTTTACCGTAAATGCAAATCTTGCGGTTCAAAAATATGGTTAACAGAAATTGTGTGTGTTTTGTGTGTGTGTCAGTAGGTTAATGCCCCACAGTGAATCAATTTCTACTTACACCTATTAGCTCACTTTAGACCTTCAGGAATATTCATCGCCTCACCTCTGCCTCACTATGAAAATTGAGTTCATTAGAGAAGTTAAAATCTACAAAATCAAAACTGCACTGCGAAAATCCCCTTTCGGGAGTTTTTGGGTTCACTGGTCACAAATCCAAAGTAACTATAAGCAAGTACAGAGAGCTACAACCCTATTAGAACCAACCTAATAAGTATCAAGAAAAAGAAAATTGTTTTAAAATTCAAAATTTTGCCTCGCAAACATTGTTTTAAAATTGAAAACTTTGCCTCACGAATCACAAGTTTCAATCGCAATAAAATTATACAGAACCTATTATTTTTCAGTAATGGAATTATTTTGGAATTTTTTAATAAAAATATTTTTTTAAAAACCATTCTTGAAATCGAGAAAGAGACTAAATTATAAGCATTTATCACCATAATTTGAAATTCCAAAATAACAATTTGAGTTTATTAAGGTAAGTGGGTAAAATGCACCTTAATACCAGGTGAATTTTTATATTGTTTCTGATATAAATACAAGTGGGTGGGAGGCTCACACACATAGACTAACAAATTGATTTATGAGAATTTTAATATAGTGGAACATTTGTATTCAGGAGGCTTGAACATTAAATATTTTCAAAAAGTCAAATAATAAAATAGTAATTTTTGAACAAAAATAGAAAATTTAATACACTTATTGAAAAACTATTAAAATCTCATTGAAACACATATATTCATATATTAGAGAATTTCAAGAGGGCACACTTTTATGAAACAATTCATGAAATGATACAATAAGAAAAGATACAATAAGGTATCAATGAACAATGATAATCTTTTTATATTTTCAAAGAAACGAAATTCTTTTTATGGACAATTAAAAATCCTTTATTTATCGTGGTTTTGTCCCAAAAAAAAAAAAGAAACACTATTCATAAAAATATTTCAAGTACCATCTGCCTGTTTATAAAGAGTGATGTATCTCTTGAAATTACAAAGAAAGAATTCTCAAACAATTGATTAAAAATTTACAAATTTGTTCCATATATTGAAATTTTATTTCAGTTTTTTTTTTTATATTTTTCAATGGACACTTTTTGACTTTAATGACGGAGTACTTGAAATTTTATTATTATACCACCCAAATTTGAATGGGAATATTTTTTTTGGTGAATAGCGTATAAAATTTTTACAAATAGTGTTTTTTTATCTGTAAAATAAGAATAAGGACTATTAACGGCATAATTATTTTCCAATGACGATTTAATGTCGAAGATAATTTATATGTTTTTTCTTAGATTATTTTACTGTAATTTCTAAGCGCTATTGTTACGTAATTTTAAGGGCATTCTTATGGATTCTATTGATATTACCAATGTTTGTGGTCAAATATTATTAATGTCAAATAAAAATAGATAATTTATTTTTTATTTGAAGGCCACACAATAACCGTAAGCCACACTTTTTTCAAGCTTTCTATGTATTACAATAGATATATATGAACTTGAAACACGGCGCCCTAAAAATAAGACCAATATGACGTTTAACCAATTTGGACGCATTATTTAATGGATATTGGCTTTCCAGGCGGATATTCTACTAAAATCATTAATTACAAATCAAATGCATGTAATTATTGCAGGTTGATTGAAGAAAAAATGCCTGAGCTATGTTTCTATAAAAACTTTCGAAAAAGCAGAATTATAAAATTTGGAGAAGTTAAAATATCAAAAAATTATCATATAGCACAAGAAATGAAAGAGGCGCTGATGTTCAAATAACTAGTCAAATTTTTGACTTCACAGCCCTATGATATACTTTATAAAAAGTTTTATATAAATTAGCTTATTTTTTTAGAAGTTTGGCACTGACGATAGACATATAGATAGTTTTTTCTAGGAAGTTTTAGTATTTAGTTGAAGGTGTTTTTGGCATTAATAGTTTTTCATAAGAGAATTCTTTCTCATCTTACATCGATGCACAAAGTTGAATTTGGTCTTGTTAGTGAAATGCACAATTCTACATACCAAATTTGTTTTCTATTTCGTATGGGATTTTCTTCGA
This sequence comes from Chrysopa pallens, assembly GCA_020423425.1. Classification (NCBI taxonomy): domain Eukaryota; kingdom Metazoa; phylum Arthropoda; class Insecta; order Neuroptera; family Chrysopidae; genus Chrysopa; species Chrysopa pallens. The sequence goes on along the minus strand of CM035591.1, from coordinate 36,390,937 downwards.
AAGGAGTGGATTTATTCATTCTAGAGGTAAGACGTAAAATTTTGTCATAATGAATTGTTTTTTGAAAATTTTATTTTCTATTTAATACATTTAATGCAATTCATTTTTCATTCCTCTGCTATTAATTTTTCCCTTTCTCTATTAGGTGTCAATCATCAATACACCATTTTTATCAATAAATATTTTTTTTTACAAATTAAGAACAATAGGTTTTTTTGCGTCTAAAACATAAGAAAAATATTTTGAAAAATATTTAATAACTACAGTTTTTACTATGCAATATAGTACAATGCGTTTTTTTGCAATGATGTGAGCTCGTGAAACAAAGGAAAATTACAATAATTTATCCCCTCCCATTTTGGAAAATTCCAAGAAAACCTTGCAATCGATGTGAAATGATATACTAAAGGACATATACGAAAATGTATGTTGTGAACGACCCCCCCCCCTTCTTTGTACAATCAAAGATGATGTTGCTTCTATTCCAGTGTGGTCTACAATTTACAGACCGACTATTTGTATATTTATTAAAGAGCGAAAATGTGGCCAATCTAAGAGAAAATGTTGCCAATCTATGAGAAAAGTTTATTGTGTTTAAAACTTAAACTATATTGTATTTGAATTTGGGTTCTATCTTTTATGGTTTAAAAGATATAAAAAAGATACAAGCGATTCAAGTCAGTGAGTTTCTTGTTACGAGATTAAACTTAATTTTTGGTCTAGAATACCTTCAAAATTTGATCAAAATTAAACAAAGATTTTGTTAATACATGACACATTCTTGCACTTGCTCGTTAGTCGGAATACCAAAAAAGCTATCTGTATGAAAATATTTACATTTTGAAAATAATTAATGAAAAACTACCTTGATTTTATACCTATGGCACAACTTCTTTTGAATAATATTCTCCATTCGCATCATGGTGTAATATTCTAACAAATTTTCTTATATGCGATTTTAGTGTGATTACTAATGTATAGAATCTCGACCAAAAGAATAAAGGAACTGTAAATATGCAAATCCCAAAAGATAATAAAAAAAACTTTTCTAATATCTATAAAGATTCTAATCATCATTACACCATCAAAAAATTGATAATAAAAATCATTTCGTTATAAAATGGATGCCATAAATAAACATGTAAACTTTAGCTTTTAAATTTTAAGTAAACAAACTAATCAAGAAAAAAAACAACAACCTCTTAAGTGCAGTAAACGATGTATCGTTGCATATTCACGCAGGAAGTTGTTAATGTATATAAATAAAAAAAAAGTGTTAAATATATTTTAAAATTTCACATAATAAATCATTATGTTTGGTTATTAATAACATGATTTAAGTCCACACGGCGGTCTATATACTTGACACCAAATTCACTTCTATACATAAAAATTAAAACAACTATCGTGAATGTAACAATTAACAACTTAAACTCTTTGATTTATTTATTAACCATGCATCAAATTTCTCATATATGATTATACAAGAATCTTCCAAACACTTTATAAGCTACGCATATCTATAATTAAAAATTTAGCCTAAACAAAAATAACATAATTAAGCCTCATTTTGACATGAAGAACACTTTATCTACTTTGATACTAAGGCCTTTATTCAAATTCTTCACTCAGTATTTAAGAAAAAAGTATACAAAATTATATATTTGTTAATTGAAAAATAAAAAATTTTAGTTTTATTTGTATTTATTTTACTGTAAAAAATTTTTAGACAAGAGAATCATTTCACCAAACACTTTCAACGAAAAATTATAACATTTAGGTAGGAACTCAAAGTGTATAGATTTTTAATTAAAGTTCAAACGATAAAACTTCCCATGTTAACATATTTATATTGATATTTATGTACTAATTAGTTGCTAAAATTTTTGTGCTGAAACCGTTTTGCAGCAAACGGCATTAAAAATAGGGGGTAGGGTGTGGGTGGTACGGTTACATTGACTTAGCCTCCCCCTCCAATGTAAATTTTATTCGAAACCAATCCAAAAATTTAGTTCGATTTATTTACTCAAAAGTTGCTCTTTTTTGGAATTTTATGTTTCAACCGTTTACGATATTTGAAATTAGGGCAGGATCATGTTATTGTTAACCTTTTCCACCTTCATACAAATAATTGCCCAAATTCCAAAAACAAATATAGTAGACTTTGTGGCTATTTTGTTGCTTCAGAAACCCGAGCAAACATTTTTAAAACAAACCCGGTATTAACTGTAAAACCTGTTTATAAAACTCATCAACTCCCACCCCACCCTAAGAAAAACTTATCGAAAAAAATATGAACCAGAATTTGTTGCTTTAAAGGATACGCCTAGAATTTTGATAATTTATAGTAAAACCCGTATATAAAAATGTTTACACTATTTCAGAAATATAATATATACAAAATACATTAATTTTTATTTTTTTAATTACATTTTGTACAACCCGGTTTAAATAGCCCGGCTTTAAACGTTTTATTTTCTATATGATAGGTGAGAGAAATAGTGAAAATTACATTAAAAATTTCGTTATAATTAAAATAATTGTGTGTGTGTGTTTGTCTGTGCATGTGTATGTGGTGTGTGTGTGTGTTTGTGTGAAAGTATCTGAACCGTTTATAACTTTTGAACGGATCGACCGATTTCATCGCGGTTGGTGCCATTCGAAAGGTCTTGACCAAACTTAGAATTTGAAATTTGAAAGATCGATTCAAACTAGTATTTTTTGACAAATCTCAAGAAAAATAAAAAAAAATTGTGGTTTTTTTGGAATAACTTTTAAACGGCATTATCGATCATCTTCAAAAGTTAATCAGATTTTAACCTTGATAAACCACGTCGATCGCCGAATAAAATACGGTTAAAATCGGTTGATTCGTTCGAGATATATCGTAAACGAAAAATTTCATAAAAATGTGTTTTTTTTTTATTTAACTTCGACAGTTCTCTTCGAACCGTTTTTTATAAAAGAAAATAATAAATAAAGCTCAAAAAACCACGTCGATCGCCGCATAGAATGTTAAAATCGGTTTATTGGTTTGAGAAATATCGTTAACAAAATATTCGGGAAGAAATGTTTTTTTAACATCAAAGCTCAAAATCATTGTAATATGTTAAGTTTAAAGTGCATAGGTATAGAATTAGCGGGAAGTTGCAGGCATGACCTTTTGGTCATGCCTGCCAAAAGGTCAAGTCCTTCAACCGTTTTCCAAATTTTTTTTTTATATATAAACAGTTTCTTGAATTTAACATTGTTTTGTATACAATCAATAGTTTTGAGTACGAGTTTTGTATTCGTAATGAATTTTGATGTACGTAAGATCCTTTAAAAAAAACCTCTATTGCCATGATCTGTCATTGACTTCTGTCAATTTCCTAAAATAGTTTATTTTATGAAACTTGTGGGATTTATTTTTATTAATTTATAAGAAATTGTTATCATGAAAAATTAAAACATAATTTCAATATTTATAAAATAAATTTCAGATATTAAAACCCTACCTACCCAAAATAATGACAACCAAAAACATCAATAAATCATTGTATATACAACAAAACTACTTGAATATCATAAAATTCTTTTGATTAAAAATTTTTTTTCTTTGGTTATAATTTTTAATACATTACTAATGAGTTTTATTGGATCATAAATCTTTGAATATACGAATCCAAATAATAACAACACAATTCAAAAATTATTTTATTCATCTTTTTTGTGATATAAAAATACAACAATTGTGTACTGAGAGCATGAATTGTAAAAAAGCAGGTAGGCAACACGTTGAATAATCTGAGATGCTCGTTTGAAATCTAAATTTTTTGCATATGTTTTTCAACAAACGAAAACGTGTTTTTATATCAAACCACAATTAAAATTGGGTCTAAAATGTTTAAAAAAAGTTTTTATACTTGATAATATGTTAGACTATATTAATTTTAGTCAAAGGTTTGTAACGCTACCTTATTGACCGCATAAAAAAAAAATTTTGGTATACATGTTCGTTAATAGAAACACCTAATTAGTCCATTCCGACTCTACGTACGTCCGTCCATTAACAAATCGTGAATCAGCAAAATCGGTCCATTGGGTCAAATGGATCCTTGAATATTTATTTTATAGAATTTTTTATATTCTTGAAGGATTTATATTTATAAAATCTAGCTACTAAATTTTATATCTCTTATATAACATAGCAATCATAATTTTTATTCTTAGCCTTAATTTATCAAGCTGAATTTATCGCTATTTAGCCCTAATTTATCAAGCTGAATTTATCGCTATTTAGAATTTCTTCGTTATTTTCGAAAGTTGCTAGCGGTTTATGGGAATAATTAAATATTTGATAAAATTTTTTTTATGGCTTTAATTTAAGCGTCTTTACGATCGGAAGCTGGTAGCTGAAATTATTTTTCAAAAAGCTTTATTAATAAACAAGATATAAACGCTAAAAATCATCGTGATTAAACAAAGAGGGATATTTTTTTTTTTTAAGTATTAATGAGAACTCTAGGATTTTTCGAATAAATTTCGATTTTTTGCTCCAATTTCCAAAATAAAATTATTTTGTATTTTTATAAATACGTATTTCAATTACAACAGTACATTAAAACTAGCTAATTCGTACTTATGATGACTACTTTATAGTCGTAATACGTATTTATAGAAATATAAAATAATTTGATCAAGGAAATTGCCGGAAAAAATTGAAATCTATTAAAGAGGGGTATGTTTTATAGCGTCCCCTGTATGCAGGAACAGAAAATAATATTTGAGAGGTCATAGTTATTTGTTTATAAATCAATTTTAATTTAATTTTGAAATTTGTGAAATACAGCCACAAATTAATCCGTCGTCAAATACTCCATTCATAAACATAAAATTTATAATTGCCGATTTTTTTCGGTCTAAGCACTAAATTGTCAGTAAAATATCGATACTTTCAATATCTGTGTTTAGTACTACGAAATTGTAAGAAAAAGTTGGGACGGGACGATTTTATATGAGAAAACTAAACAATTTTGTTGGAAACATTAGTGTATTAAGTGCAGGTAGAATTAAAAAAAAAATTCAAATTATTTGATTTCAAATCAAAAATTGTGGTCTATTTTAGTCTATTACTTTGTTGCTTGCAACAGCTGACTTAGTACTGGTTGATATATCTCGCATAATAATCAGATATGTACACTTCGGCAGCACCCAGTCTATAACCATTCTTGAATATTAATTAGGTTGTACTTTGAACTATATTACCCTATAATATCAGACGATCCTGTTAGATTATGTATTTTGTTATTTTACTAACACACTAGGGCTTATAAGAACATGAGGCATCGGGCATAGGAAAGTCATGAAAATAATTTATATAAATGTTATTTTAAAAAAAGATAATAATATTTGACAATAAAACGTATTATATATTTTCTAAGTAATGTATTTCGGTTTATACTGTATGACTCAAATATTTCACAGTCAGAATCGGGATTGACAGAAGCTAGTATATGCAATGTAATTTCCGAACTGTGAAAGCAACAGACTTTTAGTATCAGTTTAGACCCTAAAATAACTCACTGCACCTGATATTGAAATTAATATTCATTAATATAAAATTTGAAGAAGATTATTATTGACTTATAAATATTTCCTCAGTATATCAGATTTCTTGAGGTAGCAGGTAGTGTTTAACTTTAGCTGTCAGATATATTTAACAGATTATTTCTATCTGCCTAAAGATTAAGATATTTTAATATGCCTTTCGGTGTTTGATTACTAAATATTATGCAATGGATATAATATTGTACAAAAATTTTCAAGGTATGAAGTATATTGTGAAGAAATTGACTTTTTTACTCAATAGAATATAGTGCGGTTTACACTAGAAGAATATTTAAAAACGGGAAAAATGGAATAATTGGAAGGATATGTTGTAACATCGCTAATCACCTGCTTTTAATAAGCAAAATTTCGCAATAGGTATTTGACAAAGGTGCTGCCATATTCATAACGTGATCTCGTTTTTATTCTCGTTAGTTGAAGTAAACCGCCTGTGTAGGCTTGATTCAAATTTTAAAACTTTATCTTCTTCTAAGGGTCAAATCCTCTTTGTCTTCACTTTCAAAAAAAAAATAAATAAAATTTTGGAAAACGAAGAAATACAAGGAATACACAAACTCATGTAAAGGTAGTACTGTGGTGTCAGAATTTTGAAAAGTAGCAATATTAGTTGAATTTCTTATTATTAATTAATATGTTTTAAATGAATCAAAATTTGTTAAAGTATAACAAACAGAACTTGAAACACAATGTACCTAGAGCAACGTTAAATTAATAATTTATTAATCTATAACTAAACCACCACAGAGAACTATAAACTAATGACAATATATGTAAACCGACTGACATATATACTGAGAAACCAAATAGTTATCACTGCTTACGAATGAATTCTATATCTTCATACTGCTTACATTTTGGGAAGCATAAAATTGAGATGTAATATTTTTGAAAGCATTGCTGATCCTGTTAAAAATTTGACAAAAATGGAATTCTAACTAATGACACACAAAATCCCAATGTAGGAAGGGAGTCTTAGATAATTCTGGAACTAAACTTGGGCAATAAAGCAAAGGAATTCAACTTGTGAAGAATGTAGAAAAGAACCATCCGGTCGATCAACTGGAATCTTTATTTTGGGAAAACCCAATACCAATCAGTCTTCTATATAAGAAAAACTCAATAAACTTTCTAAGGAAATATGTTTATAATAGAATTTAAAATCCACGTTATATATTTATACGAATATGGTATCTTAAGCTAATTAAAATATAGCGGGAATGAAGCAAACAAATTTTCGATAGATCGCATAAATATCGAAATATTGAATGTATTAATTGTTATTATTATTAAAATTTTATTTACATTTATATTTTTTATAAATAACTTTGTTTTTACAATCATAAAAAAATTAAATTATCGTTGGTAATATTGTATCGATAATGTCCTTTTTTATTATTATTATTAAGTCACTTTTCAACTTTTTTAACTACTAAAGTTATATAGTGACTACAGTGAGTATATATTCAGTCTATATAACACCAGTACACAACAATCCTAGATGTTCGCCCATCCATGTTTTAACTTTGTTGTTGCTTTGCTGTTGATTTAACTTTGGTGATCGGTTGAGATCAGTAATTACGTAACGTCAGTGGGGGTCATCGATAATGTTCTATTTAACGAAGTTATTACCAAAAGATATAATATATTGACTTTAAATAATACTATGAACTATGTTTGATATTTTCTTAATTGGAGAGATTGCGATTTTTTTCACAGCAAATTTTCGTACACTTTTGCTCCATTTTTCTTATAAACTTCATACCGCATAGCAGCATCGTGTTTATATTTTCTGAATGCTTTAGAACTAGAGGGGAGGATATCCAATATATGATTATTTTAGTTCCTCATTTATTTTTCTACAGATACTGAAAATTGTTTTTTAGTTTATTAAAATTTTATTAAGCATAATGACAAATATTAAAAAATTTAAATGATTAAAATTTAATAGGAGAATTAATTTTTTAACAATGGCTCATTATCTATACCGATTACTTTACATAATATCTTACCTTCCCAATGACATTTAATGTGTATATGTAATGGTATGCATAGAGCATTATAACAATAATAATGATATGTGAGCCATAGTACACCATTTGGCGTGAAATGAGTACCTAATTGGCTAACAATTGTAATAATATTACAATGTGTTCAAAATTCCGAAATATTAATGTTGAATAGGTGATTTGATTGCATTATATATTTTATATCTAACTGTTTATTTATGTATACCTATTTATTGCAGCCTACATACATTTTATTGGTTATAGAGATCGGATTGTGACTAGTAAAAATTTATGTAGATGTGTATAAGACATCTAAAGTATAAGACTTCCGCAACACTATCAATTTTATTAAATGCAGAAACGGACGTTGAAATCTGCGCTAGTTTCAGTTTTAAATTAAGTAAAATGAAGCGTGTCATACTAGCGTTTATTTTAACGTACTTTGAAATGAACAGACTTCAGTTTTAGCGGAAGTTTTAGCGGTTCAGTTTTAAATTGTTTACAATTATAAAAATAATATTTGTTATATTATAGTAAATTTTTTTATTTTGTAAATTATACCAAGCTATTCATTATGATTTTAATATCCTGAGATATGTTTATGTGTCTACATGTTTCTTAAATATTTATCATAGAAGGTAACTTTTTGTCTATACTTAGTAAACAGAAACAATTTTACAATCGTTGTTAAATGTAATAGGTGGAGATATAAACATCTTCAATTTTGTAATGTTTTCCTCATCCACCTTTTGGCGCAAATTACCAGTTTTTTCTCATCATAGAAGTCATAGGAAAATATATAAACTAAATGATAAACTGTTTCATCTGTAGCCACTGGAAAAATCTTCATAAAATATCAAGTTTTACCTAAAAATTCTAGAAAAATACAGTTTTTTGAATTTATGTGAAATGAATAGAAAAACTTTTTATTACTTTCTCTCTTTTCGAGAAAGTCTTCAAAATTGCCTTATTTTTTTTTAAATGTGCAAGCAAAATTCGTCAATGTTTGGTTCAAAATTCTGTCTTCACAATGTTCACTTAGCTCACAAGTAATTTTTTCGTTTTTTATTTTTTAAATATACCAAATGTACCAAATACGAAAATTTTAACATATCTTCTGATTCAATTATTAGATGGATTTATTTTTAAATTCATAACTTTATAAACACAGTATTTATTGTACAATACGTAATGAAATTTCAACTTCTTTTTAGGTATAATCCGACGTCTACTTATCCAAATATTATGTTGACTTAACATTTTTTGTGTATGAATGATCTTTTGTTCAAAAAATTTATTTTATTGAGATTAATAGCGTATTGTTTCGGTAATACTTTTACAAAAAATAATATAAATAAATAAATTTTTATTATATTTTAAAATACTTTTATTAAATTTAAATTGTTTTAAGGTGTGTGTATAAAGAATTTAAGAAATTTATTTTGTATTTTTAAAAAGTAAATCACAATGTATATATATATAGATATATATATATATATATATATATATATATATATATATATATATATATATATATATTTATATATATATGTATTTTAATATATATATTCAATATATATATATTATAAATATATATATATTTATATATGTATATATATTTATATATATATCTATATTTATATATATATATATATTTATATATATATATATATATATATATATATATATATATATATATATATATATATATATATATATATATCTATATATATATATATATATACCCCAGAATGTTCAAATGTTCAAATTATATCAAACCTCAGAATCCTGATATTCAAATTATATTCATGTTTTAATAAATATTTACTTTTTAATATTGTTTGACAGTTAAACCAGAGAATTTTGTAATTGTTAAGTACAACTCTAATATGCCTGATAAATTTCATTCATAAAATACTTTTATATTTCCAAAATTAAAATATAAAAATTTATAAATAAAAAAATTTACTTTTATTAAAATAATCATGACATTATTTTATGTTATGGGAGTTAAGGGTGCTGGAAGTAATAGTGGAAATAATGTTAATGTGTATTATCATTTTATTAAATAAATTAGCTAATGGAGAAATATATTCCATGAAACGAATGTAAAGAAACAAATTCGGATATTTATTTTATTATATGCATTCCATCTTTTAATGCTTATTCGAATTTTAAATGGAAATCAATCTTTCGCCTGAAAATTTTTTTTATTTGAATAACTTTATAAATTGGCAATCCTGAAATTTGTTTAATACCTTTTTAAATTTCAATTTGAGTTCACCCCCATTTAACCTCTATATTCTAGAATTTGCACATGAAACTAATGGACCTTTTTTCAAACGATTAAACTTTTGATTAAAACAATTTTCTCGATTCATCACATTTTTTTAGTTAAATTAAAAAAACGCTCTATGCTTAATGATCGTTAGTTTCTTTTACTATTTTTCCACCAATATATTTAATTCTATAAAGATCCACTTTTTTCGATTTTATTTTTTTTTTTCGATCCATTCGTAAAAAATGATAATTTATCACTAATGATATGTTTTTAGGTTTTTTAAATAATGTTTATTTTCAAATATCTGTATTACTTAGAGGAAAATTTTAATTGACACCTAATGATTGTTAATATTACGCATGGCGAATTTAAATTTTGTTTATTAAGTGGGTAAATTTTATTTTATTTTATTCTTTTATAATACATCATGAAAATGAAATCATGAAGAACCATGATACAAAACGTATTAATAACTTTAAAAAATTAATTATTGTAGGCCGTTTCAGATCTATTGAATTTCCAAATTATATATAATTAGAGACCCTTTCATTTTAATACCATCCAATACTTTTTGTATTTAATATACAGAAATAAACATGATGATTACAATGTGTGCTGAAATACATGTAGTAGGTTATCACAACTTTACAGACAATGTTGATTTCAGCTTGGGAGAACACTAAAATGGTAGGGTCCTTGTACAATTCCATTTATTAATGTTCCTTAAATTCGAACATCTATTTAACGCTGGATTGTTTAGTTTACCTATTGATACAGAGAAAGTGAAGTTAAAATATTCCTAGGTTAAAATATTTTTATAAAAAGTAGATAGAAATTTTTTATAAATCCTTTAATCGAAAACTATTACATATTATAAAATAATGCGTACTTCATTAATTATTATTAGTTAACAACTTTAATCTGTTTTGGTATCCATGAAATAATCTGTTTTGGTATTCATCATCCAAATCGAATTAGCTTATCAAGCCGTTCCAGAGATACGGATTAATATACGGAGATAAATAGTACTTCTGTATAACATAAAATTTTGGGTCAGTTAGGTGACACTTTGTTTTACATGTTTATTCGTTCCGATTTTCCATTTTTCTTTAATACCGAAATTCTTGAAAAATAGATTTTGAAATAATTAAAATTGTTAAATTGCTTACCACACGTGTCATATAAACTCGGATAAATGGTTTCATCGGATAAATGGTTCACGAGATACTACCATTTAAGTGAAAAATGTAAGTAAATTTCCTGTTGTAATATATCCCCGGAACGGTAATTTATAGATAATGTTTCTGAAATCGGGCAATTCCAAATGCTTCCAATATTGCTTACCAAAGATTTATAAATATTCGTCAAGTAGTTTCGGACCTATACACGTAAGTCTGAATGAGTTTTTCAAATAGATAGAGAAACAGATTATACACAAAAAATTTTGTAATCGGAACAAATAAAAAAAAATTATTTTAAATGCAAGAACACAATATTCCCGATATCGTACATATAACTCGGAACAGTTATAATATTTTAATTTGTAGAAAATTAATTCGAGATATTCGAGTAAGTTAAAGAGAATAAATACACAAAAAATTAATAATCCCTCTCCTTTTGCACAGTATTTTTCGCATAGTACAGTTTTGTTAACTTTTTTGATAATAAAAAGGTACCGAAACAAGTGAAGATAATAAGTACTGTGTGAATTATTTACAAACTGGACATATGCCTGAGTCTCAAAGATTAAACTATTAAAATTAATAGAATTCGTAAAATATTCCAAATATGTAGTCCACACAGGATTATTATTCAATATATTATTGAATTTGATAAAATATGAGCAATTTATGATAAATGGTGTTTGTTTTGAATAAAAAAATTATTTTTATCCTTAAATTTTCTTTCTATTTTAAAAAAAAGTTGGATCATGGATTTATTGGACCTAAGGAACCTATTTTGCTCATTCACGCCACTTATGCAATTAATAATTAATGAAATAATAATAAAATGGGCAAATAATGATGATTCTATACCAATACCGAAATTTTGTTTGTGCCTTCAATATTAGAATAGTGTTACAAATTAGACTAAAATTAATATACAATAACTAGTATATAAAGGGTCCTGAACATTCCTTTTCGCCTAGTAATATATAGATAACAAATATAAACACCCGGTATATTTGTGTATAAATAATGAATATAGTGTATAAAGATTTATATATATAAATAATAATAATTATAATGAATTGTTATTAATAAAATTTATTATTGTATTATAATGGTTTTTAATAATATTTTATAAATTATTATCATTTGATTGTGTATATAATATAATACAGTCAACAATTTCTCAAATTACTTTAACATTTATAACTTAAAATATAGACAGATAATTCATTCCTCTTCTTCTTTCATTTTTTTGATATTATTAACACTAATGTTATACCTATTCAAAGCACTCGTGTGTAGAAGAAATACAATTCACTTTAATTTAATAAAAGAATCTTTTCCGATTCTATACAAAAATAGTTTTTTTTTTTTTTTTTTTATATAAAAAATTTATTTGAATATAAATAAATTTATTTGGATACATTGTTAATACAAGGTGATGGTGTATTTCAGGTATGGGAAATTTAAACGGATGTAACACCTATGCACTGATTTTTTCGAAAATAATCCAAAACGAATACCAGCACTAAGTATTTTAAATACAAATTTGTACATAGATAGATCAAATGTTGAGTGTATAGTATATGGGAGTATAATAAAATGTCTTCGTAGAGTGTCTTACTGGGTTCATCAATCCCAAAAAATGAGGACTTGATTTTTAATTAGGAAATAACCAATAATGTGTATGGTTGAAGTTTTGGCCACACGATTCCTCTATGTGTGGTAGCTTACTTCCTCGTCACGATTCCTCTATGTGTGCAGCGATGAATTACTATATCCCATACAGGAAGCCCCAGAGTTGAACGACGGGGCCATGCCTGGGACATTATTGGGAAGCCCATCTTGGCAAACCTTTACAGTCCCATGCCCGGGCCATAACTGGACAATTAATCTTGGCCATTCCAATGATTACCCAGGCTTGGACCAAGATTGGAAAACCTGGCCTTGGCCAAGCCTAGACTCACCCTAACTTGGGCTAAGTTTGCGTAACCTAACCTCGGCCATTGGATGGTAGCGCTAACATGGGCCAAGACTGGATAACCTAGCCTTGGCCAAGCCTAGAGTAGCCCTAACTTGGGCCAAGTTTGCGTAACCTAGCCTCGGCCATTGGATGGTAACTCTAACATGGGCCAAGATTGGATAACCTAGCCTTGGCCAAGCCTAGAGTCACCCTAACTTGGGCCAAGTTTGCGTAACCAAACCTCGGCCGTTGGATGGTAACCCTAACATGGGCCAAGATTGGATAACCTAGCCTTGGCCAAGCCTAGAGTCACCCTAACATGGGCCAAGTTTGCGTAACCTAACCTCGGCCATTTGATGGTAGCCCTAACATGGGCCAAGACTGGATAATCTAACCTTGGCCAAGCCTAGAGTCACCCTAACTTGGGCCAAGTTTGCGTAACCTAACCTCGGCCTTCGGATGGTAACCCTAACATGGGCCAAGATTGGATAACCTAGCCTTGGCCAAGCCTAAAGTCACCCTAACATGGGCAATGTTTGCGAAACCTAACCTCGGTCATTTGATGGTAGCCCTAACATGGGCCAATACTGGATAACCAAGCATTAGCCAAGCCTAGAGTCACCCTTACTTGGGCCAAGTTTGCGTAACCTTACCTCAGCCGTTGGATGGTAACCCTAACATGTGACAACTACAGATGATAACTACAGTTTTGTATTAGGATGTGTCATATGCTATTCTTTGATGGCGGCAAGTGACAATTTTTTTTATTTTATTTTGTTTTATTAACCAAAAGTGTCTAGTTCCTATTCCCGAGTAAAAAAGTGGCGTGCGTTACACAAAAATGAAAAAGTTTCACTTGATAAAAGTGAGCCTAGTGAATAATGTAAACCTAACCTAAATGTTAACACGTGTGCAAGTGAAAACACTAGCGCTTCAGAACAATTACGTGTAGAAGTAAATAGTGCATTTAATAGTGTTATTGAACAAGATTTGGATGGAATCAGTGATAATAGGATCAACAATGTTTATATTGAGCATATTTTTGCAGATGAGCAAGTTTTAGATGACGACATATCTAACTTACTACAGCAAGATAAAGAAGAATCTACAACTAAAAAGACACTCAGTGAAAAACTTCGTTGTTGGACTTTAGATAATATAAATAGTTTGAAATTTTGAGTAAACTAAATATGATGTTCATTAATTATATGGATTATAAAAATAAACACATTTATACCCGTATGACTCTTTATACAATATATTGATTATTATTACTATTATTATTATTATTTTTACATTGGTTAATCCTCGGCAGTCAAACATGGGCCAGAATTAGAATTTAAGCTTGGGCCAGTCGTGGCAGTAATGCGTGGGCCAATAGTGACAACCAAACATGGCCCAGTTTTGATTACCTAGCCTGGGCCAAGATGGGCTTACAAGCTTGGGACAGTCTTGGTTAGCAAGCATGACTCAGATCTGGCCACCACGCATGGGCCCCCCTTGGGAATGATGCCTGGGCCAATGGTAACAACCAGGCTTGGCACCTTGTTATCATCCCAGACTTTTACCAAAGCTGGGCCAAAGCGGGTTTAAAAGCATGGGCCAGAGATGGACAGCATTGCGCCAAGCGTGGCCCATATCTGGCCCCGTCGTATTTTCCTGTATGGGATTGCATTAAATCCTAGGATCAAATAAATGATGATTTTATAGTTATGTGAATTAGTTAACATTACGATCGGTTTAAGTTTGCAATATATTTCCTACTACTATTCCTTGCCCATGATGTGGCGCATAAGGATTTTCGAATTTATTTTTAAGACTTTTCCTTGAAAGAGGTTCTGGAATTTTTCTTTTTGGTGATATTTATTCGTTCTTATAAGCCTGTTAAGATTGTGGGGCTGAATTTAGAGATTTATTGACTTAAGGGTACCTCATAAGAAACTAGCCGAAGATTATTTAATCTCTTTATTTAGTGCAAGGATCTCTAAACTGGAGTTCATATTTTTCGTGAGGTACCCAGAAGATTTTTACTTATAATTTACTTATTATATATATATATAAAACCTTTATAAGTGAAAACCTTCTAGGTATTCTCGTATGTATGTATATATTGGATAAAAGCATTTAATTTTCACCTTCTTTTGCCTTTGAATACCTTCAAGTGCGTCATTTGATAACTGCAGGAGGCTACCAGTTTAAAAATTACCCAAAAAAAATTTATTCCGTTGCTACGGCATATCTAGGATAAATAAAGACTATAACCACAAAAAAATACCTTTTTGACGGAATTAGTCGTCGTTTTCATGGCATTGTTCATTGTTTTCATTGACAGTCCAAGATATTCGCCTCCGATTATGATACAAATCGTGTCCTGTGACCTATATTTCACACATTGCAATCCAAAAATTCGTTTTTCCCATTACTATATCTGTGCGCTCAAAACATCCAACCTGCGATTGAGGACAACCACTCTTAACATTTAAAACTTTGAAAATTAACTTTAAGCAAATTTTGACCACAAAAAAATTTATAAGAACCTTGTTGTACTCCCTTGACAAGGTACACGTGTCGAAAGGCATAATTTGTATAATTTCTTGCAAAGTTCAGCGTATACCGAGTATGTTAGTTTCTTTATAAAATCTGAATATATTAAATGTGTAGTAATAAAATCAGAAATATATTTATTTAATTTTTCGAATATGCGAGTTGTAATTGAATATAATTTACGGAAAAGTTTCTGTTTTGTCCAAAATACAACGTTTCTACATAGATAAAACTTATTAAAATTATGTTTTTGACGCGGTGAGGTTCACTACTCATCCTAAATACTCATTGTTTATGCTTGGTCAAGGAGACTTTTGTAATTAACTTTATCTTGACTGCTATGGGTATTACTCAATCAGATAAGGAGAGGTATCTTATTAATAGTTATGAAGAAAAATACTTCTTATATAATTTATTATCCTAATCATTAAAAATTATTTCTCATGAATTGTGGATACAAAAAATAATATCTACTTTTTTTGGGAAGCAATAATTTGTGTCTAAAAATAATAAATATTTTTATAATTTATACTACTTTAAAATAATTATCGCGGTTAACTAAAAAAATCAGTAAGAAAGAAAAAAATAATATTTATGGCGACAATAAAAATCTTATTTATTTAATTTTGTTTTTTATATCAAAATTTAATTTGAATTATTGAATTTTTTTTTGAAATCATAGAATAAATTTAAAAGATACTTGGGCAATACCTTTAATTTAAAAAAAGCGTAGGTATGTGTATGTATATGTACGTTTCGTCGAAAAAGATGATTTATATTTTCCGTTTTTAATTTTTTTGATTTCAATACAAAATTAGTTTTCTCTAATAACAAGTTTTCATTTTATTAAAAATCTTTTTTTAGCCTGCATTATGTGATATTTAAGTGAAGTTTTAAATTTTAAAATCCTAGAACCACTTAACATATATATTTGTTCAAGTCATTCTTTAACGTCAATATCCGATATATACAAAAAATGTATTAATCGAAGCTTAAATTTATCAAATCATTCCAGAAATATAGCTATCAAAATAAATATATTCAAAAATCAGCGTTTTCACTTAAATGCGGATATCTCATTAACCGTTTATCCTAATTCGAGGAAATTTTAAACAGACAACAAAAAATATTATTTAGAAAAAAACCAAAAATCGGCATAGAAAATTAAAAAAAAAAAAATCGTCTCTGAAAATTTGATGAAATTATGTGATTTTTTTGCACCTATATAGCTAAAAATAATAATACATCGCTAGGAAGTTCGTTGTTCGTTATTGGCATTTTCAATGAAGTTCAATGAAGTGAATAAAAATTTTGCAATAGGAAAGCGAAATGAAATGCATTTTCTCTAAACAAAACACATGGGTATACGAAAATTTCTAATAGGCTTATTAAACCATTCTCAGTTATTTTTTTTGTCTATTTGTCAATTACTTTACGGTCATTAAGTTTATTAAAAATAAATTATTAATAGCTTATATCACCTCTCCATAAGTCATAAAGACTGCATGCATATCCTTAAAATTTGAAATAAATATACATATTTTAAGTAAAATTGAACCTAATTAACATACAGTGTTATAGCACATTTTTATGTTATTGTAAACACCCCATAAACTCTAAACATCTAATTAGTGGCTGACATTTTTGAAAGCGTGATTAACTACAATTAACACAAATACAATGTCTGTGTTTTGTTCAAAATGTGGCTAAAAATCTAC
Organism: Chrysopa pallens; assembly: GCA_020423425.1. Lineage (NCBI taxonomy): Eukaryota > Metazoa > Arthropoda > Insecta > Neuroptera > Chrysopidae > Chrysopa > Chrysopa pallens. The sequence continues at coordinate 36,373,643 of CM035591.1, read as the reverse complement.
TAGGTAAATTGTATGTACCTCTTTTCATGTTGAAATAATCGCGTTTTTAGATGGTAATCTATACCCTATTTGGACTTGAACAACATGTTAAGGCGGGGTCTATTCATTATAATTTTTAATGTCTTTATTCTATACATATAATTTAATTTATATTTATTAGTGAGATGGATAATTAGAAAATTAAAATTTAGGAGAAAAATAACAAATAAATAAAGAGCAGCTGCTACCGTTTCAGGTAAAGCTAAATATTTTAAGCATTATCATTATGAAAGGTTTTAATTTGCAAATCTTTTGATTTAAGTATTTTGTTTTTTAATTTCATTGAATATTCCATATTTTTTTACAATACAAAATAGTTTTATTCGTTTTTATATAAAACTAAAGTACAAATTTATGATTTAATAGATGACGAATTGTTGCAAAATGTTGAGAAATTTTTCTATAGAATTTGTGTAGCTACACATCATTTTGTGTAATAATATTCAAAGATTTAATTAACTAATACTAAAGTAAATACGGCATTGTACCAGGATTTTCATATAGGATGCAATTTTATTATTTGAAAGCGTTTGATTTTATCATTTGAAGTCACGGTGCCGTGAATTTAAATTCAAATTAACGGGATCAGTGTGAGGAGAGGCTGTTGCGTTTTGGTCGGCATCTTGAAAATAAGAGTGTGAAAATAAGCATTGTGCGTTTAACTCGTAATCTACAAGAATTTTGAAAATTTTGTACAAAATTTTTATAACAAAATGTTATCTATTTTTTATAACTAGTTTCTTCCAATATTTATGATATTCAAAAGTTATATGTAAAAATTTAAGAATTTGTTATTATATTAAAAAATTAGATATGTATATGTTTTGGTTTTTTTTTTTTTTTTTTATTCCTTGAAGTATTTTAGAACTACGATAGCGATCATAGTGCAGTCCCTCCAATACCGAAAACTCAAATTTAAGTTCACGGTGACGCGTTTAATTAACAACGAAATCATGAAGACTACGTAGCTGTTAATCTTTATCGTCATATCTATAAGATTTTTATCAATTATGGAAACTATTGAATAAAATTTAAAATATTTACTTAAAATGATAAACAATTTAAAAAAGTATACTATATTAAATTAATTAAATATTATATAATATTTTAAATTTTCAAATTTTTACTATATGAGGTCAAAGTTGACAGCCAACCAACACAAAAATATTAGTAGATTTTATATTCAAATTATTATTTAATCTCCATATATAGGAAAAACCGAAAGACATTCAATAATTCTTCGCTGTTTTTATGAAGCATTAAAGCCATAAAATTGTAAACGTTGTAGTATTAAATATAATATTTAATTAAATTTATTGTTTTCATGGACTCATTTTAAAATACAAAAAACTTTTTATGCGATATGCACTGGATGCGGATTTGAATAATTTGAAAATAATTATATTTTTGTCTTGTTTGCAGATACATTTTGATTCTTTACGACTTATTGATTGTCTCTAAAATTATCTGCTACACTAAGCTATTAAGAGGAAAAAGCCTAATTCAGAAATTTGAGATATTTAAAAACCATATAAGACGGCGTACGCAATATTAATCGGTTTATGAACTTTGTCCTAATCAGTAAAAAGCTTTCAAAGTATGGCGATTTTTTATATTGTAATTACTTTTGCTAGAATTGAAAGATTTTCTCAAAAATTTCAGAGAAGATGTTCTTTAAAAATCTCATGAAGTGGCCGAAATCCAAATTCTGAGAAATAAATAGTTTCTGAGAAATGCGTATGTGTATTTTAAAAGGTACATTAAAATTAATTCTCCTGTTAAATGTGATCCGATTTTTATTTTGAAAAATATATTCTACTCTAAAAGAGTTATATATGAGTAAAGTTAATTCGTTTAATTACATAAAAATCACATTAAAAGTGAAATATTAAATGTCAACAGGCCGTTGTTTTGATATTTGCTTTGGCTGTACTCTACCAAATTTTATTGTCCGTGTGTAGTTAGTATTTAACAGAAATTATGTATTGTAAATATTCTTTTAAATAGATTAATTATTTTGTTAAAGAGATATACGAAGAAAAATATATTAGATGAATGAAACAAAGAGTTTCCTCTTTTCAAAGTTGTTAAATAGACATTAAAAGTTTACTTTTAATTATATAATTTATTTATATCCAATAATGTAATGTTTTTGTTTTAAACGAGAATTGGAGTAATATACATCATTGAATCTTATGGATTTAAGAAGTTGTTCCTGAAATTGAAATTGAGTTTTCATTAAAAAATAAACAAGGTGCAATGTGTGATACTCTGTAAATTCGCAACATGAACTTCTTTATAACAAAGTTACATAGAAAATAACTATTAATTACTACATTTATTTCAATACTTTTATTTATTATAATCATTTAGCTGTATTTGGAATAGTAATAAATTTAAACAGTTTACGAGGAAATGTTTTTATTTTTTGTTTTTAAAAACAAAAATTTGTTTAATTTTACTTTTTATTTATGCCCTATGATTTTAAAGTGTGGTCATGGTCAATTGACCGAATTTGCCGAAAATCTAATAGTAGCGATTAACACTCACGCAAATAGACACACAAATACACAAACACATGCGTAAATTTTCAGGGTGATGTCAATAACTTCCCTTATAAGGTTAATAAATAAATAGGGACCGTACTGGAGAGATGGCTAGTCCAATGGCTTTCGGAACCAATAGGTAGATTGTAATATTTTATGTTTAGTTCACTTCTATGAAAGTAGGCAGCCAGCAGCGCGTGCAAAGTGATATTGAAATTAAATCAAAAAGTAAGTAAGTTAATGGGGTTTTGTAAAACGACAATTTTTGTGTACACATCTTTCACGGTAATAAAAATTTGACTAAAAATTCGTACTTTGATGTTTTACCTTCATTGGTATTGTGGATGTGTTGCATTCTAACGTCAAAATTTTCATCCATTCCTAGTAATTCATTTTTATATCTATGTGACCATTCCTTCCGCTTGATTAAGAAGAGATGGTCACATTTGGTCTGGTAAAGATGGACACAACAGTGTATGCTTTTCTTATCAGTCTGATAGAAATCAGACTTTATCCAAATGTATTTGAAAACTCAGTAATAGTTTCATTTTAATCCGAGACAACAGCTATTATAGATATAATACCTTATACAGTAAAATAGTATATAGGTATTATTTTAAATTCTCAAACGTATGTAAAAAACATAAAACAAAAACAAACTTTAAGGTTGAAAACTTAAAATAAAAAGAAAAAACAAAATTGGGGTAATAAAGCTAACATGGCCATCTCCCTCCAGGCACCTCAAGGAGAGATATAGAAAAGTATTTTGAATAATTGTTTTTATATTAGATTTTGTCTATTAATTTTTGTTATTTTATATTTAAATGATTAAAGATTGGATATATATAAATATTTTGGAAAAAATACCACTAATTTGATTTTTATAAAGTCTCCTTAAAATAACGACCATCTGTCTCGGATACAAAAAATTTTATCTCCCGTGATAATGTGCCATATATTTCTGACCAATGTAAAAGATTTTGTCACAAAAATCCAATATATCGAGCAAAATTGATTTTATATCTCTATTCTTCAAAATAATTTTTAATTATTCAATGTAAAACAATTTTTATTGTTAAATAAACTAATTTGTGTTCCATCCTGTACCTTCTTTAATAGTGTTATAAATATGTAATATTTTTACATATGTTTTCTGATCTCCTTTCTCAATATGTATGAAAAATTAATAAGCATTTAAAAATTCATGTTGAACATTTAGCGTAGGAGAGATGTAACTTAAAAAAAAAAAAAATTAATGCTCATTTAAATGGCTGTTAAAGTTAAGGCAGTGTTAGTTGATAGATGATATATTATGACTCTTGTTTCAAACAATTTATTATGAGAATTATGATTTGTGGTGTATGTTTTTGTGTTGTGGAAGTCTTCTTCATCATCTTCTTTAAACTAAACGATTTAACTATAACTACAACGGGAAATGACATTTTTAACATTTTAAATTCTGTTATAGTTTCAAATATTTACATGCGTTTATTTTATGTGTAGATGGTATGCTGAAATGTACAGTGTGATTTCATTTTATATAAAGAGCCAGGCTTGATAAAATGTCTTTAGCTGCTCGGAATTTCTCGTATAACTATTTGTTGAAAAAATCCAATACTTACTAATAAATATTCAAACAGAAATATATTATCGACATCACGTATAGAACAAAACCGGTAGTAGTTTTTATTGATAACAAAAATGCCGAATTTAAATAATTTTTTTTGTTTTATTTGATAACAATGGTTTGATTAGTTCGAGAGATATCGTTAACGAAATATTCGGGAACAAGTGTTTTTTTAACATCAAAGTTCAAAAACAAAATTTTAAGCTCAATAACCCTGTAATTAAATTTTAAGTACTTAGGTATATACTTAGCGCGAGGTTGGAGGGATCAACCGTTTTAATGACCTAGTACTGTATTTAAACCGTGAAATATTACCCAATGCCATCGATAAATCATTGCACCAGGCAATTCATACATTGATAACTATTTTTTAAATATTCATACCTTTCAGATTAAATGCTGATGGGCCTGTTTTTTATTGCTGACATTTACGAAATCCTGCTGAACAAGTAAATATTTTGCAGCTCGACTATTACTAAACAGACACATCATATTACAAGTTAGTTTTATTTTGATTAAATTATTAACCATTTTTAAGATAGAAGATAGTTTTTGATTTTAATTGAAATAAATAAAAATCAAGGCTTCTTTTGCATAGTAATTCGATAACGTTTTTCAACACGTCGATAAATTTTACTCTTCCTCACACCGCCATGCTGCGTGGCCTGTGTTTGGAACATTTATTTTTATTAGTGAATCATCATATTTTCTAAAGAATGTAAATGAATTATTAAATTATCCTGTATATTTATTGAATGTATTATAACATAAAAGTATAGAATAAGTGTCGCAGTTATAAGTTTTGAATTTTTATGTCAAAAATTGGTGATTAGTGAAATTAACGAAGGAATACGATACTGTCATATAACATTTACAAAAACATCTTGTTAATAATATCTATATACTTTTATCTTTGTCTTTCCTGATAAATTATGTTTTATTTTAAATAGTTTTTTTTTTTTTGTTTTTTGAATGATTTATTTTTAAAACTTAACACAAAAAAACATAATGTAGTTTTGTTTTTTGTGTTTGAATATATCTATTAATTTCTTGTTTTACTAAGTTTATTAATAGACGTATTAATTATTTAAATAAATCATCTGATCGTTACCATACTGTCGGAGTACACATTATATTGGCGCTAAACACTTTTAAGTAATAGTATACGCAATTTGTATAATTTTTTGGAATAGTTTTTTATGGTGCTTTAATTATTATGAAATCATGTTGCATTATATAATTAATTAGATTATGTAAAATATATTTAATGTATAACTTGCAAATGATGTATTACACTTTCAAAATCTCCAGTTACTAAGTTCTGATTATTAAGAGTTGATGTACTTATCTGTCCTTATGAACCTACAAAAACGAAGATTGTAAAAAACTTATTCAAATCCACCCAGGTTAACCAAGCCCCCCCAGATCGCAAAATTAATGGAAGCCTATCATTATATCTAGCCCTATTAGTTATTAACCTACCTTATCCGTCCATTGCTAATGTCGTTTTCTCCAAAACAGTTTCGCTTTCAAAATTGTTATTATTACCCCAATAGATTTCATACAATTTTTTTTCTCTGTACAAGATTTAGGAATTAAGATGGGCCCGGATTAAAATCAGATTCTTGTGCACAAATTTTGTTATGAGTGTTGCCTACTAAACAAAAGCATAGAATGAAACCTAATAAAGTTTAGACTGAATTTCATTAGCCCTCATATATTTTATACATATCTGGTATACGAATTGTTTTCATCTCAACTTTCATGAAGATCATTTAAGAAGAATTTCAAAACATTTAATTTTATTATTTAGGTATATGTATAAAAATAATTTCTAAGATTAGTTTTAAATGGTGACCTAATTAGGTTAATAGATAATTAATAATAAATTGTCAAAACATATGTCAAATAAAAACTAAATAAAAATTTTAGGGTCTTAAAAATATTTTTCTCTATTTTAGTATAGGCATGGTTAAAATAGATGAGGGCACCCAAAAATTTAAACACAAAATTCTTGTTAACTATTTAACAATTTTTATTGAAATTCCTTCTAATTAAATTTCAAATAGTTTTGATTTTATTAAAATTGTTGTTTTTATTTTTTTAAATAATTGTCGTTACATATTATTTGTGTAAATCTTACGTTCTTCATTCAAAATTACGAACTTTTTATTATAGAGTTGACTCCAAGTTGTCTAGTTATATTTTTTTGCTACCAAACCCTGTACCTACATTTAACGAATTTTAACAAATCTCAATTTATGGACTCAATTTTATAATTTTTTATTTAAATAATTAATAGTTACTAAAAATTTTACATATTACCTTTTTATTCGCCAAAATTGAGGAAATCGAAATCATATCAAAATATTTTATTATGTTTTTGAATATTCCAATCTGATTTTCAAGATGATAATTCTCAAATATTGTCACTCAAAAGCACATTGCTCGTCATCGTATAATTCGTTTATAAAGGGACAAATGGAATTTCACTTATATTTATTTAGGTAATTATGGTTGGTGAGGCGCATTTTTCTCACAAACGTGACTCATATTATATCGTTTATTTAAATATACTTTATCTAAGTATCAAGTGTATTCCACATCCTGAACGGAACCACTTCCTCGGTGATATTCGGAAGGCATTTGATCATTAGTATCGGGTGCCAACTTAGTAAATACTAGTAATACTAAGTAAATACTGGGATAGTTCCCTAAAAAGTTAGCCATAGCAAATACCTTCTCCTTCCCTTCATATGCGTCATCCAATTTTTTGACGTATTCTGTACAATTATGTTTTGTTAAAAAATGAATAAAGAATTGAACACTGTTTTTATAGACCATTTGTTTTCACCACTCATACTATTCATTTTTGTCGTGTGGCTTTCCGGGACTGTCAACCGATACCTACCGATGCCGGAATGAAAAGTAGATAGCCTAGAAGCAAAGTTGAAAACGTTACCCCAAGGCTCCTTATAGCAAATCGATCCTTCATATATGCGGTTCTATAAAGCCGCGCCAAGAAGTTCTTTAAAATAAAGAAATGCCATTCTTGTGGAAATTTAATACCTGATTATTCAATTAATTACAATGTACTTTATATACATGTATTATTACTAAAGTATTAATAAGGTTTATTTGAGGTTTAGTTGTGGCGAATCCAACCAGATAACGAAAATAATTGCTTGCTTTTAAAAGCGTACATTTTTTGTATTTAAACTTTTCTCCAATCTCTTAATTTATTTTTTTAAATCATCGGTTTCAAATGATTCATTTTCCCAAAATGGTCGTTTTTTTGCCTGGACATGGACTATCAACAGCCCAAAAATTCAGATTCATTATATTTTGATAATCTCAAGGAAGTTAATAATACTATTACGATAACTTTTCGCCATATATAATTGTAAATTGAATTGACAAATACGAAATTGTATTTAAAAATCAAATTTGTAATAAAATTTTTAGTGATGAAACTAGTAGCCAGTATAATTAGTTAAATGCTTTGTATATAAAAATTTTTGATAATGAGGTATAAAATTTATTCGAAATATTTAATCGGTTAAAAACAAAAAAACTATTAAGTAACATTTTTAATTGACATGGTTGTTTTTATGGGCATTCTACTGACATTTTAAAAGTGTTTTTATTTTCTTAAAAATAATATATATTTGGAAATTATAAAACTTTTACGATCATTAATTTTATTACTTTTTTTTATCAAAATTAATGATATTTATGTTTTAAAAAATTATTGTTGTTAGTACGCACAACAAAATCGTATAAATTTCAAGGTATGTTACTTTTTAATTTTGATTCCTTTTCTAAGTCACCTGGTCATTTAAAAAAAGAATCACATAAAAATAATAATGTAAATAGAATCTTCAATACTCAAGATTGAAGTGCACAGACAAAGGTGTCCCTGTTTTTGAAGTATCCACAAGTAAATGCAAATACAAGATGATGGAAAAATTTCAAGGAAATCGATCAAGCAAAATCTTGATCTAGACTAAGCAATGACTGACCTTTCAAGACAACTCTGCAGTTTTACTACATAAGTTCCTGTAAATTTAAATTTAATTCAAAATGATTTTTAAAATCAGTGGATAATTTCAAGGAAGTTATCGTATGTCAAAACCAATTGACGCTGTTTGTGAAAGCAAAATATTGCAGCTGAAATATTGCTATAATACGTTTAGAAAATTTCCTAAAAAAAAAATTAAATAAATTAAATAAATGCCTATAAGAAAGAAGTATAATTCTAAAGTTAATAATTTTGTGACTTAAAAAGCACTCGAACAATATATTCATATATTCATCCATTATAATTGATATCTGAATTGGAATTAAGGAGTCAATTTAACACTAAACAAATCAATAGGTACCTATTTTAATTTTCGTTCCTTTTTAATTGAATAGCACAGTAAAATAAAATTATGATTTCACTACTAATTACTTGAACCAAATTAATTTTCTATTGAATGAAAGAGGATAGTTCAAAGTCAATTATAAAATAAGACAAAGTTCCATAATTACTTTAACAGGCCTATTTTCCGTATTTAAGATTAATTTTATTTCTTAAGATTTTCAAACACGATAGACCATAAGCCCATAATAAACCAAAAGTTTAATGATTAGAATTATCAAAAGAAAATTTTTTCCCTCTTAATATCGCTTTCTATTTTAACCCGTTATCAAGTGATTTATTATTTCTTTTTCTTTTTTAGTGCTATCTACGACTTTCAATAACTTGATAAATTCATCCATTCAAAATGCGCTCCCCGCCTATATATAGAATTGAGTAATCACATAGAAATATATTTTGTTGATTATTTGTTTAAAATTGCACAATAACGTGATGACATTTTTTAATTAAAAAATAAATAAATTTAATTTAAAAAAAAGAACAAAATTAAATATATTTGTTATTGATTTATAATATACAAATACCGTATGGTTTACAAAAACGACGCTCCTAGATGTATAATTCAAACCATTACAAAATATTTATTCACGTTTATTTATTGCATAATCATACTATAGCAAGAATATATTAATGTTTAGATAATTTGTGACACAGAAATTTTTTTCAATACCTAATTTGGAAAGTTTAGCACTAATAAACAACATCGATGTAGTATTTCATTAAAATTCAAGCGTTCATTGTACTAAAATGTAAAAAAAATATTTAATACAAAAGAATGTGTAAGTTTGATTCCTATAGAATTGAAAACATGAAAAGGTAGGAGGAATTCTAATCCAGTGAATGTATTGACGTTAAATCTTTTAAATTATCTATATCTATACTAATATTATAAATAGGTAACATTTGTGTGTATGTATTTTTGTATGTTACAAATAAACTTAAAAAATACTGGACCGATTTAAAAAATACTTTCATCGTTAGGAAGCTACATTATACCCGGTTGTAAAGGGTACTTTTTATCTTTATTTTCTCACGGGAATGGAAATCACGGGTGTGAAACTGTGTGACGTCCGCTGGTGTTTTATAAATTCAATAGTAAAATTTTAACCAGCATAAGTTGAATACTAAAATATTTTATTTAGTTTGCTACATTTATTTAGGGTGCCCAAAAAAGTTTGGTTAAATTTGTTCGAAAAGCCAATACGTTTTGAATTATCAGTGATTAAAAATGTCAATTTAAGTAAATATGCATGCTTTTAAAAAAATTTCACGATTAACTAATTAACTGTACGTTTTATCAAAAAAAAGTGTAAAGTTAAGGAATCAAGCTTGATTACAGACTTACAGCTTGATTACAGAAATTTAACATTGATTACAGACACTGACTCAACATAAAACAATGGCTCAAGTAAAACTAAATAAAAGCATACAAAAACAGAAGGCTATTCATTGGTAACAGCAACACTTGAGTATGCATGGATTTGGAAAGTTAAAAGCACTAGTTTTAGGATATTTTACGATTCGAATGATACCAATGATAGTAATTTCACATTTATTTTACTTTTATAGGAAACAAGGTGGTGTTGTGTTGCATAACAGTATGCGTTTAAGATGAGTGAAAGCTAAGCTTTAAACGTACTCCACATAAAACCTGCAGCGTTGAGGGAAAACGATAACGATTGATTTTGTAGTAATCCATATTATTTATTTCAATGTGGATAAATGATTTAAAGAAAGTAGAAATTGTCGGGTAAGTATAGCTAGTTAAGTAAGTATAAAACTGTAATTATTACTAGATTTTAAAATAGTTTAAGTTCCAATATTATTCTTTTAGTTGAAATCTTAAGAGTTGCGCAATTTTTTTATGACGTATACGTGAGTATAAATGTAAAAAGATAGTTGCGTACATGCATAGAGACGTCAGGCCGTACTGTAAACCTGATCGTTTGAATTATAAAATACAAAAATACAATTGTTCTTATAATAGTTTCAAATTTTTCATATCCAAATTTGTTTTTTACTTTATTTTTCGGGTTTTTGAGCGTTAGCCAATTAGCAAATTAGCATTCTTACTAATTTATTTTACGAATTGTTTCATGTTTTATAAACATTTGAACTTAAGAAAAGTCATGCTATTTTTTTTTTTTTAAATGTGTTATGTTTCGAAGTCGAGAATGGGGTAAGCTCAAAAGGTTTAAAAAGGGATTAAAACTGTCAAGGAGGATTTAATGTGACTTTTATGGATTTTTTTAAGGTATGAATTGGGTACCTCTAAATATTAATTACATATTTCATTTCAAACGATTATTGCACTGGCCAAGCCGCAGGAAAAACTAGCCTTATATATTTCTTTTACTTAAAAATTTTTTTCTTCCTCATAGAATTTTTTCAAGTTTAAATAGCTCATAGTACAAAAATAAAGCATTTTTAAAGAATCAAACGATCTAAATATTGTTTATTTTACTCGTATTTATATTGGACAAAAATATTTAAAAGTCGTGAATTTGAAAAAAACTTCGTCGTCTTGCTGTAAAGGTATAGAGATCAACTAAACAAAATTATGGGAGGAAGAAATTAATTGGCAGGAAGAAAAGTATATTATAATATAGTTTTTGATAAGTTTTTTCAAAATAATAAACGAGTGTGGTAATTCGTAAAAGAATTCAGGCGAATAGTTGATCAGGCAACATACATATTTTTAATATTTGTATTTAATACAGATCAATTGATTATATAAACTCTAGTATTTCCAATTTGTCCGCTAAGAGTGAAGTTAATTTAATCATATTTAATATAGAAAATACAGAAAAATATTGCATTGTATTTTAAATGCTATAAAATGAATGCGCCATATTGTATAATGGTCAATTAATCGTTACCCTTCTTTTTTTTTTTTAAATACATATCTTTGTGTACACATGTAGTATATATTATTAATTAAATGAAATTGAATGACGTCAAAAAATTATAATTACAATCACCAGCCATTTCTGTTTAATTAACGTTTACTCTCGGTTATTATTTATACGATAGGCAGCGAGTTTCAAAAGTAACCACTCTTGTTTGTGCTTTAAGATTTTTTGTTCTTTTTTTGATCTTGGCATTTCGAATATGATTTTATTAAAATTCCGAAACGTGCTTTAATAGCAAACCAAACTAAATATTATAAAATTATTCATTATTCATTAAAATTGACTTAATAATGATAAGAGAGTGGTCAAATTACATAACAATAATTAAATTATTATTTATATGTTATTAAGATTCGTTCTACATAATTTAAATGCTCTTGGGCAATTTGGGACAGAGTCTTTCCTGAACGCTGTAATCCATTTCAGAGACACCTTTTATATATCTAACCTTTTATATAAGGACAGAATACTACGTTTAATCACTGATAAAAATTAGAACCTTACAGCAGTTACTTAAGTCACTCACGAGTTCTAACAGAAAGTATGGAATTGTATATAAGTCAAATTCAAGGATAGCATGATAAAAAAAAAAAAAGATTTCCAAATCTTTGAATCATACCTTTTGACCAAGTTTAGTAACAAAGAATGTGCAAATTAAATCAAAATTTTTATTAAGGTTTGGAATATGTCTTATATGATGTATTTATTAAGCTCAAAATACAATATATAGAATATTCAAAGAATATTAACAATATTCTAATATTTAAAACGCTAGCAAATATTGACCGCACAAACGCACAAAATTTTGGTACAGACAATCATAGAATCATCTTATGTGTCACTTTCCGTTTGTCCGTCCGTCTGTTTGGCATTAAAATAAGTTAAAAAGCAAAAGAGATAGCGATGTGAAAATTAAGTGGGGATTCTAGATCTAAGAAAGGGAAATTTTGATTCAAATATGTAGTGTTTGATATCAAATAAATGAGCTTAATTCGTATATTTTAAAAGCATATATTGAAAGCATTCACCACAAAATAATTTATGTAAAATATTTTGTGGTTATAAAACTTTCCGTTTTTCTTTTTCTTGTCAAATTTGTTGATCAATAGACTAAGGTACTACTATGGACATGAGCTCTTAAAAGTACGAAACAAGGAAATGATGGAAAATAAAGAAAATAATGTTTAGAGAATAGCAGTGGTCACAAAGCCGTAGTAGGATTTTTGATCTTTTTCACTTTTTTTTCTGGCATTAATTATGTGATACACAGTATTTTAATGTTCATTGTATTGTTTATATACATCTATCGAATAATTTTAGCGTTTTTTTTTTGTTTTATATATATTTTAATTTTTGTATTTGTCAAGATAAACACTAACGCGACGGACTACAACATATTTCGTTCATTTAATGCTTTAATTAAAACATTTTAATATTAATAAATGCACGTATTATTATATATACATATACCTATTATGAAACAGTTTTAATTATTGTTCCAATTATCCCCGTCGCGTTCAAAATAATAACAGTTGTTTTTTGTGAACACAAACAAACATATGTAATTATTATAATATATTAAAGATGTGCAAGCAACCAAGAGCTACTTAACATTAAATACTTGTCCACTTTTAAATACCAAATAATTTAATAGTTTTGTGATGATTATTTTATACATTTAAAATAATATAAAGTAGTCATGAATTTTGATTGGTTGAATTTTATATTCATATATATTATTTAATTAAGATAATAATAACCTCACATGGTTATATGTGCAGTAATTATTATTATTTCAAATTTCGTGTGTACATCTTAATCCATTGATATGTAAAAAAATTTGAAGTTCTGTTTCATATCAAAACCACAGTTGTACTTTTAGAGGGATGAATATTTTACACAATTTTTATTCTGTGAAAGTTTGAGTTTTCAAATTATGGGGTTCTTAAGAATTGATATAATTTCTTAAATAATAACGTATTAAATATTGTAGTTTATATAGAAAATTTATTCAAAACCGGAAGTACAATTTTAAATAATAATTCTAATAAACTGGGCCATTTTTTATTTAATTACAAAATAAATCTAAAAATATAATAATTTTAAGATCAAGTGGGATCAATATTTTGAAAACCAAACCTCATATCAAAACATTATTTTTGTTGCCACACTCTTACCGTCTCGAAGTGGAACTAGGTCGTTTATGAAACAATTCCAGAACCTTCGATTTTTTTCGTTGTTTGCTTCATTTGAAATGCCACACTTATAGTGCCCCAATTCAAAATCCACAGTCATTAAGTTTAGTTCTAATTAAAAGTTTTTGAAATTGATGAAAATTGACTAAACTACTGTTTAGGATGTTAATTAAGATTCTCGGACTCAAATATTAATTATAATTATTTGTTATTTTCTTTTTCTTTATTGTATGAAATCGAATAATCATGAAAGATTCGTTTATGAATGAAGTTGGAGTTCAGCTTTTTATGAAACTATTTATTTTGAATACGGGGGTTTTTATAGAAATATAACAAAAAATTATTAGTGATATAATATTAAAGCTTTAACTTCAAATTGTTGTAATATCTAGAATTTCTAAAACATGACTTTTATTTTCTGAATTGGAAATTACGTATTTCGCATAAATTCGAAATAACGAATTGTATGACACCTGTGCAGTAGGAAATCTCGGTTTTTAAATTTTTGAATAAAATTGGTGCCTAAAAGCCTATTTGTTGAATATTAGTGACGCTTAAGGCTGTAATTTCAATAAATCAAAAATTTCTCGTTTAATTAGGATCACAGACATTCAATTAGGTAGAAAAACTGTATGAATAACATAGGCAAAAATTTTCATAAACTAGTTTTTGAAGAAAATCATTGATTGGGTCAATTTATGTCATTTTTGGAACTTGGTACAGTTGTTATTGACTAGGTTTTAGCTATAATGGAATATCCATAAACACAGAAGACTTTAATAGAATATTTGATTGATTATAGAAGTTTTACTGTACTAATTAAACTCACTATATGTTACAATAAATAAATTAAAATTAAACCACTATGAACGCTACCGTCGTTTTGCATTGTGTAGTTAAAACATCGTAAAGAAAATGATTATGAAAGTTTTTGTTACAAAATTATAATTATATTAAAATACTTTATACTGTATGTACAAAGGCCGTAGTGAATATGCCAATTATATATCGTTCAGTAATTTTTTCACTAAACTTTTATAATTGCTTTGGTTTTAAAATTCAAGCATTAACCCGTTTGATATTTCGAACATCAAAATCGTAAAGATCAATCAGATCAACAATCTATTGAAACTAAATATTTAATAATACAAAGCCAATAACGAATAAATGCTGATTCTCTGATATATTTTTATAATAACTTTAGCTTAATGAAACAGTTTGCAATTTTAACCAAGCTGTAGACAAATAATTGATAGCACAACAACAATTTTGGTATAGGTGTTCATAGAAACACCTAATTAGTCTATTTCCGACTGCCTATCCGTTCGTCATCACGATAACCCAAAACAAAAAAAGATAGTGAGTTTAAGTTCGAATTAAAATTGAGTTTAAGTTCGTGAATGAGCAAAATCGGTCGATTGCATCCAATAGATGCTTGGCCCAACTTTTAAACTATAAACGATAGAAAAAAAGTACAAACACAAAAAATGTTTAATTTTTTTAACAAACATTTATTTGAAACATTTTTCGTAAAATATTTTTTAGGTTCTCCACAATTTTAGTTCAAATTTGGCTAATGCACACACATAGGTAATAACAATATTATTATTATACATGTATACATATATAACTGTATTGACTGGATATTTATTGTAATTAATGAAGAATAGTGATATGATAAGCAATTAAATTCAATCATATGTCGAGTATCTATAGAATCAACTATGTAAGTTGTTATTTTCACTTGTTTGGTGTTACTTTTTAGTTTTTTAACTTTTCTTTTATGTTTTAATTTTCTTCTTTTAAGATTCCCGTTATTTATTTAAATGTTCTTTTAAGTTACTGTTGGGTTATACAGACAAACAAATAACTATTTTTAAAACTTGAATTTAATGAAAGTAATTACACTGCAGGACATTTAAAAAGTTCTTCTGTTGATGTTTAATACGTATATTCAAATACATGTAAAAGTTAGTACGTTAGGCATAGAAAAAAAATTTTCGATTTTCTGAATGAAAAAAACTACTTTTTATCAGGAAATTGATAGAGATGATACTTACTTTATCGACTAATAGTAACTATATAGCTACTTCTAGATGAAAATGATGACATAAAACACAATGACAATATCACATGATGATATGATATTATCGTCATTATTATCATCAGTATAGTAGTATAAGGTTGATCTGTGCTTTTTTTACGATGAGTTAAGCTTTAAGCTTATTAATTACAATATAAAATGGATGAATATAAAGGGGGCAGTAAAATGAACGATATGGTGGTGGAACCAGCTATCTCATAACATTCTACTTATACGGACGAAACATTATGACTTGCTAGAGCAAAAGCAGGAATAGCATAGAATTTTAATACTGACTAAATACTATCGTTTTAATAACCGTAATCGAGATAGTTAAATATATTTAATAATATAATAAAGTGAGACCTGCAGATTATTTTAGCAAATACTATAACAAAGTGTACTATTTTTAATAAATGTTACGTAATATTCACACAATGCTTGTATTACATTTGGTTCTGTTAAAATGAAAGTGAATGTTTAAAGAAATGTTTTAATTATGCGAATAAATTCAAAAAAAATAAGTTGCGCTTAAAAATGATACAAAGCCTGGAGCAATTTAAAGTCGTTCAATTTTCGTATTGTCTTGATTCTAAATTTGGGATTTAAAATTTCTTCACTGAATTAAACGTCAATAAGCTAAATGAATAAATAAACAAACTAAAAGCTGTTACTATTTTCCTGTGAGCTCGCCATGTTAAATCTGAAAAAAATCCTTATTAACACTAAATTGAAAAGCAATGCCAATATACAAAGAGATAAATAAGATCAATTCTACTAGTTAAAATTCAAACACTTATTTTTTATGATTATTCATTTTCGTATTTCGTAGTTTATAAAATAGCTGCACATCTATAGTTCTTTATAATTGTGATTAAAAGATATCTGTGAACTACTTTTCATATTTTTTGTGTCTGTTATTAATTTTAAAAATTCTAATAAATAGAATACGGAAAAAACTGGTTTGTTTTTAACAATTTTTCGAATTCGTTTCTATTTGCCCACAAAGCATTAAAAGTGGTATAGACAAGAAAAACGTGGTTCTTCAAAGTCTTTTATATATTTTTCTGTTTTTATTTACTATATTTTCAAATATTAAAATCACTATCAAGAAGCATTTCTGTTTTAAGCATGCATTTAAATTATCTAAATATAAATCCGATGCAAACCGATTTTGAATCAACAAGTTATAAGGCGTATGTAATGCAAAGAAAGAGTAAGAATATGTTGTTATTTTGGGCGAACATCAATACTAAGCATTTCAAATGACAAAAAAATTATCATACCATCAGAAATACTAAGACACATTATAGAAACAAATGTTAAAATATACGGATCGAATTGGAACGATGAAAAAAAGAGAGGACTTAACTGTAAGTAAACAATTCCAAAGTAGTTTATGGCCCACTATAAAAATAATCCAAAAATGAAAACCAACAAAAAATCAATATCAAACAGTTCCAAATTTGCACCTATGCTCCTAATACTTTTGTCTCCTATTTAGCTTTTTTAAATTCACCCTTCGAACTTTCGTGGAAAATACGAACCGTTAATAATTATGAATAATTAAAAATTATTGTTACATCGTGTAGGTACAATATACAAGCTAACTGATAATGACATAATGAGAGACATGGCACATTGTAGACTCATGAGATATATCAACAATACACCACGTCCATCAACAACCAACACAATGATGGTTACAGCGACGACATACAGAAAAGAGTTAAAAGCACACTACACTATAATTCTACTATGGGTAAAAGTTAATAGTTAATTTTTGTATAACTAGAATGAAGATGAGGACTTTATCTCAAATTAATAGCATCCAGTAAAGTTATGGCTGAAACACACAATGAGCATTGTGTAAATATGACTGCAATGAATGAATTAATATTTAGATAATAAGAAGGACTATATTATTTTATAAAATGCTTATTTACACACTAACGTTGTTTAAAAGAAACATGATACACAGAAACACGTTAACATGAATCGCGTTCACATAGTTTCTTGATATCGGGTAGTGGAAAGCAAATAGCCGCTGTTCGTCTCGATTCGAATTGTGTCTGAGTAT
Source organism: Chrysopa pallens (assembly GCA_020423425.1). Lineage (NCBI taxonomy): Eukaryota > Metazoa > Arthropoda > Insecta > Neuroptera > Chrysopidae > Chrysopa > Chrysopa pallens. Next base: position 36,355,738 of record CM035591.1, on the reverse strand, counting down.
TCAAATGGGTCAAGTTATGATTGCTTTTACTCTAGTTTAGTTAGCCAGTTTATTTATATGTATATATATATATATATATATATATATATATATATATATATATATATATATATATATATATATATATATATATATATATATATATATATATATATATATATATATATATATATATATATATATATATATATATATATATAAAAATACATATAAATAACAAGACAAGATTTTATGTCATCAAAAGGTAATAAAGCAATTGATAAGGACATTTTCTTTAAATTTTTAAAAATATTAATTTTTTTTTTTATTGACTATATTTTCATAAATTTAGTAAAATATGGTGGAATCGAAACGAAGTAAGTAAAAATTAATTTTTTCAAAGCGACCTTTATTTTTTGTATGTATAAAGTTTAATTTACATATGTATAAAACTAACTTACAACATTTGAGTATAGACATACATAAATAAAAACAAATTACAACGCTACATATGGAAGTTTTACAAAGCTACCATAAATTTTTGTTATAATATAACGTCATACTACTATTGTATTGGTATTTGATTTAAGCTCAATTTCAGCGCAATCGGCACCGGAAAGTCTGCAAAATTTAACTTCTAATTTAATTACTGCCTGACAATAAGACAGATGAAACTTAATAAAAGTTTGCTTACAAACAAAAAAAAGTTTTGAAATTAGAGAAGCAAAAATAGACATGCAAATTTTGCTTAGAAAATTTTTTTCTTTTGTAATAGAAATTCATTTTTATATTTTATAAATTAAAGTATTATATTATGCTAACATGTAAATAGAATCTTCAGTTAATATATTCTTTTGTTGTATAAATTAATAAGCAACCTAATAGAACATCTAACGTAGCCTTTCTAGTATAAATGTTTTCTTAATTTTAGCAAAGAGAGGGTTGTATATGTATAAATCATCTCGTTATATAAACACAAAATTTTACAAAGCGTATTAAAAAAATTGAAAGAGTGTTTGAGTATATACAAAAAAAGAAATAAAATTACATTTGTTGATTTTCTTAGCTCTTACTTGGTTGTTTCGGATAACCTTCTCGAAGAAAAATTAAAAAAATTTCATAAGTAAATATTAGGTATCTATACAAAAAGTCAGCTCTGTCACCATTTCGTTATCCGTAAAGCATCTGGCATTACACATGGATATTGACCTGACTTTATAACATCTTACTACACGAATCGATTATGGTTATTGTGATAGAAGTTTCAAGAACTGTTTCTGGAATTAAGTAAGTTTTTTTTTTACAAAACAAATTTTTTTGATAAATTTTATGTGTAAATCTTAACAGTGATTTCTTGTAATAATTACAAAAAAACTAAAAAGAAAAAATAATTTTAAATTTTTCCTTAGTACCAATTACCTATCGATGTTGGTGTCCATCTAATTCTAAGCTAAAAAATTGATTGTTTGGCGGTGACTGAGATAGGTAATTGGTTACAATGGTTCCCGATTCGATTGCAGAAAGATATGTAATGTTTTCAATTCTTACTATCTATAAATGTTTTAGTACAGTAAATTAAAATTATCTATACTATGAAATTAAGTAATTATGCAAAGAATACACAAAAATGAAACAAACACGATAATATTAGAATAATTTACAAAAGAACCCTTTTCGATAACAGATTTCGTGTATGTCGTCCGCATCAGCGATATATTTGTCAATTCAAATTTCTAGTCTTATCTTTTAAATGATTTGTTTTATTGACAAAGTTAGTATAATTTATAATTTCTACGCTAATTAAAATAACTCAAGTTTGTTATACATTCGTTCAATCTTATGAGTGGGGGCTGCAAAAATAAAAATGCTAAGCACCTTATTATAATTATATAGTTGCATAAGTTTAAGGGCGCAATTTGTTACATAGTATCCACATTTTAGTATTTAGAAAGTCAGCTCACTAAAGTAACAAAATGTACATTCAAACGGTAATGAATCGTTTTAAATATTTTTTTAAAATTATTTCATTAAAGCGTTGCATTTTAGAAATAAATGATCGAATAAATATTTCAAATTATAAAGAATATAATAATCAGAAGTCTAAATACTAGTTAAATCCGGACACAAAGTAAGCAGACAACGTTATACATACAATAATATCTCCCACTTAGTTTAATAATGACTTTTACATGTCCATTTCATCATATTTTTGAGGATTTAGAGAAAATTGCGTGCCGTGTTCGTGAAGTCATTAAGCATATATGTTATATTCCACAGTGATTAAGCAAACCGATAAAAATTATGAATAAATTAATAATTTTTTGTAATGGTTCTCCGAGGAGATGTTACTCGTTGCTAATTTGGCGTGGGTCTGCACATATGTATGTTGGTGTATGCGCAATTTATGCTTTCCAAGTATCTATCAAATTGCAACGTGGTTTTGTCAGTTAAAAATGCTCAAATTAAACGTACAAAACTGAAATGAATTATGAGAATCAGTACAACTAGATGATGATGGCTACTTTGTAATCGAAATACGTATTTATAAAAATACAAAATAATTTGATCTAGGAAATTGGGGCAAAAACTCGAAATTTATTCAAAAAATTCCTAGAGTTCTCATTAATAATTATAACAGATAAAAATTTTGTAAATTTCGAGTTTTTAATTATAATTATTAATCAGCCTTAAGACAACTTCTAAAATATTACTTTGTGTATTTTTATTCATTTCACGATGTTGGTTTTCAAAAATAAACTTTAAATGAAACCATGTCCTGCTTTTTTTAAATAGTAAAATAAATTTTTTGACTTGTTGCAATAAAAATCTTATTAAATGATTTAAGTGGATGTTGAAAAATTATTTGTAACGTTGTCTTATAAAATGAACAAATTATCGATTTGCAATGCAATACAAATTTTTAATTTTGATCGTTTTTTAGCCTCCAATGTTTAAGAAACTTTTTATATTTAAAACATCCAATTAGTTAGTAAGATGCTGCCGGATCATTGCCAATTCACTTTCAACACAGTTTTACACGGACGTGTATTCTGCCAACGAACTAAATATTTGGTTTTTATTCAGCCTTTTTTATTTTAACAGAAGTATATTAATTATTTCATTCCTTTGTTAAACATGTGCATATATTTTTTGTTTTGTTTTTGATAAATTTTTTAATTTTCTTTTATCTAATTTAGTCCAATTGTTTTTTTGTTCCAAATTTGAATGTCGATTTTTTATTTAATTAAAAAAATAATTTTTTTTTTCTTTTTTGTCATAAAATTTATTATATTTTTTTATCTGATTATAATTTGCTACATTTAAAATCTTCTTTGTTATTTCGGTATTCATGGCGACAACCAAATATTTCTAATTTAATTAATTTTTATATTGCACAATCCAAATATAATGGGCTACAAAATGTAACAAAATAAATACAAAGTTTAAATTCAATCTGAAGAAAGTGTATCTTTTTTCAAAACATTTTGATTATTATGTTCTTTGAATACTGAAGCAATGTTTACGCTTCATAGACGAAATGTCGTTCACACCAAATCGCTTCTGTTGAGTATCCAAGTAATCTATCCAAGAAATAATTGGAAATTTTGCAAAACAGCTTTTGGAACAAAAATAGTACAAATATTAATATTTCGAATATGCTCAATTTTCGAGTGGTTTTACAAAGATTGGCGATGTTGTATTTTCAGTGGGGATATTGCGTTTTCAGGTGTCAAGTTCATATAGAAAATAATACAAATATTTTTTGATAGTGAAAAAGACATTTTTGATAGACGACGCATTGCTTAAGTATTATATAAATTTTTTATAGTGTTTCGTTCACTACTTGATTCACAACATGACCCACACGACTCTTTTTGTAGGTCAGAGAAAAGGAACTTTGAAAAAAACATAGAAGAGGCTTCGTTTTTAAATCTATGTTCACCCAAAAGTGAATCCTTACGTATTTATTTCCATCGAATAAATTTATTTTTTACTAGGCGAAAACCAAATTAATGATGTAAGCTAATGTTTAACGACCCCAATTAAGGTTTTAAGTCTCTGACACTGCTAAATATAGTTCTTTCAGCACTACTCAAAACGGATATTCTGAATGTTTTTGCACGCATACCGTTCATCTATTTGATAGACGAACACCCATGTGAATTTAATGTTATCGGTTCGTGTTATCATAATATCCTGCAGAGATTCATAATTACTAGTAACACAATAAAATAAAATCTCATTTATTTCTACAAACAGCAGATACACTACATACAAGTGAGTGCATTAGTCGAGATACACACTTTTATTAAAGAGCTATCATTCAATGAGAACAAAACAAATTCCCATCAGTTTGTAATTGTCCTTATTTTGTTCTTAAAACTTTCTTCAGGATCAAAATAAAAAAAGAATTACGCAAATCCATCATTCCAATTGTGAGGTTAGATATTGAATTAATTTCAAACCCTAGATAAAAAAAACACTGAAAGTTTTACCGCATTGTCCGCGTAATTTTTTCATTATTATTCCAATTCAACTTTGATTCAAGTTCCTGGCATTTTGCGATTAGGAACCATCTAATATTCAATTTTATTCGATTTTATATATAGAGAGATCACAATCGAAGTGATTAAAGTATAGAAAATATGATATAATTCTTTTCTAAGCTCGACCGTGTTTCACAAAAAAAAAGTTATAAATTCCAAATAATTCTGTAACTTCCGTTAGTTCTTAAAACAAAGATAATTCCCATTTTGAATAGTTTGAATTGCATTAAAAATATTTGAATACAATTAGGTTTTAAGGAACATTTACTGTATTTCTTTTGCTCTTTGATGTGTTAAATCCTTTTTTATTCACGAAAATTGTATTTGAACTTTTCCTTTATCGTTTATAGTTTAACAGTTGGGTCAAGAATCCATTAGACCAAATAGATCGTTTTTGCTGCTTCACGAACTAATAATCATCGTTTATGTATAAACTACGTTACCAACATTTCACTAACACTTATAATTAACTTTCTAGAGGGAATTTCTTTTAACCCAAATCCAACCTGTATATACAGATTTGTGCGTGTTTGTGTGTATTTATGTGCGTTCGGAATTTGTTGTGTTGATAATCCCGGTTACAAATAATCATATCACCTTGAAGCAACTTTCATTCTACGTGTAATTACCTCACTTAAAAAGGAATGAGCTTTCAGCAAAATAAGTCCATCCGTTGTTTTCTAAAGATAGTAAGACAAAAAGTACCTAACCATATTTCATAATAATAAACATAATTATTATAAAATTATTGTTTTTTTTCTTCTTTACATTGGGAAGTTTGACGTGTAGACCTTACAGATCGCACCTAGCCCACTTCTTTTTTATGGTATTCGAAGAGTAGAAATAGCGTTTACAATTTGGTTATTTTGTTACTGAACATTTCGTATACAAAGCTATGTTATTTAATATTAATACAAACGATTATTAATTCAGAGGCTAACGCAATACATAACTTGACTTCAACTGAATGCTAAATCTATATTTGCTTCCTAAGACTGTGATGATAAATAAAATTCCATTGGAACCACTATTATAACCACAGACAACTTAAAATCTATCTATATATATAAAAATCAATTGCTTAAACGGTTTAAACATAAATAATAAGTATCGGAAAATACTATAAACAACAGTTTAATTTTCGAATACAAAATGTTCCTAGCTGTGAAACATATTTTGTCTTTTTTTTTCTCACATGTTACAAATCATCATTTCCATAGAAACCAAAATCTAATTTTGAAATTCAAAATAAAACTTTATCTCTTCTCACTAGCAGTATGACGAACTGTCAACTATATAAAGTGTGTATATCGCATTGTTCAAGTATTACCGGAATCATTCGTGGTTCAGGAGTTCCATATATCTTTCATCAAGTGTATGAGTACCACAGCACAAATTATCGGGTGAACGCGGTACCGGGTGTACCCCACCAAATACCAGGTAAATATTGGGTGCATATAATCGATGTAATATCATTTAATAAAATGGGAAAATTAACACAGCAACCAATGAACCGGGTGGGTCTGCTTTAAAATATAAATTAATATCATTATTTATTCTGATTTGCCTCAGCTTTTCATTATTTAGAAATAGAGTGTTGAGAATATGTTGTAATACTTAGAAAATGTTAATGTTGATTAGAAATTTATGGCAAAACGACGTTTGCCGGGCCAGCTAGTGTCTTATAAAAATATTAAAGTATATATAAAAGCTACCTAAATCAATATTTAATTGGAAGTTTTATGCCATTACTAGTGAAAAAAGAAGACAAAAGATTATAATTAAAACTAAAAGCGTTCATTGTTTAATTGTTTGAACGTTCATAAGTATTGACTTTGTTCATAAGCACAAAGTCCACACAGATAGAAGTGTTTGCTAATCACTGATTAGTGATATTCTACAAAATATAAATTTTACGAAATTTTTGTTGTACTAGCACTTTTAAGCAATTACAGAAATAAAAATGATATTTTCAGTATCAACATTTTATCACAGAAATAACAACGCGTTTTATTTAAATGGTATATCTGCTTATACACCCATCTGTACATTCTAGTTCTGTATACAGGCACTTGATAATTATATTTTAATTATCTTCTTTTTTATATTCGTATAATTGAATAAATAAATTTTTAAATGGCTTTGCCACTTTTCATTGGGTTCTCCTTTTCATTTGCTTTATTGCTCATCATATACTTAACAACAGCAAACAATTTAATCAACTCAGACGTTCAGTGGGATAATCGCGTTAATAAATATTTGAACCTCCTTAATTTGAACGAAAATAATATATTGATATCAAGAATATTAGAGCTTTATATCTTTTGAATTCTCAGTCAATTTAATGCTTTTATTGAATCGAATTATTATTTGACTGATGATTTCAATATTGAAAAACGAAGCTTCCATAGACAAACAAAACTGATACGTGATGCATGAAAAAAATCGCCAAACGACAGATTAAATTATGTTAAACTTGTATCGAATAAAAGGAAATCTATATTACCGATAACTTACTGTATTATCCGATAGGAAATAAAAAATATTCTCATATTTTAGAAACTAATGATTTTATTGGGATATTTTGTTCGAGCAGCAAATGTAACCGTTATAATCATCTTCCAATTACTGAATTAAAGACAAGAGTTGGAGTCAGTAAGTCTCTCCAAAATAATATGCAAAATATTTTTTTCTAGAGGAGAATCTCTTTAAGACATGACTATGGATGCGAACACTTTTCTTTTATTTTATTCAAAGATTTGATTGAAGAAATATCATATCCAAATTATCTATTGTTGATACTAACTACGGATTGGACGACGGTGTGATTTATTTTTATTGAACTTAACTGTACAAGACAAATAAAAAATAAAAACCATTTAATTTTGAGTACATGATTTTCAGTTTTTGTATGAAGGTATATTACGTTAATAAAGATGGAACAGAAATGAAGCTGTGTGTGTCAGACTGTGTAAGGAGTACAATCAACGCGCAATAACGCTAGTGTATACCCTAACATAACAACTAAATAGATTTTATTTTTAAACGACCACAAAAATATTATGATGTTTCTCATTAAAATGTCGTAAAAATGAAGACATAAAATTATAATTTTAAATGGCGTTCAATTCCCTTCTTGTTGTTGTTATTGCATGTATTATTATTGTTTAAATGGTTTTTTGTAAGCACCATGCTTATTATTATTATCATATCTCTGCACATTTTGACGTTTATGATGATAATAACCTCAAAAAATATGAAATAATTATTTTTCTGTAATTTTTTTAGGACGGTTGCATACAACCGGTAATTAAATTTTGTTAATTATAAACATATTTGTTTATTTATTTATTTTTATTTTTTTTTTTTTTTGAAAAATTGAGTTATTTAATTGTTTATTGATTTAAAGACACACATTAGGCGGCTACTTTGCAAAATAAATTCCTGCTTTTCAATTTATTGTCTTTTAATTTCGTTCATAGAATATACAATGTTCATTTCAATTTACAATGATTTTACGTATGCCAATAAAAATTATTAAGTCAAAGTTCAAAAGTATTAGTTATGAGCAATGCAAGAACGTCACTGTTCCTTAATTACTTCCAATGTTGGTCTTGGTCTTGGTCAAATACTTTGAGTCTTGGTCTTGTTTTGCTTAGATGATCTGATACTTACAAAAAAGACTTAGACTTAAAAACAAAAAGACATAGCGAATTTTGGTGACGTATTATTAACATAAATAGTGAGTTTAAGTTCGTGAAGAAGAAAAATCGGTCTATTGGGTCAAATAGATCCATAATCCAACGTTTAAACTATAATATATCTAACACAAAACGTGTTTATTTTTTTGATACCAACAACTTTGGTTTGAAATATTTTTTTCGTTAAATGTTTGATTTCTACACAATTTTAGCTCAAATTTCGCTAATAAATACATAAAAGTAATAACTATACAAATTATTACATATATACATATGTAACATGTATAGGTACATACATTTATTGACTGAATATTTATAGAATTTTATGAATGCTAATAATTAAGTATAGTCAAATCAATGAAAATCTATCATATGTCAATTATCTAAACAAATAACTCTGTTAGTTGTAATGTTCACTTGTTTACTTTTATTTTTTTATCATGATGAGAGAGAATTATTTTGTTTAATAGCTGAGTTTATTCCAAAGTAATAATTGATTTAATTTTTGTAAATTTAAGATTGTGAAATATTAAGTTATGTTTTATTGTTTAGGTATTCCTACGTTCATTTATTATATTTATCTTTGTAATTTTACGAATAAGTTTAGTAAGTCAAAAACTCAATATTTCTATCTTAGATTTTAGCTTTATTTATTCGATACGGAAGTTTTCAATCACGGATCACTCAAAATCCATTGACCTTTCGAAAAAAAGGTATTTTTCGCTTAAAGCACAGCCCATTGTAAGTGGTGGCACCTATACATTTTACTAGATTGTCATTTTTTAAACTATTGAGGTTGAAGTATTTTTAATTAGTCACATTTAAAAAATCTTCAAAATTGTACTTCAATTTAGATCAATTTCGAAATAAATGTCTTTCACTATAACAATGAAAGATCATATCCAGTTTTGCTCCAATTAAATAAAAAAAAAATAATAATAATAAAAATATAAACATACGAACGTCATAATAAGATCGTCATCAAGAGAAACGTCATTTTAAACGTTAATTAAGATGCAAACATGCATAACTCTCATTTGCCTCAGAAGATATAAAAATAAAGTAAAAAATGCAATATTTTGTTGTAATTCAAATACATATACAGATGCCAATAGAATACATTATGACAAATTTTTGAAATACATATACGCCATTTTTATGACAAACCACAGCTATCAATCAATTGAACGAAATATCCGAATTGGATTATATTTGTCATTAGTGCTTTATTTTCATATCCTCAGAAAAACAACCGGCTGAGTTGATTTTGCTGAAAAGTCATTCATTTATTAAATAATGTAATTACGCGTCGAATGAAAAGATTTTCACTTCGATATCATTATTTGTTCTTGCAATTATCGAGACGAAAAAAGCAGAACGTGCATACTTACAACCCAACATGCGCATACACATCATTTCTCTTAAGTAGTTGTGTTTCTAGTGATTTGAAACGTAAAGATACAACAAAATTCTGGATTGACATAATTGGCCCCGTTACAAGAACTCTAGATTGAGAAGTTTAATAATTATAGCGTGATAGTAATTTAATTTATCATTAAGGGGTCACGAAAATGATTGTACTCACGCATTAGCCACATAGAATGAAATTAAAAATTTTAAAATGAACAAACAACAAAATTTAATTCAATAACTTTGTTGAAAATTTCAAGAACAGACCGAAATTCCACCGAACAGACACTCGCCAAGTCCAGTTAATAAACAAAAAGATAATAAAACTTTTGTTGATTGTATCACATGAATCAACCAATTTCATAACATATGGAATTAATTACTTATAAATCCTTTAAATGGTCGATTAACATTAAAGTAATGCAAATAATTTTTGGACGATTTTATTATACTTACTATGAACAATAAAAACCAAATGTCTAAAAGAAAATAAATTAAATATAAATCAATCAATAATTAAATAGCAAGAAAACCAATATTTTCGACGGTTGAAAATCCTTAATCAATTTGCGAACATTTATAGATTTTTATATTTTTAAAATTGTAATTCAAGATAGGATTAAAAAATTACTGCGTTTTAAATAGTTTGATTTACTTGTGAACGAAACGAACGAAAACCTGAAGAAAATATGTGTGACTTTATAGAAACGATTGATATAAATATATATATCGTTTTTTGGCAAACGATTTAATGTGTGACAAATGCCAAAAGATTATGAAAACTAAAAATATGATGACAAAATTGTTTAAAATTATTTAATATAATTGTAAATAACTCACAAAATGAACACTTTGTAATTAATTATGGCCCACCAACAAACTGTTAATTACATTTAATTTTACATGAAAATGTAAACCAGTTATTATTACGTCTATGTCAAAACATCCATAAAACTCAAACGGCGAAGAATTTTCATTTAAAATATTTCTTAAAATAAAAATTTATAATTGCATTATTTTCTTACTGTTAATGTTTGTTACTGTCGTGTGCCTAATTAAAATTTTCAAATTTAAACAAATTATTTTCAATTATCTTGATTCGATAAACCAAATCATTTCCATTCAAAATTATTTTTTGAAATTGTGCCATCTTAATTAGTGTAATCAAAATACTTTCACCTACCTTTAAAATTTATTTAACTTTGAATAGCAAATCATTTGTTTAAAAATTATTTTTAGGGTTCCGTTTACAAAGAATTGATTTTGTATTAAAATTTTTCATTTGTGTTTATGATTTAAAATTATTTCTCATACCATTAAGCATATTTTGCCGAACGACGCATTTCTACTCATTGACTAAAAAGTCGGTTTTAGTGCAAAAGACCTTTTCGGCTGGTTCCACACCATTTATGGGAGTCGCACTACAATTGTTTGGAATGTCCGCTATTTATTAATGAAATTTAGTGCTGGAATTCTGGACTAAAATACCGCTGCAGAGACCACCCAAATACAACCCATGTACATTTTTATCAAATTCAAACTATTTCTTAAAATTTAACAAATATTGCAATCAACTTGATCAATTGAAGCAGCATTTGTAAAAAACGGCTGTAATTGTCTAACTTCAGGGTTTTTTAAGCCTTATAAAGGAAATCCGTAAGATGTGTCAGCTGTAGGACAAGAACTATTACAGTTTGATAGGAACGTTGTACCTCTTTTTTCCGTAATTCTCATACCTTGCTCCACACAATTATTTCTAATAAAACGCTTCTGTATGGAAATTTCGCAAGTTATCCTGAACAATTTTAGCAAGACGCCATAATGAGACTTCTTGAGAAATGGAAGAAGGTTATAAAGAAGAATATATACTACACAATAAATAAAGGATAAACAATAAATATCGATTTATATTTCACACCACAAAAAATAAAGGTGAACTTCAAAAACTGAACTATCAAGTATAAAATAATTTTATTAAATAATTCAATAAATAATTATCTTGTGACCAATTTACCTTTCGAAGTCCGCTCCAACGAAACTATTTAAAGAATTTATTTAATTTTAATTTACCTACTTTAATAATAATTTGCAGTCGGTAATGTTTTTTAATATTACAATTTCTTTTACTTTTTTATCTTTTTCTATAACAATTTGTCTTTTGGGTAATAAAAAATCACTTAAAATTTATTTTGGCCCTTTAACTACTTAAATAACGGAGTTCTGGGGTAACACATATAAAAAATAGAATACATACAAATTTATACCTATCGTTTTGTCTATTCGATAAGAAATAGCAAAACTTATGAGACAGCCTAAATATACTGGCTTAAAAAAAGTGTACATAATTATGTCCCTATACCAATCGTTGGCCAACAAAACACAGTTATCTATTTTTTCAAAATTTTTTTTAGCAAATATATTACTAAAAATTATTGATTAATCAAATTATGTTAAATAGAGAGAAACATATTTTACGTGTATTAGATATTATGAATCACGAAAATAGAAAAAAAAAAACAAGTATAATTAATTTGAAGTCGCAAATAGTCAATTTTTATCCTCAGGTGGAACTAGTTATCCAAAATATTGCAAATTTCAAATTTTTTATTAGAACACAAATTTACAACAGAGTATGTTAATCTAAAATGAGGTAAATCATTTTACCGATAGAAGACCACCAATATAAAGAATTTATGATTCGATCATAGATTTAATAAATACAAAAATTAATTACTAAACATTAGTGGAAATTAATTAGCTTGAAAAATAACTTGACACTAAGATGAAAGTTATTTTTTCTTTTAGAATAAATTAAATTATGTAGGTATGATAGAAGAAACCACAAGAATATTGAAAACAATCTGTAAATTAATTTTTAAATTTACATAATTCGATTTTTTTTATTAAATCTGAAAAAATTATATTCTTTTGAAAAAATTATATAAATGAATGCCTGTTCTTAATTAACATAAAAAAAAGATAATATTTCAATAGTAGATTTCAATATTATATACCAAATATAATATATATCTGTATAGACACACAGGAAGTCCAGTCTATTTGAAAATGACAACACCCATTAGTTAACAGGGCACAACCTGTACTGGTGGCCGAATGATATAGAATGATTCATAATAGTGTATGTGTTTAAGATTTTGAATCCTTGGTGAATCAATATTCTCCTATCTAAAAGTTGAATTTTATTTAATTGGTATTCACTTATTTCATTCCTTTTATTTCATTCTTCATCGCTAAGCGACTCTAATAACTCTATTACCACTAATCCAGTCATTTTCACTCATATATCAATCTTATTTATTACATTCTCTCAAATTTCGGCACACTGGCGAAATTATGATAAAAAATATGCAGTTGATGTCTGCGAAATCAAGTCATATGCTTGTTGGCTGAACCTTACACAACTCTTATGAAAACTTACTACATCCCTCGAATCAATCTCTCTGGTTTGTTTTGTGAGGTTCATTAATACACATACCTCTGATTTGTTACATGATCAACACAGCACGCGAGACATGGCTGTTATAAATTCTAGACGGGATTTAGCCCCACACTAGAAAATAATGTTCAATTATGAGTAAAAATGCTGTCTGTACGGACAATTATGAATATTCCTTTAAAGTTAATCTCGATTTCTGTGTAGAGTTTAATTATACAATTTTCAAACCACAAACTAGTAATAAAGCAAGACAAAAACTAAAAAATGATTTTCAAACAAGACAAACGCATAGATTTATTTATTTATTTAATTATTTATTGCTTTGTTCTTTCATTAGGAGTGTGATAACCAAATTTTTTACAACATATATTGAACTATCTTTGTCAGATACACTTAGTTTAAAGAGATTTACATTATTCATCTTTTGCATCATGTTAATTTTGCAAAGTTTTTTATATGTTTTACCCATTTGATAGCGGAAATTTAAATACCGAATGCATAAAATATAAAACAGAGGTATTTTTTTATTTGAGGTAGCAAGAAAATTGGGAATTCTCACTGGTTCAACAGTTGGAATATATCTATTTTCTAAGGCTTTGAGGTAATATTTCATATGTGTAAAAGAAGATCTAAGAGCTTATGTTAGTATCAGTTAGTGTATGTAAGCTTAAGCACATGATAGTAACCAATCTGAAAATAATTCAAATTAAGGAAACTAAGTGAACGAGGAGAACTGAGAATTTAGTTGAAAAAGACTCTAGAAGGAAAATAAAATAGCCTTAAATCGAACATATTTTATGTAACTGGAACAATACTCCCTCCAGTGCTATTCTTGATTTCATTGATACCCAACTTCAAGAAGTTCGAAAAAATAATTCTAGATATTATAAGATCACCTATATATAAAAAGTAGTGATTTAACTACGTGTATTGAGAATTTTAAAAACATATTATTAATCATTGCTTCAACGTTCAATTTGAATAAAAAAAATTAAAAAAAAAAAAACATTTTTTAATAAACTAGTTTTATTTCTCTATTTCTGGCAGTAATATTGGCAGATATTTTTTTAGTAAAATTAAATTCTTAACGGCCTATTAACACGCTAAATTGTTATAACTTTAATATTTAATTGCATTAATAGGTAATTATATTTCTGTTAGTTAAATGTTTTCGTAAAAGTTATCTTTATTTTCTATAAAAAAATAATTTATTATAATTTGTAAAACTTTCGGAATTGACATTTTTTTTAACTCTCTGAAACGGCGTAAATTATGGTTCATTATTAATTTAATGGACCATATTTTTACTGCTCAGTAGCCAAGCAAATAATGACGGTGTAACTTTTAAACGTTTGGCTTCTTAGACTGGAAGGTTACGGGCTCATATTGGAATGTTACTGGCTGTTGGTCTATTATAATTATCAAGGTGAATTATTTGGTTCAAAGGTGGTTACTCAGATAAAAACGAAGTCTGAGGCCCCATCCGCCATTATCCATCATTAATTTATTATAAATTGGATATAGTTAAATAGGAAAATTAAGATTAAAAATAATTATGTGGGTGGCCTCTTTGATAGACGAATATTTAAGGGAAATGGAGTTAAAATTCTCTTATAATAGTTATTATGATTATTTACGTTCTTGTTACCGTCATAACTTATCAACGGAAAATCAGCTTAGCTATAATCTAAGGTCTGTAAAAAAATTAAAAAATACGTCACTGTTTTGACTATTTTAAATTAGCATTCATAAAATATATGAATATCCAGTCTATATAGATATATATATATATATATATATATATATATATATATATATATATATATATATATATATATATATATATATATATATATATATATATATATATATATATATATATATATATGCTTGTATAATAATAATATGTTTTAATTACCAATATGTGATAATTAGTTAAAATTGTGGAGAACACAAACGAAACCATGTTTCAAACAGAAGTTGTTTGTTTCAAAAAAATAAACATTTTTTTGTATTCTCTTTTATCTTTTACAGTTTAAGAGTTGAGTCAAGGATCCTTTGGACCCAATGGACTGATTTTGCTAAATCAAGAAGTACTCATAAACTCAGTTTTTATATTAAGAATACGTCAACAAAATTTCAGCGCGCTATCTCGTTTTGTTTTCGAGTTATTGTGATAAAGGACTGAAGGACTGACGGACAACCGGAAATCGATTAATTCGATGTTCTACCTATTCCAAAATTGGGTTTGTGCGGTGAATATAAGGTAGCGTTACAAACTTTATAATAAAATTAATATACTCTAACATATAATGTATGTCGAGTATAATAATGAAGTTAGCTTCTCATTTTCGAATTTTAAGTCAATCATTTAGTACCTGCCGAACATATAGATAGCACTTATTAGTAAAAGATCAAAGTTGGTTTCAAACTTTAGTTTTTATTTAAACTAATTAGTGAAAAACTTTTGTTCATCTTTTTTAATTTAAAAAGCTTTTGATACAAAAAAAAAAGAATTTTTCATAAAAATTTAAAAAATAAAATACTACTATGTCGGTACAATAGTAGTGCCACTTAATTCCATCGTATACATAACATGTAATACCTAGCAATAATAATCGGCTTAAAATATTAACTACAATAATACGTTTTAAAATCAAAAGCACACATTTTATTATATAATATAAAATAAAACTTTATAATAATATATAATTGTATGAGAAAGTCTTCAAGATCTGTCATAATTGACCAGAGATTTGAATGGTACCAAAAAATATATACAGCTTAAAAAAAGAATTTAGGGTAAGTACCTGATAAGTTATATAATTTTTTATATTAAAATTTTGTTTGTTTATAGGAATAAGTGATCGCTTTTTTTTCAATCCGATTCTGAGGCAAAATCAATTGGCCATGGCTTGCATTAGACTTTTGTTCACAGCTAAATACATTTATTATAAATATATAAGATCTTTAAGAGAAGAGTGTTAAGAGGTTTGTTTTGTTGGATAAAATATTGTAGCTTTTGAAAGTCAAAATCTCTCTACTCGCAAATAACCAAGTTGTTGAAAAGCGACCAGAAATACAATAAAATATAAAAACAGACTATTTGATTGAAACAGAATGAGGTATAATTATACATATCAAAATGCGAAACGACTCGAAAATTAGATTAAAAGTGATTCGAAAACAAAAATTATATTAGACTTGAAAGATAACTTCCATCTCTTTCTTGAAAAATGAATAGTTTTATTTTAAATGTAGTGTCAAGGGAGATTGTAAGCAAATAAATTTAAGACTTTCTTTTGACCATATATCCAGAATCTAAATTAATACCATCTATGTAAATGAAAAATTTTACCAAAATTAGGTGAATTATTATCGATATATCGGCAGATTATCAGAAAATATTGTATATCGAATATATATCCTTAATTTTGCTATATGCCCGGATCGGTATAGCCGATTGAATAGCATTTTGACTTTCTTTCTACATTTTTTCGTCCCAATTTTTTATCTTTCTTTATTGAAAAAGAGGTATGTTTTAAGCGTTATTTCTCTGGAAAGGTAAATGATAGCTTAGATGTTTCTGGTACCATCACAAACATCTCTATTATTTTGTTTACTGCAAATTTATCAATATTCCTTCAGAAGTTTTGTAATTATACACATTCGCCTGAATAAGTGTCACAGACTGGTAAATCTACGGACTTTCAAACTGGTGGACAAGAAATTAAAGTTGCACAGGAAGTACCAACAGTCAACCAACAAAAAGCATAATTTTGAAAATCGAAGTAAAAAAATTTGTTTTTACAAATACAATACTTCCGATTTATGATTAATATATTATAACGTGAAAGTAAGGTTTTGGAGACTCAGAAAAATTGCCCCACTATAATGACAAACCAATAAACTAATAGCCAATGAATTTTATAAGTTAAATTTTCTACACTTTTTTATGGTTAATGTATCAATTTAGTCCTTGTGAAGAAGTAAAATAAAACAGGTGTTTCGTTATACAGGACAGTTTTCTCTTCTTCATGAATTACTAATTATTGTAATTAGTATTAACATTTTACAATAAAAAATAAAGTAGTTAAATTTGCTTGAAATTTCCGTTTACTTATTAAATAATGTAAATATCCACAATAAATATCTTAAAATTTTCAATAAAAACATAAAAACGGGGAACTATATTATTTTTGAGTACATAGTGTCAGTTTGGTCTATTATCATTTTTGGCCCCCCTCACTGTAATTTCGATGGCTTCCAAAGCATCTTACTTGTAGTTCTTTCCAGCTACATGTTACACCTCGCCATCAGCATCAGGCTGATGATTATCATCGATGAGGTCCAGAGGCAAATCTTGCCTCTGATGTATTTGATTAGCACGACCGTAGGTGTTCGATTCTTATGATTTCAAAATTTTTTCCCATTTGTCAAATGTAAGTCATTGTTTCCGCAATTAAGCTTATAGATTCCGGGCGATTTCATTTTGTTCAACTTTGTTTTGCAGTTCCCTATGAGGTTGTCTAATTTCATTGGAGTTTAATAGGAAACGTTGAAATTTACCTTAATAAATAATAATAAATAATATTAAAAATTATTTACCGAAAACTGTTTAACTAAAAATGCAATATGTATTTCGACCAAAATTGGTACTAACTTTTAAGTGCTGATTCCAATAGACTTTACAGATAGATTACTTGAAAATGTATAGGAAATTACCTTTTTGTATTTTCTTTCCTAAATATGTTTGAAAAACTTATAATAAAACATGAAAATTGTACATCAACAAATTAATTTTAGAATGGCTAATAAACAAAATGAAGAATTTCTGTAAGCCGATTTATGCAGCAGTCATACCTAGACGACTTTCCACATATGTTTTCGTATTTAAAATATAAATATTAAATAATAAATCTTCATGTATGCAAAATTATATTAACAAAGGTTTCATCAGGGCGATGTGTTTAGAGTTAAATATTTCTATACTTTATATATAATTTTAAAATTTTAATTGGATTATAAAAATTTATAAAATAAATATATAATACTAAAAAATATTTATAATTACCTACCTACTTACAAAGAGAAAAAAAAATTGTCTTTAATCTAAACAATGTTTGTTACAGTGAAACTTCTCTACAAAAAGTATTATTCATAATATATTGAAATGAAATCTGTAATCTTAAATGGGGAAAACTTGAATCATTTGACAGTAAAAATTTTCACTTCATACATCCATTATCAAATCATTACTTTTAAACAATATCTGTCGCTATACGTCACAGCATATTTGAATTTCTTATGAAATATTTCAAATAAAGTTGCAGATCTTCAAATGTTCAAGCAACGTACTATGCTTGAAAACCGTAAAAAACATGAAAATGACAGGAATAAATTGGGGCACATGCTAGTTCGGTTTTAACGGAACGCTACGCGGCACAACTAAAGGTATTATGAAGACAGAATACCAATTTTAGTGAATTAGTGAACAAAGAGTTCGATACGATACCGCTGTTACACACACACTTACGCAGACCAATTTCTTAAACCGAATTTTTTGGATACAGAGGACCTAGAAACATTTGTTTCCTGTGTAAAGTAGAAATTTTTACAGGATTGCTTCAACAATTTCTACGTTTCAAATAAATTTCAATAATTTTCATTTTATATTTACCATAATTTTGACAATAATTATGTTGAAGAGTGATATTAATCAAACAATAGTATAATGATTCTTAGAATTGAAATCAATAAATATTTATAAAAAATACGCTAATAAATTTTGTTTGATTTGCATTTGGCGGCAAACTATCTACTTGCCGATCTCTTTTCTTTTAAATGCATAGCTTGCTCAAAATAGTTCACGAAGTATTAAAATTCCACTGCCTTAAATAGAAAATATAAGCGTATTTGTTTCAACACTTCATTTTTTTCGAATTTTGACGCTTCAAAGTAAAATTTTTTGTTTATTCTTTACTTATTGATAAAGAATGAAACATTTTTAAGAAATAATATATAGGCCAAGCCACATATACGTTTTACTGTACGTAGGTAGCATTATGCAAATAACAGGTGAACATATTTAGTCATTAATATATTTTTTTTATTAAATTAATTATTTGAGATTTAAATGTTTGATTACGACCAAAGATTCTCTTTACCTTTTACAAAAAGAACTCTTGTATTACATTCTATGTTGACACGTGGAGATTTTAATGATTACAATCTTTGAAAAAAAATAAAATAAAATAATTGAATTAAATACTTGATTCAACTTGTGAATCAGTTTAGAGATAACGATTTTGTTTCGTTAAAATTGGTTGATATAAACATTTATGTTTAATTTGATTAATTTGAATGTTATTTTTTAAAATCATGCAGATATTTTTTACATATGGCGAATTGTTTTTATAATCTTATTAGTGAACATATAATGAGGTTGCTATAACAAAACATTTTTTTCTTCGTTAAAATTAATGTAAATAAACAAAAAAAGTAAACACTTTTTATTCTAAAAAGTGGAATAATTTTCTGCACGTTCAAGTAAATGTAGTTTTTTATGTATATCGTATTTAGCAAAAGGTGAAAATTTGATTCTGTACGTTTTCCATCCCACTGATCACGATAAAAACTATTCAACTTTAGGCGTAGTTTCTACAATAGGTATTTAAAATTATAAAATGCTTGTTTATTCAGCTTAAAAACAAAATAATAATAATAATAAATAAATAATTCAATACAAATTTCATCATCATATGTATTCAAAATGATTTTAAATGAACTCTAAGCAATTAAAAAATGAGGTTATTAAAAAAATTTTATTGAAAATAAAGTCATGGGTGACTTACGAAAAGATTTTCTTTGGAAAAACGGGACGCACAGCCTAAACTACAAGACAAACAGACATTCTACAGAGGCTATTGTTACTCATCAAATTTTACCAATTTTAATAGAGGTGCCGAAATTACAAATTACGAAATTTTGATAATCGATTATGTTATTACGTAGGCGAGCACTAAAAAAGGATGTTTTGAATCTAAAACCCAGATAGCTAAAGAGGGATAGCCTAAGTTAAAGACAACGAGTAACCGTTGAGTAATTCTACAATTACTTTAGTACTACTTTACATCACAGAATTTGAATCATCTTTTTATTCTTTTAACAAAATGTTTCAATTTTTGTTATTTGTAGCTGAACCAATCAATTATTTTAATTGTTGTATCTGTCAACTGTCATTCATCGTATTTAACTTAGGCTGTTGAATTTCTTTCCGAACAATTTAAGGGCAAGAAGTCTTGCGACATGTATTTCTATTCTATAAGAAGTATATTTTCCAATTATCCGTTAATCGATCCGGTACATTTTACTACGTTGAGATCCACACTTATATTGTCTACATTAGTGTAGAAATAAAATATCTAATAATTCACATCATAAAAAGAGAACGATTATGCTATCTAAACATTTCCATCTTTTATGCAAAATGAACAGAACATTTCTAATTATTAAATCTTTCAATCATTATCATAAAAATAATTACAATAATGATAGAATAAAAAAAAAAAAATAAATAAAATGTCATTGAACAATCATTTAATATAAAACTATAAGAAGAGAATTAAAGCTTATAGCTTTATTCTCAAATGAACTGTGATTGTGATAAATGATAAATACAATATGTTGACATATCCTTGAATAATGACCCTTAATACGTACGTTAGTTCTTATCTGATTTCCAATGATTTTCAAAATGATGATATTCAACTTATAAGCGTAGTATAAATCGTATGTGTTTAAATGTACAAACCCATTATAGTTTAAATGCATTAACGTTTATTTATTAGTTCAACTAAATAGGAATGGTGAGTAAATTTCTTTTATTTCTTTCAATTGAAGCGTGCTTACTCCATGAACTTGAATCTGAAGTTATTTTTTTTATAATGTTAAAAATGAGCGAATATGGACTGCAAAATTTCTAATTAATCAAAATGGGAAATACCTATGTATGACGTCACTTTTCGTATATCCATACAAATAACATATTTAACATCGTTTTCAAGGAAGAGGTAAAAAAAACTCAATGATTGCTTACAAATTCTTTGATTTTTAATTTATTTTAATTTAATTTTTAACAATTGATATGTTATCGAGTTTAGTTTTGCATTTTGATGTGAAATATGCAGTAAAATTAAGTATCAGTCACTACTCGATTAAAATTTACTGATCAAAATTTTAGCTTAAAGGGTTAATTTCTCGATAAAACACACCAAAAATAGAATAGAACTCCGTCGAAACAGAATAGCTGGCAATATTGAATCACACACTAAATTTTAAGAAATGCATTATTAATTAGTTTCTGTAAAAAGATACTTTATCATCACGACTGCATAAATTGTATTTCATGTCGTTCTTCTATCTAGCGAATGACTTTAACGGATGATCCTTAAATCCGTTAAAGTTATTCATGCAAACGCATTATTATAAAAAAATTGCTGTTTCGAGGATACAACGCTCGTTTATTTTTTTACTTAATTGCCGATATCTCGTGCAGCGGTCATACAAATTTCTTGATATTTTATGTGTATGGTATATGAAGAAAATGGATAAAATGGAACAGAAAATAACGAAAATAAGAAACTCGTCTTACTGCAAAATTTTTATTAAATTATATGACTTAGATCTAGAAAATGCTGTAATGGATAAAATGGAACAGAAAATAACGAAAATAAGAAACTCGTCTTACTGCAAAAATTTTATTAAATTATGTGACTTAGATCTAGAAAATGCTGTCTTTTACTTTCAAGATCCGAACGAGGAAATTATGCATCCATTATTGATAGTGTGATGAAATCGCGACTATTGTTAATAATAAAAAGCCAATAATTTTATAAAATAAATATTCTTACATATGAACTGAGTTCTCAAAATAATTTGACCAAAATTTATACCTCAATATTGCAAAATATCTTAAGTTTTGCAAAAAAAACACCATTTTTAATTTTCTATAAAGTTTTTCTCAAATATTACAATTTTTTTACACTTATTCTGGTTAAAATTCACTGCCAACTATCTTAAATGACTATAACTCTTTTCTCTGTTATTACGCAGATCGCAGAGCTTTTCGATTATTTGATGATATGTCACCAAAGTTAATGCTTGCAAAATATCTCAATTAAAAAAGAAAACAAAAAAAAAAACCATTATTAATTTTCTATAAATGTTATAATTTATCACACTTATTCAGGTTCAAATTGACTGCCAATATTGCCACCTATCTTCAATGACCAAAACTATTTTCTCGATTATTAAGCAGAACGCAGAACTTTTCTTTCATACAATTGGAAGTTTGCTTGTGAAAGAGGATAGTTTATATGGTACTCTTGATATTTTTAACTAGATTGAAAACTAAACTATTTAATAATGTTAATCTGAAATTAAAACCTAGGGTTGATTTTTGTAAATAGATTGTTATATGTATCAGCTTATATACTTCAAGAGGGGAAATAATATTTGCTGTTTTTTTTTGTGTTCCTTATCAGTCATCACTAACTTATTATACATAATAATGATTTCTTTTCTTATAATAACTTCAATTCCACCGATTTTTATCGGATTTCCAATTTCCAATTAAAAAATGCAAATAAGTTCAAACAAAATACAGCGTACACTATTTTTTCCGGAAATTTTCAAATGAAATATAATTTCAACTTATTATTCACATGTATAGCTTGATACATGTGTGATGTCTAATTCTTTTCCAGTTTTAAAAGTTTGTAATTATAAATCGTAAAAAATTTGTGAAAATAAGTTTTGAAATAAAAGTATACATTTATATATGTACTAATTTTCATTAAAAGTATAAAATTGAACAATATAATTGATGTGAGACCTTGATGCGAAATATTGTTCACTATTAGTAAAACGTGGAGGACCATTATATTAAAGTAAGATTTTCTTTTATCGGCCAACAAAGTTGACGGTTTCGTTTTATTAACACACACAATAAATGATAACAAAATAACTTATGTCATAAATATTAAATAAAAAATCCATTTAACAGAATAATTAACAGTATAAAAAATTGTTAAGATATTATGAATAAAAAAATTAAAATAAATATAAAACATATTAACAGAGAATTGAAAAAATAAATATTAATAAATAATTCCTGTCATTGTTTTTAAATATCTGATACAAACGTATTGTTTTAACCCGAAAATTATGATATCGTATGTAACACTGTTATAAGAAAAAAGTTTCTGAATGATTCTAAATTAAAAACTATATAATCAGATTCTGTTTAATGGCAAGAGGTGTATAAGTAAATAGTCAATATTTAAATTATTGTTGAGTGTTATTTTTCTGTTAAGAGAATTTGAAGATGTACATTTTGTGAATATTATTATTTTTTAAATACAATAACGAACGAAAACTTAAGATAAGATTAAATTAAAGGTTCCTTAATGCAATTTTCTTGTATTTCTTTTAATTTTTCTTTTTAAAATAATCGTTTAATAATCGTTCAATTAATTATTTTTCTTTTTAAAATAATTGAATAGAACATATTATGCTAGTTTTTGTTTTTTGTTCGGTATTACATACGTGTCTATTGTAGGTTTTGTAAGCGCCTGGGAAGAATGTGTAAGGGCATTTTCACTGAAATGATGTGACGAGTACGGTTAACTACACTCCAAACTCGATTCCTCCTTCAGACTCGCTTATTCGAATGCTAATTTATTTTGATATGAGTACATTGTACTCGATTCCGATACTCGAATAATATGAATCGATTGTCGCTGTTCGATTCTGTTACGCGAGGACTCCGTAATAGACTAGAATCCAAGAAAGTTAACCAAATATTTTTTTTCATCAGTTATTTCAAATAACTTTTAATACTGTCAACTTTTTATAAAAATTGTTATGTTTTGTTTATTGATTAAGTTAGGTAGGTTCCTACTATTGTACCATATATTTAGAAATATTATCTAGATACTTTTCCAAATGATGTATTCAAAACTATTGAGTTTGTGAACCTATTTTGTTTGACTTGAAAGTTCTATAGATCAAATATTTGAAGTCCAGCTTCTACAAAGATTTCTCTTTGCTGTTTAATAAAACTTATTATCTATCTATGTCTTTTTGTTATGTTTAAAAATATATTCAATACAAATGTTAGATTTATTATCGTTGTTTCATTACTAAATTGCTAAACCTACATGTTGTTTGAAGTTTTTTCCTTTTCGATATTTTGTTCTAAAATCTGTTACGGAATCAAGTTCTGAATTTTCCGATTTGTGTTATTGACTTGAATTTCTAACCTCAAGTTCTGGACTGGTGAAAAACGCGGAATCGAATCATGATTCGAATACCTTATAAACTGCCTCGATCCAACAAAACAGCAACTCGGCACATCACTAATTTTCAGTATCACAAATTCCCGATATATCAAAATTTAATCACTTGTAAAGTTGAAATTGTAGCAAATTCTTAGAATTGCTTATTAACTAGATCATGAAGTTGTTAGTGTGATTTTTAAAGGTCATATTCACCTAGGCTTGTTAAAATACATGCACGACTAAAAATGTGTTAATATAAATATTTATAAAACACTATACACACATAAGTAATACTACAGTGTAAAAGTATTTAACTATAAAGTTAGCTGATTAGCATGAAAACACCTTATAAATACCGTGTGAATTTTATTTTTTTACTTTGTAATGTATCAAAAGAGATGTTGATGATAAATAATTATTGTGATTGTTTTAAGGATTTAAGTGGGGGGAACTCTGGTGGGTAAGCGTTTTGTACA
Organism: Chrysopa pallens; assembly: GCA_020423425.1. Taxonomy (NCBI): domain Eukaryota; kingdom Metazoa; phylum Arthropoda; class Insecta; order Neuroptera; family Chrysopidae; genus Chrysopa; species Chrysopa pallens. Next base: position 36,330,826 of record CM035591.1, on the reverse strand, counting down.
ATAAGAGTTATAGCTCGATGAAAGAAATTCATTATATTGTTTATTTATGTATTTACTTGTATCTTTAATAAATAAACAATATTTTTATTTTTTTTATTAGTATTCAAATAATAATTATTTATACTTTGTTAATCATATAATTTTAACATACTATATAATTAGTATTCAAAGATTATATTTTTAAACAATAATGAATATTTCTTTTATGCGTCATCATAATGAAATATTGTGGATGTTTTTTGCAATAAAAAAGATTCCGAGGAAGTATTTTCTGATAATCTCAATCGTGAAGATTTGAACGAAATAGAAATAAATTGAGATGGCTTACGAATTACAATTCAATACCCGCTATAAATACTTAAAATTATAGCATAGTTCATGCTTTTTTACTTTTCCTATTGAATGCTTACTCCTAACCGATATTGTCGAAAATAGAGTCACTATTCTATATTTGATGTACATTTCCTGAATAAATTCGGAGGTATTCCTAAATGCATTCATGTCTTAGTATTTACCCGAGAGCGGCCTAAATAAATGTCCTATAGATGAGACTCATTAACTATTTTTGTTGTGTGCGTAGAACTAAAATTTATTATAGACGTAAGAGTCGATATCTCTGAAATTGTCCATTTTTTTTTTTCAATTAGGTATCTGAATTGTCCAAGCTCACAAAATATTATTGTTAATTTATCTATTTTATGGGAATTCGCCCAGTACTTCTATCATTCCTATCATTCCTACCATGATATGTAAATTTGTAAAATTTAGAAAATAATGATCCATTGAGGGATATAATGTCTTCTGAGATTAATTTTTCAGTATATTTGTAGACAGTTATTTGCGATCAATACAATCGTGGTTCTCTGCGGAGTTTATATTCTTTATTCAATTTGGCACTTGTATTTTTGTTCAAATATTTAATAAATGTAAAACTAGTTATAATAACGAGTGGAGATAACAAATAACAGAATTTATTATGTAAATACCATACATATACATATGGTTGAATTTTTGAACTATATTTTCATTAATGGTAGGTACTCACTGTATACGTACCTAAGTCATAGAGCTAGAAAGAATTGAATATATAATAATAATGTGTATTATAACTATTATTACATTAAGTATCATACATATAATACTAATTAATAATTCATATTACTAGTAATACCATAATCCGCTGAATTTGAACTAAAATTGCTGCAAATATAAACAATTTATGAAATAAGGTTTCCAACCAAACATTTTAAGTAACAGGTATTTTTGTATTTGAACTTTTACAAAGTTAAAGAAGCTTTTGTGATCTAGGATAAGACATTAAAATTTCAACTTCTATCATTTTTGAGTTAACTCGATAGCATACAGAACATACATATTTTGTATGTGCCTTCAACTCTTTCAAACTTCAGACTAAATTTGATATACCCTCATATATTCATATTCATATGTCAGGTATAGCAAGTATTTTTTCCAAACCCTTTGTTATTAATTCAATTTATGACTTTGTTAAGACAAAATGATTTAACAACTTAATATGTTTAAAATAAAAAGCATTCGTTGTTAATTATCAATTCGTCAAAAAAAAAAAAAAAAATATTGCTTTAATTAAATGTGAGTGAAAATAAATACAAATATCTATACGAATTTTAAATAGATTTAAATAAATGTTTTTGTTCTTAAACTTCGAAAAGATTTTAAACCTTTGATTAAGAAACATAACGATCTTTATTTCGAACTTATTACCTCATATGGTCATCTTTTGGTATACGTTATAAGTTAAGAAAATTTTTAATAGGAAAAAAAAAGCTTTTTATTTATTTTTTTAAATACTAGCATTCAAAAAGTAGTTATTCACGATAAAACTTTAAAATAGATTTCAAAATTCTAAACAAGAATTCATAGATTACAAAGAGACACATTGGGTAGACTTATCTAGAAGCGATTACTTTAATTCTATAAAAATTTATAATGTGTATAGACCAGACCGAGTTTGTCTTATGAAATGGTTTATTTGAAAATGAATAAAACACATAATTTTAATATAAATGATATTTAAAATTTTAATCTCATATTACAAATGACAAGGTTTTATCAACATGGTTATAAATATGCATAAAAATTTATACAGTCTATCAAGTTAACAAAACAAATGGTATGCATTTAGTAACATCACGAAATCAGTTTTTTTAAAGTCACTTTTCAACTTTTTCCAACTACTAAAGTTATATAGTGACTACAGTGAGTATACATTCAATCTATACAACAATTGTATATCCTAGATTTGCTACCATCCATGATCTGACTGGGTCTGTTGTTGCTTAACTTTGGTCATCGATTTAGATCGGTAATTACGTTACGTTAGTAGAGGGTCCATGAAATCAATTATGAGACGAAATCTCTTCATCAAATACTCAGAAAAGATTAGAGAAAAGTAACGTGCCCAGATGTTACAATAAACGGTGGCAGTATCCCACAGTCAAATGAATTGAAATATCTGTCGGAAAAGAAAACAGCCAAATATGAAGTTTATCATTTAACTAAGGAGCCTTGCAAGAATAACATGTAACTGACATCCAAACACCGAAGTGATCAATCCCTTTAACAAGTGCCATATTGTGAACAGGTTCAACACGCCAATTGTGCTAGTCTTAAAATTTAGATTTATATAGTTTATTGCTTATGGATAAATGTAAGTATATTTTTATTTAAGTACTAGTAGGTATATTACTGTACTGTATAAAAAAAAAAAAAAACAAAATAAAAAAATTTAGTAACAGCACCAAATTCTAAATACACTATCAATAATGGATACAAGATACAGAACTTGTTGGGATGTGTGGATAGAAATTTTAAGCAATGATTAAATACTCAACTTGATGTCATCTTCATGTACTACATAGCGTTGGTTTTTTGACCATTTTCAGAACTATTAAAATAGTTATAGCTGTGGTATTAAATTTTGATATTCGTTGCTATTTACCACTTTCACTGTTTTAGATTATAAGTGACTAGAATGATTTAAAAATATGAATGTTGGGGCAAAATGGTCGTGATATAACGAGATACTATCACAGCCTGACACTAAAAAAAAGAAAGAAAGAAAGTAAGACAGACACACTGATTCATTAAATGCGGAAAATGATTTGACGCTTTCAACTCTGTGGGTAGTTAGGTATACACGTAGTCATATGAAAGATGGCTGATCTGTAGTGTGTGCCATGGTTGTACCCATAGTTATTGTGCTGGAGTTGATGAAGAAGACAATGAAGCTTATCTTTGTGAACGTTTCCAGCCTGATTAAAACACGTCCACGTTTTACCCCGTAATATTTTGGATTACTTATTATTGCCAAATAACTATGCATTTTAGCCTATAAATCAAGATTTAATGCTGTTTAATCACAAATATTACATTCCTTGTGAAATTTATTTTAATAAACTGTTTTATTTTCTACACATCTTTTGTTTTTTCTTATCCTACCCCATTCTGCCCCAGTCTGAACTAATTTTCTATTTTAAACATTAAAAAAAAAAAAAAATTTTTTTACTAAGAAACATCCATAGATAATGGTTTAGTTTACTAGAGTGAAAATTAGCTACTACTTTTTAAATTTAATTGTAGATGTAAATCAATAGTTTTGATTTTGATTTTTGAAGAGACTAGTAATTTATTTCAGATAAATTTAAAAGACTTGTGATCCTCGCTAATATTACGAATGTTTTCCTATCTTTATAGTCGCATTCAATATGCAAACTATTCATTGAAACAAAACTGTAGATAGTAATAACATATTCGTGTAATATGCGACATTGTTTAAAGTAAACCAGACTAAAATAATACATTAGATGAAAGTAAAAGAGAGACAAAATATATGCGATTTAAAAAATGCACATTAATGCTGCTAAATGCTAGCATAAAACACAAGGTATAATATTTAAATATATTTGACGTAATGGTAAATACAGCCGCTAGTTTTATTACTATAATTCTAAGACCCCCACTGACGTAACGTAATTACCGATCTCAGCCGATTACCAAAGTTAAGCAATAACAGAAACAGTCAGAGCATGAATGACTGAACATCTACGATTCCTGGGTACTATTATTGTAAAGATTAAATATATACTCACTGTATAACATTAGTAGTTGAAAAAGTTGAAAAGTGACTTAAAAAAAAATTCTAATTAAAATGTAAGTATAGCAAGCATACTGATTTAAAATCGAATGAGCGTATCCATATGTCTGAATTTGTTTTTGATGAAAATTGAAATGTTATTAATGGAAAAACTTATGAAAAACGTGCTTTGAAATCTACCGATTTCTTATTTCAGTTTTTCCGTAAAAGCCGAATCATTGAAATTGGGAAAAATTCTTCAATATTTTTAACACACTCCTGCGTAACTATCGCAAATTTACACAAATAGGTACTATAATGGAGAATAGAGAATTCAAAATATTAATTTTTGCATGCCATATTAGATGTGAAAAACATTTAGATGGGGAGTTTTTTCTTGAGTGTGTGCATAATTTCGAATTTTTGCAGTAAAAAATTTATTTTCTTTATTTAAAAAACTAAAACTTGATTCTTGGCCCAATTTTTATAGTTGTATGCAGAATACATTTGAATGGTTCTTTCAAAGTTGTATTTACATTGTACTTTAATTTTCAAAAGTATTTCGAATCCCCCTCGTGAATGATGTTTTTTAACCAATAGTCTGAAGATGATACATTATTCGATAATAAAATTTTACATTATTTATTAATAATGGTATTTCTTCTCTGGTTAATACATATTATTAATAATTTTAATTTTACAATTGTCATATGAATTACATGCAAAAAATGGAAAATAATGTTGTCCACTAGAATTTGAACGTTTTTTGATTTGTTCTCGCGTCTAGCAACGCTTTGATAGATTAAAGCCTCTATTTTCTACGTATGAACTATGAACTGAGCAGATATGTGAAAATCCATTGACTCTATTAAGTTACAATACAAAATATTTGTCAGCACTGAATCGGAGAATTTAGAACTTAATAGAATACAATATGTGTGAAAATACACAGGTTAATAGAATTTGATATATCCAGAATATGATTGAAAAATTATAAATTTCAATAACAGAATGTAACGGCCAAGTAACTTTAATAGAGGCAACAATCGCGCCGATTTCTAACTCAAAGGTTCATATTTAAAGTGCCTTTAATATTCCTTATCAAATTCATTATTCATAAATGCAAAACCATAAATATCCTGTTCTTAATTATTAAATTAAAATATAAGATAGTGTGTGCATCGTATGTAATATTTGATAAAACCTACCTGTTGGTATATTTAAATCATGTTTTCAAATAGACTTTAAGCCTTTTGTAAGCTGTCACATCATAACATGTTAAAGAACCTGAAGGCAATGAGAAATAATACATACAAGATTATTATTTAAACTTAAATATGCTTTACGATGGTGTGTTGCGACATTCAAAAAGGATTTACCATAGATATTGGTATTATGTTTATTTTGTTTTTCGTATTGTAAAGCGAACTTAAATTCTTTGTTATTGTCAAAAAATTAAAATGGATTACAAATTTCATGTTAATTTCCGTCTTACAAATGTTATTTCACTGTTTACATCCAATGATTTCAATGATCATCCCTAAACAAGTTTTAAGGTAACGAAATTATTTTTTTTTATACAAGCTCCTATAATATTAGAAGGTAAAAGAGATATTAACAAGGTTTTTTTTTCTACAATTTTTAATAAAACGATGTATGTATAGAAATAATAATGGTACCATATTAATTATTATCATGAAAATATATAATGTTTGTTTTTGGAAATATGGAATTATGAACCTTAATTTTTCACACAAATATCGAGACTCTATACTACAGAGAGTATATACAAGTCTCACAGCAGCATGTGTTTGAGATCCGGAGGTCGAAGCAAGGTGGAGTTAAATTTAAGGATTAAGTGTGGACTTGTGATACCAAGGAAAGTAGTTATAGGGTGTAAGACGGAATAGGTAACAGATTATTTGCTAGAAGAACTCTGTTAAGAGCAAGGGAAGAAATTTATAATAAATAGTGGAAATTATCTAATGAAGCGGGCAGACAATGTCCACGTGTAGGAAAATTATTGCCCTTGTAGAGATGAATTCCTATTCTATATGAAGAAAATTTAAGATTTAGATATTTAAATAATTTTCCAAGAGCATCTTACTTTTTAAACTGTTTTTAAAACATTACAATAAATTTAAGATATTTGACAAAAAACTATGATTTTAAAAGAAAATGACATTAACTTCCTTTATATGATGTTAATTCAAATTTGTTAATTCAATCAACTGGGTTAGAATGTGAAACTATTTTTAATATTTTGAAATAATTAAACAACTAATTTCTTATTTGCAATATCCACTGTTTTTTTAAATATATAAAAGTAGATATTGCAAAATAAAAAAATTAGTTCTCTAATTACTTACCAACATAATGGAATTCGAATAAAAGTGGATATTGCAAATAAATAAAAAAATAATAAAATTAAGGTCTCTAATTATTTACAAGTATAGTCGAATTCCACAATGTAAAGATGTCAACAATAAATTAGTTTTAATAACTTAACAAAACTGGAAAACAGTATAATTGATTCAAAAACGAAGATGTTATAAAAGTTTTCAAGGATTATTGTTTATCTATTTCTTTAAAATGATATCTCTGGGGAATAACATATCTAAGTCACTACCGAGTATTACTATCTTTATTTAATTAAGACTATAAAACTTTCATAATTTGCTTATTTTTAAATATATGAAAAAAATTAACTTCATTTACCTGTTCTTGACTTCGCGCTTTAATTGAAGAATTAAAAAAGTATTTAATGAAATACCCAATTGGAAACGAAGAGTAAATAAAACTGTTAAATTAATAAACCAAACTTTTAAGTACTTTACATTACTAGATCATTAAACAAAATTACGAAAAACTTAATTTAAAATTTAATATTTCTTGTACACCATAATCAAATAAACATTTCGTGTTTATTTGTGGTTAATTGCAATCGTACAGTAAATAATATTTTATTTGTAAACAATTTATTACGTATACAGTTAGTTAGTAAGTAATGAATTGTTTTAAAATTGTAATAATATTGTTTCTTTATTTAATTGTAGTTTTTTGAAACATTATTATATTATTGTTATATTGGCATACAACATACATATAACACGAATATGCAATAATTTCTCATGTTTTGCTTATTACTTTAAAATTATTTTTTAACTATATTTATATATGCAAAATTATTAAACCAAATACAATATTTATTTTATGTATTGTACAATATCTATATATCCATTTTCAATAAATTAATCGTACGTTGCTCATTGGTTTTTAATAATGTACAGTGGTATAAAATATGAAAATTATTATTATATCTTTATCCATTCTCGAGAAGTTACGACAGAACATTTACCAGAAACTCGATAAAAATCTTTTGACTCGCCAGGTTTATTAAACGTGGCGGGGCAGTCCTGTAAGCATGCATGCTTACAGGATTAAAAATTACAAAATTAAAAATTATCTCGGAATTACGAATAATTTCGAGCAGAATGTTAAAAAATTTCGAAAAATTGATTTCCTGAAAACGCAATATTACTTTTTTATTGATAATAATCTACTATCCAGCAGGATAGTAGGCCTTTCAAGAAGTCTGCAACTCAACGTTTTCCTGGAAAATCAAGGCAAATTGTTTTAAAATATACTCATTTTTTTTAGATTATTTCAAGTTATTGACCAGTATTTTCGCGTAATTTGTATCACAACGTTTTCCTTGGGAAATCGTCAGAAAACGTGTATATAAACTACTTTTAATGAACGAACTTTGATATAAAAATAAGTTCATATTTCAGAGCTAATTTAGAGGTGTACAATCATATTTGAAAGCAATTCAAAACTTATCAATTTTTTTAGGAACATTGTGGAAAGTATGGTATAGAAACTTGTTTAATTGAAAAATTTTTTATTTTAAATTATTCTCATATTTTAGAGCTAATTTCAAGCTGTTTGCCAGTATTTTCGAGCAATTCATACCACATTTTTTCCTTGATTAATCGTCGGAAAACGTATATTCATTCATAGAAATTACTTTTAATGAACAAATATGCTGATATTTTCAAGCTAATTTAGAAATCCTTGCTTATCAATTCTCTTAGAAATATGGTATTAAAAAAGTACATTAAATGAAATAATTTTGTTTTTATATTGTACTCAATAACGTTTTCCTTGGGCAATCGTCAGATGAAAATCGTCGAATGAAAATACGCTCATATTTTCAGGATAATTTAAAAGGGATCAAACGTATTTTCAATCCTTGATTTTCAATTTACTGAAAAATCTGCCAGGTTAAACCTGGCGAGGCAAAATATTTTTCTGGAAAACTTCTTGTCGTTGAAACTGCTCGAAAATATGGTTGTTTTGCTCGAAATTCCTGTGTCATTTCTGTTGTTCTAACAAAAATCTATATTCCATCACAAGGACATGGGATATCTCAAATATATACAAAATTATTTATTTTAGAAGCATCAAATTATTTTTAATATTCAAATTGATCTTAAAAGCTTTACAAATAGACAACCGTGATTATTCATATAATTACGTTTGCATTATTATCATCGTCTGATAAAAATTGGATTTTTTACAGCCTCGTCCTGCGTAGGTTGTTATTAAATATTAGAGGATTTAGTATTAGTAAGTATATTTATAAGTTAAGGCGGTCCAGTCATAAATGAATAAATGGAATAGCTCAAAACCCAAAAGAAATCGACTTGAATACAACGAATCATTATTATTATTATTATTATTATATCTAAAGGTAATTTAACAAAGATAACATCATTATAAAAACAATTGTAGTTAATACGAAACTAATGAGAAAGAAAACATGAAAAGAATTTAAGCATTGTTAGTAAGAAGTATAAAACGTATATAGGAGGTATCTATCTATACTATACTACCTACATTGAATATATACCATATATACATGTATAAAATACAACGAAACGCATTTATATTTATAAGAACAATCATACCAACAAGAATCTTATATAGGTATACTTATAACAATACAATACTTGTTAGAGAAACTACCTTAACTAAATATTTATTGTAAATAAAGTACAAACTATATCTGTTCTATGTGTGATGAAATGAGATACATATATGTAAAAACTCTTTTGAAAAAGAAAGTCGTTGGTATTTATATATATACAAAGTGTATATTAATAATTGTGTTGCATAAGATTAAATAGAATTTCACACTGTTTTAATTAAGTTATAATAATAAAATGTTATCAACTCAAAACACTTTAATCGATGTGTCAACGTGCCAATGTGTTAAACAATGGCCAAATAAACGGGGAAAACTTGTAGATTTTATTTTCTTTAAAAGCCTGTCATCGTTTGCTAGATTAGGAAACTACTCTTCTTAAGACGTCATCAGACGTTGTTCTACATCAACGGTTTCATAGTGGAGATTGCAAAGTTGGGAAGTCATCTGATATTAACGAAGCTATGACACCTATAGTTGCGAATAAAAAGAGTTTTACTGGAGCTTTTATTAAAATTAAATACAGGGCACGGTTCAGGCAGATAAAATTCAAGTACGTATTTTTCATCAAAGGAGACCGGACTAAATTTTTAATCACTTCAATTGAAGCGCCTTTACTTCACAAACATGGATGTGAAGTTATTTTTTACCAATCTTTAAAATTAAGTAAGATATGGTCATTCAGAATTCCTAATTATACAATCAAGGAAATATCTACGTATATCAACTGTTAGTATCTCCATATTAATTGTTGAACATCGTTTTCAAGAAAGATATTTAAAAAAAAAAAAAATCTTTGATTGCTTACAACTTCTTTGTTTTTGGATTTGGAGTTTCACATTTTGATTCACAAGTGCATATAATTTTTTATATTCGTATCAATTAAGGGTCTTTACTTTAGGAACTAGAGACTAAAATAATTTTTTTATTTTGTAATTTTTATAGTAAGTATGATGTGGACGATCAAATTTCTTTATTAACCAAAGATTATTATATAATTTAGTAGGCAACACCGGCTTATGTCTCCATTAAAATTATATATGCAACTTTGTTTTTTCAGGAAACGGATAGATATATTTCAGATTTTGTTATGGTATTTTGACGAGAAACAAAGCAATTTGATATTTGTAAATTGTTTAAAAGCTCGCTTAATAAAATGTCATCAAAGATGAGATGTCTTATACTGAAATTTAAATAAATATTTCAAACTGCTATACTAAACTATAAGGGAATGAAACAATTTTATAAATGACATATAAAATTAAAAAAATGATTACCAAAATGAGGCTCAAAGAAAAAAATAACAATAGCTTTTATTATTTTAAAAGCTTATCAAGTCCTCCCATTGCTCTTTTTTATTGGACTTAGAACTCACAGTGACGTTGTACGTATTATTAAAGCTTTCAGATTCTCAAATTTGATGATTTGGAGATGGTTGAGAGCACAATACACACTCATCTTCTTTTTTAATGTAGTTTGAATGGCTAATAGTATCAGGTCTGTTTGGAAAATATCAAAGTTGTTTAGAATTAGGATTCGAGTTTATGCTATTAAATGATTGTCTACAATTAATGCTGTGAAACAGTATACAGGTCAACAAATAGGAAATAATACAATCTGCTTTAATTAACAAGTTATATCAATATTGATTCAAAAACAAAGAAGCTATTAGCTGCCAAAGGCTATTTCCAATCCCTTACTATCCTATCCCTTTCTTGATAAAAAATATTTTGTATGTTATCTATATTTTGACGATACCACGTATTGACGTCATACACTTCATATCCTCTTCTTTGTTTAAGAAATAATGACACTACCCTATTTATGAACACGCTAAAAAAATTAACTTTTCAAAATGGTCCAATACTAAAAATTTGTTCAAAATAATGTGTTATGTAACACATATAGACTAAAATACATTTTGTAAAACACAATTCAAATGTATATTTCAATTCATTCATCGTTATAACGAGCTTTTGCAAATTGGTCGTTTATGTTACAAAATATCATTCTAGAATTTAAAATGTTGTTAAATAAGTATTGGAGACAGATGGTCTTCAAATTTAGTAGGGACTTTTTTTTTTACATATAAATAAATCCTTCAACACATTCTAACAAAAGTTTGGCATCTAATTTAATATTAATGTTTGGAAACAAAATTATTTCAGTTTTTTGGAGCTGAATTCAAAGATTCTGTCGTCAGTGAATATTTCAGAGTAACGCGATTGTATTCATTCACAGATCACCAAGTTATTTCATGAATTTCACAAGTGCTTCAATTTATTAACTTCTTAGTTGGAAGTTCTAGTAATGGGGCCGTTTTTGTGAATCCCGATTTTGATATATTCATACATTTCAAGGCCACTTGGATCTAATCTAACGTTTTTAAGGAGATGCCTGTTTGTATATCGTAATAGTGTTTCGTCTTCATTATCTGCTGAAAAATAATGTTATCGATGCAAAACGATTTTACTCCATGCGTAGTTAGGTAAGTTAAAACTGAAAGATTTTTCAGCAAAATTGGATGAATTTTACGAATCGCACTAACAACACTTGATTTTATTATGTGTTCATAACCGATTGAAGTTAGAACGTAGAATTCAGTCATTTCAGAACGAAATCTGCGATATCACTATTATGATAAATTTTAAATTAAAGTGCACTGCATAAAATTAAATGACGTATACGAGCGTACAATAAAACCACGAGTGAACCTAGTCAGATAAAGCAAGCTGAGTCAGATAAAGCTTATATTAAATTGCATTTTTGCATTAAAAACGTTACTCAATTTATCATAATAATAAAAAAAATTGAGTAAGATTAATTGCAAGTACATGTTTAAACATTAACAAACATTCATTTATGCTCTTTAACATACACGTTAAACTTCACAATACACATATTAATAATACTTTTTAACATCCATGTTCATACTATACCCAGGTGTTTTTTTAGCAACTGTTTATTATTTCAAAAAAAGCTTAAAAGCCTTAAAGTAAAAATAATATTTAAAATACAAGTTTTTATTAAGATGTTTTACTAGTTTTAAAATTAAAAACTGTATATACTTTAAAATACGGTGTAAGCTATACGAAAATATATAAGGATTAAGTTTCAGAACGCTTATTTAATATTAAGGTATCATATTTATTAAATCGCCTGAGTTACATATTTACCTACGATTTTAAGTAAATGCCACTGGAAAATAAATTTTAAATAACTAGCAGAAAGAAATCGTGATGGAAAATAAAAACCAAAGCTTATAAAAAAAGAAGAAAGTATCAATAAAAACACTTGTAGGAGCTATCCCGAAGTGTTACATTAGGCGGCTGGAAAGTTGACCTTAAGGAACTGACAGTTCTTTTTCATTTTACAAATTTTATCTATTTCATCTTTACTTTCAGAGAGGTAAATAATATCCCATATTTCGAAATTTTATATTTAATGATTTAGGGTGAAGAATGATTTGTAAATGAGGATTCCCGGTATCAAAACCATTGAGTGTAAAGAAGCACATTTAACTACTTTTTTAAATATATGAAATAAATGTAATAGGAATCTGAAAATATAATAATCAATTATCAATATGAATTTTAACCGAATATTAATATACTTTGTTTGAGTTGTAAGTTAATTCATATTATTGTCTTGACTAAAGGCAAATTAGTGAAGATCTTAATGACCGTATCTCGTTAATGCTGAATCTTGAAATCCATAGGTACAACAGCCCTGGTAGTACAAAGGAATCTATTATCAGATAGATGGCATCCAACAATGTCATTCATGAGTATATACTTTAAGAAACCAAAACTTTTCCACGAATTAGTAATCCATAATTTGATTAAAACTATTCAGCATTGAAATAATTAATCCTTCATGATTATATTCGTCGACTGCCGATTGGTGTGGCTCTTGAGTATCACACCATTCAAGAAAATAGATATCTATTGGGCTTAGGAAATTACCTTGGTTTTTTGATGCGATTAATGATCAAACGTATTTCCTTACAAGTTGCGTGAGACAATTGAGCATGATTGGTATACCCCCTGCGTGTCCCGCAAATAAAACTATATCAACGGAAAATGAAAGTTAGAAAGTTTAACACATTCAAATTGTACATAAAACCTTCTAATTTAGAGATTTAATATTCTTAAAGTGTATTGAAATGTTTAGGTAATACAAGGTCAGCTTGCTTAACTCCTTTGTTGATGAAAAACTAAAAAAGTAGAAAAGTAAATGTAATTTTCCTTCGTTTTCTTGAAAAATAAAAGTTTAGAACTAAAGATTTTAAGAAAATAATCTTCGAATTGATTTTAATTATTTTATATACATATTTTAATTCTATACATAGAGGTTTTTGCGATAAATTGATACCATATTTTTCTTAATAATAAAATAAATTAGAAATAAAAATATGACTTAACTCATTACAATCTGATTAACTAACAAAAAAAAAAACAAAAGTTTTCAGCAAACATTTTCATGTTTATAGGTAATTTTAACATACGTTCTTGTATGTAATAGGTTTGATCACGCACCATAATGCTTACTAGCAATGTTGACTTTTATAACTGATTTTACATAATTATCAAATCATAATCAATGTTATGTTTGTTTGTTTTTTTTTTTAATAATGTTTTATTTTTATAAATAATTAACTATAAAAATATTATTTTTATTTAATTAATTATTTCAATTCAATGAGAGTTATTATTGTTGCAATTACGGATTGAATATATAAATATAATTTAGACAGCGGTCTTCTATATTTCTGGAGTGCTAATTGAAAAACTTAGAATATAAACTTTTTTTAGTATTAATTATCTGATTGTTTAACTGATTATTGTAACGCATATAATCAAATACCAACTATTACACTTCATAAATCATTTGACTTCTAAGTAGTAAAATTATAAAAATTTTTCTTCGTTGTAATGGACCAAAACTCCACAGTTAGAATGGCACCTGATCAGTTCAAGAATAAGCCTTTTTGGAAAATCTAGTATTTATAGAGTAGAAATACATGTCTTTTTGTTCCCAGGTTGCTATTAAAACCAGCAGACTAATTTGCTAATACAAGTAAAGACGGTGACTGATATTTAAAAAAATTTGAATATTTGCCATAATTTGCTATACTTTTACTGAAATTGTGGTAAATTTAAACAGGTAATAAAAAAACAATTTTGATAAAAGTTTATAAAAATCAATTTTTTTAATTGCTTCTTCTTCTCTTATGAATGTTTCTGATCTGATCTGAATATGTCATTAAAATTTCATCTCTCTTTTTTTAGCTATTGTAATTCCAACAATGGTGGAATATTTGCCAATAATTTAAATTTGACTCATGTTTTTTATGAAACAATGCGATTATTATTGCTTGCAAACAGCACCATACATTTACAAGAAATATAATTTTAATCGGCTACTGAAAAATTTCATACTTGAAAATTCACTACACCGATACTGTTGCAAAGGTTGGATGTGATGTTGAAAAATAATAGACATCGGAAGCACTTAATTAAGCATGAAAAAATTGATTTTGCTTTTCACATGATTTAATATTATTAATTAAACGTGCAACCGGGTTTCGCCACTTAACCAAACTAATCAATTGATTTTTGTTGGTTGGTCGTATTTGGATGTTTTAATTTTCAAAGTTTTTCCATATTCCAAACTTTTATGTATCACTGTACTTAAATAAACTTTTATATACAAAAATCATATTTTTTGAAAAGATTATCATTATTTAATGTAATGATAAAGATCAGAAGACGAAACGGATGGTGAATTGTAACAAACAGAAAACACATTCAAAAATACTCAAGTCAGAAGAAGACAAACGGAAGAAAAGTAAGCTAAAAAAAAAAAACATAAAACAAAAAGTAAAAGAATTTTTGTATTGTTTAATAAAAATTTACATTTTTTAATGATTAGTTAGTTAGTTTTGTTTTCTGAATCAAAATCTTTTGAAAAAACAAAACTAACTATGAATCTTTACTTGTTAAAAACATTGCAAAAAACAAAAGTATAAAGTATAACAATTTTGTTTGCCCAATTTAAAATAAAAATTTTTATAATAAGACGATGATTTTTCGTTTATTTTACATCGACTTTTTTACAACGTGTTCCAGCAATGCTAATGCAAAATTAAAAGTTCACGGGTTATGAAAATAAATATAACATACTAAAAATTTTATTTGGATCAATCAATTGGAGAACCCAGAGTTTTCGGAAGTTGAATACAAATTTCGATTTATTTTAAAACAGTTATATAATCGAGCCATCCAGTTTATTCATTATTTTTACGTTTTTAATTCGCAATTAAATAAAATGATAAACATTAAATTGTTAATTAAATCGAATATATTTGAATTCTCTAGTTGTACCATTATACAACGCCATCTAATAATAAATAGGAATATTTGTGTTTTTAAGCATGTGTTCTTGAAAAGGAACCACAAAGTGAAGTAGAGCCGTCAATTCAAGAATAGTCGTCAAGTGAAGATGGATTATTCAATAGAAAAGCTGTCACAGCCTTATAGGAGTTGCAGCATATCTATTAAAAATGAAATCTTTTCAAGATTATATCCGTTTAAAGAAACACAGGATCACAGGTAAATGTATTCAAATATAAACTATCTAGACCTAGAAAAACAACCGAAAACACACAAGGAATTTCAGCAAATCATTGGAGGATATATAGAAAACCGATTCTTTTAATTATTAAAAGTGTAATACGAATCACAGAAGCATCTGCAAGCTATTAACTTCTCACGACATGAAAGAGAATGCTATTTCTTACAAAAAGAGAAAAGACAATACTTTAAATAGTAGTTGTATTGGTGAAGTAAATCTAACAACGCTGTAACAAATACCAAAATGCGTATTTTTCTTCAGTTAGTACACATAATTTACAATTCACTGCTTAATAAGATTAAATATTAGTTAAAAAGTAATTTTTTTTATTGTTTTCTCGTATACGGCATTGTAAATTACATCTTATTTAATCTAAAAACATTCGTAATACATTTATACTTATATGTTATATATCCAGTTTAATTTGCAAAGTAATTTTCTATAACGGAAACGCGAAATATATGTTCAAAAATAAGTACTAAAAACTATGAATTCCTATCCTTTATTTGTTAAATTTTGACAAATTCGAACATTTATTGCTGCTAATAGAGATGGTTAATATTTCTACAATTTTTTTAACAATTTTATAGCGTTCAAAATTAAATCTCTGCCAAATTTAATGCAAAACTATTTTTACTATTCAAGTTGTTAGAAATACCATAACAATATATATTCATCGTGGTACCTATAAAGAATTGATTAATATAGATTGATTATTATGTTTCATATTGTACTTCCTTCAATAACAAAGTATTTATTTGTATTTAATGATAGTTATCAAATATAAAATATCTTGAACAAAATATCATTATAAAATCAATATCAATAATAATATTTAATAATAATAAATAAATAGATATGTATATATAATATTGTTGTACTCAATAATACACAATAATAATCGTTATTCTATAACAATCATTGTCAATTGATTAATGATGACGTATTTATCGATGATTTTATCGCTAAAATCTATTTATATGTATATATGTATGTCGATATCAACAAACCATATAGATAATCTGTTATAATATAAAACAAACCATTATTAAAGGGTTTTATTATTACAGAGGCAGACCTTGATGGGTACTGTTGTACTTAGTATTCATTATGCAGCGGTATGATAAAAAGATGAAAAGAATTTTGGTTTCGAGTTGAAAACGTATCGTCAATTTTTAAATTCGAATATTTTTTTTTTTTACTTTTTATTGTAGAAAATGTGTGTAAAATATACTTTGCTTTGTTTCACAAACTAACTATTTATTACGCTTTGAGCTGTTGAAATGTGCTTATCTAGTTACGTTGTTTGTGTTTCTATAATGGGGTCAAAAATATTGCCCTTCGAGTTTAATCAGATAGTTCTTAGAGACGCTACCAGGTGCCAAGAATATAATATCGACAAAACTCTGACAAAATGAATAAAGCTTTTTGCAGTTTAGCAAAAATAAATGCACGGTAAAATCATTTTTACTGTAATTACTCCATATAAAAATGTGTATAAGCTTTTATTTGTGTCTCCATCAGTATAAGCTTTGATTTTTTGTTATTCACTTTTAAGCTACTGCTTTAGAAGAAAGTTATAGGCAGTAGAAAAATTAGAAATCATTTAAGACTAATTATTAATTTAAAAAAAAAAACCATATATATATATATATATATATATATGTATATATATATATATATATATATATATATATATATATATATATATATATATATATATATATATATATATATATATATATATATATGTATATATATATAACACGATTGGGTCTTACTTAGTGTTAGAATCCATTGTTATGTTCACGAATAATGGACTGCGCATGGCATAAACATATCAACAAATAATATTAATTATTTGTTGATTTTCCTTTTGTAATTCAAACATACAAAAAATCCTTTAATTTTGTTAAATATCCTAGTTTAGTTGGCATTGAAATAATAATTTCGTCGTTATATCTCTACATAAGCCCAGAGAAATAGGATGCGTGGAGGTTAATAAAGTTATTTTTTAAGTTAAATATATATTTAGTTGTGCTTATTAAACTAATCATATACTAAAATTCCTTTTCACAGAATAAAGAATACAGAGATGTTGTCATATTACTAACATTCCCGAATATCTTCTTTGGAATATTTTCCGTTTTAAATAAATTTGCTGTATATTTGTGAGTACAAAATAGCAATCATCAGTATGAATTAGCAAATCGTAATTAATCTCCGAAGAGATGTTACTCATTGGTAATCTAGAACGTTTTGCACAGGTGAATATCATTATTTGGTACAACGTTTCCCTTCAACTTTTGTGTTTAATTTTTTTAAATGGTGGTCCAATACGTGCAAAAATTTAATCTTTCAAAATACCTCTAAGGAAATCATCAACGTAAATTTTTGTATTTATTGCATTAATTATGTCAAAAAATGGTTTGCTTCTATTTGAAATTTTCTAGTTTGATGCAAAATAACCTTCAAAACTGACTTGATGATCAATTTCAGGGTCACCATATTAAATAAAATAATTATTTTTCTAGATATTCAATGGTTTCGTTAACGATGCTATAAATAAGAAAACCCATTTAATTGTATTGCATCTACAGAGACAAGATTTCTGCTACATTCTGTATCTATTTCACTACCTGTATAATAAATTTGTTATAATGCTTATATAATATCGAATAGATAAACGATAATATTTTGACTTTAATTTTCTTGGAAAAAATTTTATTTATTTTTTATATCAAGATTAATCACTAATTAAAACATTCTAATAATGTGAGAATTATTATTAAATTTTTATTTCTATAATAATTTTTTAAGTAGTTTATTTATTTATAGTCATTTAAATAATTACTTTAATATTATTTATTAATATAAATATTATATATTATATTATAGAACACGATATTAATAGATCGTTAATTTTCGATGTTTTAAATGCCCTTCATGTTATGTAGAAGTTTAGTTTTGCGAGCAGTCTACTCAATTTTTCTTTCTACACAAAAACAAATCTTTTCAGGGCTATGAGAGATCTTTAAGAAAAGTATCCAAATCAGTCTTTTCACTGTCTTTGCGTTTTCCAATTTTTCTTCATCGATGAACAAACTTGACAAGTATCATCCTTGTTTTTTGATTCTACCATTTTCAATTAGTTTCTTGTCAGTCTAAGTGTTTAATCTAATTTCGAGTTTTCTTTTTGATGGAAATACTTCAAGGATAACGAAAATATTTAAATCGGATGATTTGAACGTGACGTCAGGAAACATCTGGAAATCAAGCAAAACTCTTTGTAAGAAAATTTGACGCGCTCGAGTATTTCAAATGGCAATTTTGGTATAATTTATATTTATTTGTTTGCATGTTTAAACAACTGCCAAAATTCCGCTTGTGTCACATCCGGATTGTGAGTATTTTGAATGAGACGATCGTTCGTTTTCACTTATTATACCCTATGAAAATCTGACACACTCAAGTAAATTTTTGTCTGTCTATTTTTAGCCGGTTTATCTTTTCTACCCACTAATCTTCGAAATCCAACAGGTCCCCATGGCGTTGCATTAAATCACCGTTTATCATCACGGACTCCCCTACCATTACTGGGCTTGAATCTATTGCAGATAACGTCACTTCTTTCGCCTGGTGTATTCCTTGTCATAAATTCTATCCATTGAACTTTTATGCTGCGAACAGTGCGGTTCATTGATGAAATATTTATAAAAATCGAAATTAGAAATTCTTTTATTTTAGTTAAAATAAATTGAAATAATAAAAGTTTTTAATGCAACTTTATATATGCCATATGTAGATTCCAGTAAACAGATTTATTTTACACAAAAACCCGCTCCAGTATTCACCATAAATACATTGAAAATGTATACGCTTTGGCTATTTCAATATTGGAATTATAATGTTTACAAGTTTTATTTTCTCGAAAGTTAGAAAGCTATCAAATAAACTGATTGCAATTATATGTGTGTAAATTTCTGACAGCCTATTGCACATTTTTGTAAAACAGACTTAAAAATGTGTTAAGTTTAAGTCATTTATACTCAACTATAAAAAAAATAATTAAAATTCTTACTCTGTTTCTCTTAAACAATTTATTTCAATTTCTAAATCAAAATATACAAATAAATAAAGAATTATGAAGAATCTATTATTTCTTGCAAGCAGTGCAAAAACTTTTTCTATTGAAACTATATTCATAAGCGTTACGATATGTTTTGTTAGAACATGTGGTGGAGAACGCCAATGCTTGGTTTGTTTAAAAGTAAATCCAACACATTTTTAAGATCGTCGATTGCATCTGCATAAGCATTTATAGCCAGGTTAAGAATAAAATTTTTAATGTTTCATAGTAGCTACGTAAAACAAGTGTGGATTTTTTCATTTATGTTAAAACTATTACAATTGAGAAATAGGATGCACAGTGTACAAAAATACCACAATTTTTAAATTTCAATTACGCAAAATTACTGTTACAAACTCTAATTGAACAATCTTCTAATAAGGATAATATTTATATTGTATATCAGAATATTACAAATAGATATAATATCATAGTTATCTCATTTCAGAATCATGGATTCCTCGTTCTAAATTATTGAGTTACCTATATCTATAATATATATATAGATACTTATTAACTAAAAAGCATTGTATAATAATATGAAGAACAACGATATACATAGAAGATAATACACGTATAGTATTCTCACATACATACATCAATACAATACAAAATGAATTGTTTACATAAGTTATTATACCAGATAACTGGTGTTAAGTGCTTCTGTATTATTAACAGCAACACAAAATGAAGATTAATTACATTTTAACTTACACTCACACATACATATAAAGATCTTTAAATATGTATTAAATATATGCATATGGATATAAATATGTGAGTTTACATACAATGTGTCTAATTTGTGTATTAAAATCGGTTAACAATTATTTAACATGAACTTAAAAGTTTAAAACTACCTTGAGGTAACTTTACTGCCTTCAATCATACTCAGCTATCGCTAATATTTTATAATTGGTAAATTTTGGTTCAATTGGTTCAACGAGAGTAGTGATCTCTGTCTGTCCGAATCAATCGATCTAGGCTTAGTACTTTAGAATATTGTCTTTTTAGACTAGTAGAAAAATTAGTTCAGGAAAAGCGTACGCATGTACCAATCTAAGAGAATCTACCAATCACTTATTGTGCAATGGTAGAGCGACTGAATTGTACGACAACCACTTTATTTACCTTTGAGTACCTTAATTCGGCAAACGTAATAACGACGCATTATTATAAAAGTCCAGGAAATTCCAACTGCATGTGGTTTATATACAAACATTAACAGAAAGCATATGAAATGCATTTCGTGTTTGTGTGGTGATTTAATATGAAATTAAAATAAAAGTAAAAATTATAAGTTCCGTTTGAGAGACATCACACGTGATAGAGATTGCCTTACTAAATAAAGTTGACAGATAGCTTGTCGATAGTATATATACTTTTGTGCGAGAAGATATCATAATCACGCGATTGTTTAAGTACTTATTATTTTTAGAAGTGAAAACGTAGTCTGTGAATAAGTGATTGTTTAAACTTTTGAAACAATTCAAATCATTTAAAATTATTAAAAGGATTAAAATTGTTTTAAAAACTAAAATATTAGTTAAGTTAATCTTAAAATCTTATAGTACAAACATAAAATGTTTAAATCCATAGATTGATCGTTTTTTTTTCAATTGGCGATTATTATATAAGATTGGTCTTTCACGTGCATAGCCAAAGTATAACAACTTTATAGATGGAAATATGAACGATTGTTACACTAAGAACTAGAAAGAAAAAATCTGTCACTTTAATTAAATTTTATGTTGTAGAAAAGCTCAGATTTTCAGTTGTATCTAATTGAAGTAGCATTAAAATCAAACATAAATAGATTACATAGTATTTATATCGAAATTAAAACCATATAGCTTCGATTTATATTTTTGACTGTCAAAATACTCTCCATTTTCAGAGAGAAATTATACATAGCAAATTTTTTGATAATTTCAGTTCTTCACACAGTAACTAAAGGAAGCGATGACATGAAATGATTAGACAAAGAGTCAGAGGTCGTAAAATCATAATTAATAAATAGTACAAAATGGGAATAGCACAAAGGCAATGAGCAAAAGGAAATAAGATGAGCTCAAATTACGAGAAAGACGCTGACTCAACATGTTTTAAACTTTGTGATCTATACAAACCGTGTCGATCACTTAGATCACTACGGCTTTCAATGTTTTAAAATATAGGACACAGTGTACATGTATATAAAACACTAACTAAAACACAAACGAAATCACTACACTAGTGTCTCTCTATTCTCCAACACACAAAAACATAAAAAAAAGTGTATATGGACACTATATTACTATTGTTATAGTATTAGTTAATACAAATACACAGTGTTTTTATGTTTGAGACCACACAATGTGTTACCATATACACATGTATATGACACACACACACACACACTGATATAGGTAAGCAAACATAGACCAATATTTAACCCGAAAAATTGATTGTGATTCCTATTTGGTTGCCATTCACTTCCATTATTACAGCGTACTTTTCAAATAATCACAAAGTCTTAGTTGTATGGTGTTATCAAATCTTGTTCATTGTCTCAAATTCATTACAAAAAATTTTAAATCAAAAACTAGTTTAGGTTACATCGATGCCTGGTTGGGGATAAACTTAGATCTCATATTTGGATTTGAATATTTTGAAAAATGTGCCAATAAATATATGTGTTGAACTACAAAAGCATTAAATATATCTATCCCAAAGCCGATAATTCAATAAGAGGACATCTGATTTTAAACTGACCATATCTGAAGTGCCACTACGTTCCTCGTTTTAAATAAACTTGGCCAAACTGATATACTACACTTTTAAACGTATTACAATTTAATCAAATTTGAAATGTCTTTGGTAGCTTCCAGTAGGCTAAATGTCTCTTAAATTAGCTGTATAGTCATCAATTCACTTGAAACTAATTGAGTTTGGTGACCGTCTCGGCAACTTTTCTATAATCAAAACTAAAGGTGTATGAAAATAAGTGGCGATAACTATCAATTAACAATAACATAAAAGAAAAGTGAATAGTCCTCAAATATTTGACGAGTAAAATTTCTGATAATCGTGAATTAGAAGCATTATAGTGAATAATGAAATAATTAAGGTAGAATATCTGTTTAACCCTTATTAATCGACGAATATGCAGTGAAAATTAAAGTGATACCCATTAGATTAACATTCAACAAAATACTAAATACAAATACATCGATTTTAAGTATGTGCAACGTCCTATGACTTGTTTGAATGCGTTGAGAACACAGCAACCCCGAGTCGGTACTTACAGACTTAGAACCTACATCTATTTAATGTTAGAGATATAGCATATTTATGGAATATAAGATCATCCTTAAAACTTGAAATTGAAAATAGGTTTAATTTTGATGACAATGATAAATTTTACTACTAATACTTCCTGAAGAAACATTTTTCGTCACTTCACGAATAAATCTTCAAAGATTAATCAGATGCATCACATAAAACGATGGTGTCTGGAATAAATTTAGAAGAATTGTTCCAAAAAACTATTTCGCTCATACCGGACCATAGTTTGTTTCAAATGGCAGTTAATAAACACAACTGATAGAATATAAAGAAAAATGTAATTTCTTAATCACAAATGCCGCACTGATACATTGTATTTTTCAAATATAAAATAATAGTTAAATGTTCCAAACTTCTCTAGTATAGGGAAGTATGACCATACTTACCCTATATAGGGTAAGTATGGTCATACGGGTGAAATGACCAGTCTGAGTTATTTTTGGAATCCATAGTTGGATTGCAGTATTCTAAGCTTAGTTCATTTCTGTCGGCATAGGCTTCTGCCAGTACGTGGGATGCCGACCGAAGTAAACTAAGCTTAGAGTATTGTTAGACAGGCATGGGTTCCGAAAATAATTAGGCTGATCATCTCTGCCATCTCTCGGACTTAAGTATAAATATTATACTCAAGTATAAATATGAATCTAAATCTGACTAGTTTAGTTGAATATGTCACATACTACAATATAAGCAGTTTACTGGAGTTGCGAATTGCATTGCTGTCGTGTCAACAAAAAAGGCCTATAAAGACATACTTACCAGACTATACCTTCTCTGTATAAGTACTACGACTATTTTGAAAATACATCAAATAGAAAAATCATGATTAATAATGTAAATGAGTACCATCTGCATCAATGGCAGACGCAACGTATTGTTCACTCTAGATACTGGTCTTTAACATCATCATACACTTTTGACTGCTTGGCATTGTCTGTTGTAGATTTTGAAAACAAAAAAAAGTCGTTCGCTACATATCACTACACCGTGTCTTTACTCATTGTGCATCTACACACAGGGAATAAAAATGGGATTCCTGAAAAAATAAAAGATATTTTAACCAATATTCATGCTCAATTTAATTTTTTAACTTGAAGTTGTCTGTAAATTATTATTGAATGAAATCATTAACTACTACCGTTGATGACGACGTCTGAAAATCGTGTGCTGTTTAAATTGAACAAGTTTGTACTTACAGATATTTATAGCATATGCAATAATGTAGACGTAAAATTCATATAAGGTATAGTGTTTGGTTTTTGTCAATAGTTATAGTGAATCACAACCAACATGTAAAACTTCAAAACACAAAATTCAGTGTGGCCAAAATAGAGTCTTATAAATACAACTTGATAAATATTTCAAATTTAGAGATATATTAGGCCTACCGAGTGTCTTTTTTCATCGATAAAGTTGAAATATTAAATAATTATGTTATGATACTTAAAGGGTAAATTCGTAACAAACAAAATTGTGATGACCGATGCATTTTTATGACGAATAATCCAATTATTTAAGATGATAAAACAGACGATTTATATGGCGTTTTTTACAATAATTATAGTCAAGACTCAAACCTATATTTTAATAATGTAATAAAAATTAATCGGGTAGATAGCTCAATATTACCGTATAAATTGCGTATAAAATATCCACGCCGTCGCATTTAAATACAAACAACAATCTTAAATCAGTTATGTATATTATTTTTATACAAAAGTGATCATTTTTTTGCGTGGGCTAAAGCTGGGCCGTCCACAGTGTCAGAATGTACTTATATTGAGCAATGTTTTGTGGATACATTGTAGAATCACATTTGCTCGACATACATAATAAGTTTGTAACGCTAAAACATATTAACCGTACAAATAAAATTTTGGAATAGTTGTTTTGTAGAATCAACTAGTCTATTTCGGCATGTCTGACTGTCTATCCGTCATCAAGATAACTCAAAATCGAAAAGAGATAGCGAATTGAAATTTTGGTGACGTATTTTAAATATAAAGACTGAGTTTGAGTTTGAATCAGCAAAATTGTACCATTGGATACAACAATGGAGGGACCAACTTTTGAACCATAAAAAATAATTAAAAACCAAGAATATGTATTTCAAATAAATATTATTTTGAAACATTTTTTATATATTTATAGCTGTATAGACTGGATTCTTAGCGTATTTTATGAATGCTAAGTTTAAACATAGTTCAAACATTGATATTCACCACATGTTGATGATCTCTCACAATTAACTTTATTGGTTTTTATATTTACTTGTTGTTTTATTATAATTTTTTATTAAGAAAGAGATCAAAAGTAAATTATTCTTATAATTTACAATAAGCATAGTCGTATTCTGTTGGCACAAAACAATTGAAAAACTGTAATGGAAAGTACAGAAATACTTGAAAGCTCAAAAATTCTTGTCAATTATAAGCAGAGTAAACTATGGAAAATCATAGATTATCAAAATAATATTTTTTAGAAATAAGGTGCTACAAAATATTTTTTACCTTTGAAGCGCAACTTTATTCGATTTATCTGTACATTAACTCTATGACTTTTCAATAATTGAAACATTAATTTAAACAAATCGTAATATTTGGTATAAATTTCAAGTACTAAAATAATTTTTTTTTTTCACTCAACATTTTTTACTAAATCGTAAAACTATTGGACATTAAACATTTAAGTAAGTTAACTTGAAGGGTGTTTCATTATATCCCCATTTGAACAACCCCTTGTTGTTTGCCATAATCTTCATTGCGATATCTATATTTATACAAGGGGTTGGAATATAAATGTATTTCACGGATATAAATTACAGTCATAAACTTCACATGGTTCTCTGATACAGTCATAAAGTCAATTTGATAATGTTTTTTGGGTACAAAATATAGTTTTTATCAACAAAATTAAATGTAATTAAATATTAAATTACTGAGTTTACTAATTCGTTATTATTTAAATTAAATTGGGACTAATAAATATTCAATTATCGTGAAAATCGACTTCAGACTTAAGATGTCAAAGAAAATCAATAATTATATTTTTAATAATTTTTTTATTTTTATAATTATTAATGAGAACTCTAGGATTTTTCGAACAAATTTCGATTTTTTCCCAATTTCCTTGTTCAAATTATTTTGTATTTTATAAATACGTATTTCGACTACAAAGTAGTCATCATCAGTATGAATTAGCTACTTGTAATGATTTTCTGAGGAGAAGTTACTCGTTGCTAATTTGGTAACGGTTTGCACGGAATATTTATGAATGCAATTTCCAGCTTTAACTGCAGAAATATCAAGCACTTCTTTATAAAAGTTCCTTTTTCAAAAATTTAATCCTAATTGATAGCAACAATTATTAAAACAATACTTGCTAAAATTTTCTTAATGAATATTACTATTGATTTTTTAGAAATAAGGTAATCAAATTCTACCAATAGATCTATATGTATTTTAAAACCTTAAAATGATTGTTTATGGTTTGGTTTTTGAAAAATATATACAACTTTTCGTGCTATAAGCTATAAAGTATTGGCAAACAGTTAAAAATAAAATTCGAATCAAAAAGTATTGCTTTTATGATTTCTACTGGAAATTTTCTAATTTTCTTTTCATGAATATGCACGTAGAAAGTTTTCATAATATATATTTTTCATCCGGTAAAGTTTTCTGTTTACCGAAGTGTTTGTTTAAGTCTAATAAAAATGGATTGAAATGGGGTGGGGTGATAAAAAAAGTTTCTTATAGTGCCAAAAAAAAAAAAAATTACACCAGAATACTTAAAGTCTTTAAATTTAAATACAAAATGTCTTTAAATTTAAACAATTTTGAAATTTAAATTTTATTTTGAAACCGTTTCAAGATTCTAGAATGCTCAAACATAAGATGATTTTCATTGAAATTCATCTTATTCATAATACATCTCTTAAAACGAGATAAAATTTTTTGCCCATTGTAATTAAATTAAAATCACTGTATTGTTTTCTTTGAGCAAAAGAAAAATGTTTCAAATTCTATAGATGGAATAATAAAGGAAACCGTTTAAAGTGATGAAAATCTCTGGAACCACAGAAATTCCAAAGCAGCGAGTGAGGTCAGGTCGATAGTTTTATCATTCCAGAATAAAATTTAAACTTTTTTCAATACTTAATTAATAAAGAATTTGGTTGAGTCGGGCCAAATTACTATTTATCGACCGTAATTCGGTGAACATAAAATTAATGAGAGTTTTTATTGAATATCACTTTTTGATTTATGTGGCTATTAATAAAGAGTTTGTATCATTCATTTAGCTAGGAATCTAATCTTCAGCCAGCTTTGTATAAAAAAAAATTAATAGGTTATGATTTCAAGTCCACCGAGTCACATAAACAAAAATTTTTTCTAAATATAAAGTGTATAAAACTTGATCAGGGAAATTCGTGTAATATGGAATTACTAATTATTTTATAGCAGCGTGCTGTTACTGATCTATCAATTTTCTAGTCTTGAAGAAGACTAGAATAAGAGTAAAGTTGTGTAAAAGGGAAAGTTGACTCATTATTTTAATTCTATTAAAAAAAACTCTAAAAACTTGAGATAATGTTATCATTCAACTTGTACTTTTATATGACTGTACTCTAATTCGAGCTAGTGGGTATTGCCAGGCCGTAGTACACGTTCGTGAAAATTGTTAGAAAATTAACGGTAGACTTCCGTAGAAAATAATAGTAGAAAAACATAACAACAATGGCATTTATAGTACTGCAAGGTCTAAATTCAAATTTAGACCTTGCAGTACTTTAAAAGCCGTTGTATCCATTGCAGTGAAAAACAAAACACAATAACGGATATTTCAATTAAAATATTTAAAAAAAAAAAAAAAACCGTAATGCAAACCATTAAACATCCTGCCGTGATGTGGACGTTCCCCAGCCTAGATATATATTTTTTTTGAATCTTTGCTTAAAATTGATAATTATCCTATTGTATATGTTCATTTACTAAAAGCGAACTCTGAATAAAAAAAAATTCCATATACAAGAAAAGTTCCTTTCCTCGAAATAGAAAAATTTGATTAAAACAGTTTGTCGTAAATTGTTTGTATTCGCTACAATAGGCATGCCGTTTATAGTACTATTTCATTACACATTGGAGACATCTTTACTTCACATAAAAGGGACTGAAGTTCTTTTTTTTTTAAAACATTTAATAGTAAGCTAAATATGGGCGTTCAAAAATCGTCCTCACTCAGTATCTCTCTCTATAAAGATTCAAAATTCCTTTTTCAAAAATGATGGAAAATAAATATTGAAACTTGTAACTTCTTCATACCCAATTCCAGCTCAAATTCAGATAATGAAGAAATGATAATTTTAATATAATATATGGATGTTTATTTATTGTATTTTACAGTTGCTGAAGATTTAAATAGTTCAAATATTGATACTCAGTCATATGCCGAATATTCACTTGTTTCCCTATAACATCATTTCTTTTTGTACCTTCAAATATCGACTTTTCGATTAAAACAGTTGTAGTTTTATTAATAGTTGCATCCTGCCCATATTTCCTCTATTTGAGTTGATTTTTTAACAAATTAAAATAAAAAAATGTAAAATTAATTAATTTTAATTTCTATATATACATAAATATATTTGATTTGAAATGTCATCTTATCACTCCTAGTTATTGCTTATGTTGCTTATGTTGTAAATAATTGTGTATGCAATGTTATATTTTGATGATAAGACATAATAAAACCTAATTTAAATTGTATTATCATAACAAATTTTTTTTTTTTTTTTAATTAATAATTTTTTTTTATGTTTCCTTTTTTACTTTCTGATAGAAAATTACTGTATGAAACCTGTAAATCAAAAAAAAAAATTTTGACATGTCCTGTAAAGCACAAACTGTTCATCCATTAGAAAATTTATAATTATTTTAAATCCATTTTTGCTCATAATTATTTTTACACAATTTCTCTGAACCAAATCTGCGCTTAGCACTTTCTTGAAATAAACTTAAATTTATAATAAATTATATGTGACTTAAAATAAATAAATTCGCAAAGTAATGAAAGCAAAAAACACAAATGAACTTTTACAATAATTAAATTTTATTATTTTCAAATCATCAACTGTAATCTTCAGTTCACTGTCTCTTAGAGAACTTCCTTTTCAGATCTCTTGTACTGAAAAACAGACCAACAGTCAAACGAACAAGACAAATAGAATTATGTTTGTTATGTTTGTCTGATAACGTACAGGAAGAAAAGTTACCGATTCACCACTCACTACACATACTGTTAAAGAGGTTTATTTTTTGTTATCTTAATAATAAACGCTGAATAATATTTTCTTCTTTAAATTCTGAAATAATTAAATAATATTCTATTAGTTTTTCATAAGTTTTGGACTGTAAGTTCTTATATAATAATCACGAACGTTATTTAAAACGAATACTCCTTATTGCTTGCAATGTAAATTATCCGAACTACGATTATAAATAAAAACCCTTTAAAACGGTCAATCGCCTTCAAATTTTAATACTCGTATTTCTGTTCTTTTATTTTTGTACATAAATAAATTAATGGGTCAGCACAAATTGACGACACGACGCTACATAACGTTACTGGCGATACGCGACAAACGCGTGGCAGGCACAGTGCTCGAGACACAGTTTCACGCGTCGCACGTTTCACGAGTTTACCAATAAACAACTTATAAACAAAAACATAACACAAAATAATCAAAAAAAACGTGTCTTCTTGGTGAGAAAACTGCGTGGCAATATACGTTCTCGAACACGACGTGTGTGGCGCGATTGAGTCATGTCGCGTCGCATTGTGTCGCAAGCGTATCAATATGCGCCAGGCCTTAATGAGTATTCAGATAGAGAATTTTCTAACTATAGCATCACAACTACCTTAAATGATTTTATATCAGTTTTAAAATTAAATATTTACATGTATCTACAGAAGAATACATAGTGTAGGCACACAGGATTTGAATATCCGGAATAGGAATTAATTGATTGGTGTGACGTTTGTAAAATGAGACAATTACAAACAACCCGACCGATATCTACCAATAATTTTACATATATATGCTTTGGTGTTTCGAAGTTCTGACTGGAGTTCTGGGCTTGTGGTGACTGGCGCGTTCTTATGAATGAAATCAACAAGACGGAGAGATATTCAATTAATAAATTCATCAATTGAAGCAGACAATTACTGGTCTGAATTGTACCTGTCATACCTACTTCTATTTGTTACCATTATATGCGTGTGTGCCTGTGTGTATGTGTGTCTAATCTATTTAATTGTGAATAACATCATATAAAAAGATAGATAAACAATAATTTATTAATAATAATAACATTAATTAATTAAAATCTTTATTTAATTACAATTTTTTTTATACATACAAAAAAAGGTCAGATATTTTGTTAGTAATTTTTATGAAACCTAATTAAAATTTGTTTTTTTTTTTAATTCTAGTTTAAACTGATAGTTCTTTCAAACTTTTTGCGTCTACGTCAATTAATCGAGTGGAAAATTTGCAAACATTCTTTAAAACAATTAAATAAAAAAAAAAAAAAATTAACCATTAAATGTTCAAAATTGGATTACGAATTTCCTTGGAAGTACATACTCCTTGAATAAACATAAATCATCAGACCTTTCTAGGTGATGATTAAACAATTTTTTTCCACCAATATAGTATAGGTGTTGTGCTCATAATGGTCCAAGAGCTAGCTGCAAAAAACCTGAACTATCGAGTAACTATGATGAAGTATTTTTTTAATGATACTACCACTGTAACTATTGAAAATATCATTTAGTGCCAGGCAAATATGGTGCATAACATTGCTATATTTTATCTACGGTACATTTTTTGGTAAACTGTACCAATCGAGTAACCGTATGAAACTGATTTTAAAATTTAGTTTCGAGTGAGTATAAAATAATTATGAACAAGTGCATCGTGAAATCGGGTGCTAAATGCCTGACAGGATACTTTATATTCCTTCAAGCCCCATAGAAGAATCATCTAATAAGTCCATTTTCGTTTGTCCATCCGTCTGTCAAAAATATAGGACAACTCAAAAAATACAAAATGTCATTAATTGGGTGGCCAGTTGAAATTTCTGTGGCGTAATTCATGAATAAGCAAAATCGTGTTATTGGATATCATCAATTCACGGCCAAACTGTTGTACCATAAAAAATTCAAGAATAAAAATTGCGTTTATTTTAAAACAAACATTTTTTTTGAAACATTGTTTTTGTATTTGCAACTGTATTGACTAGATATTTAGAGTATTTAACACATAATCATGATTAAAAACCGTTCAAATATTGATACGTTATAATATATCGAGTATTTAAACAATTAACTCTGTTAGTTATATTCTTCACTTGTTTGTTTTAGCAAACCTTAAAATTTTGAACGAAATTTTTGCTTGATTATACTAGAAAATTGCTATTTTTTTTAATTTTCAATTTTCTATTTCTCGGTTTTGGATTAAAATTTGAATATGTTTTTCTTGAAAAGAATGAAATTATGGTGGATGTTTTGAAATTTACTAAATTTTGTTATTAGTTGTTTATTTGTTATTAGTTCCTTTATTCATAAACTTGCCCTCCCACCACAATAAAGTCAATTGCAGAAAATTATCCAATTTTTGAAAACTGTAGCATGATTGCAGAAGATTTCATAAATACAACGAAGAAAATTAAATTTCAAATTAAAATCGAGTGAATTAAATAAGAAAAAGAAAGTCAAATTAATTAGTTGAGTGAAATTGAATATACTATAAGAATAAACTTAATCATTTTAATCAATCAATATTTTTTAATTGAAATTATTTGTTTTGAATTATTATTCTCTCAGTTGTAATCAATATGTAATTATATTATTGACCTAATAATCATTTAAAGACGTCACTATATATTTTACGACAATGTTTAAGCAGTAAATAGAAGAGTATGTAAGAAGCGTTATAGTTTTTGGGTCATTTAGTGGTATCCAACGATATGTACAGGACTAATAAGATTAGTTTCCAGCCATCGAAAAATATAATTTTTTTGTTGTTGAAAAATTGGTGAAAGAATTATTTGCATAGATTTATATTTGAATTGTAATAATAATACAAAAAATTATTACGTTCTCTATACATGTCTGAAATAAAATCTGTAGGTGGCTAAAACATGTGAAGTTATCGGTAGTTTCCCAAATAGTCGATAATATCACACTTGTCATTTGTTACAATTTCTACTTTATTTAATTAACAGATAATTTTTATAAAGATGTTTTAAAATTTGAACCTGATTTTTACAATACAATAAAAAAAAAAAAAAACAAACAGGCAAACATAATCATTTTATTTAATATTTGTTGACCATTTAATGACAATCGTATCTTTTCTAAAAAAATTCATATGTGAGAAATTAAATCAATAAAAAAATAAAATAAATAAAATGTCGAACTCAAATTTTATAGCAAATCAAATTTTTAATTTTTAAGATATTAGAGAAATTTTGTTTTGTTTCTTGATAAAATTAACACTTTGTGGAGAAGTAAGTACCCAAATATTGTGGGTAAATAAAGAAGAAATCAAAAGTTTTTTTCATACTTCAGTCTCATACCCTTTTCGGACCACGTATATTTCGTTCGACTTATAGATAATATTTATTACAAGAAACTATTTTAAATGGGTTATACACATGGATAAAAAAAATTAAAAAAATAAAGAAATTCCGTCAAAATTAACCAAAAGAGGAAAAAAAATGAGCACCGACTTCGAAAGGTAATTGGCCACCAGAAAAATAATTTTTTACTTTTCAATTCATTTTTTGAAGACGGTTCTTTTTCTGTAAATTTTTAGTTTTTACTTTTGAGTGTTCTATACATCCACAAAAAATGTTTCAGTAGGATGAAATTTAATCACTAAAATGACATTTGCTCCTTCTCTTCCCTTGGATATATTAAATACGGACCAGCTTACAAATGAATGAAGAATCAAAATCGGTTCACCCAATTCTGATGTTCTGTAGTAATAAACATTTAAAAAAATACAGTCGAAATTAGAACCCCTTTTTTTGTAGTCGGTTAAAAATTTCATGAATTTTAATATTCAACTTGCATTATATTGCAATATAAGTGCAAAGATAAACATAATTATTTTCATAATTTCGATTTTTTGTATTAATCATTTGGCAAAATTTACTAACTTTCTCTCACGGTAGATTGATCTTGTATTGGGCTCGATTTTTTCAGTCCTGAATTTTTGACATATCTTTATATTTAAAGGTCATTATAATAGAAACAGCTGTTTCTTTTTGGAGATAAATCATGTTCTATAAGATCAATTGTTTGGATTTTTTTGTCGTTTCTTTAACGTATAAAATTCTCAATTGCATAGAATTTGTTTTATTACGTTTGCGACTATATTTTAATGGTTAAAAAATTCTACACTCACCAGCTTTTACGTATTCAAAAACGACTATTATACACCCTAATAAGTTTTTTATGAGCCCAAGCCTGTGTTAATAATTACTATTTTTGATATAATATATCATTTTAATCAGAGCTTGTTGGATATTAATTGAAATTAAATAAATTAATAACAAAATTGAAATATACATGCAATCATAATTATTAATATCTATGAAATGGAAATTTCTATTGAAATATAATTAATTTAATTGACAATAAATCAATAAATTATTGAAAACTATTAAAAATTATGTCAAAAAATAATTATTATTTATTTACCAATTTATTTATTAATCCTATTAATTTGATTATTTATTTACACAATAATGATATAGAAAAAATTGTTATTAATAATTAGGGGAGTTTTTTTTTTACCTATACCTATTACCAATATACCTGCAACATTTCACAATACCTTAACTTCCCGCCTAAATATTAGACTCATCCCGATTCATTTTATTTTGCTTAATTTGGTTTTTTATTTATCTTTTCTTCAAAAATCTCATAGCATCAAACTGATTTGATTGAAGGTATTTATACTCAATAGTCTGATATCAGTTCAAATCTCGTTGGTTAATCACAATTATCGGTGTGACTAATTCATCATTCTATCGTCGTTTGGATAAGAACGAAGGAATCGATTACACCTTCATCATGAATTTAATTGCGAATTGTTTTTGTAATGTGACCCGTCTGTGTTATAGACGTGTATGCCGAAGAAACGCAGGTAAAACGTAATTATTTTATAGTTTAAAAAATTATATTTGAAATACTTTTTAAATTTAAATTGATTTCCTTTCTTAAAATCAATTATTCCTCAATTTCCATTATTTTAAAGTTTTTATACGCTTACAATAATACAATAGTTCACGATTTGTTTATTGCGCTGTCAATTTTATTAAGATTAGTCTAAAGTTTCTGATGCCAGCAAATACTTTAGGCGCAAACAAAATTTTGTAGTTCATAAAATCACCTATTTAGCCTAGCTCCGTTTGTTCGGTATTAAGATGACTCAAAAATAAAAATCAAAAGCAAGGTAAAATTTTGGTAACGTATTCTATATTTAAAAATTGACCTTTATTTCGTGAATGAGTAAAATCGAACCATTTGTGTTACAAGAGAGCCATGGCTCAACTTTTGAACCATAAAATATAGAAGAAATGTACAAATGAAAACATGGTTGTTGAAAATGAATTGCATTTAATTACCTATAATACATGTTATTATTATTTATGGTTTTTAAATCTGTGTGGACTGCATATTTAGAGTATTTTATTCAGCTAATGATTAAAAACCGTTCAAACATTGTGACACTCTATCATGTATTGGGTACATAAACAACCAATACTGTTAGTTGCTATCTTCACTTGTTTTCTTACAGATATGTACAGCGTAAAAATTTTTTTTTCGCCAATTTTTAAATATTTTTACAGATCCAAAATTAATATTCTTGCTTTCACTCTTGAGAAATTAGTGTTCGTCGGAAATTAACTGAGAACTGTATATTAGAATTTTTTCACGTGATAATAATCAAAAATATTAAAATCATTAAACATATTTATGTTTGTTGCACAATACAGCTTTCATAATTGAAAACAAACGCCATTCAAAAGAATGCAAAAAAAAAACACAACTAATTTGAAATTCTACCAATAGATTCCATTCAATTATTAGTAATAAAGTCATTCCTGCACTTATATGCAAAAATATAATTAAGACATTAAAAGCGAAACAAAAAACCAGAAACATATTGACTTGAAACGAACGAGCCACAAAGTTATTACTCTATAAAACTACCTTTAAATGGTAGTTATAAGTATTGTGTATACACATATAGAAGGTTTCTCTCTATTAACTCGAACAACAAACGATCAAAAATGAGCAAAAAAAAAAAATACAAATACATCCAACATTAACAATAATCATGTTGAAAAAAAAACGTAAATAAATAAATATAAAAAAGAAACAAACAGTGATCCAAGTAAATAATATGAACAATAACAATCGACATCATATGGAAAAGTAATTATAAACTTAATATGTCTGAATGGAATAACAAATACAAATCTCTTATTGGCTCAAATAGAAAATTGTATGTAATCAAAATGGGTGGCGCTTATTACTTCCAATATAATATATAGATATGGAAACATACACGATTTTGAAATACACGCCTATACAAGTTTTAAATACACGACGCCCTTCGTCTATAATACATATGCTGTTGGAGTGCGTCAACGTACAATAAAATAGCTTGAATTGTATACTCATAGAATCACCATGTTCAGTCGACTATAGTTTATACACACGATTACACGATTGTTATATATATCAACAAAAAAAAAAAAAAACGGGTGAATTATAGTGGAGTGAATTTTTATTTTTGGTAAATTTTTACGTGCCAATTTTTTCGGAAAGTGAACAATTATGTGCATTAAGAATGTGAGAATAAATCGTGTTTAAATATTATTTAAAAAAAAAAAAACGTATTCACGATAATTCATGCTTAAAAAACATATATTTAACGATTTAACAAAAACTACTATGACTATCCAAAATATCGATTGTTTTAATCGAGACAATACAGAACAACAAAAAGTGATGCATTCACCACATCAATCGAGTGAGCGAGTTCCGGTTGGCTCGTCGGATCAACAAAAAATTATCAAAAATAGTCATCATATTAGTAATTTTAGTGTTGCCTCATTATTAGCGGATACACGGCCACCACGACCCACAACAATAACATCTTCCGAATCATCAACACAACAAACGATACATTCTTCGTCGGACGAAGAATACGATTCAAATCCTGAAGAGGATTCAATTGTTGATGTTGAGGATTTAAATGATGAGGATGAAGAAGCAGCAGCTGTACAGAATGGGTCGACGGCGGATGATGAAGAAGAAGCGGCAGCACTTAAAGAACACCAACGTGAATTATTTTTAGCCCGTGAACGTGCTTTTGAAAGAGACAGTTTAATGGCACAAGGTCCTATAAGACCCACACCCTTTAGCGCATTAGCTGCAGCGGTTTATCAAGCGGCACATCCACAATGGGCAGCGGCCCAAGGTTTAGTTGGACCATTTGGTGGACCTGGCCCATTATTTGGACAAGGGCATGGTGCTTTTGGAATGCCTGGATTAACTACAGGTAAATCCATTTTTATATATTTAATTTTTGTATATAATTTCCAGATTACTGTCGAATTATTTAAGTTAAAATGTAAAAATATTGAAATCAAGTTGAAATTAAGAAAAATTGCATTTTCAGTAAAATAATAAAACATGTTGAAATACATTATTTTACAAAGAACAACATAAAATAATGGAGCATAGAATCAAATTACGCAATTTAGTGCCACAACAAATGATCTTGGTTTACCGTTAATCAATCAACAAATTGTCTCAATGCCTCCAATCTCCACTTATCACTTGAAAATTCCTATGATAGTATAAACGGTTCTATGCGTAAAACTATCAATCGGCGTAAGATATTTTTTGAAAGATTTTAAATTGAAAATTTAAGATTCGTGTAGTATGCTCCTATTTTGATTTGAAGTTCGTTCATCGTATTGCGAATTCTAAAAAGCCACCCTGCACACAAATTTTTATTTTAAATTTACTAAAATAAAAATAAAATTAGTCTAAATAAGAAATAAAAATGTTTTATCAAACATCATATTATGGATTGATTGCGATACATCCTTACAAATTATGCCAAATTTTGGTTAAAATTATGTGAACTCTTAATCAAACATCCAACTTTTTATGGGCCGTGTTTGTTATCTTTATTTATGAATTATAAAAAGACTATTTTTATGGCTTTATTAAGTTCCCGTCGCGTCGCTACGTAATACAACTTGTTATGGCGCATAAATATATTTAATTTATCTTAATTAGTATGAGCGTCGCGCGTTGAACCATATTATTTATCAATTTTATGACTTGAAATTATCAACATTTATATGTGTTAAAATTTATTAATTTTATTAAATTAAAAAATTATGAAATTTAATTAATTTTATAATTATTATTGTTTTTGCTGTGTGTCAATCGATCATATGATGATCGATCAAGTGCAAGGAAAAGCACTAATGAAAATTTTAAAAAAAAGTCGTGTTAGGTATGCACTTTAAGTGCAAGACCATTTACTTTTTTTAAAAATAAAATAAATAACGATATATTTGTATTTACCTAAAATTCTGGTTTACAACTCTTTTTGCTTACAAAAAAAAAAAAATCAAATGTTTTAAAAACATAACAAACTGGACATTTGATTTTTGTTATTTCGTCTTTATTTCCGAGCAATTTTTTATTTTTTTAATAATTTAAAAACAAATTAAAAGAATTATTTTTGCTATGTTTTGAAACTTCTTTAAAACATCCTTTAAGCCCCCGTAATTTTTTCTAGATTTTGTTGTAAGATTTTGTACTAACCCAAAATTTTAAATTCTAAATTTTATTCTCACCTTGCCATCGTAACTCGAACCTTCTTGCCCTCTTCCTATTACGCCACATACAATTCCAATGCAATCTGTTTCTCGTTTAATCCACATTCCTAATTGAAAACACTATTGTGGTAAATTTTCGAATTAAATTTTCGGTCTGAAAATAATAATTTTATTTCAACAAGTAAGTGGTACTTAATTTAATTTTGTGAAATTATTATTTGTTTGAATTTTAATTATGTTTTGAAATATTTTTGCTTGATAAGTCGTTTTATTTCAGAATTTGCGCGTGGATTGTTGAATTTATTATTTTCATATTCGAAAACATGATAACATTGTATTCAGTCTATTTAAATATTGACAAAGATATGACCAAAGAAGGTCTTTGCAAAATAAAATTTTTTAATACGTAAAGCGTAAAGAGCAACAACTTATTCTTCAGATACTTTAAATTTTTCATTAAAAAACCTTTGACTAATAAAATTTTCATTTTAAGATAAAATAATAAAATATAGTAAATTAACTGAAATACACAAAATTAAACACATTATTAAATATTCACGAAAAATGCCAAAAACTAGTCAATGGACATTATTATTTTATTTTATGATTGTTTTAATTTCGTGTATTTCAATCCTTAATTTTTACTTTTATCTTCCTCGCATGTCACACACTTTGTAAAATTATCAAAAAATAAATAATCATAAGGACCATTTATTTTGAATTTCATTGGAAACTATGTATAAAGTAACAGGTATGCTCCGCTCCATTGCATTACTTAAAATTATTTTATAACTGAAATTCTATACAAATGAAAATCATTATTATTTTACCAAAGCTAGGCGTCGGCTTGCGACTTTTGTACAACTTCAAA
This sequence comes from Chrysopa pallens, assembly GCA_020423425.1. Lineage (NCBI taxonomy): Eukaryota > Metazoa > Arthropoda > Insecta > Neuroptera > Chrysopidae > Chrysopa > Chrysopa pallens. The sequence goes on along the minus strand of CM035591.1, from coordinate 36,291,814 downwards.
ATTGTAAAAACATACTTTCCTTTTCTGCGGAATGAAGGATCATGCCATTTTTAAATATCTATCTAAATATTTGCATACTATTACGATTAGCGTTATTACTTTTACCCTTAGAAAATTCTTCGAAATAAGTCGTTTCCTTTTTTGGAACCAGTTAAGTTAATTGAAATACAAATACAGAAACCATTTTCTCCAACATGTGACAAAACGATTTGGTTGTTATCTGACCACCTGAAAATTGTTATTGAAACGGGTAACTCGTTTAATCACATGTTGGACAAAATAAATTTTTTCAAGCATTAGGTATCTAATTTTTGTTATAAAAAAAGTGGATGCCATTTTAAATTCTTTGGAGGACTATACAGGGAAAGTTGCTATACTAATCATTTAAGTACGCCATTTTTGAATGGGTGAATAATATATTCTATGTAAACAAAATTTTATAGGAAAAATCAACAAAGAATCCAAGTTATAAAAAGTTAATATAATCCTTTTTGTAAATAATTTTATTTACACACATTATACACTTTAAACATTGATTTATCTAAATAGAAATAAATAATAAATATTAATTATTTTAATAAATTTATATTTAATTATTATTATTTAAATGAAATATAACAAATTTAAATATGAAACACACAAATTGAATTAATAAGAAAATTAGCATTTTATTCTTGAAAAAAAAAAAAAATAAATAAATAAATAAATAAAAGTAAAACTATGATTAAACTGGTACCTAATACAGCTAATAATAAATGCTTGTTCTTAAACAAGTTAACCTGTATCTAATATAGGGTGATTTAATTATTGTAATACGGTATTTCAGCATACTGACTGTACAAAAGTAAAATTTAAACAATAAATTAAAGAAACCTTCGAAGTAAAACCGCAAATGTATAGGTTAATACATTTGCATTTGTATTTTTTACTTTTAAAAAGCTGCCGTTTTAAATAAAGCAACATGCTATTAGTCTCACAGAAACCCATAATTGCTAATTTAAGCTCAAAAAATATAGTTATTGGTTTTTAATGTGTTTAATAATAATACGAACTTGCACAATATGTTCGTATGCCACGCATAGAATGGCATGGAATCGAAATTTTTGGGTTAATAAATAATCTTTTTCTTAATTATATAATGTAAATAAAATTTAAGATCATCTGTTAAATGACCTGTCAAATATATCTGGTATAATATCCAATCAATATATAATACCATGGTTTTTTAAAATCAGAAAATAATTTCAAAATATGTGATTTACTCATAGTTAATACAAAAGTCTAGAAGAATAGTTAAAAAATTTTAAGAAACATCAAAGTTCAAAATGTAAAAAATTATACTCATATTGTTAAACTTCAAAAATATGCAATATGTCAGTCTTTATTCATTTAAGTTTGGGGTCGGTAGATTATTTTGCAGAACTAAACGAAATTTTAGTTTGAGTGTTCATAGAATCACCTAACTAGCCAATTTACACATGCCCGTTCATCTCTCCAACTCGAAAATGAAAAGGAACAAGGAAAATGCCTCAACGTTTAAAATATCAAAAATAAAAGAATAATTTTAGGAAAACAAATCTTTGTTTTTAAAACGAAACAATTTTTGTTTGAAACAGTTTTTCACAAATTGCATAGATTCGCCACAGTTTTAGCTCAAATTTAGCTAACTTGCACATATATTTGCTATATATCTTGTTGTATATAATATGTGTATTAATAACTATCTTTCAGTGTACTACTCAGGCATCTAAAACCGTTTTAACAAAATGACTTTGAATGTTCTTTAAGTGTTTTCGTTTTGTTCAAAAATGAAAACCGTAGCTTGCGTTTTTCTTTAACTGTTATACCCAAAAAATAGTTTATGACATCAATACCTGATAATATTTTCATGAATCATCTTGTACTTGTATTATTCATAGATGATGATGTATTTCAATGCATTTTTTTTTATTTTATAATAAGTTAGTAATAGTAATAAATGCAAACTATAAATTATAATTTTCTATAATATATAAATAAATAAATTAGTTTTTTTTTTTTTTAATTAAAAGATTACTTATTTAAAGAAAAATTTTCATTTTTATTTCATTTATTTAAATTTAATTATTATTATTATTACTAGATACAAGATATCAAACTTGTATAAGAATTGTAATACTTAATTATGAATAATATTATTTATATAAATTTAGTTTAACATACAAGTTATAAGAATGTACAAAGCAAATAGAACGAGGATTTGCTTCAATTTATAAGCGTTATACCTCAATTTTATTGTTGAATAAATTTTTGATCTTTTATTTTTGAGTACAAATTTCCAATATAGTTTCTCAAATGATATCTTATTTTTAAAAAAGGTGGCCATTGTCAATACTGTATCAAACTTTTAGAGTAAATAGATAAAGAATATCAATCAATATATACAATCGATATTCCGATTTGTATTATTTCACAATGCAAAATAGACCCTAAAAAATTGAGTAATAGTCTAATATGTGATGGAATAATTGCGTTACTATGATAAATAGATCGATAATGAAGTGATAAAATAAAACAAGTTTTTTTATAGCAAAAATTAATTTTAATTTTAATACATTTTTTTTGTTTAAGGTAACTTGAAATACCAATTTTAATTTAATTTTAAGAGAAAAATTACCTCCACATACATATATATTGTATTTATTTTTTTTTAAGAGAACTAATATTACGACCTATAGACAATTATTACCAATCTTGAGTATATCATCATACCAAGTGTTTGTCATCTTAACATTTCACCCGATTTCGAGAAATATTGATATTTATTAAATAATTGAAACAAATCTTATATTGCCAAAGTGTAAAACATAGAATAAAATTTATAATATTTTAAGGGATATTTGAAATTTTGATGATTTAATTCCGTACATATTTGTATCCAGTAGTCTTTAAAAGTCTTTAATCTTTTAAAGACTATAAAGATTAAAATATTAATTAATTATTAGCAATGTATTCCTGCAACTCCTTATGGTTTTTAGTAAATTTTGTTTTGTGGCAATTGATTATTTATCCCATAATTTTGTTAATTATGATGTCTTTTTATTCAGTAAAAAACAATTATCATTGAAAATGTAAGCTTTTATGGTGTAAGAGGTAAAAAAGTTATTAAATAGGATGTTCTTGAAGTTATGTTTTGTAAAAATATAAATATTTACTGTTAATATTTGGTGGCGCAAAGAAATAGAATAAACCTAATGATTGCTTAGTGAAATCGGGAATCGTATGACTTTTCTTGCTAGATTAGATTATACACAGATAGCGGGACTAGTAAAACTAAAAAAAAAAAATGTCCTTATAAATTACATCAAAATTAACATCATGTTCTGTATATGGAAGTGATGTGATGTAAATCAATTTATCATTTCTTTATTGCTTTAGAATTTGTCAATAAGTCGATTATCTTGTTCGAAAACGATACAATTTTCTCTTCTGTAACATATTTATATGGTTTTCTTATGGTGAATAAAATATAATATCAAGGTAAACTAGTTTTTTTTTAATTGTTTCACTCATTTCACAGACTGACTGCATAAAACCAAAAATAGCTATTTTGAAATATTTGTATCAACTAGAGAATAATAATAACTAATCAATTAATTAATTTTATTGATTAGATATTTAATTTTATTATTATTGAATGAATTGTTGTGAATTATAATTAATTGCATATATATGGTAATAAAAATTAATTAAACAAATTATTAGCGTCAACTAATAAACAAGTAAAAAAGTAATTAATTTTAGTATGTGTGTTTGTTTTTTTTAAATAATTTATATTATTTAAATTTTATTTATATACCTTTGAAGGTTATTTACTTGAATGAAGTGTTGCCATTTTTATTTTTATGTTATTTAAAAAGAATTTAGTTTTATAAATCGATAACATTTTAACCCTCCACTGGTATCGTTAATAGCTCTTAATATAACTTAATGTGATAAGTCTTATAAAAATGATAAATGATTATGAGTAATTTTTATACGACCTGAAATTAAAACATGTATTCACTACGAAGAACTTATATTCGAGCTTATTTACAAGGATTCGTAGGATCGTCAATAATTCCTACACAAAAGATTTAATGTCTTAAAGAGAGACACAAATCTGTTAAATCCAATTAAGTAATTTCTTTGCGCGTAAGTAATAACGTGATATTATTGAAAGAGTAAAAAAGATAGTTCTCTAAATTAGTATTCTGTATTTGTGCAATAAATCTGACAACGCATGACTCTCACTTATTGCTCACATGTACACACTGTCATGTGCTGTGTAACAGTCATTATATATTAGTCATCTGTACAACAATATGAAAATTCCAATTGGAAATCCATACAATTTTTATATTTCCAGAAACTTCAGTAAATTATCACTATAAAAATGCTAGTGAAGGGTTAAACTAATCGACACATTTGATTCACATTCATAGTTTCACTTTTAAATTATACATTTATTTAAATTTATGTTTGCTTTATATGTGAGAATGATTTTATGGGTTAGGTTTCTTTTTATGCATATTGGTTTTTTCGAAACTAAAAAAAAAAAGAAAGAATTCGATTAGGAAAATGTTTTTAAAATACTTGTTAGAAATATTTACGTAAACTCATTATGTGGCACTTGATTAAAAACTGGTCTATTTAAGTAATTCAATTTAAATTACCTGTACGAAAAACGTAAATTGATTGACAGTCGACTATAATACTATAAGTACCATTTCTATCCAACAAGGTGTATGTGAATAGAGAATCACTTACGTTTAAATTGGTATGTGCAGCTTTTATTCCTAGAACTAGAATTTACATTCTTCTAAACAGGAGATAAGGAATTTAATAATATTAATTTTATTAATTATACGTGATTTATTTGCATGTAAGAATTATCCGTCTTGAACCACTGAAGATTGTCAAAAATTATTCCAACAAAAACCACTCGATTCAAAAGAACTCCACCCAAAACCACTTGGTACAAAATAAATTCCATCAAAACTCATTGCACTATTCAGTAGAAATGTTTAAAACATTCATTTCTGGTTTTAATGATAATAATATTTAAAATGTTTTATTGATCCATTATTGATTCTGGTTAATAGCTATAATAGTCGGTAAGTCAATTTATTTTGTATATGCTGATCTAGATTTATTGGTGCTGCTGTATATCTGTTGTTTATTGTAAACTATTCGCCACAAGTTTCAAAAAGATTCCTGTTACATAACCTGACATATTCTCATTTTTAAAAATGTATTGGGCCACATGTCTAACCTATGATTAAAATACCCAAGTGATACTTGGGGTTAAAAAAGTACGTGTTTGCGGGCCTATTTTGCTCTAGCGTTTAACCTGATATAAAACTACCCGAGCTGTTTTTGAAAGGAGCGTTTTTGGGCCCGGGAGGAATTTTTCTAATCTCATTCTTAAATAATTTGATTGACATTTTCGATAGATTGATAGATTGACATGACGATGTCAGACATTTTCGATACTAAAAATTCACTAATGAATCGTTTGCATTAAGTCTTGATGTATCACGCCGTTCATTGGATATCAGCTGTTTCATTTAAAATGCACTTTTATAAATTTCTATAAACCTGCTTTCTCATGGTTAGAGTTATTACTTTCCTATTTTTACGATAGAGAGAAATAACCCAAGTTCGATTTCGTAAAATTTCTATTTTGTGATAACGGACATCTCATTTTCACATATTGGACAATATGTTTTTTTTCCAACTGTTATTAATAGTAGCAGTATGATCAAAAAACGGATATCCATTTAATTTTGTACACGTAACCAATCATTTTACGGCCCTCGTGAGAAAAACATACACAGACCAAAATATAGTTATTGCAGGTATTTATAAATGATATTTTATATATGTTTGCTTGTACTCATAGTAATTAATATCAAAATGGTTTCATTTACATAATTTTTGCATTTAATAGACATTCAAAGGTTCACAATAATATGAATTAATACATTATTATAATTATATTATCAATACTAAATAGATATGTTCTTACATAATAAATGTAATTGTAAAATAATAAATATAATTGAACAAATTATTATTATTTATAATAAAATTATAATATTATATTAATACTTATAAACATATATATATATATATATATATATATATATGAATGTATAAATTAAATTACAATTTTTTTATAAATATAAAATATCCGGTCATTATATGTATTATATTATGTCTTTAATAATATATTTAATTATAATTATGTCATTAATAGCATTTTTTATTTCTGTTAAATAACTTCATTGATTTTGTATTATATATAACACATGGACTGAAAAGTCCCGGGCCTAACTAAGAAAACACAGTTTTTTTCGTTAAAAGTTAGCTTTATTCATCAACGTCATCTCTATCAAGAGCAACGCAATTCTTCCAGTCCAATTCGTTCTGCATCATCGGTGTCTCTACGACCACGTTTGAAGTCTGCAAACCAACGTTTTATTGTTGTTTCTGATGGAGCGGAGTCCCCATAACACTTTTCAAGCCATTGCTTCGCTTGAACGGTATTTTTTTCCCATCAAGAAGCAGTGTAAAAAGACAGCTGTTAAAATTTCATGATATGCTATTCATTAGTTTGTGAGTTATTGTGCTAAGAGTGACGCTACTTTTGTTATTTTCAAAACAATGGATCAAAAACAATTTCGTGTTTTAATTTTACACTGCTTCTTGATGGGAAAAAATACCGTTCAAGCGAAGCAATGGCTTGAAAAGTGTTATGGGGACTCCGATCCATCAGAAACAACAATAAAACGTTGGTTTGCTGACTTCAAACGTGGTCGTAGAGACACCGATGATGCAGAACGCAGTGGACTGGAAGGATTGCGTTGCTCTTGATAGAGATTACGTTGATGAATAAAGCTAATTTTGAACCAAAAAAACTGTGTTTTCTTTTAAAGGCCCGGGACGTTTCAGTCCATGTGGTATGTATAAGGACGTATTATTTAATAACTTTATTAGCCGGTTTTTATAAATGTGTGGACTTTTTGCTAGAAAACTTGTTTTTGGGCTTAAAAATAAACATTTGTTGAAAAATAACCTTCTTGTTTGTTTCCGGAAAAATTTTGGTCAAAAGTAAATTATTATAAAACAATAATAATTATTTAAACTTTTCATTTAAAAGTGTAATATCTACCGTAATAATAAATTTGGATTACCTTGTGAACGATATTATTGTTTGATCCAGAAAATCGGAAAGACAAAATTCAAAGGGATATAATCTGTAGATTTATTAGTATTATTTACAACGTTTTTATTTCAAAGAGCGTGAAAGCTAAATGCACTCCCTGACTCAATTACAACAACTCACTATTATCATATTTCTTGTAAAATAATAACAGAAAGATTTGAAATCAGATGAATTACATATTTGTAGATTGGTAACACTTACATAATTCTTAATGAATCATTCTTAATGAAATTGAATTGCATTTAAATTGTTAGATTAATTATTGGTACGAAAATAAAATTAGTCTTTTCCGCTAATTATCAATGTTATTTTACTTTAATTAAGTAAGCTAAATGGATTCAAAAATTTAGTCACTAATATAAAACAATAAAAAATGAATAACTTGTATCTATTGGTCGACTTCATTCGAGACAAGAATCATCTGATTTCTCAGAATTTACCACTATGTACTTCGAGTGTGACATAAAATTGTATACCATCTTTACTACAAAAAAAAACTATTTTCAACTGACTATATAATATAATTTGTGTGAAAAAATATTATGAAAGACCTAATAAAGTTAATTCGATATAAATATTTAAACTTTACTAATTTATAAATAAAATAAAATACAATTTATATCTATGAATATAGTACAATTTTATTTATTACAAATAAATAGATAATTTAGTTATTAACCTGTTTGTAGCCGTCGGCTGTAAGTATCTATCAAGTCATTTATTTTAACATAAATTTATATTTATATAAAATAATATAAGGATATATATATATATATATATATATATATATATATATATATATATATATATATATATATATATATATATATATATATATATATATATATATATATATATATATATATTTATAGATTTACATCAATAAATCTTTTTTAATAAAACATTTCATAATCTAATTTAAAGGCGTAATCATATTTATATTCAATAAATATATATAAAGGCGAGTTTATTCAAACATCTGTTATACAAAAATCTTACAAAATAATAAATAGGGTAGTTTGGGAAAAAACTTCGATTAAACTTTATAGAAATGTATTAATTGAACACGTCAGTTAGATTTTATTTAATTATATTTAATTAAGAAATCGGAATTCTGTTGTGTCTTCTATTTTATGAAAATGTTTTTGTATCAATGAGTAAATATTGTATAGGATCTATACTTAGAATGTCTTATATAAATTGCCCTTCGGCATTTTGACCAATTTTAACGAAACTTTTTATGATCAGTTTTTATTTTAAGGCTAAAGCCTTTGATTTAAGATGTGATTAAAAAGATCGTCAATACTGGCTCTGCTGTGTGGTCGCTTGAAAATTGGCAATAGTTCTGGTACTTTTTATTCGGTGAGTTTTTCATGTCAACCAACTTGATGCTTGCGTTTATTTCAACGGATTTTTATTTCCATGGTAACATATTTTTTGATTAAAAAATATACTCACGTTGGTTTTGTTTACCACAACTGCGGCTAGTTGCCTGAGTATGAAAATCGCTAAGATCGAGCATCGTTTGAAGCGAACATCGCATAGAAGCCACTATAACACCCTGTACGACAGCTAGCATAGGACCCAATTGCAAAATAAAGCAAGCAATCAAGCGGGCAAAAAGGCATGGTCTGAGTCCGGCTTAAGATATTGTCTTTATTAAGCAGTCTTGTATTTTCAACAAATGCAACCAATCTGAAACGCATTACACTTTGATCTGGGCTCAACAATTTAAATTACATCAAGCATGATTCATTATAAAAAATTTCAATGGAAATTCCTCCACTATTATATATTTCCACGTGCAAGCATGCCACGGATGTTTATGTTAATTGCAATCACTGACTTAAATTGTTACAACTCTTTTATTATACATGAAAAGATACATTTAAGAAGTTTTTAACTTCGAGTGAAAATCTACCAAAAATGAATACTAGGATAGTGAATCTGCATTTCAAATATAATTTTTTTTAAACCATGACAACTATTCTTTATTTAGCCATTATTGGGTGTACTATAGAAGTACGTAACTCACGTAACTCACTTCATACTTTCAAATCGGTAAGTGGTAACTAATTGGTGATAAATTAAGCAGTTGGTAGGGTAGGGTAAATTATTACACCCAAATTAATAAATTCTAATACATCTGTAGAAATCCACCGTTTCATAAAAATACACTTACCAAACATTCATGTACTGGTTTATGTTTGAAACATTGTCAGTGATCTAAGTTTGCGTGTGTTCATCAATGGATATAGAAAATACATAAGATAAATAATTAGTTGTGAAAATATTTTATGTTTCGTGCAGAACGATTTTTATTAATTAATTTGATTTATTATAATTATTAATTATCAACTATTTTCCACATTATTTTGTGATGGTTTTTTTATTAGACAAAAAAATATTATTTGTAAAACTATCTTGAACATTCACTAATCAATACTCCCATGTCATATAGTTTCTAAAAACTATAAGATCTGCGAGCTTGATTATTTACATGAACATAATCCAACCTTTTTCAATGCTAAAAAAATCTAGATAATAATAATAATTATCAGATGGTATGAAGAATGAATTATTTCAAATATTTCTTACTTTATATTATTAGTTTTTATCTCATTAGTTAAGCAACCCGATTATATTATCTTTTTCCATATACCTCGTTTTAATATCTAATCTAACCAATAATTTTAATATATAACCAATATTTTTGAGCAGACATAGAATACTTCAGAATATCTTATGTAATAGTTTTACAGAAAACTAAATTTTGAGAAATAAAAGAATCAGACTATCAAAAATACTTTAAATTAATAACAGTCATTTGTGTTATCACTTCAGATATTTCACATGCAGTTTTTATAAAAAAACCATCTATAATTAGCTTATTTTCAACTAGTTTTTCGTCCTTTAATTATAATCATTATTATATATTATTTTATTAATTTTTTAATTAATGTATGGGAAACAATATTTTATCTTTAATTTACGACTATAACATAAACATTATAAAATGTATATAAAAAACAAAAACAAAAAAGTATATTAATTTGAAAATCATGTTTCCTGTAAATAAATAATAATAATCATGATATTTAATTGGAGAGCTACTTACTTCATAGATAATTTCAATCGGACGTTACAACGATACGAAAGGAAGGCAGCTTGTGGCGCCAACTTATCTTGAATTGACTTACAAATCCAATTCTTCATACGTATATTATTCATATATATATATTAAGGATATTATAATTTTAGTCATAAATTTATCACGATTTGAAATATTAAGAGTTTTACATTAAATTTTCTTGAAAATATCTTGGTTATGTACTCATATTAATATCATAATTCTCCGGATGCAGTTTCAATCAAATTTTAATTTCAATTATCCCACACAACGCGTATACGTTTGAATTAGTTATTTAAATGTCTTTATCGGAAGTAATGAATTAAAAGGCGCCTAATTATTATAAATAAAAATAAACTTGAAAAATTACATTTGGTTTTAATATAACATGAAAAAAAAACCGTTGAACAAATAATATTTATATTCTTTTTAAAAGTGTTATGGAATAAATGAAAGCTAGGTATTAAACCGGATCAGTATCCAGATCCATTTTTCTTATATTCAATATCAATCCTCTCTGAGCCTTCTTCATTTGGAAATTCGAAATTCAGTACCCATACAGCATTATGGGTATGGATAAGACTTCTGGAACAATTCCTATAGAATTCTTATTGATGATTAACACGTCAGAATTATCCTCAAAAAGAACTCATATAAGAAGTCATTAAGACGTTGAATGCGCCACTTATTAATCGACTTTAAGCCTTCATAAATAAGAATTCGTTTTTATCACTAATTCAAATTAAATTTTTACACTACGAAAATAAATAATATATTTTTCTAAATGAATTAAAAAAATGATACGGACACTAACTTACCTCACATTTCTGACTCCTAACAAAACTCGGTAAAAACACTACTTAAAGTGCTGATATTTCCGAATTCTTACGGAACTCAATCAAAAGACTTCTTACAGAGCTTATATTTCCGACTTCTTATGCATTCCTTAAAATAAATTCTTACAGATCTCATAATTTTCAATTCCTTCGAAAATCATAAAAGAAATTCTTAAAGAATTCACAATTCCGATTTCGCAAGACGACTTCTTAAATAGTTCTTAATTACGAGTTCTTAAAACAAAAATCATCACGACGTCATACTTGTGAGATATCAAAACAGTCTGAATAAAGACTTCTTTCTGATTTGCTGGGTAGTAGCTCCAAACTTGTGAGGTTGATAAACCATTTTTAATGCAAGCAACCATATGTCTGCCATTCATTCTAAGATTAATTCTTGATTATACCCGTAGTATATTTGACAGAAATTTTAGAATCTATCTAGCGATAACCATCTAAAGAGCAGTACCTATACAATAAGCTTACATCTTTTAAATCTTTTAAGCTAACATTATTTTAACGCATTATGTCATTAGATTATGAAATACGTTAAATTAGCTGCACTGTGTACTACTGGGCAGAAGGTTCAAATTATTTTGTCTGTTACATTGTACACCGGACCCACAATAAAATTGTGAAAATTATAAGGAAGTAAATATTAAATACTGATTTTTTTTTTACAAGTCTGTTTTTTTCTTAGACTTATTTAATTAGTTTCGACAGAATAGGAATCATCTTAAATTTCATTGCATATATTTCGTAGAAATAAAATAAAAAAATCTCTATGTAACATAGATTTAAACGTGTAGAAGAAATCACATAATGATCAGTATTATTATTATTACAACCAGTTACAATTATTATATTGTCAGTCACTCACTCTCAACTCAGCCAAGACAAGTCAGTCACTAAGTCATTTGTTCTTTAAAATGAAATGACAGACAACAAATGAAGATCAGATGATGTTTACAATGATGATGATCATTTAAATAGTAATTAAAAACAAAAATTTAAAACAAATGTTTTTTGGTTTGCTTTTTTTTTTATTTAGTTTTTTTTTTCTTGTCGTTTTTTTTTTTTTTGGAACATATATTTCCAATTAATTTACATAAAATTGGGTGGTATGTTTCCAAACAATCAATAGAACAATTAAGGAAGTTATTTAAATTAATCAACATACTTGTTTTAAATGTTTATTATTTACCAACAGAAATAATAAACATTTGTTTACACTTTCTTTTTAAGCTTCTTAGCTTCTTTAATTTTTATGTTAGGGTTTTAACGGATAGGCAGACAAGTACAAGAAATTGAGTATAATTGACTATATGAAATAGACTGAAAATCATTAGGTATATATAAGCAATTCACTGCGAATGAAACATTTCTGGTTACAAAATTCTTACTACAAGAAGATTATCGAAATATGGTGGAAGCGCAAGGAAGTTAAGTTTGAGGATAGCATTATATTATTTTTGCATTTAGTTATTATGTTGTATTGCCATTAGATTTGGATCAGTTTCAGTTCAATCGCATACTAAGAAATGGGACAAATTTTATTTGTAATATTTAATTAATATTGAAACCAGAACAGGTGAATCTAAATAAAAACTATTACAACGAAATGTATTTATGAGACTTCAAAAAGTTCTTATTAAATTGATATATTTATACAGCATTTTTTTTTCTACAAATATTTCATTTCTATAACTAAATTTTCTTTCAGCTTAAAGTGTGAACATTAACTTTATAGAAAAATAATCAAGTACATTTTTTTTTTAGTTTATAAAAACCTTCCATTTGTTAAAATTTTGAAAATGTATAGAGAAAATCCTGTTATGAAGTACGGCTTCGCTTAGGTTAAGCTATTTTCGGGTCTAGAACTCTAAGCGTACACGACGTATAAAAACATAATTGTAGTCTGATAAATGAGACATATACGTATAATAAGATATTAGAAACTACTTTTGTTTATCTAAGTAAAACTGTGAAAATTATACAATACATCGTGCATATCGTGTATTTTTCAATTTTAAACAAACATGATAGATTCAAATCGGTGCCCCCTTTTTGGATTTGAGTACCTATATGAATAGCGTTTGTAAATTTATACACAAAAATGTAAACTAGTCTGCCATATATTCTAAAATTTTCAAGATATTCAAAATATCTCTTAATTCAATACAGAAACACCTGTTTTAGTTGTTTTGATAGAAATATACAAATGTTTATATTCGAGATTATTGTTACTAACCAAAAAACTAACGGCTTCAAGCACCACATCGAAATATTATCAATCTACAATAAAAAATAAATAAAATAAATAAATAAATAAATAATACAAAATATATCAATCGTCCAAAAACAAGAAAATACATATATCAAATAATATTTTGAAATCCATCAATATGTAATTCTTCTGTTACCAACAAAAATGTTTGAATTTTTTGAATAATTTAAACTGTCCAATTCTTTTGTGTTTCTATAGATTTTGAATGACGTTTATTCTTAAAAATCAAAAGCAAGTTTTGAAGTCCAACTATAAATCTCATAATAGCAAAGCAACAATAAGTACAAAATGTAAGTTAACTAACTGTATCAGAGAATTATTCTTTTTGGCTAACATTTATTTTGATCATGATCATTTTGATCATAAATGTAATTGTATTCAGAATTTATAAAAATTCGATTGTACATAGCGTATAAAATTTGGAAAATAATATATGCTTAAAATTGTGGTTGGTTTATATGGTCGAAATTTAGTTTTAAATTTAAGCATAAGATTCATTTTGAAACTTCTTAAAATTTAAAAATTTTAATCGATAAATTTTAGAAGAAATATTTATAGTTATATTAAATTTATGTTTCTAATTAAGTGTTTAACCAAGATCTTACAATGAAACAGAATTCAAACAAACATAATTAGGAATCGTGAAGTTATTAAAAGCAAATTCCCTTTAAAAAACCGGATCATTCGCTTAGAAACTACGTAGGATGCTCGATGAATGAAATACGAACAAATGAAATTAAAACAAATGTAAATCCAATTCAACTTGATTGCAGTCATATTATTAGTGCAAAAATATTGTTAATGTAGTTGTTGTTGATAAAATAAATACTAAATAATAACGGATTTTAATTTGATTTTGCTGGAACTTAAATCGAAGAAAGAGAAATGACTTTAACTTCCTATCTTTAATATTTATACTCGATAGACATAAAACATCGAATGTTGTTCACACAGATAAAATTTTAGTGTCGGTGTTCCAAGAAACATCTACTTAGTCAATTTCCGACTTTCCGACCGCCCGTGTGTCCGCCATCACAATAACTCAAAAACAAAACGTGATAGCGACCTGAAATTTTGGTGACGTATTTTAAACATAAAGAGTGAGTTTAAGTTTGTGAATAAGTAAAATCGATCCATTGGGTCCAATGAATCCTTGACCCAAATTGTAAATCATAAAAGATTGAAGAAACATTCAAATACAAAATTGTTTATTTTTTGAAACAAATAACTTTTGTTTGAAACATTTTTTTTTAAAATGTTTTAGTTCTCCACAATTTTAGTTCCAAACACATATATGTTATTACAATACATATTATTAGCTGTGTAGACTAAATATTTATGATATTTTATGTATGCTAATTTAAAATAGTCCAAACAATGAATTTCAATCATATGTCGAGTATCTAAACAATTAACTCTTTAGTTGTTATTTTCACTTATTCAATTTTATTTTGGTATTGTTCAAAGTGTTCAGACTTCTATTTCAAATACTTTTTCGACACCTACTTTCATTTATTTGTTTATTCACTCCCATAAACAAATTCTAATTTAAACCACGAAACTTTAAAATCTAAATTGTTAGAATTTGGTTTCATAAGAATAGAGTTTTGCTAAAATATTAAAAGATCTTCACAACACAAATTCAAAAAAAAAATTCTGGTGTATGTATTTATAGTTTTAAAAAAGTTTTTAATATTATAATACACAAAAATATATTGTTTGTATGGTGGTATCATTGGAATGATGTCATACTGAATCCTAGGACATGCAACAAGATTTGTGTATCCGTGTATCACTCTATATAACAATAATGATATATACCAAGTAGCAGCGAACTCAATATATAACAACTAACTATACCAAACTATATAATGTTGTGTTGTGACAACGAATTGAGGGATAACTGTATTTATTTATATAAACAACACACTATTATCAATTTTAGAATAGATGGAATGTTACAGTTCAACCCGAAAACCATAACAAATAGTTTAAGTACTTCCTGCGCGGTCCACACACCGACCTTCCAAATAACGAGAATAAAACTACAATAACTTGTTTATTGTTACGAATATGGGCATTTTTTGCCTTGTTTTTTGATTTTTTGGCTAGACCGATTTTATTGAAAATTCATTCAGCATTAAGAAAGTTAATTACGCGTGGAATTATGAAACGAGATGGAATATTCTGAACGCACATGCATACATACATACCGTATTACACTTGCTTTCCACTGGGAAGTTTAAAATGTAATATAATGGGGGGAGGGGGACTTGATGGAGAACTACAAGGACTCTATATCAATTTTTGACATAAAAAATATAGTGCAAACATTAGTTTCAGAATATTACACGGAGTATATGGATGCGATTAATTCCTATAATTAAATATTCAAATTATAGAAATTATTATAATTTTCTTTAATTGGTTGCATGTAAATTTTTACAGCAAATTTCAAATAGCAATTTTAGGTATAATTACGAAAAGTGACATTTATCTATAATTATAGGTATTGCGTTAAAAATTTTAAGTATGAAATAAATCGCATTAGTAATTATTTTTAATATCTTAATTGTATATTTAACATTAGCTTATAATGGTGTTTAAAATTGGCTACATTCTATATAATTTGCTTCCGTGGATATATTTCTCTGCGTATTTATTCTGTAAATTTAAAGTATTTCTAACAACAAGAGAAAAAACTCGCTTTCACAAAATTTGATAAAAAAAGTAGTTTTCTAACGAAAATAACTTGTTGAAAAATTTATAAAAGCAATTTCGAAGTCGATATTCAATACCTAGGGTAGAAATTTATAGTGTTTAGTAAACATTTTTTAACAGTTTTATCTCTTTTGTCCTATTGAAAGTAACTTTTCAAACAGTACTAGATTCAAGTAAATAATCAATTTAGGGATGATTTGAGACTAAATGGTATTTAATTTTCTGAATGCACCGATGAATGCAACAAACTGTCAGCACAGAAAAGTGTGAACAGAGGCGCAATATGGAAAGTATTCGTTGAAACATTGCCAGATTTACAACTAATATGAGTATAATTTAAAGATCTATATTTTTCCATTTTTCTAAAATTCTCACTGACTTCGCTAGAAAGACCTAAATACTTATATTATGATATTAAAATGTATGTGTGTATAATGATTTTCTAAGTAGGTAAAAAAGTAAGTTATTGATATGATCTCTAACAGTCATATCAACAACGATTTATTATAATATGCAATCCATCTATAACTGTAATAACATGGCTTTAGTTCGTGTTATAGAAATATTATATACAAAATGTGTTAAAATTTATTGTGCTACAGTTTAAAAGCGAGAGGTTTTTTGGAGAGTTTATCGTGTGTGCTTGTGGTGCTGCGTTGAGTTTTTGTATTAGTTCACTATTGATTTATTATATTTGAGTAATTTCTACTTTGATATCTTAATTTGTTTCAATGTTCTCAATGCGCTTGCGTCTATTATAGATATTCTATGTTATTTTATATTATATTGTATCTAGTAAAAACACAATATAAATATAATATTGTTATTAGATACTATCATTTTTTGTTTTTAATTTCAAATTCTAATAATATATGCGTTTATCCGAAAACGCTAAAAATCATAAAATTTAACAAGCGATTATTAATTTGACTCGAATCAATTAATTTCAAATCGCTAAAATTTTATTTCTTAAAAATACCAAAACGAAAACTGCATTTAATTCTTAACCACCCCTTGTTGAAACAGATTAACTCGTTTGTAATTTATATATTTTTTATTTTAAAGTTTAAACCAAAGGATTTCCAATTTTGGGGTTTAACATAAAACTTCTCAAATATCCATTACGATTACAACTTATCCGACTCAGTATATCCTTTAATTTAAGCTAATTACTGAAATGATAACAGTAGTATTGCTTTGTGACCCTCTTTTTGCGTCGAAGGATCAGTAAAATAACGGCTACACATTACGATCATAACTAATGTATTTTTTGAATTATTGGAGCGGTACCCAAATATCGTAAAAGATCATTGAATAATATTCAATAAACAGAATTTGCAACCATACTTGTAGAATATTGTAAAGCGGGCATGGTCTAATAACAATTACGCATGCGTTCCGGCGATATTATCTTACATTTTCTAATGTCATATGAAAGTGACTCAATAAATTTCATAATATGCAGACGAAGCATTAGGTCCAACGAAACATAACGACATTTACTGGAAATTTCACTCAAAAACTTGTTGCAATTTTCCCTTTCTCTGTCATTGCCTTTAACTTATGGGTTACCCATTTTTTTTGAGTCTTAGGGTAAAATTCAAATAGACCAATTAAATCATTTTCAAAACAATTTTAATTGTTATTCCAAATTATTTTAAAAAAATGTCCTTTCACATTTTTTTTTTTAAACTTAATTGATCATGAGAATAGTTGACAGTTAAATAATTTTAAATTTTGAAAAAATGCACAATACAAGTTTTCAACGTTAACAAATTATACAAAACTATTTATTTTTATCATTAAAAAAATTCTAACTGTACCCTAGTTTATCTATCATAATGATACCTTGAAATGATATTTCGTAATTTGTTAATTTAAGTTTTCTCTTTAGCTTACAATGGCAAAGGCAAAATCAAGAAAAGTGGCACACTTTCTTCGAAAATAAAACCTAATTTATCATCTAATAAATAGACAACTTACATGTTTATTTTAATTTATGAATAGTGGTATTCAAAATATTATGAAATTCAGAAATTGTTATCTGAAAAATTGATTTTTTACTTGAGAATTGTTATTTCGAAAACTGTTTGGTTGGTAGAAACAACACAAGTATGTAAGGACAAAAATTGTATCAAAATAGTTCAACGTAAACTTCTTTTTGAACCATTGTCACTCGTACAGACCCTGGAATCTAATTTAGCATACTTCATTTGATAAATTTTATACAAATAAGTAATTTTATACGAATTATTATTTTATACTAATAATAATTTGTGATGATGATGGCTCATCTGGTATTTATTATTTACAAATTTATCATACAATATCAAAAACTTTAAGCACTTAGTGAACATATTGGAGAATAATAATATGAATATTTGTTTTATGATGATAACATAGAAAGAGCTCTCTGTTTGTTGGTTGTAAATCCAAGTCAAATCAACAGAATGACGGACAAACGAATCCACAATGAATATTATGTAGGTATTATTATTATTCACAAAGATTTGTCTGTTTTGAATAAAACAATTGAATTGTTCTGAGTAGTTTATGATTTCATATCAGTCAATGTCACTCACTTCACGTTTTATTATACCACAAACGAACGACGGAGTTATTCGTCGTCCCCCATACCTATTATTATTTATTCCAAAAAAATATTTTGGAATGTTTTTTGTGTATGAAGATTTTGATTTATTTTATCTGCAATATTTATACGGTTTTGTATTATTATTATTATTATTATTGTTTGATTTAGTAAAAACAAATTTTCCATTAAAGATGCCGAATTATAGATTAATATTCTCGTAAAAAGTATTAAAGCACTTTTTTGTTATACATTTCTGCACTGATGTAAGTTTAAATATAAAAGCAAGGATTTTTTACTAAAAAAATATTCTTTTGTACTCTCATCAAAGTTCATATTCATCAAATTTTGCGAAAAAAGTATTCAAACTTGTATGAATGTATTTAGAACATTTATTGCCACAATACAAAAAAAAATCTAATGAAATGAGTAAGGAAGGGAAATACTTGGAGTGAAAAAGGAAAGAAGTTGCAGGTATAATACACACTTCACAAAGATTATTCAGGCATCGATGAATTATTACACTTCATGACCGTTTTTCTTAAGTCTTAGTTTAAAAACTGCAAATCTTATGAGTAAAAAAAAATACCTAAACACATTACTTTTAAACTCTTACCACATTACTGAAAACCTTTACAGCCTAAAAGGAAAGCCCACCACTCGAACCACTAACAACCTGTTAGTCAAATAATAGCAATTAATATAAAATGCTATCTTGAAATTGTTATCACAAAGTTTGATATACAGCTAAGGAAAATTAATTAATAAATAACCGAACAAAATTAAATAAGTAAAAATAATAATAATTATTATTATTATAATAAAAACAAGTCGCATGCAAAATTACAATTAATGAGTAACAAAATAAAATCGATTGAAATAAACTTACACAGGTGTTAAGTTACAAAATCAATAAAGATTTAGACTTTTCACCAATGAAGTTTTTTGTATATTTCATTTTTAAATCAAATTTAATACCGGAATTTAATAATTTATTTTATATTACCTTATGAATAAATCATGGAAACATATTACTGGTAATTGTTTAATCGTAGATGTTTATGATGATTCATAGATCGCTTTTAAAAATTCAAAATTAACTTGTTGCTTCACGAGCTGTACATGTTACTCAACGTAATACACTCTACTCGTCAATGATAAAAATTTAGTCTGCATACAATACGTGAAAGAGAACAAGCAATTTTGCCAATTTTTTATTACGGAGATCCTGATATACCAAATTGAAGTATACAGTAAATTTTATTCTGTAGTGATAATTCTATATATAATATTGTATATATACATTTTCATCAAAAGCGGTTAACGTGTTCGAAAGTAACAGCGAAACAAAGATAGATAAACAGTTAATACATAGACAGATATTTAAAACGTAACTTCATTCTTTAAAAGATTATCATATTGAAACACTTTACAACAATATTTCTTCCCGATAATATATTGAAACTCAAGACGATGCGCAGTTATTTAAAAAATTCAACTTAAATGTTTTGACTGTTTACATAAACGTTTCTAATTTGATCGAGTATTTGCTGGGCTATTGTTAGTTTTCTGCTGAAGCATATCATGAATATTTTCCTTTAAGAAAAATCCAAACGTAAAGTCAAGAAAGAGTTTGTTTTTCTTTCAAAGGTTCTTATTCTTTAACAGCATTCTTATTAGATTGAAATTTGTTTAAATAATTTACTTTAAGCCATTAAGACCTTTGTGTACCTAGAAATAAAAAAGAATATTCCGCATGACGGATTTCGAAAAGGATTGAGATTTAGAGAACAAATTGATGCACAATAAACCACATTATCTTCTTGCCGACATTTAACAGGAATAATTTCTTGGTCACTAATGATTCAAAATGTAATCTGAAAAAAAATACACACAGTCATGCAATAACTTTTATTATGGCTTAAAAAAATCGCCAGCAATTTCTTAATTATTTATCGCAAAATAAAAATTTTAATTTTTCAATCTTCTTTGTCAACATACATTTCTGTAAATCGTTTTCTTTTGATTTAATTGAAGTATTTTTGTAGAATCAATTGATCTCAATTTACGTGTGATATTTTCAATTAAATAAATTACCAATAATTTATAACATGTCATTGAATATCAGCATACATAAATATTGACGTCATCAATGGCATTTCTAAATTTAAAATGGTTGTTACAATAAAAAAAAATATAGGATGGATATATTTTTTTGTTTTAAATTATATGACTTCATGGCTTTTGATTTTTTTTGTACCCACACAGCAAAAAACAAGAAGGTTACTAAGAGCTGCTGTTTTTTAAAAGTGTGCACACTTCTAACATTGACACTACTGGTAGTTCCGTAACAGAGCATTATTAAAACAATAATAATTGTTTTATTCATAAATTGGTCGTTCATTGATCGATAAGTAAACTGAAAAAATTTATTTTATAATATTCAGTTCGAATAAGAAATATCATCTTTAGCAATGCAAAAACATTCTCAATTTTCAACATGAAATATTGTTGACTCAATAAAATTACTTTTTTAATGAACATGCTTGGTTGATGCTCATATTAACAACATCTTTTGGTTTGATATTAAAAGGTATCACGTGAATAAGTTCAATTTATTTGATATAAATTTTTATTTAAGAATAAAATTATAGTAAAAACAAAATTAGTAAAATCTTGTTAAAAACAAATTATTTGAATGTTTCTAAGCTTACGTACGTAATATACATAAAATTTACGTGTTTATGTGTTTTAACAAAATAACACAAAGTGTGAAAATAGGTTGCGTGTAAAATTTTACATGTTTTTGTGTTTAGACAACTAATTTTTAATTGGTTTTACTGGAAAAAACTTTTATTATAGAAAATGTTAAAAAATTAGTTTACCTAGCGTTTATGTGGTTTAAATCATGTGAAAATTTAATTTTAAACAAATACTAAACTGTCGCCATGTTGTCAAATATATATGGTAATTTTATTTATTTTTTTTTCACATTTATTACGTGTGAAATTGAACAATTGTGTTTACAGCAGGTTTTCTCAAGCACGACGTAAAGCCACCTCCATAAACTGAATATTTCAACCAGTCAGGTGGCTTTGTCATAAGAATAGGTAATTCACAAATTTTTTAATTTCATCTAAATTCATTTTTTCATTCAATAAGGATTATTTAGATATTTTGTGAATTTGATATCTTGATAAGTAAATGTTACTCTTCATGCCCATCAGGATGGGATGATTTTAAAAGTCGTTGAATTCATTTTGTTTCTAAAACTCATGTTTCATATTTGTTGTTTGTGTTTTGAAAGTTGCAACCTCAAAAACCTGCTTTTTTGAACATTTTGAACAAGTAGAATTTTAAGTATGAGTCAAATTATCGATTGTTATTAATTTCTTATGTACTTAAATTTTATAATAATATTTTTTTACATAATTATGTTACGTCAAATTTTGCATTCCAAATCAAGTTCCGTCAAATCATTGCTGCCATTAATATCAATTGCTAGTTTTAAAGAATTAACAACAGATGAAAATTATTTTAGGTAATCTCCGATAACAACTTTACTTTAAAAACATAGAAAAAAAAAACATTTTAAAACATTAAAAATAATATAATTTGTTAATAAAAACATCTATTGAATCAGGCAATTTTGATCGTATTATTTCAATTCAATTTTAAAGTATTTCTTGTTAATATTTTCTTGTTAGAAGTAATTTATAATTTTCTGGAACAACCAACATCAACAATCTTAAACGAAGTTACAAAATCATTTCTTATTAAGTAGGTTGCGAAGAAATGTATTCATAGAAATATCATTTTTCAATTTATAACCATTAATATTTATCAGCTTTCTGTGTTTTTTCGTTTTTCATGAGGACGGACAGACGGAATGACGAGCAGAAGAAAATTTAGTGACTCTATAAGTACCTATGCTGAAATTTTTGATAATTTCTTCAATATTTTCTAGTGATACAACTTAATTTAACATACCTTCATACAAAATATATATGTCCGATATAACGGACTAGATATATTATATCTTTTCTAAATGTCGGGTATAAAACTGACTGTGTGTGTGTCATAATAAATAATAAATTTAAAAAAAACAAAATCTATTTAAGAAAAATTACAAGAAAAAAATCTGTAAACTTATACTTTCAATTAAATGTGTCAACATGCCGACATTATTTTTAAATAGGTACTTATAGTTATTTTTGAAACTATTAACTGTGTAAAAAAACCGCGGCATTATATTATACACATTATTTTATAAAAAAATTATCACATTTAAACACCACTAAAAACACGTTTTATTTATTTATTTTTTAAAATGTGGTTTAAAAAATTAAAATCATTTACAAAAAATAAAAATTATTTCCAAAAGGTCTATTATTTTATAATTTATATTTTATACCGTCAATATGAAATGAGCTTAATATCTACCTTATTCAACAATGCTTCTTATAGTTATTATTGAAATAATATATATTTCACTTTTGTAAAAAAACATCTCATTTTACAGAGCATAACAAATTTACAGAGAAAATAACGCTAATCCTACGAAGGAATATTTGAGGGTCTTGTTTCCTATATCTTAAAAATATTATATTCTGCATCTTATAAATAATATTAACAAATACGGTTCATATATTCAAAAATTACGCTATAGTGCATAACTTGTGGCCAGGAAATTAATGTTACTATAAAGATGAATCAATTTTCAACTACATTTTTTTGAAATTTGATGTATAGTTTTTGAGCAACGATTAAAATCGATCGAATGTCCATTCGTATTTACATACATAGATATAACTTTGTTCATTTCCCTTATGTGGTAGATCAAAAATTCGCTATATCTTTTAATATTTCACATTTGGAAAATTTTTACCACTGTGGTACCTTCTTTTCTCGAAAGGATATTAGCATAAGTTTAAATCAAAAAGTTTTGTGTTGTTATTATGGTATAATGCCTTGAACATTTCTTCAAAGAAGATATTGTGGGATCAAGAAGATAAGTAAAGATTCCATGTTCTAAATAAAAGGTTGCTGAAGAAAGTGGTGTTCTTAAAACATTTCTTAGAAATAGATATAATAGAAAATAGAAGGGAGGACAGTAAGTTTTACATGACTGGGAAGAGATCTTCGAAAGCGTGAACTTTGAGCTTGATTATCTCACGATCTAAAGGACAAAAAATTCTGTAATTCTAGAATCATAGAGGTATCGTTATTCGAAATTGAATAGTCTGTCGAAAAGTTCATTCACGCTAAATCAACCTTAATTATGGCAGGGTTTATAATCTTCACTACAAATTCCATGATATTCACAAATTTTTTATTAAGTGACGTCGGTTCGTAGAATGCAATAAAACGTCAAGAAGGTCTTAATCTGCTAACCACGAAATGTTCACAATGTGTACCTAGTGAATATTTGATATTTGTAAAACTCTCACATTAGTAGAATCGTATTATTTATAAGCTAGATCCATACTGCCTGTTTTTACTGTAGAACGGAATATACTTTGAGATCAAACAAATATCATATACCTCTCCAATTTGTGTTATTATTCTTATCAGAAATTTTTTTTTAAATTACTTCAATTTTTTTTTTGTCTATTTGATTTTAATTTATTGTGTTACGATAAATTAAAAAATGTTTTAAAAAGATTAACATTTATTTTGTATGTTGTTTTGACATTTTAGTATTAAAATGTTTGTATGCTGTGTTACGCGCACCTATTCTATTCAACACTCTATAAAATAG
This sequence comes from Chrysopa pallens, assembly GCA_020423425.1. Lineage (NCBI taxonomy): Eukaryota > Metazoa > Arthropoda > Insecta > Neuroptera > Chrysopidae > Chrysopa > Chrysopa pallens. Next base: position 36,267,240 of record CM035591.1, on the reverse strand, counting down.
TAATGTGTTTCTTTTTCTAACACATAGTTATTAGTATCTATAGTATTTTATTTATAGGTTTTTTGAATGTATGATATTTTTGTAAAATATATCATCTGTTTTATAATAAATATAAAAATGTATTTAACTTAAAATATCGGATAAGTATGCGATTGAACGATATCGTTAAAGGCCAGGAGTATACTTGTATACTATCTTGCATTCACAATTGCAGTTCAATCGAATTGAAATTTACAATTAGATTAGATTTTTGTTTTAAAATCCAATCAAGGACTGTTTACATAATGCTTGTATGTGACAAAGTTCGACAAAAACAAAATAATGAATTTTCTAAAATAAAAAATATTCTTAATATTTAATAAACTTGATTCTTGTTTCTATGATATTCTTCATAATTTGAAAAAAATGTACAATTTATGTAGAAATATAATGAAATATTTTGAATATGATTTATAAAAGTATATTATTGTTTTCAATCTTTATTTATAATATTAATGTCACGTGACATTAAACACGACCTGCCATAGTGTGACGTCATGTTGGCATACACTATATGTTGTCATCAGACAGTTGAATGTAGTAACAAAATATTTGAAAATGTTACAAAATATTGGAAAATGTGATGTTATATTTTGTTGTTAATGTGTTATAACAGTAATCCAATTGGTAACAGTTAATGTGGTACATTGTGGCAAAGCAAAAACTTCGAGCTAAATAGTAAAAAATACGCAAAAAACTGCAAAACAGCTTTTTAAAAAAACACTGATACTATTTTCTAACTTTGTCAAATATTATCTCCGTTCAACTTAAAGTTATTAACAAATAAACAGCATTGATAGTAATGAATGCAAAAATGTTACGATTTATTTACGAAATGATTTTTTATGTTATCAACACAATAAAACGATAGCCTAACACGGTGAAATCTCGGAACATATCTTATAAAAATGTAAATATAAAAATAAGTATATTATAATCTGAAGTTAATAGAATAAAATGATATAATTAATACAGTATTTTAATTTGTATAATTTTAAGAACTATTATTTGATGTGAGACTTTCATCTATTGCCTTAACTAATAACACACGCTATGCATTTGAAAATCATTAATGTCTCTAAATAACATTCTATTTAATAATATGGAAGTAACACGAAAACATTAAAAAACTCTGAAATTAAATGGGTGTTTTGTTATGTTAAATAGATGTTAAATGATTCTTAAATTTTTGTTTATTTTTATTTATTTATTTATTTATTTATTTTTTTTTAACTTTTTATTTCCTCGTTTTATAACTGAGGAAGACTACAAACAAATATAAAACGACAGGAAAAGAATGTTATTTGACGGTTTAAATAGCTGACATGTGTAGAATGTTTTGTATTTAATATGTGTTTTGTTTGTATATAGATGGAACGAGACAAACACACATAGATACAAAGAGTTTCATAAAAATCGTGGTAACATACAGTAATTATCTGAAAAATGTCAGTAATCTGCGCTGCTCTGGGCTATATACTTTTCACAAGACTTTTGCGATAATATTTACAATTTTTATTTACGGATTCTTATTGAAAACGAGATAAAATACTACAGTTTTATTTAACTATCTACTGAATTTTGGATTATTGCAATTTAGAAAATCCGAGGTCCTTTGAGAACCTTTGCCAAATATTTAATTTAACACACAAACTTTCAAATTTAATCAAATAGCTCAGATTCTTAATAAAGCTTTGCATTCGATTCATTATAAAATGACGAAAAAAAATTTGAGTTATAAACGCACAATATTATACAAATCCCTATTGTTCCTGTGATTCAACTTCAAAACTGATTCTTTGCAGTTTTTCAAAAAATCACCATTAGATAATTTTTCCAATTTTTTTGTATCGTACACAAATTTAAAGTCGTTTTTGTACTTTTTAAATAGCTCAAACCGTTCCAGTATTGCACATAAAACATAATTTGACAAATATACGGCATTTTGTAGCATGTTTTGAATTTTCGTCTAAACATGAGATCATTTTTACCACGAGGCCCTAAGTGGTCACCCATGTTTTTCATCCCTAAAAACACGTTTGTAAATGTATTAGAAATACCTGAATTAAATTGAATATTTTTGAATAATGCTATTAAAAAATATGTCTTTAACCAACAAGTGCTACACTAATGTTTTAGCATTTTTTTGTTCATATGTATTTGTCATTAATCAATTGGGCCAAAATACGATCCAAACAAACACTATACTATCATCAACATCTGAATGCTATCATATTCAGCTTGTTAACGCGAATAAAGTATGTAAATAGCTTCAAGTCCACCCAAATTAAATGTGTAATTAGTATTTTAAATTTATACATTATCTGTCTTGTAATAAAAATATTAACAGTAAAATATTTCATACAATTTTACTTAATTAATATACCAGTAACAGTCTTAAACGTGTTTCGATGGAAATTCCTTTTCATTGTTACAATGAGCCCATAGAGGTGTACTGGCTCTAGAAAATTGCTCATATTTCGAATTCAGTGATGAATTTTACAACGTATAAGGATACTAATGGCAATTTACCTACATTCGATATATATTTGCATAATATTTTTGGTCTATATTTGTTCTATATCAACAAAAGTCATATAGGTTACCATGTGTAAAGTCATTATGTATAAGTAACCAGGTGTTATAAAAATCTTTCCGTTCTGATCATACCAGCACAAACATGGTCATAATTATAAACGCAACCGGCAGATGAATAAACTATACATTATACCATTAAATAGTAACTGATTGAAAATTTCCCAAGGGCTGTTTAAAATTGATTGACAAGAAAAGGAAACTCATTATATTAATGTTTTATATGTCTCGGAGGTGAATAAGCAAGCACTTATTCGTATAGTACACATTTTTTTTTATCGAGTCTTTTAACATGTCCTCAAAATATTTAAAATTGAAAACATTATGTCCAATATTTAAAATAAATATTTTTAAATTATGGAAGCGGTAACAAACTGCTGTATAAACATTATTGTATAAAAAACCAACGGTGTAAAAATGTTCAATTTTTACGTTCTTCAAGATTTTCCATGGTCACAACGTGATTTATGATAATTATATAAATTGTCGGTTTAAAATATCTCTTAAACTTGTTAGGTGGGAAAAGAAAAATAAATATATTATTTTTATTACACTGATATTGCTTAAAACAGAAAGCAAGCGTATTGTTACAATGAAGTGGTCTACTTATTCAATCATTGACCCTTTGGTAAATATTTCATTATTTTCGACAAAATTTCAAATGACTCTTAATTCTACAATATATTGCTTTAATCGAAGTGAATGTCTGCTATAATTACTGAAAATCTATTCATGCGTTTAAACACCAACTTTTAAAATATGAAGATACAAAAAGGATTCTCAATGTTGTGGCGTCAAACTAATAACGCTTAGCTACATCGGATGCTAAAAACGATCTGCCACTGCGATCTTAAGGAACGCCTTATACATATTGAGTGTATATATTCGTAACAAAGATACCAAATTAAAAAATGTTTAGCATTTTGATTACAAAAGTAAAGATGTATCACATATTTATATACATATGTATATGTAGATATGTTTGTTTGTTCATTCATTGTCCATCTGTCTGTCTATTAATGTAGTCTGTTTAATTCTTAGTATTGCACTTAATAAAATTAATTAACTAGACGGAATTATTTAGTACATGATTTATGCTAATTAATTAAAGGATATGTTTTAATTTCAAAATGCAAATAAATGAAAGTTTATTAAGATCATTTTATTTATGTAGAGTAATTATGATAGTGGTGGTGCCATGTGCGGTGTAAATTAATAACTTTGTCTAATATGATACGCTTTAAGAAGAAGTAAACCTTGTAAAGGAGTGGAATTTTTTCACGTATTAAACATAGTTAATCCAAACGGAGATCCATGGCAGGAACCATCATTGCACTTCGTGGTCTTTGATGCTATTAAATGGGATGAGGGTAGATTTGGATCAATATGGTAGGAAATTAAAAAAAAGTTGAACTAAAATTTGTGTAGCAAAAATTTTCGACTCTTGTTAAAACTACGGAGAAAGAGTTTCTAGAAGTTTTCATACACTTTGTTTTTGCTCTGACCCTTTTGATCCTACTCAGTTATCATCCATTTCAAAATGATACGAGCTCATGATGTGCAGTTCTCATTCATGCTAGAACGTTGTTTCCGTTTTAAGCATACAATGATTCATCATTGAAAAATTTACGGGCGTAAAGGAAGACCATCCTCGAGCTCGTAAGTTTATTGATAAAATATTGTTTACTGGTGTTTAAACTGAAGAGTTTAAATTAACAAACCATTTGTACTCTAATTTCCTTTGAAAGCTGTCGGGATCTAAATAAAAAATTTCCGATAGTAATTCAAAAGAATTAAAAATAATTTGTTTCTAGGGTTTTCGTTTGCCGAAAATAAAATAATAATTTTTAAAAAATTATGAAATGTTTTACAACGCTACCAATGTATTTGCATATTATATTTGATATTGATATTTTTCCTATTGTAGCGTGAATACAAGATTGGTAATGTTATTAAGCTAGTTTTGAGGTAATGGTTTACTGATCATAATTGTTTACAAGACTCATTTTACATTGGAAATATATCAGTTGAACACGAAGATTTAATTTTATCCAATTGAAAATATTCCAAGAGGAAATTTGTCGTTTCATAATCTAATAAAGAATAACAAAAAAATATTATTTTATTCAGACGAAAGCTAAAAGAATTCTTTCATATCAAAATTTTCAACTCGTGAATACGTACTCAATAAGTAAAAATTTAATTAAGAAAAATAAATTCATTCAAAACGATATAATCTGTATAGATTGACAAAAGAATTAAAGAATGTATATTTATGGTTTTCTAATGAGCTAAAATTCATGGAATGTTAAATAATTGTATTTAAAACTTTTTAATAGCATAGACATACCTAAAAGAAACAAACATACACAAATACAAACATACAAACTACAGGTTTTAAGAAGTGTATATATATATATATATATATACATATATATATATATATATATATATATATATATATATATATATATATATATATATATATATATATATATATATATATATATATATATATATATATATATATATATATATATATATATATATATATATATATATATATATATATATATATATATATATATATATATATATATATATATATATATATATATATATATATATATATATATATATATATATATATATATATATATATATATATATATATATATTATATATATATATATATATATATATATATATATATATAGTTTTGTTGATAGATGTGTTATACACATAAGTGAAATATATTAATACGAGTAGCACTAAATAGCTGACAACTTTTCAACTTATTATAACCGTAAGTTCAAACTCAAATTAACTAACAAAATGTCTCTGATGTTCGTTTATTTATTATGTTGTTATTTTTGTTCAATGCATTCGTGTATACTGTAAGTGTATGATCGGATCTACATTGAATCAATCACAGATCAATAAACGAAATCAGAATTAAAACATGGCTATAAATAAGAATTAAAATAGAACTATAAATAAAAAAGTTATAAGCGAAAATCTAAATATAAATTTTTTTCTCAAATTTCCGAAGATTTTCGCTTATAACTTTTTTATTTATAGTTCTACGACAAAAAGTTACTGGAGCAAAGTTGTAGAGAATTTAATTTGCAACAAAAAATGTTTAAGAGATATATCGTAAATACCATTTCAACCCCTATTTTCAAGATGGCGGCCATGAGACAAGGGTGGCGACCCCACAAACTTGGTTTTAGCTTTACACTGACCCCCCCTACACATCAAAAAAATAAAATTGCGTCCTCTAAAAAACGCAAGGTAAGGCCTAAAAAATGTAACATTTCAATGGACTAGTTATAAATAATTTCATTGTTTTCTTCAGTGGTACGAAAACGATACTCTCTATCCAATTTTGATAAACAATAGCAGAGGTGTTCGAATTGGTACCATTTTAGAAACATTTCTATGAGCTAGTCGGTCTGATAAATTATTTTGAAGACATAATGTTCATAGCCCTAAAACTAGAAAATATTCATATTTTAGTGATAAACAAGAGCAGTGTTGTCCGGGATGGTCCTATTTTAGAAACATCTCTCCTATCAATCACCTCTCTGAAAGTACAGTACCCAAAAGTGACGTTTTTTCACTTAAATGCGGGTATATCGCGGATCGTTCATCCAATTTTGTTGAAATTACATTCAGCTTAATATGACATTGAATGTTGAATAAGTTAATTTTATTAAGTATCAAACTCACTTGGAAAACCATTATGAATGAACGATGAATGCCGATATATGGCAAGCCCATTCATTTGTATTCACGCATGATATAGTTTTGCATCAGTGATTCGAATTTTGTTGAAATAGATTGTTCTGGATGTTAAGAAATAATAATTTGTTTTTGAAAATTGCGAAAAAAATGAAGTTAACTAAGCTTAGAAAAGAAAAGTTAACTTAGATAAGAAAATTAAAAAATTTTGGTAGACAATACACTTTTGCAACTCATACTCCAATTGCAACACATTCGAAGAAAGCGGTTCGAACAAACAGGCATTTAAGTTAATATATTCAAACATTACGAGAAACTTCTGTGTGCCCGTTTTAGTATAGTAATAAACGAGATAAATTCAAATTCAAAGATTGATCAAGTCAACATGGCTTCAGAACTTAATACTTCCATTTCATATCTGAAAATATCTTTGCGAATTGAGAATTATTGAGAACATAATCTAAACAACTGTTCCGTAAAGTATTGATAAAATTGAATAAAATAGTGTAGAATAACCCTGCACCTAATAAATTTTAGTTTTCAATATCGTTCCTTTAAGACGATACAATTCTAGTTTAGTCTGCAGAAAAACTTTACGAAAAGTGTAAATACGTTCATATGTTCGTGAGTACATAACACGAAAAATTAAATTATGTTAATTGTAATATTAATTCAAAAACACACAAAAATAAATATCGTTTAAATTAGTTCATTTAAATTATTTTATTTTTAAATATCAGAATTCTAAAAACAAAAAAAAATTCTCCGACACATTAAATAAATGATTGTTTGTGGCAAGAACTAACTACACTATTAAAAATGAAGATTTTTCAAAGAGATTTTTGTTTTTTTTTTTTTTTTTGGACAAAAATGTTTTTCAACAAAATTTACATTAATTTATATATTAAATAAAGATGGAAGAACTATTAAAATACACATATATCTATCAATTGAAGAATGTTATTAAAACTGACAGAAGACACATAACTGGATAATAAATATTCACTTACGACTATTTAACGAACGATTGTACATTGCGTTGTTTATAAAAAAAAAATAAAATAAAATTTATTTGAAAACATCATGCAGCATCCATGTTCTAAATTACAGTCTGTTGATATAATTACGTGGGAGGTTTCAAATATTGAAGAATTTGACTACATTCGTTATATTTCACACCACATAAACATTATTAGTTAAGTTTATAATTCAGTTTCTAGCATAGGCTCATTTATACTTAGTATGAATAGAGTATCATTTGGACTCAACTTTGTCCGTTTAGATTTACACAGGTACATATTTTACTTCATTGGATCTTGATCCAGAAATATGGTTCGCCAACATATATTTCATTTTTAGAATAATTAATAAAAAAAAAACTATAACGTTATAAAAACGTGGCACTATGAAATAAAATTTATCATGAATGTGATTAAAAACTTATTATTATTAGTACACAATCTTTATCCGATCATCGAGAGAAAATATTAGCATATGGTTCAGTATTAATGTTTGTAGTAGTATAATCATTAACAGCCTTAAAATAGACTAAATACATATTAAAATTATGAATATTCTATTGTAGTATGTTTTAATAAAATCACTTTCCATTAAAATTATAGTGAATCAAAACAGTTTATAAAAAAATATTTGAATCAAATTTGTTTTTATTTTTTTCTTCTCTTTAGTTAAAGGTTCGAGAATGCACAACTTAAATTCAACGTAACCTTTTTTATCTTGTTGTCGCACCGACGAATAGACTGTTAGATGGAGATTGAATATATTACTCTTTGAATGAACACCTTCATCAAAATTTTGTTAGAGCTTTCAATATTGTTGATAGTTTCATACATTAGACTAAATTTAATATACCTCTATATATTTCATATATACCGGATGTAAAAATAAAGATTCATTTACATACTATATAACAAATTTATCTCTATGAATATTAAATAATAAATTCAAAATTATTTTGCACTTTCTCTCTTCACTCTTGTTGCAAACACTTTGATTTTCGTGTTTGTAATTGTTTCGATAAAAGTAATTTTTCCATCTTCAAAGAAGGGATGGACTTAAAATTAGAATATTATTTTAAATTGTCTTTAGATACACATTACATCTATTAAATTATACATCTACATTGAATATAGTTTGTACATAGAGGTAAAAATAACTATCAGTCAAGTCAAACTCAAACTCGTGGCTGGCTGGCTGTTACATTTAATAAAGAGTTCAGAAAAATGATATATTAGGCATTTGGTTTAGATGTTTGTTTACGGCAAAAAAAATTAATGTATGTCTAAACACCTATCTAATATAATGGGAAGATGTTTCAATTTTTTTTTTCTTTAAAGTTTAACGAGACTAATAATTTATGTGTATTTTTTAACATACTGTACCGTAAATGTGGGAATATGGATTATAATAAATTGTTTACTTACTAAAATCATTTAGTCGATTTATTGCTAGCTACAAAATTAAATCGTACCCTAAAAGTATTCAAGTCAAAACATATTTTTAAGGCTTTAAACTAACTTTGTGTTTTACTTTTATGAAACAATGATCAACATAAGTTGCGTATTTAGGGTTACTTGATCTATACGGCTGGCCGATGATTTTTGAAGTGAAACTTCCTTAAGGAAGTACGAGCGCCAGGCGGTGTGGGGATAGGTATCGACTCTAGCGCGGTAAGGGGAACGCAGTAACCATATGATTTTTTTCAATATATAGATATACATTTAACATTGGCTAGTGGCGGAATTTATTTTTCTTTTAATTAATACACTTTAATTAGTCGGGCAAGTGTAAATATTTTTGAATTAAATTTATCACTAATATATTTACTTTCATCCATAAGTTTTTTAAAAATATTCACCGACAGTTTTACGAGAAAAATACAGAAATGTATCAATGTTTGAAGGTTTCCCCATAAGACCAATGTTAAATTGCTCAGCTTTAAAGTTAATTATTTATTTAAATGATCGGGCAATCTCCTTCAAATTTTTGGAATTTGTTTAGACATATTTAAACTTTGTATTAAAAAAAAAAATCATGCCTTTTATCAAAAGTTGCCTTGGTGCTCGTACTTCCTTAACATCGTTGAAATTTGAAAATCGACGAAAATCCGTTACGATAAAGAAACAAACACATAAATATACAGGATTAAGTCGGCGAGGGAATAAGATAGAATACATTATCATATAGCGCGTTCGTGCGCATGCCTAGAAGTTATATGTGTATAATGTGTGTGCAACCTTGCTACATATTTAATATTCTCGGTCTTCTCTTTGTGCGATGCTTCGTAGGGTCTCCAATGTCGTCTACTAAGCATTGTCCCTATGTGTGTGTGTTGTGTAGTGGGATATAATACTTACAATATATGTAATAAACATGTAAATAATAATAAACCTTATATTTATCCTAATACTCCTGATACTATATATCCATCTCAATCTCTCGTATGGTACTTTTCAGAAGTTTCACTTCTGCTGTGTGTGAATTGCACAAACACACACTTTTTTTTTATTGTAAGAGTTTTTGTAAGAAAAAGTTGAAGACAAACAATTTTTACTTTTTAAAAACAATAGCTTCAAACACACACATTTGCTCACATTTACATATGGTATATGATTAAAAAGGAATATTTAAATTAAATATAGCTGATTGATTTCGAGAGCCATAGTAGCAATTCTTTCTAGACCCATATAAAACCTATATTATCTCCTTTTGCTAGCAATAGGATAAGTTGTGATAAATTTTTCCAAAATTAGAACGAATTAATTCTTGAACATTTGAATAATAATTTTTAGTTAACGCTTCTTAAAAATTTTGAAATTATTATAGTACATAAAGTCAACTCTTTCTTAGTAAATTTCTTAATACATATGCATCTCAATGAATTATTTCATTTAAGAGTTTTATTAACCGACTTCAAAGAAGGAGGATCAAAATTCGACTGTAATATTTTTTTTTGTTCCTTTACCTTAAAACATTCGAATGGGTTAACAGCTTTTGATGACTTTTTTTTTATTTGAAAGCTGGTACTTCCCGTGTGGTCTTATTTCAATTTGGTCCTAATCTCATGTCCTTAGAGAGAGAAAGGGCAAAAACAATATTCGTGATTAAATGAATTCGTGGTTGTATAGAGCACTCGAAAGTAACAAATAAAAATTTTTAAACAAAAAAGAATCGCCTATAATCAAATTAAATAGAAATTAATTTTAAATTTGTTCCTTGTGAACAATTACCTTTCGAAGTCGGTGACAATCCTATCCTTAGCTAAAAAATTTGATTGTTTGGCGTCGACTGAAAACGTAATTGGTCACAAGGAAAGATTTAAATTTACTTTTTATTTCATTGTTTTGAAGGCGGTTATTTTTAGTATAAATTTTTTTATTAGCTTATATATTCAATGATTATTTATTGATTTATTTAAAAAATAATTTGAAACATAATTTTAATAAAAACAAAATCACCCACGTGTTTTTGAGGCTTGAATTGTATACATAAACATAAAAGTAATTTTTTTAAGTGAATAAATTTGACATGACTTCAAATAAATACTTACCAAAGTGTGCTATGCGCCCGTGGTCAATATGGGGTCACAAGTCTTAATATTAAACATGATATTAATCCTTCAAATTAGAGATATAAGTGGGTATCATCAGTCAGTTTTTAATGTGGCCTCCGTTTACATAGGCAGGCACTGAGTATAGACAACAACACAACAGGGTCATATTTGATCGGGGGCGCCGCCGACTTGAATATATTTGGCATTTATTTCCTCACCGGGTTGTCTAAGACCGCTGTGATCTTTCAGGTTTGTTTTTTTTATTTCTTATTATTATCTTTGAACAAGATGAATAATAGCGTAGACTTTAACATAACGACATATGAGCTATTTTGAATAGTAAACTTTTGTCTTTTGTAATTTTATTGTATTTTTTTGTTTGTTTTTTATTTTTTATTTTTTTTTGTTTTTTATTTTGTGGGACGGTTTTGTTGTAATAAATTTTCGAAAATATATTTGTTAAAATTTTAATGTAAATATTTTTTTAAGCTGATATAAAATGGCACAGAAAAGTATAATTTAACTCTTAGCATAATATTTATTAGGTAATATGCAATTCTTCAATGATAATGGTGGGTAACAAACGTCTTTTAGCAACCAAAAAATTCCCCGAAAATTTTTTCTAGAATAATCAATGAGTTTAGTTTAATATTGAGGCATTGGATTCAATTTAACTCTCAGTTAAAACAGATAAAATTTATGTTTTCGTTTATATTTGTATTTAAAATTATAATCGGGCGTTAGACGTATATGACTTCATGATGAGAGCGATATGAAGAAAATAAATATTTCATTTTATTTATTTATGCTTATATTTATGTTAATTATTTTTAATTTTTATTATTTACTATGTTTTAAGTTTTGATATATTGCATTTATATCGCGAAAACAAATAAATAAACCGGTGAACTTTAGCTGATACTTATACGGAGCTACGGTACCTCATAAAATTACCGCACGTATCTTTAGCTAAGATTTGTCGAAATAGTTTTGTAATATGATAAAAAATATTGCATATCTCAAAGCATAATAGGCTATTTTAAAAGAAAATAATATTAAAATGATATTGACAACTGTTTAAATCATCACAGGTTAATGCTTGGGTTATCAATTCATTACAGTTTTTACTTAATCGTATATTTCAATTGTATAGCCAATATTCGGAACAATTCTATATTTTGGCATTAACATATAACGCTAAAATTAATAAGGGTGATGTTTCGAGAAACGCAAATTTCTTCTAATGCGTGGCTTTCTATTATACAAAATGAATTAACAATACGTATTGAATGCTATTTTTCTATTTTATTTTTTATTCTATTTCTATTCCATTTTTCTTATACCTGACTTAATAGGAAATGATTCAATTTTACTAAAACTTAAATGTCCAAAATTTTAATGATAGTCTGTAAAAAAGTATAATATTCATCTTACAAATTCAAAGAAACTAATTGATGAAACATATAAACAAAAATTCCAATAAATGTTTACATTTTCAATAGAAACAGAATAACAACAAAAAAAAAACAAAAATAATTAATTCTTTTATAATTTGCCGAGTTGATAATTAACACTTCAGGGGTTTAATAACTTATTAAATTAATAAAATTTTAAAAGGTTTCTGTATACGATACGATGAGACAAGATATTAATAAAATAAATATATTTAAATGGAAAATATAATTTATCTAAACTAATAAAAATTATTATTTATTTAAAATATACTTCATTTATTAAACATATTGACAGGGTGTAATAGGATGGTTTTATGTCAGTTATTACTCTCTTCTATCCTGAAAACACGACTGAGTGATTTTAACAATTTTATATTGAGGGCAAATTCTTATTACCAGCGAAGTTTTTTCATGCTTTAAAAGACGGTAATCGCTGGGTGTCAAGTCGCTATGATCATGAGTGATTCCGCACAATATCTGTATTTAATCCATTAGTTCACAATGATTTGATAGTGCTTTGTACGAGGTGCGCAATATCCATCTTTTAATTTAATATTTTTTGATTGGAGAAAAATATCAAGAACAGTGAAAAAAAAAGATAAAAATCTATTATCTTTGATAAAATACCACTACTTTTTATCTTTATAGCTGACTGCCTGTATGCAAAATGAATTAATAATTAAAACAAATTTGTTTATAATTTCCGATTTCTGTTACACTGTGTATTATACCACACAAAATTACAAACGGTTCATTTAAAATTATACTTATTTAATAAAACTTATATTTAATAAAATATAAATAAAATAATATACCATAAATAATTTTTGAAAAAATTTTTAATTTGCATTTTTGATTAGATAAAATTCTCCAACATTTTTGTTGTCTTCAGTTCATAAAATTTATACCACTTGTTTTGTCATTTATACCACAATTTAAAAAAAATCAATAGTAGATACCAAAAAAGTCTGCTGCTACGTGTCACAAGGCTTTCTTTTACTATATACTAAGTATATACAGCATATATTATTTGTAGTGGTCCAATTAAACTGATCGGATTTTTCGGACGATACAAATCGTTTTATTTCATTTCAATGATTCTAGAGAATTTATTTTATACACATTTATTTTTCTTTAACAATTGTGACACGTAATGATCAGTCTTAAAAATATTTTTTTCGACTTACAAAGTGATGTCAAGCAACAGTAGGAGGAACAGCCAATAAGATCCTATACGCTCTATTCGGTAAAACACTAGCAGTAAAACATAGACATTGAAGAGCATGAATAGAGCTTTACATTCGTGAGAAAATTTCTGGTAAATATGGAGATCCGTGACAAAACCTAGGTGCACCATTCAGGTACTTGTTGTTCCCATAAAGCAACAGCAAAGCTTAATACCATCAGTTTTTTAATTAATCGTATTCAGATAATTTTCTACATTTATGAATTGTGAAAAAATTTTAAATCCCAGATTGAGACATCACATCTACCTATTGCCGTTCTGGGGATACGGACCTAAAAATGAAATGCTATCTTTCTCTTAAATACCGATATTTCGTAAGCCGTTTTTACCATCCAATTTTCAGGAGGTATATCTATTTAAACGAATTTAAACCGATTTTGATAAAAAAATTTTTATGTTCGCGTATGTTATAGGTGAACATAAGTGATTTAAATATTGTTCAAATCGAATACTCAAGAAATAAATAAAAAAGTCTATGAAATGCAGAAAATGCGTGTTTTGATTTTCATATCTAAATCCCAACTCATTCAATGACGACGGTCCTACTTTTAAAATTCACTCATATATTACGAGGAATTTGTTTAATTTTGTCAGTTCAAATTTCTATTAGATGGAACAATAAATTTTGAATAAATGTGTAAAATTAATAGCATAAATTATTGTTTATACAAACATTTAAAACTAATAATACAAAATAATCTAAAAACTATTCACTAATTTCTATATTTAAAAAAATTAAATTAATTAGTTAAGATTATATATTAAAATATTTTATATTTATTTAAATTTTCTAGCTATTAAGATAAAACTAGTAAGTCCGTTGTTAATTACTTTTAGTCACACACATGCTAAATAATAAAAATGAATACATAAATTTATGAAACCGGAACGGAATCAAACTTTTTATATATTTTAAATTTTGGTATACACAAAGAAATTTTACGAACACTCGTTCATTCATATTAATTAAAAAACATGCGAAGATGATAGAAAGCTATTGTAATCGAATAACGATAAATGCTCCTACTTAAAATTCAAGTTTTTAATTTTCATAGAGTACATGTAGAATTCGGAAATCCAAACAACATTGCTTAATTGTCAACATCATATCAGATAGTATTTTACAACTGTAAAAGTTTCACATAGAAAAAATCTTATACCTTTAAATACATTTCATAATATATTTTAAAACCCAAAAAAATTATAATTACATAAAACTTTTAAGTAAAAATTCGTTTGAAAATATACATAATGATGTCGAAAGATTTTGAAAAATCGCTCACAAGTTATTTATAATTAAATATATTTAGTTTAATTCTAATAACCTTTAATAAACATTGTTTTAAATTATTTTTCAATAATTACTATTTAGAATAAAAGAATGTTGTATTTACCAGAATTTGAAAATCATCTAAGGAATGATAACACATTTCATTTGCCGGTTCTTTCATTTATGTCACTAAAAGTTCAATTTTATCTAACTACAGCAATGACAAAAGGAAGTGTTATGATTTTAAACTACTGAACCGATTTTTATGAATAAGGTGTTAATCCATTTCTTCATATGATTTTACTGAAATTTGCCGCAGTGGATATCAAACAAAAGAGCACAATTAGTACATTTAATTACCAGAAAACAGTGTGTTTATAAATAAAAAATACATTTTAAATATAAAGTCAGTTTTAAACCTTCTAAACCTTCTATAAGAAGAATTATTGTTCAAATTGGATGTTCAGAAGAAAAGTGATATTGAGAGGATAGCCGTGATCACATGATACCTTACCATAATAGTTTGTTTCTACTTAAACATTTATATTAGGGGTGTAAGGCGGCAACTGAGACTATACGGCTATCCACTGAACATCACGTTATCCAATTTCGAACAAGAATATTTACTTGTTTCGTACTTTTAAGGGTACATTTCTGCAGTAATATTTTAGTTCTTATTTGTGTATTGGATTTTACCCATACCTTGCTAAACTATTATATTATATGTATTAACAGATCATATTTTAGACATCGCACTGCTGTGCGTGTCATACTGAAATCAATGTGTAGCTTAGATAGTTTATATAAGTTTTATGTAAAATTTCAGTTGATTAAACACATACAACCAAATTTTTAAGATACTTGCAAAAATATTGATAATTCATTTTGTGTAATTCAAAACCGGTTACAACAACAACAAAATGCTTTAATTTATTGAGCAAACAGTCATTAGTGATGCAAATTTGACTACCAACGTTTATCATACATCTGTTTTATGTTAATTGGCGTAGGAGGATCACAAAATCCATTAATTGGCTTACAAAAATAATATTAATAAGAAATAAAATAAAATACACAGAAAATTATTCATAATTTTTCTACGATATAAAATAGGTACAATGAACTCAGAGAGAGAAAAAAAAGTACCTTTATAAAATACCATATTTATGGCAATAATCAAGTAAAAAAAATTTGTTTATATCCTCAAATTCATAAAAAATGATCGTTGTTTTCAAAAACATCTGATAGTCTTCTTGAACGCAAACCAGAATATTCATTGTTTCACCAAGCAATAAATAAAGTATGCTCTTTTTACTTACCTTTTACAATTTTTCACAATTAACAGCAGAACTTGGTGGTACTTGAGTATGCAAAAATAGAGATTTTGTTATGTTAAACTCAAATATTAAGGAACCGGATTAAACAAGACGTACTTTTGTGTGACCCCCTTTCCTATTCGCTCCGATATAAAGTTTGAAGCTATTTCTATGATTTTTTCTAATTGTAAGAAAATAAACACTTTTGAGCTTTTTGAATTTACAATGATTCGTTTTTTTTTACGAAAAATGCTTCGATTTAATTGCGGAAAATAGACAACGTATTTATGTAAACTAGAAAGATGTGTTTTCTACGATGTTAATGTGAAATGAAGAGATATGATATTAGGAATCAAAAGAAAATTTATGATTTCAGGAATTCTCAGAAAAGAAAGAAGTGACTATTTATTTACTATTCTGATTTTTCAAAAATGTTCTAGTGATAGATACTCGTTTGTATGAACTTATTTTATTAAGAGTTATTACTGTTTTATTGCACTTTATTGTACAAATTATTTTAGCATGAACAAAATAATTTAAAATTAAATTACCTGAACAAAAAAATATACAGAGAAACAAATGGTTAAAATTTATTTGAGTTTAATTAATAAATTACAGGTGAAATGTTTGTTTGTTCATCTTTTTGTTCTTTAAAACCAGACAAACATCGATGTTTATTTGTCAGACAAAGATGTGGGTATATGTAAATAAAATACAATACGCACAGGACAAACGTACAGATTGAAACAATTTAAAGTAGTTTTTAAATTAAGTTGCAATTTAATTTGTTTTATTGCCAATTTAAAAAGAAAATATCTTAATTGTAGAAGTGTATAATATATATATATATAATACCATACTACATATTATATTTTGTTTTAAACAGCAGCAGTTAGTTATGCTATGCCACTTAAAAAGAAATACCTTAACGAACTAGCATGCACATTTACAGAATCTTAAAGGATTCCATACGTATACTATCTGTATTTTTATACAGAAAAGTCACTTATAAATATAATGCCATTGATATACATAAATTAACGTTAAACAAAATGTACGTATGATTGGCATCGTAAGAGAAATTTTATTCTCATTTATTTAGGAGTGTGACAGTTTAAAGATCTTTTAATTGTCTTAATTAATACTACTTTATCAATCAAATGATATAAAAGTCTGTGAATGGTGTATGATTTTACATACGAAATTTTTCTAAAGTTATTAATAAATATTAAAGAATAATTATTTATATATGCGATTAAACATAATTACAAATTCTTACAATTTTTGTGTAAATAACTGCCATTAAATTTCATTTTTATAATTATTGTTTAATATTTGTCTGTCAAATTGTACAGAATTCAAAAAATTGAACAAATACATTATATTTTCTAGAATGCGAATGTTTTATTTTAATTATATTTTCTAGAATGGTGAGACACTTGTTCTTTTGAGTTTGTGAATGAATAACTTCAGTAAAATGAGTTTTCGGTTCATGAATTCGATATTTAAATGATAAATGATGGAAAACTGAACATCCACTCTAACATCACATACACAGACAAATGAAACGAAAATTCGTCTACCTCAAGACTACCTTCAGGCATAGCATACTGATTTTCATGAAATTGAAATGATTAAAATTTTTTCTGTACGTAAAATTACACCGAAGATTTTGTTGTTACAAAATTAAAAATTAACGTAGTCGTTTTTATTAAAGTCAATCATGGATATTATCCTGACGGATTTTAATTTCGATTTAAACTTATCGAATCTGATCTGATTAGATATTAAAATAGTTAAAACACTGATATTGTCACGTAGTTTATTTAATTGATGAATTCGTGTTTGTTTTAACTTCTAAATGTATAATACCTATCAATTAAATTGTATTTTGATACGGACTTTTTTTTTAGACAAATAACAAATTAGCATTTACAAAACACAAGATTTTTACAAACGCATTTTTGTATTTTCATTTTTTACCAATAAATTTTTGCAACTGTGACCCAATAAAACTATACTTGAATCTGACGTTTATTATTCGACATTTACTTAAATAAAGAGCAACTCAAAAAATATTCGAATTTCAATCCCCAACAAATTTCAATGTACTTTAGTAGATTATTTGAGTCAAAAAATTATTTCATTGTTTTTTGAAAATATTGTTTTTGAAAACATCAAGCTGTATTTAATATGTATTATGGTTATTTATTATAAATTCATCAAAAATTTGACTAGTTAGAGTAAGTTCATTTGATATCTATGACGTAGACCGAAGAATGTTAACTGTCCACTTTTATACCCGGATTCTCAAATTATTTACAAAAACTTACAAAACTACAAACCTATCCCCATCTCCTCGGCGAATAATGACGATCAGCTAATTCATACTGTTAGTATGTCGCCTTTATAGTCGAAAAACTTATTTAAAAAATAAAAAAAATTTGTTTTAGGAAATTAAGGCAAAATCGAAATTAATAACGAAAACCTTACTTCGAATAAACGCAAATTATTTTCAATGGCACAAAATCCTACATATGATTCAAACATGGTTTTTTAAATTTTTATGAAATTATCGTTCTATCAGCACTGAAAAATCGCACATTCATCAACTATACTTATTATTTCGAAGTGAAAAAAATAGTTAAATTTAACAAAATTAAGTAATTTTTTACACTACTAATTTTTACACGGATGAAAGACTAATCGGCCTATGAACGATAAATTTTATGTTATTACATCCGTAATAAACAATCCAAAATATATTTGTTACCAATTTTTCTAACAAACTCGAAACTAATACTTAGTTAAACATAGTTGAAAGCATGGAGTACAGATTATTATATTTGGTATAGAATTTTTTGCTAAGAGCTACACATATCTTTTCTTTACTGAATCAAAGACATAACAAATTCTGCCCTGATACATATAATCAATAATAAATTGAAAAAAAAGAATGCATTAAGCACTCACTATGCTCGTCTCCGTACATTATAAAAGTAATGTTGTTAAACAAAACTAAAATTAATTAAATACATCAAATGAATTAAAATATGCCATTTATTAGTTTATAATATGTACTATAAAAACAAAACCATTTAAACATACATTGAACAGACGGGACGGTAACAGGCGCTGTGATTATTAGACGATGCGGACGACACAGTCGATAATAGTATGGCTTCTTTCATAATGTAAAGAAGTTGGGTGCTATAGTCTCTTTGAAGTTTTTGTTTTTATTTTTTTCAACATTCTGATAGGCAATTATTGAAATCATCCTGAAAATTGAATCGAAAACATTATGATTTGTACACGATCTTAAGATGACTGCGATACTTTAATATTTTTAACACATAGCTAGGATGGCGATATTTCTATAATAATTGAATCTAATTTTTATTTATTTGTTCGTGTAAGTCTGTCATTATATTTTTTAGCATTAACACGAACAAGGGCGTTATAATGAATGATGATGAGTCACCCTGGGCTGCCTGGTAATTTATGATGATGATAAACTATACCTAGAGCTGTCGCGGAAGCACGATTTTTTGAAAATGATAAACTCACTAATATTAATATCGCAGAATCTGTTCAAAAAGGGAACTGAAGATAAATAATAAGAAGAGTTACGTCTTTGGGTATTGTCTACATCCTATGCATGAATAATTAAACTGTTATAATTATAAACATTGTTAAACTAAATATTTCAGTCAGTGATTATTTTATATGTATTGTGATAACCTAAGAACTTATTAACTTTCATCTATCCCTTACTGTTAAAGACGTATCACCATAGGTCCATGGGACACAAATAATATTATTGGGTCATACAACCATAGATCAATAAGTTCTCACTCGTTGAATTATTGCGACGACGAACAGGCAGGCAGATAGATAAAAATAGGTATAAATAATTTATAAATTTTGTTATTGTCCTCAATTGTTCAACGATACAAACTTAGGTGAAAACAATTTAAAATATTTCCTATATAAAACTATACAATTATAATTCATGCTAAGAAATATTTACAGAAATGCATTCATATCACTTCCACTGTAAAAAGTCAAAAAATTATAATATATATATATATATATATATATATATATATATATAAAAGAAATTTATCAATATATACATATATGATCGATGTTTTTATTTAAATATTTGTATACATAATTAATTGGCATTATGTAGAAAATATTTTAACATTGTAACAAGTAAATTTTCATTTTTAGTTTAGTCTATCATTTAATGTAATTGATCACTTTACTAACAAATAGCATATTCAATGATCAGGTAATTCTACTGGGAAGTTCTTGAATTAATTTAACCTACAATTTGCATTTCAGAAATAAAAACGAATATTATGATTCTTTAAACAGTGCATTTTTTTTTTTTTTGGGAATTAACACTTCCAATTTGTACTATAAATATTGAAATATCTATCAATAATTTATGAAATAAATATGCTTGTAAGTCTAGTATTTAATATTTACAATCTTAATGTCCGTTATCACAAAATTTCATTCAGATAGTTTTATTGGTCTGACCACTTAAAATCATATCAACCACGAGCTGTGATGCTCGTTCTGTGTGTAACGTATGGACTATGTGCAGTTAATATTATAACGTTCAAGCATTCCAAAATAACAAATATTTTAACTGTCTTAATTAATCACGCTGTTGGTGATCGCTGTAATCGCAGATGAAAATAGTCGTCATTTGTATTTGAGAAGAAACAAAAAAAAAAAAATTATATGAAAAAAAATAAAAACAATAATATATATTGAAATATATGAGTTGTGTCTAGTTTTTGTTTTTGTTTTTGTTTTTTTAAAGTATAGAATCCATTTCTCATTCGTTGTAATTTTATTGCTTAATCTGTTTTGTATAATAATTTGGTCTATTAGTTATAGAGATTTGAATACTGATCGGCACTCACTCAATCGAGTGAGTGGTGGCTATTGGAATCTACCTTTAATGACATATTATTTACATTTGAAGAGTAGTTCTTTTTATATAGCTCTCAGTGGGACCATGACAAAAATTTATTGAAATTTTTCATATGAGTCAAGAATTCTTTTTGCAAAAATTTCATGTTGTTTACATTTGAAACATTTTTCATTACATGCCGCTACGTGTAGGCTTTATTAATACAGATACATTCTCGTTGCAGTCGTATTTACACTAAGTAAACTTAGATTAGTAGTCAGTTTGGTTATTATTTGATCCTTAAATTTATAAAATCGTATAATGCCATTTTTTCTAAAATTTGTTCGTCAAAGAAATAAAAGCATGATGTAAATTGTTTACTGTTAAAATACTATCTAATTAAAATTTAATTATGCCAATGGTTTAATTGGAATCAGCAGTAATAATTTTAACGATGTACTACTACATTTTGACTCTCTTATTAAAACTCATGAATGAATGTGTGTGTGACACACTGTATATTCAATTAATCCAATATTGTTTAAGCTACTAACTTATTATAATCATCATATAAAATATAAACCAATTATTATATTGGTATCTTTTTTTTAATCAAAACAAAATGATGTATAACTATCTCTCTTATTCTATAGTATAATTCTAAATCGATTATATTATACCTATTATTTATTTATTTATAAATAATATTTTAATAATTATTAATGTATATATTTGTTGAAAAAGATATTGATTGATTTATTTTTAAATAATTGTGATGTTTAAATATTTATTCTTCTTCTAGTTTTTTTTTTTATTTTGTATTATAGTTAAATTTTTTATTTTATAAATTATTTGTTTTTAAATAAAATATGACTGAACAGTTTGTTTAAAATATTTTAATCATTTTTTATGTTTATGTAGATCAATTTTTGATTGAAATATTTTGGTAAATCATTATACGCAAATATCAAACGAATAATTAGATGTGTTAGGAATTGTTGAAAGTATATTCCAAGAGCTAACAGTGGTTAAGTTTGAAAGTGCAGGAAAGCCAACAAGCACCCTCGATATATTTTTAATTTCAAATCATTTTCATATGAAATATGAATTGAAAGAAGTAGTAGTTGATGTATAGGAGCAACAGAAGCTAGGTACTTATGCGTTTTTAGGTTTTTCCTAGTGACATCATGCATATATCTCTTTTAAGGTAGACATACATATTCTGCCCTTTTCCCATGAACATTGTAATTTGGAAACGAGAATAAAATCGAATTTTTGATAAGCCAGTATATCCACATTAGTTTATAAAGCGACGTGTTTTAACGGCTTCGTATGCTAAAGATCGCATTCTTCTATCATGTGTAAAAGTATATTAATGTAACTTAAGCAGGAGTTGAAATGTACATAATTAAAGAAATGTTTGGTAGAATAGAGGGGGGGGGGGAGTTATGGTAGATTCTGTATTAGGGGTGTGCCGACTATCCGTAATCGTACCCGCGGATATTTGCAAGAGAAATGATCCGTTTATCTATTCATTTCTTTTCAGCGGAGCTTAAACGGATCTTTTGCATTCTTATGTTTTATTCCGTATACGAATTTATAAGTAAGAGTAGAAATAAAATAATGTTAAATCCCATTAAATTAATCCTTATCTCTTAAAAATTGTATATAACCTATATAATTTGATATAAATTTAATATTTCAACCTTTCCGGAGCACACACATGGCCACGGATTATTTTAGTTGAAAAATTAAATTCCTTATCCGTATCCATGGACACTGATCTGGACACTGATTATACGTATCCGTATCCATATCCACGGATCCCCATTTTCAACGTTACAAGATTCTTAAAAAAATGAAAAAGTTTTTCTATTTTATTTCATTTGTTAACATCTCGATTTTAAGCTAAAAGTGTATTTGGATTACGTTTATCACATACATACATACACACGCATATACAGTGTTTTCTACAAATCGTCGACCTACTATACGAAGTAATTATGTTGTAACAATCATAGTGAAAATAAACATTTTCTCTTAGGCTATAAAGGATGTTTAGACAACTGCAAGTAGTTGAATAAATCGTAGGTACCCTTTTGCAGCCCTTGTAAACATAGTTTAACCTAAATATTGAGAAATCGCATGCTGTTAATTACATTTGCTTGCATGTCGTTTATAACATCTGCTTTGACATTTAGCAATAAAAGCAAAACAAAACTTAAAGACTGTAAATTGAACGTAAAATACTTTTTTCTTCTAATTGTTTGTTGTTCTATAAAAAAATAAATAAATAAAAACAATTAAATAAAAGTAATATGAAAAATGATTATGCAAGCAAACTGATATAGAGGAGGTAATTAATTGATATTTTCATAACAATAATAAATAATAATTAATAAATTTAATTGTTAAAAAAATAAAATAAAAAACAAATACAATGAATTGAATTGAATATCATGCATCATGAGTTTCATATTATATTATTAAAACGTGAAGATATTATTCATTCATGCATCACCGATAATACTTTCGCCATATTTAAATTTTTTCTTGTTTTGTTCGTAAAATTCAATTTAACAAGAAATTAATAATAACGAAAAATGCAGTAATAGCTTAAATAATGTTGAAATGAAGTTCTTTAGATTGAAACAGGGGATTTATAAATTGTGTGAGATAGTTATTATTGTTAAATTTGTAACATTTTTTTTTTCTAAGTTTGTCAAAATAATGTTGTATGGCTGGTTGTGACGAATGAAATTTCACTTTATTGTCCTCTATATGATATGGCGTACTTTTTTTTGTTCGAGCAAAAAATCGATAATTTGAATTTATATTTTAAATTCTATTATGGCACTTTTGTAAAAGCTACTCTTTACATTTATGTAAATTTCGATAAATTTTAAAAACCAAACTTAAATAAGCGTTTCATGATTACTATTACTGTCGAGTTCAAAAATATTTTAATTCGATTTCAAGAATTTATTTATATAGCGACGTTTTGGAACCTCTTCCGATTTGCCCCTCCGATACCTGGCTGTCAGACCCATAAACCGATACTCTATCGATGTGTTAATATCATCAAAAGCATGCGTCAGCCTCAAAAACTTCTGGGCGGGTATTTTTAATGATGCCATTTAACAAACGTCACAAGGAACAAGGAAAATTTCATTTTTATATAAAATGAAGTCAGCTTAAAGCTACCGGATGTTTTTGTAACTACAATATATAAAAGTCATTTTTGCATTTAATATTCAAACTCAGTCGGTAAAGTCGTTTTGGAGTTATAGCTATTTAACTAAATGCCGCGAAAAAATGAAGTCAAGCTACAGAAACTGAATTTTAAATGTATTTTTCTATTATCCCATAAAACTTACTTTTTTTACTTTTCAAAGAGGAATGATTACCCCTTTTTGTATCTTAGTCATATCACTCATACGTTTATGAATAAAAGCAGATCGTGTTGTTTAAAGTTTGAATCGCTACTTAATATTGACCGCACAAACAAAATTTTGGTATGGATATTCATAGAAACACTTAATTAGTACATTTCCGACTGTCCGTCGATCCGGCGATAAACGAAAAGAGATAGCGAGTTGAAATTTTGTTCACCTATTCTAAGCATAAAAAACAGAGTATACGTTCGTCAATGAGCATAGTCAGTCCATTAAGTCCAATAGATACTCGACCCAACTTTTAAGCTATGAAAGATAGAAGAAAAGATGAAATACATTTTGAAACTAACAACATTATTTGTTTGAAACATTTTTTCGTAAAAAATAGTCTAAACAATCAAATTCAATAATATGTAGAGTATATAAACTATTAACTATGTTGGTTGTTATCTTCACTTGTTCATTTTTATTACCAACAATATACAAAGAAGTTGTATAGATACTCCAATAAAATAAAATCCAAGCATTTATGATAGATTCTGTACACACACACAATACCATACTGAATAACAACATTAAATAGATAATTTATAATACAATAAGTTAAATAAATATAACATCACACAGGTAAAGATTTCTTTTTCGGATCCTATGTTGTTGGTATGTAAAACATTTTTTTTTTTTTTAAATATATTTAATATTATTATTAATAAAAAGTATAATTAATTGTTATGAAATGTCAGTTGATTAAAATTTATTTTTATTTAATAGAGAATTAAATATATGTTGTACATATTATTATTATTATTATAAATGTCGTCGCTATCAAAGCTGATGAACACTATTATTATATTTTAAGGTTGTGGTACTTTTGTGCATGTTTGTGTGTTGAAACGTAAATTAACAACGGTGGTTCATTTTAATAACAAAGTGATCTGTTGAATATGAAAAAAAAAACATCATTTAAAACTTACGTGTAATATAAAATCTTGATTTATATTATGTCACTGTGTTTTATGACAATTATTATTACCCATTAAGGATATTCTTTGTTAAGATGTACTCATTACTCGAGTAGAGTTAAACTCATATCTGACCAATAAAAACCTTTAAAATTGGTAAGATGTGGAAAAAAATAGTATTGGAAACGGAAGAGAATATAACAATCATGAAAGGAAAAATAATTTACGGGCGTGAGTTTTTAAGGATTAAACCGAGCTTACTTCTATTTCCAACAGAACTACAAGTCCTATAGAAAAAAGTAATAAAAGGATCTACTTTTGTATTTACACTTTTTTCACATAACTTCAAAATTTTTATTTTTTTCAAAATAAGGTGAAAAAATAAATATAAATAAAAAAAAATAAATGTTTTTGAAAAAAATTAATAAACAACCAAAAACTTGGTTATTTCAATTTTTCATATAAATTTTGATGTTATGTGAATAAAGTTTTAGATCTTTTTATTACTTACAACTTAGCGTATAAACTTTTTTCCATAGGAGTTACTATAATTTATTTTGATTTCAAAAATTATCGACTCTGGTCTACAATGAATTACTATTAAATAAATTGAATGTATTCATTATTATCTCCAGTAAAAAAGTAATATATTTAAAAAGTTAAAATATTTGATAAAAAATATTGTCCAATTTTCCATCTTTGATGTTACCTTCGCGGTAGTTCGAAAACTACCTTTGGATTGATAATTTTACAATTAAAAAAAAAAAAAAAAAATTATTTGAGCAAGAACTTAAGTAGTGAAAAACGTTATTTGATGACCTGAATGATAAAATGTCATTTTATGGCCTCTTTGGTGTTTATATTAACAATGAACATAGTTTCAGTGAATTTTAAAAATTACATTTCGGTTGTATGTATCAATTGAATAACAAAACGTGTAGATCATTCAGTATTATTTCATAAATGGTTGTTCACCTTGATAGATAAATTATAGATCATTATTAATATTATTAAATTTAATTAAACATATGCTAATGAATGGTATACATATATACTATAGATACATTAGGTGAAAGAGCTAGTTGTACTTACTGATTACCCACATTCATTACAAACGTTCACTCTTATATTATTATACAGTTTTTGAATGAACACAGGAACAGTCCTGTTGGTAGAACGTGGTATAAGAATACTATATGAAAAAAAAGTTTAAAATTCTCAAAAATGATTCAATTTCCGCTTAATGCTAATTTAAGAGTACAACCTTCTTTTAATTCGTTCTGAAACTTTGTTTTTGTAAATCTTTATCTTCTAAATGCATAGCAAACAAATGTAATAGGAACAATATTTATTGTAGAAAGTCAAGATAATAGTTATATACTTTTTAAAAGAAAAAAAGCATCAATTTTAAATATTGAAACTGTAAATAAGTTACATAGGTAAAAAGAGTGATGTACAATTCTACGGTCATATTGGAATCAAATATTTCCCGGTGAATTGTTGAAAAATTTTTCGCTAGAATTTCTCGGGATTTTGATAACCTTATATAATCTTGGGCCTATTGAAGGAGATATAAACAGCAATGACCTTAAAAAAAATGTTTAATGTTACAAAGGACAATTTACTACGGCTAGCTCTGCGACCAATAGTCCAGTATAATTATTTTGAATTATGAATCGTTGAAACATAAATCTTTAAATATATTTATTGTATCAGTAACAATAAACATTCTGACTGAGTAAATGATTTATAAGAGTATCTTGTATAAACTATAGGATTATTACTCTTAATAGTATTATTTACCGGGTGTTCAAGTATTAAAAATACGCATGGGTAAGGATATTAAATAATGAATATAATTGTGTTCATACTTTAGTTTGGTTATAAATAATAGTATAGCTATTTCAATTTTGCAGCACTTAAATAGAACCTAAAAAACACTTAATTTTGAATTTTTGAACATATTGAAATTCAATTTTGAATTAACTAGCTCCGCTTGCTTAAGTAGTATTTAATAAAGATTGAATTTAATTTTATTTGAATCTTGTTTTTTCTATTACTGACGATTTTCGAATAATCGTTAAATCTGTTTATTTCCCTTTTAAACAATTTCCTCTGATGGTTGAGGTGAAAAAATTTTGTACAGATCTTTTCCAAGTACTGCCTGCTAACATTAATAATAAAAAAAATGATTTATTTTTCACGACAATTTTATTTAAAGAATTATTAAGTCTATAAAGTAAATAAGTTATGAGTAAGTGCTCCATTATACACAATATCATCTATAAAAATGGGCATATATGATTTTTCTTGCTTTTTAAGGAAATAATAACTATCAGAATATAAAAATAGAGTTTAAGTCTTAACAGAATTATGAGCCAGTGTAAATTTTTATATACCCGGTAAAAATAAAACTCTATTTTAGGTAATAAAAAACTTATATGTATTTCATTACATATTTAAGGAAACATAAATAATTTTGTTACTTAATCTATACATGTGTAAAGGCAAGTTAGTTAACTTAGATACTAATAAAAGTAGTTTACTATTTATTTCATTAAAAATATTTTAGTTATTTGTTATAAAAATCAAAGTAGGTAATAATTCATTTAATAGGACCACCACAATTCATCGTTTAGGCATTGATACATTCAAAACTGTAATGTTTGAAATCTTGTACATGTTCTATAATTTATTAATATCCAGGTGTTTTTGAGTTTTAATAAATTATAAATTATTTTAATCTAATTTATAATTAATAGTAAATTCTGATATACTAAATAATTCATTCTTGCACAACTTGGTGATGATAGCGTTATTGAACTAAAACGAAAATTAATAATAATTCTAACTATTTTTGTTTTTTAACAAGCTATTTTTTTTTAAATAACGATACTCCTACAATTTTTTCCTGAAATAAAACTTCTTTAGATTCATTGTGATTTTAAACACGATGAAATGAAAATTCGTTACGAAAAAGAAACAAACACATATATGTATAGGATTAAGTCGACGAGAGAAAGAGAATTGGATATACATTATCGTATTCATATACATATACGGTTGTGCGCATGTCTAGTAGTTAAAATGTGTGTGTGACCTTGCGATATATTTTATATTCTTGGTCTCCTCTTTGTGCGATGCTTCGTATCAACGACAGTGGGTTTACTAAGCGTTGTCCATATGTATTCGCTTTGTGTAGTAGGATATAATAATAATATTACATTATATATGTAATATAATATTATGCATTAAAATATTCAATAATTTTGAAGCTTGGAAAACAAATAAACCTTACATTTATCCTAATTCTTTTGATACTGTCAATCACTCGTAGGCTACTTTTCAAAAGTTGCATTTCTGCAATTGCACACACTCGCTTTTTTTTAATGTTGAATTCTTCGCTAACTTTAAAACACTCCGTAGCTTGTTAATTGATTCATTTAGGACTTTAAGACAAAGTGTCTAACAGTTTTTCAAAGTGCCAGACTTTTTGTAATTACTATTTCAAACGAATTTGCTGGCAAATAAACAATTTTTGTAAAGTTTGAAATATTGTATTTTGTCTTTTCGGCAAGTATATTAGCGAAAAGTTATAATTTAATATAAGCTATAATAAAAGAAAAAAAATCAAAAATATAATGAAAAAAGGGAAACAGCAATCCCCGTTTTGAAAGACACTGAAGATTTTGAAAAATCAACTTGAGTGAGGAGTCAGTGAATGAATGAAGTGAAGAATTGTCCCTAAATATTTTACAAAATAACTGAATATGAAAGGGCTTTTGTACTATTTATTTTATGAATGCAAACAAAGTAATGTATGATATAATTAATATTTTATCATAGAAGCTAGTCTCATTAACAAAACAATATTACAACATTAGACTGTTATTACACTAGTCTTGTTATAAAAAACAGTTGATAGTTTCCGTTAACAGCACATTTGTTAGATAAAGTTGCGAGAAACGAATGCATTCATAATTACTAGATATTATAATGTTCCTATCTATATTTTTATTTTAATTAATAAAAATTACTTTCAAATGTGCAATATAAAATACGTTTTAATTAATCACAAATGAAGTTAACAACTAACTGTGGTAATTGTTTTGAGTCTCGACACATAGTTTATTATCAATGTTGGAATATTTTTAGTAATTGACAGTTAAAAAACACTATAATTATACACACCAGATAGTTAATTATAAATACATTAATAATAATAATATTTATTGCTAATATATATGTTTATAAGGTCAATTTTGAGCCCAAATTGTGGTGAATTGAAGCAGTTTGTAAAAAAAATGTTTCAAGCAAAAGTTGGTTATTTGCGAAAGAGAAATCTGTCTATCTTTGAATTTTTGTAAATTGGATTATTGATGATCCTTTATACTCAATTGACCAATATTGCTCATTCACTTAAATTCACTTTTTATGTCTAGAATACGTCACAAATATTGTATAAAAAACGTATTGGGAATCTATTAAGATAAGGTTCTTAGCGCACATCTAAATAATAATAAAGAAATCTGAATACAAAATGTTAGCTTTCTACGAACCTTTAAAGTTATTTAAGTTAATTATAAGGATAATTACATAAGTAGATGTGATTGAAAAAGTGTCAACAGATCTGTTTCCATTAGTACTTGCAGATAATTATTGAGACATTTTTGATGCGAAGGAAAAAATCTTATTAAAGAGAAAGCAATTGCTTGTAAAGAAAAGTAGAAAAATTATTAATTAATTTCGAATTATATGTTCTTGTGAAATTACTGTTTATCAATAATTTTTTTATATTTTGAAAAAAGGTAAAAATTTTTCTTCAAACTGTTTTGCGATTTTTATGCCCATTTTCGAGAAAACGACTCAAGTGAATCAAGGAGAATTCTATGAATTTTTTTTAAATAGATTTTCGAACTTTTTCGCTTAGTTAACGCAATGATATTTTTATTTATTCTTAATATTCGAACATTTTTTATAAATTAAATTGATTTCAAAAAGTATGACATATCTTTATTATTGATGGAAAACGTAAACTTGTTATGTTTATTTTTTTAAATTAAATTAGTTAATTAGCTAACTTTTAAAATCAAAAAAAAATATATGTGCAGCTGCAGTTTGTATTATGAAAAAAAGTATCCTTCAATAAATTATTATAATAATACATATATAATTAATTAATTAAAATTTATTAATATAAGATAGGCAAGAAATTTTTATTTTTATCTTTGTTTCAAATGGAATTATTTTATATCAATTATAATATTATATTGAATATACATAAACTAATTACCTCATAATTATTCATTAATTACCGACGACAATTATTTATATATAATTAACTATAAATTAGGAATTAAGCAATAAATATATATGTTTTTAATTTATTCAATGTTAAACATTATTAGAAAGAATTTCAATAATTTAAATGGGAATATTTAGATTATACCCCTACGGTTTTTCTTCTTTCTAATAGATAATGTAATTTTATTAATCAATTCCAAGATACGTATTATTTTATGATATATACATTATTTTTTAACAACGTGATTCCAGCATGGTGGGCTCATATTAAAATATTTTATTAAATTTTGAAATAATATTAAAAAAAAAAAAAAAAATAGTAGAAAAATGTACTTGAATTATTGAGTTTGTTTGTTTAGTCGGAGATTAACAGGTTATATTCATTCTAAGTAGTAAAATTTTTTGATTACGAATCTTCGAAATCGAAAAAGTAAAAATGATATTTGGAAAATTTCTTCACGGCACTGTTGACAGCAATTATTGATATAGCTATAATGCCGTAGAAATCGTTTTGAAATTACATGCAATTTTTATGGAATAATTTACCCATAAAATTAAAGCTTCTTTATTCGATTAGAAAAAGTTGAAATATTAAGAAATGTAACAGTAAGTAAATGTAAGGCAATATAACCATCTCCTGTGACTGAAATTGATCTATCACATCCATAGATTATATATTATTCATTAGTTTTTCAGTTTTTGCAGAAAGTTTGTAAGTCGGTTTGTAAATAACATAGTTAATTGTTTAAATACTCCACGTATGGTTTGAGTATGAATGTTTGAACTATTTTCAATGATGCACATTCATAAAATACTCTAATACTCTAAATATCCAGTTTGTACAGTAAATATTAGTGGTTTCTTTTGATAATACAAATATTTTTTGTTGTAATTCCTTTGTGAGAGTGGGGTCTACGACAGTATAATTTTCAGGGCGGAAAAATTTTCGGAACACCAAAATTTTAAAAGTGAAAGAGTAAATTAAATTATTTGTCTTAAATAAAATATTAATTGTAGGTCTTTGCAAAATTTTATATTTTATAAATGCTTATACACATTTGAAATTATTTTAAATAAATTATAGGTTAATCAATAAAAAGTTCTATTTAATTTAATAAAATTTTATTCATTAAAATTTAAATTTTTGAATATTAGATGTATAATTTTAAAAATCACATACAAAGAAAGAAAGGCGGCTTATCAATCAGAGTTTGGAGCAGGACCAAGTCGAAATCTACCATTCTACCTGAGCTAATAAGAAACTTAACGTAATTATTGCCCTTTAAAGCGTTTTGATTTGATGTTAACCGTATTAGCTTGTACTGTATAACATACAATATCTTTTTATGCCCTTGCTAAAACAAAGTAAATAATGAGTAGAATTATTTAATTGCCGTCTAAATTAAAATAATTGGACTCAGAACAAAGGAGGACAAATCCTGCACCTTGCTATATCATTATTTCATTTTTTCCCTGGAGATTAATCTAAGAATTCATCTACTCATTGTAGTAATTAAAAACACTTTTCAAATGATCATCTGTTGTTATACTTATTTATATATTTTATTAAAATATATATACCTGTATTTATACATACAATATATAAATTAGGTATATGTATCAAAAACTAAAAGTTGATACAACAAGAACAATACAAACAAGACTTCCTCTCTCTTTATAGTATAAGAACTTGTACAAGCTACGTGTAAAAAATAATTTTAAATTCACTTAATTGGTGTGTAATTATTATTTAATATTTATTTTTTACTTTTTTATTTGCTTTTGAAATGCTCAACTGTTTATAATTTATCTACAAAAATGCTTAGACTTTGTTTAATTTTATCGTATCGCTTAGAAAACTGATAGAAATGGAATTACAAAGAAAGTTATGTTTCACATTGCTCAAATTGCACACCATGTTTTACATCGTACTCTTACACATAATACCAATTTTATCTGATATACTGGGTACAGCAAATGACAATATTCAAAAGTAAATTATTATAGTCAACTGTGGTGTGATTAACGCGCTGCCTATTTTAGGTTGCACCACATTTTGTTAAAAAATACCTTAAATATTAAAGATCCAAAGGTAACCGGACCAATTTTTGGTTCAATTTTTTTTTATCCCACTCCATTTTAAATGGATTATAATTATTTCTGCTATTTTATTGATTGTTTTGAATATATTGGATAAAAATAAACACTTTTGCGCTTTTGGAATTTGTTCGAAAAATGCCATTTTACTCGACTGCAAATTTTTAATTTTCCTTTCTTTCGAAGTATTTTTAATGAGTTCTATTATATGCAATTATGTAGATTTTTCCTTAGCATAGAGTTTGAATTTGAATTTGGTGACTTGTAGCAGACTGAGGTGCTTTATGTGTGCAAGTTCATGTAAGTGCTCGTCTATAATCTATATGTATAAGGCCTGGCGCTTATTGCAACCATGTGTCACAGTGCATTTGTAACATATACAAATGAAAGTAGATAGAGCAAATTGACGACCATAACTCTACGCAGCGTGATTGTCGAGACGCGACAAATGCGGAGCACAGTATCCGAGATACTGTTTCTCGCACTAGGCGTCTCACGTTCCTCCTGTTTACCAATAAAAAACTAATAAACAAAAGCTAAACATAGAATAACTAAAAACAAGCGTTTACTGGGCGAGAGAACTGCGCGGCAATATGGGTTCCTGAAAAAGACGTGCCACACATGCCGTAATATGCGACAGGTCAAATAGGGAAAGTCAAAAAAATTTAAACTTTACTATTTAGTTAAATTTTATTTTATTTTTTCCATTAATTGCTTTAAAAAAATATTTTGGCTTTGAATTTAATGACAAAAGTTTTCAAAAACATTAAAAATATATTCTTTTCACAGAATTTTGATCTTCTAAATTATTGACAAAAGTTTTCATAAATATTATTCCGAATCAATAATCGAATTATTTATAACGTTACTTAACTATATAACTTGGAATGCAACCATATTTTTTCAAACTACTGATGTTGATGAGATTAATTAATTTTAGAACAATCGAGAAATAATTATTTTATTTATTTATTTATTTATTTTTATATATAATAATTACTTTTAGAACTACTCAGAAAAATTTATTTGGACAAACATGTAATAACATTAGCAAAAAAATTCCAGAATACATTCATGCAATTAATATTGCATATTTGAACCCTTATTCTCGAATGCCATTTTATAAATATAAATTATTATTTTGTTATTTTTCTCATAAAAAACAATTTTCTTTGTAGGCCAATTTTTAATCGATATTACATCACAAAATATGCAATTTTTAAAATAAATTTAATTTTCATTTTGGTCCCGCTTATCGAGTTCATAAAAAATGTTATAAATACTTACAACATTATAGACACTTTATTAAGTCTTTGTTTAATCCGGTATTAAACATTAAAATGGTGATAAATTTTAATGATATCCGGCCTATAGTTAGAATAATAATAAAACTTTATACACATTTTATACATATTTTTTGCATTATATCTGCAATATAGAAATTATATAATTTTATATGGATAAAAAATAACATACATAACTACGCAAAAATCGAAATAAAAATTAAAATAATTGTACAATAACTGTATGTGCTAATTATTTCTAATTTATAGCTAATACGCTTTATGTTAATTAATATGTACAGAGAGTTTGAGTAAAGTATACAATCTTACTTGGCAATTTTTTTTTGTCAATTCTTTTAAGAAGTTATTAAACATATCACTTATATTATCCGCCTTGAGTTTGAAAAGACTTGTAAGATAAAGACCATCATATTTTTGACATTTTCTTAATATAGACAGAATAATAGAATAAGAATTATTGTTGTTTATATAGAACTATAGAAATCAGTATCCTATTTCACGATTAAATAACTTAAACATTTTCCTATAAAATTTTTATTTAAAATTTTGGTGCACCAAAAATAGCATACTGTAAAATTACAAAACTATCAAACATTAATGTTAAAATACTGTCAAGTTCCAATTCAAATATTTAGAGCTGTAAAAAGAAGGACATAAATAAATGTGTGCTAAGCATCTTAAAGAGATAATTGTATTTTGTTCTGGACTGTTTACAATGTCTTCTTCATATTTTGCTCATAGTCAACACAAGACCAATGATAATTCTATCCTGTTATTTATTGAAAAATGTATTAATTTACATTGGCGTCACTCGTCTTTTATTCTCTTCAACTTTGCTATGAATATGTTTAGTTTTTTTAATATTTTTTACGTAATATAAAATTAATTACTAATTTAAAGCGAAAAAAATCTAGTATTAATTAATAAACAAGAAGCTAGAACAGTCATTGTGTAAGCTGTAAGCTACAATGTTATAAAGACAGTTTGATGAGTAAGATAAAATTCATGAATCTAAGGAACATAATATTAATATCGTTCCTTTTAAATAAGCTTTGGGGGGGGGGCATACATTTACCTTAGTTTTTTTTTTCACTTTACTCATGCATAAAGCTCTATAAACGTTTTACATCCTAAAGACCTTAGATTTACCTACATGGAAATACTTCATAATTTTCATAATATTATATTAATTCATAATAGTATATTAAACCGGGTGCCGGGGTTCGAAGTATTTCGTATAAAATATATTATTATATAATTGTATACCAGAACATGTCTGACGCATTACCGTGCGCCTAGATTATATCCCTATATCTCACGACTTACAAATATTACTCTACAAGTTTTTAGGATAATCTAAGCTTTTTTTGAAATAGAAAAAATCAGATACTTTAAAAAAAAACTACAGATAATTGATTCTAAATTTGCTGTGTTTCACATCAAAATGCGAAACTAGGTTCAATATCAAAACTAAAGTTAAAATTGATTCAAAAATAAAGAAATTTTAAGCTATAAAAGTTTATTTCTTTTCTATCTCTTTCTTGAAAACGATGTTTAAGATGTAAAATATATGGACTTACTAACTGTTGATGTCATAAGTGGGTGTTTCCCTCATTGTTTAATTAGAAATTTTGAATGTCCATATACTTCTTATTTTTTAAGATTTAAAAAAAATAAGATAACCAGATCTATGTTCGTGAAGTAACGACGCTTCAATGGTGTTATTAAAAAACATGAAAAAAATTTTGTTACTACATTTTTTTGTATTCACTTTTGTAACTTATGAATATTTTGATGTCCTAGCATTTTTTAGTAACTTTGCATATAACTTGAACCTTTAATAATAACAATCTTATAAATTAAATATATTTAAAAAAATCCATGTCTTTTACGTATATTTTATTTTAAAAATTTATGACAAAAGACATTTCCAAATTTACCATTTTATAACTGCAATTATTTATTAAACTGTTACTTACAATGTTATTATTTTTAACCCTTATAATTAATTTAAAACAGAAATCTTTACAATAAAAACACCATTGTTTCCGTTATAACCATTATTTTTAATTATATATCGTCAAAAAAAAAATTTGATTTATAGGTGACATTTGAATATTATTAAGTTGTGTTAGGTGATTAATGTCAAGAGCTATTATTATTTTCTTAAATGCGGGCAATTAAAATTCAATTAAGACTGTCTTTCTATGTACCAGTAAATTTATTAAAATTATTGTAATTATTATTTATAATTGTTTATAGAACTTCAGGACAAGTTCAATTACATCTGCTTTTTATATTAAATAAAAATTTAGCGTTATTTTGTTTCCTTAAAAGTTTTATTTTGAAATTAATTAACGAAAAACCCGTATATAATAGACAATGTAATTATTATGATTATATTTTCAATCTTAGGCCATTCATTAGTAGATAAAGACCTCCACGAACTGTACATAAGTTAAAAATTTCTATAAAATTTTGTTGAATATGGTCTGCTTTTTAGAAGATGTTCTTGTTGTTTTCAAAATAAATAATTTTAAGCTAATTTAAATGCTTGATATATTTTAAAAATCCAGAATAACTTTTAAAAGAAATATTTATTTAAATTATTATTTTGGTGACAAGGTGAACGTAACGGACAAAAAACATGCACTTAATTGATATTTTGAGCCGAAATTCACAAACCCGTCCTAAGTCGAATTTAAATATTATCTGTTTTTATTTGTTTTGTTTACATTGTGACATTAAAATTCATACCTCCGTGCTCACTCGACCCCAAATATTCATACCTCTACTAGCTCAATCTCTAATATCGCTTATATATTCGTTATACATTAGTTACATTGTGGATGTTAGGGCTCAAAATCACACAAACCTGTGCAATTTTATTAATAGTGTGAGCGTATAATGTAAAAATCTTCCACTATCCTTCCTAGACACAAGAAGTTTCTATAATCCCATGAATAAATTGCTCGTATTATCATTAAAATTATTTAATAAAATATATTACCTACCTTATATTTAAAAAAAAATCCAATGGAACATTATTCATAATGCCAATTCATATTTATTTCACGCATTGTTCATATTGGTCATTTCTAATACAGTCCAGCTTTTATCGACGATAAACAAAATAATCACTTGCGGATTCGATTCGTTCTGGCCCATTAATTCGTTCTGGCCCATACGTTACCTATTAGTTTAGTTGAGTCTAGATTATTAAGTCTAGATTGAAGACTTTCTACAAATTATAATAATTTTTTTGTGATTTTGTTACAGATTCAAATGGTGAACCACCGAAATTAAAATGTAATTTACGAAAACATAAACCAAACAGAAAACCACGCACACCATTTACAACACAGCAATTATTAGCGTTGGAGAAGAAATTTCGTGATAAACAATATTTGAGTATTGCTGAACGTGCTGAATTTAGTAGTTCATTGCGATTAACGGAAACTCAGGTGTGTATATTTTAATAAATTATTTCCTGTTACCAATTATTGTAGTCGAATTGATTACTACACTGAGATGTTTTCTTATGAGGTTCCCATTTAGAGAAAAATCGCAATTAATTTGTGTTAAATAAGTGTTCATTCATGGTAGGAATATACTGTTCTTCCAATTGTATTTGCTTTTAGACACTTTCTTTTGCCCATTTAAAAGACATTTTATTTCGATTTAAAGGTAAGATTGCAACACGAGTAAAAAATGAATAAAATGAGACATTTGTTTCTCATTTTGAATATATATTAATTTTTTCTACGTGGCTTTGTTTATTAAATGACAAGAATAACTGCAAATGAGTTTCACAAAAGGACACCGAACTAACTTTTGTAATTGAACCATTTTTACTTCGCGAACATTTCTCTGAATTTAATTTTTTAAATCTATTAAAATAAGCAAAATAGGGACAATCAAAATTTCTAGCTAAACAAAGTGGGAAATGTGAGCTTAATAAATTAAGCAAAGTAAAAGAAAATAATCTTTGATAGCTTATAACTTCTACGTTTTTTAATCAATTTTAATTTGATTTTTAAGTTTTGTTTTGGTATCATCTCTAGTTTCAAGGTTCCATGTGAAATATACTAAATTTGGAATTAGTCCGGTATCTTATTACAATTATATAATTATATAATTGTTATTATGTTTTTATTTTATTTATTCATATATTATTTATTAATTTTTGTATATATTTAAGAAGAATGTACAGTTTTCTAAGCAGTGATTACATATACATCTTCTAAATAAACTATAGGAACTTTTTACAGACTTATCACAAAATTCTAAATATGCTTGGTTAATGACAATTTTATACCAACATGATTTTGAACACGCTGTAATTTTAATATGCGCAACATTAAATTTAAGTGCAAACAATTTTTATTTAAAAATAAAAACTTTTATTAAATTTCATGAATTTAGTTTTATAGTAAAACCAGTTAACACAGCAAACAACTAACAGAGTTAATCTATTCAATATTCAACATATGATGGTTGAGTATCAATGTGATTAATCTAACACATTAAGCAAGTGAAGGTAGCAAGACTTCAGTGTTAAATGTTTAAATATCCCACATGTGTCTAAATCACATATAATGAAAAAAAAGAAAAATAAATAAATAAAAGTAGATAAATAAATTAAATATATATCACAGTATTATTATTAGTTACCTATTGAAAGATAACTAACAATACTATGATACAGAATTTAATCACTCAAAAGTACATCTTATTGCCTTTAAAAAAAAAACGGAATATATGATAAGTGCTTTTAAACAAAACAGTATATTAAATAAAAGTGTATATATGCGTGTGTATGGTAGTGTGTGTAACATAATTCACACACCTTATATATGCGTGTGTCATAGTGTATTTTTTTTTATTGATTTAATGTATTTTTTATGCAAAAAAAAAAAAAATATGATCCTTTAAATATGTTCCTTTTCTATTTATACTATAAGGGTCCCAAATTTTATTATGAATTTTTTACTGTTAAATTATTCATATTTTCGTTTTCAAATCTTTTACCTTAATTAAAATAAAAATTATCAGTTTCTACCTGACATGTTAGAACAACTTCTTCAAACAATACGAAACATGCGTTCATATTGATTTGTGTACATTGTAATTTAAATAACTAATCAATTAGCCACATCGATTAAAACCATGATACTTCAATTTTGCTACACTTGCTATGCAATTATTGAGTTTTGAAATTTTTAGAGTTGATTTATGTTAGACATATCGGAAGTATTATACCAATATTTTTAGGTATAAAATCAAATTAATACAGTAATAAATCTTAAAAGCAATTTATTTTTATTAATTTATTATAAAATTTTATTTATTAAGCACGGTCATGATAAAATAGTAATTACAGGACTACAATTATAAGTGTCTGAAATATTATAATTAATATTTTGTTAATATTGATATTTTTAGTGTTTTGATAATATTAAAATAAATTTTGAAATATAATAGTTCAAAATAGATTCGTATTCATTGAATTCATAAAATTACCTATTCACAAACGGACATGGAAACACAGTTTTCCCTATGAATCATTCAGAAACTATGTATTAAATGTTTCAATTTTTATAATTCCATTTCAATGAAAATATACTATTATTCATGAAACATTCCTTTTAGGTTTAGAATGCTAAATTTATTGAAAACATTAACAAAATATTGGTTCATAGAATTACTTAATTAGACCATTTCCGAACGTCCCGTCATTAAGGTAATTCAAAAACGAAAAGCTTAAAAGTGCTGTAATTTTGATAGGATACTAAGTTGACAAGAGAATTTCAGTTAATTTACACAATTATTAATTATAGCATATATAAGTCAAACAATTAAAGGCTTTTATGCCCTTACTCGCTTGCCCACTGAGCTATATTTAATATAAAAACATATTTAATTTCTATGACCTATGATTTATTAATTAAAAATTCAACGGAATTTTTGTCGTTGTATTTACAGAATAGTTTTAATATAAATAAAAAACAATTAAATATAAATAATAACATATAATTCTAGTTTATGATCTGTTAATTTGAATTAAAAAATTAATAATAATAAAAAAACCAAACATATAACATAAAAAAATATTATAATTCTAATTAAAAATTAATTATTCACAACTCATAATGATGTAAATAGTTTTATATTATTTAAATTAAATTTTATACAGCTCCATTTAATTTTTTTACAAAGAATATATCTTGTATACAGTCAAAATAATATTTTAAATTATTACGTTTATATACAAAATATATATGGTAACAATTATTAGATTTTATTTCAACTGACGATTATGAAAAATCTTAATGGGCAAAACCGAATAACAAATACTTCTTAGTTACCCATATTGTATAGGAACTTCTGAAAAATAACTTTTTTCTTCATAAATCGCTTGTTATTTCCTCACATGAATATATTTTTCCAAAATATATCATATCACTTTATATTTAAATGGATTTTAGGACAAACTTTTGAACGCTTTTGTGTGAAAGAAAAGTGAAAAACATCAAAAATTAAGAAATAAACCAAATTACATTAAGACGAATTACAGAATGCTATTCGTAGATTTAAAATTTGAAATGAAATAAAATATGAATGTTTGAAACAAAATAAGAGATATCTATCTATCTATTCTACAGAAAAATGCTTAATGCCATATACATTGTATATTTGCCATTATAATATGAATTCAAATTCCATTAAATTTGGCATGCATTATCTGAAAACTGAGGGTAGACTGAATTTTTGACTATATCAAAACTATGCATACAAATTTCACAACATTTTTAATAATTTTGTAATTATTTGTGCGTGAAGACTGAATTACAATGTACATTACATTAGGCATAGTGTTTATTAACCCATAGATCTGTTATGTTTTGTTTACCCAAAAGAAACAGACTTAAAAGATTGCAAAGACAAAAATGATTTAATCAATTTTTGAACGCTAAATAAACTGTATTTTAAATGTTTTAATTTTATATTTAATTTTGCATCACTCTGTAGGTATTCTTAATGGAGGATATTTATACGCATATTAATATTTAATAATGTTTTTATTTTATCTTAAAAATGTGCGATAAAAGTTGTGAGCCGTATAAAAGTATAAAATAATTTAATGTTATTAATTTTTCCAGTAATTAAAACAATTAATTTATATAATATATAATTAAAATTCTTTAAAAAACTTTTTATTATTTTTTTATTATTTGAACCAAGCATATTACAACAGTTAATCGAATTTGAACCATAGATGCTTATAATAAAACTAGTTGTAAACATAGACATACTTTAATATTTAACAAAGCATAAACGGATAAATTCCTACAGTGTAGATAGTAGTTCCCAATACAGTATAGATAGTAGTTCCCAATACTTTAAACTCGTTTATTAATTTTTAAAGATTTTTTATTTTTTTTTAAACCAAATACTATTAACTCTGTTCAATTGAAAAACCTCATTCATGGTGATACCCAATTCTCATTAGCAAAAAAATATAAGCTACACCCCTTTATTGTAATGGTTAACCTGTTCCAATATTTATACTATACACTTATACTGTAAGCGAGAATAAAAATAATTTATGTAAATTTTGTATTTTGAAGCTCCTGATGAATGCTGCTCAAAACCTTACACCAAACCGTTTCGTCAAAATCGGAAACCGCGTTGGAAAGTTACAAAAAAAAAAAAACAAAATATAAATGAATAGATTGATAGATATATTGAAAGATTAAAAGATAGATATAGGCAAACAAAAATAAAATTATCTCCTTATCAAAGTGTCATTTTCCATTTTAGTATCAAAATACCACTTTGCGAATTTTTGAATATCCAGAAATAGAAACTAGTCTAGAATTGAATCACTAGACAAAAGTGTCAAAAACGCATGTTGCACAGATATTATTCTTCATTTTGATTAAATTTATGTATTGCAGGCACTCCATAATTAATAATTTTTTTAATACATTATATTATTATAGTTTTCAGAAGGCTATTCTCCTCTTTATGGCTTTTTTTTTTAAATTCAAACTTTAAGCATGTTAAAATTCTTTTTTGAATAAATTTTTTAAGATGTTACTGCTAGCTTGACTGTTTTTTAGCAATGATTTATGTTAGTGAATCAATGCACAGGCATTTTTATTGTAATTTTAATTAAATTGATTTTTTTAATGCACACCATAAAAGCACCTAAAAAGCACCTAATTCGGGTACTGAAATTATAAACGTTATTTTTTTCACATTTCTCAGCCACTGTGATTTCACCGAAGCAGTGCAAAATTTATATACCTAATTTAAAGAACAAATAATTATTCTTTTGATTAGAAAAAAATTTATTCTAGAAATATTTACTGTATTCATATTCAGAGGGGATAATGTGTTCTGCGGGAAAAAATTACTATTTTAAATAATCAGTGGTAATTAAATTTATTTTACAAAACTAATTACACAAAGTTGTTATATCATTTTTAATTTTGATTTATCAAAAGTTGAAACAAAATAATAAAAAAAAAAAAAAAATCTTAATGTCGTCGTTGTTTGACTCCGTGCTGAAAACTGCCCTTTAATTTTTTAATTTTTAGAATTATGGCTTCTAAAATTTTACCTGCTATCAATAATAAAAAAACTATTAATATTTTTAAAAAAAGTCGAAAAGATTCCAAAAATAAAATCAAACTTAAATAAACTTTTATAGGTTACAGTTTAGAAGAAATTTGCCCAAAGTTCATTTAGTCATTTTTGTATTATATTGGTCACCTAAAGTTTTGGCCAAGGTGCGGTATTAACTTGCTCTTACGTGAATGAATAAGTGACAAATCTCGAAAACTTATACGTCCATCATATATATATCTAGAAAATGCAAGTATAAAAATTCAATTTTTGGAAAAAACAAAAACACTCAACTCCATGTGAATTACATTTAAATAGTAATTATGTGATGTAACGAATTATTAAGAACTATGTAGTATTTTATTTCATTTACTAAAAGTTTGTTATTAGTTCATTTGCATCTGCTACTCCGTCCGCTTAATCGACATTTATAGTTTATTCCAAACCTAAATAGAGAGTTGTATAAGTCAAATTGAATCCCATGATTTGATACCTTATGTTTTAAACCATAAAAAAAGATGACAAAAACAAAAATGTTAGTTTCCTGAAACTAAACAACTTTTGTTTAAAACATTATTTCATAAACGGTTTATATTCGTCACAATTTTCCAATTGCAGCTAATTAACACATATATAACAATCGGTAGTAACAATAAAATTAAAAAAATGGAAGAGAATAACAAAAGTTTCAGTTAACAAAATTTATGTTTAATCAGACGTTCGATATTTGAGCCATCTACACTGTTAATTGTTATTCTCACTCATTTTGAAATAATTTTAAAGAGTTATGAGCAATTGATTTTAAATGAAGTAGCTTAAAATTTATAATTACAAAACCATCGTCATAAATGTACCAGAAACGTAAACAAGATTCTTAAATTCACTCAGCACTAATATATTTAACTAATAAAAACTCTCTTGTTTCAGGTCAAAATTTGGTTCCAAAATCGTCGTGCAAAAGCAAAACGCTTACAAGAAGCAGAAATTGAAAAATTAAAAATGGCATCACTATCCCGTCATCCACACCACCCCTTATATCCTCATCCAGCACTGCAACAGTATTTCCCAGGTGCAACACATCCATTGGCGGGTTTACTTGGTAGACATCATTTGGGTGCACCATTAGGCTTACTAGGACCACCGCCACCGCCGCCACCTCAAGCGGTGGCACCACAGCATCCACCTCCCCATCAA
Organism: Chrysopa pallens; assembly: GCA_020423425.1. Taxonomy (NCBI): domain Eukaryota; kingdom Metazoa; phylum Arthropoda; class Insecta; order Neuroptera; family Chrysopidae; genus Chrysopa; species Chrysopa pallens. The sequence goes on along the minus strand of CM035591.1, from coordinate 36,223,180 downwards.
CCACAAGCGTCCAATGGTGGTAATAGTAGTAGTAATGCCAGCAGTGGAGGTGTGTCGTCATCACCAACAATTAATCATCATCAGCCACAATCATCGCCCCCATCTAGTCCACATCATGGGATGTCATCGTAGAAGTAAAAAAATAAATAGAATTAATTTCTATTTAGGTAAAATAATTTCTATTTTTTTCGTATACTTGTTATTCCATTTTCTGTGATATGACACCCTGATGCGCCATTCATTATTTTATAAATGGAATAGCACTGTTTAAGAATATGAAATTTCCTTAAAAATTATTTTTTGCTAAGAAATCCTTATATGAATTTTTAAAGACTGTATATTATGTTAAAATTAACAGCGTTCTTAAATTTATCAAATTTTTGCATTAAAAAATTCAATCGCGGTTACAGTCTTACCATTCATATAAAATTTTATGACCTTTCCAATTTCAGAATGCATTGATTTTATATTTCTCAAAATTTAACTCACGAATCTTTAATTCTATACGGAAAGTTAATAGTAACAGAAGCTAAAATTTAGCAAGACTGAATTAAAATAATGAAATTATTTTATTCGAAAACTGCGTTATAATTTTATTTTGGTAAATATTTAAGCTTAAAACCATAAGTAAGTAATAAGTATCATATGGTAAACATCTTTTTGGATTTAAAATATTTTTTAATGGTTGTATCAAGATAAAAGTTGCACAGGATCGCATGACTATAAAATAGGGTTTTAAAAAATTGATTTTTTAACTTCCCGCTTAGAAAATCGAAGATTTTCAACAAAGTTATTGGTTTTTAACTTCCCGCTTAGAAAATCGCAGTATTTCAAGGAAGTTATTGGTTTTACCCCGTTTTGAAAAAATCAAAACATGTTTTCAACAGATCTCGACGTTTTAAGGTCCTAGAAAACTATTTTGACGGTTTCTGTGAGAGTGTCACCCAGTCTGTATGTATGTGTGTATGTATGTCAGTATGTGGCCCGCTTATAACTTTTAAACGGCTTCACTGATTTGAACCAAACAAATGGCGTTTCTAAAAGAATCACGAAACTTAGATTTGAATCGAATCGGACCAGTAGATTCCAAGAAATCTCAAAAAATCTACGAAAAAAAATTTTTTCAAAAGTGGTTTTTTTGGAATAACTTTTAAACGGCTGTATCGATCAACTACAAAAACTAATCAGATCTTAACCTTGATAAACCACGTCGATCACCAACGGTTAAAATCGGTTGATTCGTTCGAGAGATATCGTAAACGAAAAATATCATATAAAAGTGTTTTTTTTACATAACTTCGACATTTCATTTCGTATCTTTTTTGATGCAATAGAATAATTATTAAAGCTCTAAAATTCGCGTCGATCGCCGCCAAGAACGTAAAAATCGGTTGATTGGTTCGAGAGATATCGTTAACGAAATATTCGGTAACAAGTGTTTTTTTAACATCAAAGCTCAAAAACATTGGAATATGTTAAATTTTAAGTGCTTATGTTATAGGTATGAAATTAGCGGGATGGCCTTTAGGGTCAACCGTTTTCCAAATTTTTTTAAATTTAAATACTGTAGATTTATTTGCGGTGGGAATACATATGAACGATTGATTTTTATTTAAATATGTTTTGTATATTTCAAACAATATCAATTGAGGAATAGAAATTTTATCGCTTTATAAATATTATACTTTCATGTTTAATCAATCAAATTTAAAGAGATCGAATCAACCGAATAACTTTGAGGTAATTGAGATAACTTTGAGGTAACTGTCCTGACCTATCGACAGTAAAAACTAGAGAGGATCTTGGACTCCTCAACAAATAAGGATTGAATACCAATTAACAATAAACTATTAGAATAAAAGTGATTTTTTATAATATTAATAAATGTGAACCTAAATATTAGATTATTCGACAAAAAATAATACAAGATTATCTTAATCATTAACTATTTACTTAGGGTCCATGAAATTTTGTATGAAATATTTGTTTGTATCCTTTCAATTTTAATTAAAAGGGTCAAACAGTGTGTGGATGCAATGTCATGTATTTCCATTTTATTAAATTGTTCTGTATATATGAAATTACGTGTGCATTTTACAACTAAACAATAATTTTTAAACAAATTATTATTATGTCATGGTGCTTAATAAAAATGATTTTATTATTTTTTTTTTACTTTTTTTTTTTTCATAAAATTAAATAACCTTTAACATAATTTAAAATTATGTTATTAAAAATAAAATAAAATTATATTTTTTATCACAACTGTATGATGATATTTTTCAATGATTCGTACACACGATCTTTAAACCCAATTATTAAAAAAAAAAAAATTATTATATTATAATATTAATTAACTATGTTTTTATAACATAATAATTACGAAATGCAACCGATTGAAAAATCAATGGTACATAAAGAAAGGTTTGAAATCTTTTCAAAATTGCTAATTTTCTCAGTATTTATCTGTTTGGAGGTGAAAAATTGATTTAGAGAAAATTTGGTTCACGCGAGAACTTAAACACAATTGTGTGTGTCTGTGTGTGTAGGTTTGTGTAACAGCGATGTCTTCATATTTTCTTCTTTATATTATCCTTAGCTGAGCCGCGAAACTATTGAAAAAGTTTGCGATAAAACCTAAGTTAAAGTTACAATTCTAAGATTCGGTAGAAATAAACTGGTTAAATTCTACTTTCCTAACTTTTTTCTGACTTTAATAAACGTACCTTTGGAGTACGTAACAAATTATTCGTAAATTTACTAATTTGAATTTGATTCAACTGTATTTATTACCTTATTAGAAGTTTTTAAGTTGTTCAAGAACTGTAATAAATTTCACCATGTTGATTTTTAGTCTATTAACTTATTTCCACACACTCAAGATGTTTGTTTTGGCATAGAACGAAATTTTTTTTCTTACAAATAACAAAACAGATAAATAATTATTTGTATGGGCTTCGGTATATAATTTCGTTAAATACATTTTTGAGCCCCCTTTTCACATAGGGTTACATTTTCAAAACTGCTTTCTAAGTGGATGTATGCTTCTTAATAACTATTTGTGTGCCATATTTCAACCCAAGTCGTTCAGCGGCTTAAGCTGTACTTTGATAAGTCAGTTTCCTTTTATATGCTGTATACAGATGTTGTATATAGAAGTAAAAGTCAAGTCTTGATGTGTAGTTTTTAACTAGATGACAACATTGTAAATAAACGTTTAAATAATCAAAATACAAGAGTAAACATTGCTATTAATTATAAATTAGATTATAAATAAATTAATAAATTAAAATTTAATTTATTTTTTACTGATTATTATTAATTATGTGTGTAACGTAATATATAGATATCAATTTAATTTTTTTTTTTTTTAATTACAAGAATGTTCAATTTTGAGTTGTAACAAAAGCTATAAAGTATTTTAACTCTTTTGCAGTATTTTGTTTTCGTTTTTAAATCTTCCACTTTTGCCTTTGTGTTGGTCGTTACAGTCCATTAGTTTTTTTTTTTGTTTAAATTATTACAATGTTTTATGCTGATTAATTTTTAGTTATAAAAAAAACTATGAACAATTTTAACGTTCTTGCGGTTTTGTGGAAATTGTTAGGATCAGATTACACAACTCAGTTCGTCAGGCCGTAATTGAAAATTTGCTTCTGAGCTGCATTGAATTACCGTGAGTGCTTTTTCATCTAATTACATCTTATATTCAACATTACGATTTTTTTACTTATGCATAATATATTAAATGTTTATTGGCCATTAGAGTACATTTTTTAATTCTAAATACATTGGTTTGGATTTCTTTTTACTAATCACTAATATATGGCCAAAACTTTACAAAAATAGTATTTGGAAGAAATTAAAAAAAAATTTCAGTTTGATTTTTACTAAAGCCAAAAATTAGTTTTGATTAAAAATAGTAAATATTTAATCGGCTCTATTAAAGTTTAATAAACATATCATAAAAATGATTTATTATTCTATATACGTTTATGACATAAATTGAATCATTATATCTGTAATTACTTATCCAAACTCAAAAATAAAAAATTAAAATTAAATTATTTGAATTAATATTATTGTTCCAATTTTCAAGTTGACACAGTATGAAGGCCGTTAAATATCAGACATTAAATAACTTTCTATAAATATACTCATTTCTCAAATTATTTTACAGAATACACTTGCCTTACTAATTTAAAATGAATAAGTTTTGTTTTATTTTGATAATTTTTCTATAATTCGCAATATAAATGAATAACACAGCTGTGTATGTGTTTTTTTGAGACATTTACTTTTGTGGCAAGTTTTACCAAAGCTTTAGCTTTGGAAGGTTTCAGCTAAACATTAAAAATAGTGTTTTCATTAAGGATTACCTTATATATCACATATTTCTGAATTTTATTTTGTTTAATTTAATAGATTTTTCGCTATCAAAATGATTTAAATAATTTGTATGGATTTAAATACTGGAAGATTATACCTTTCGCAACGGCGTTATAAAAAATATTATACTTATATTGATTTTAACTTTAAAACGTAAAAAATTTTAGTGTTTACCAGCTTTTTTCTATATGCTGTTAATATGGCCTTGTATAGTGAATATATTATTTAATTTATTAGCTATTTGTTCTACTTATTTTTATAAAAAAACAGACAATTAACAAATTATTTATATTTCAAAATATAAATCGAAAACAATAGCTTGTATTGTTTTTTCAATTCCATTTTAAAATAATTAATAGTAATTAAATAGACATTAAACACATATTCTTTGTATTGATATTTTTAAATAAACTGTATCCAACCCGGATGTTTTTTTTTTTTTGCTCTTAAATATTAATCATTTTTATCTTATATATAATTTATTAGGAATTTTTAATAATGAGGCATGAAAATTACACAAATTCAATTTTATCTACTAGAATAAATTATTTAAAGTATATTCCATATGCACGCACAGTTGTCATTCAGCACTAATAATCTACTTCGAAGAGAAATTTTTTTCAAATCGATAATAAATTATAATAAAACATGTGTGTTTTTCTGCTCTAAAACTATGTTTAACAAAAATGTATTTGAATACAATCATTTGAATAAATAATATTTAAATATATCTTTGCAATTTAAGGCTACTACTGCCCAAATTACAAATAACACAGAATGATCTGAAGTATGGCCGAGTGTATGAAAAGTAAGTTGTGAAAGAATAATTTGAAAATGATATTGCCTATTTGAATAAAAAAACTAATTTTGAATAAAGGGAATAATTCGTAATGTTTTGCTTTAAACTGAGAAATAAGATTCGTACGGTTGTTGAGAACAATTACTGCAAACCAATCAATATAAATAAATGCATCATATGTTTATTATCATTTAATGACTTCATATTAAAATTTTATAATGTTAAGTTATTAAATATTTATTCAAACATATAAAACTCCGAAATTTGTGACATCATACAACGAAAAGTAAATTAAATGATCTTAAATTAAAGATCAGAACAATTAACTTTCAATTTGAAATAGTGGTTTTGAGCTTAAATTTTACCAAAGTATTATATTTTAATCAGTTTTCCACCAACAAATGACAGTGAAATTTATGATTAAAAAACAAATAAAAAAAAAACCAATTTAAATTAAATTATAATGCATTTAGGTACTATCACGCAATACAAGTAAATTAAAAAACGTTTTACGTTTGTGTTTTTCTTTTTTCTTTTTTTTTTCATCATAAAATAGTTTCTATAATAATTTTTCCATGTAAATAATTTTTATAACAAGGAAAGTCTGTGTATAATTAATGTAAATAATTTTAAAACGTTTTTGTTTTCAATTTTTCCTTTTTTTTTTGTACATATTTTTATGTAAATTATTTAACAATGTAAATATTTTTTAATAAAAATCAATTTGAAAATGGATCTGTTCCCAAAAATTTAGTTAAAAATTCAATGAAATTAATCTATTTTTGTATTTCTTTTATTACGAATCAATATTAAGAAATATAAATTTTATTAACAGTACCATTTTATTTTAAAATAAAATTCAAAGCGTTTTGGAATTTATTTTGTTGAATTTTCCACTTTATTTTTGCTCAGTGTTTTATTCTATTTTAAACATAAAATTTTGAATACAGATTCATTTTTTAAATAAGACATAATTTTAAAAAAAAGATTTAAAAAAAAAAAAAAAAATTAAAAAGTATTTCTTGATGTGAAAAGTATAATTAAAAATTGTTTATGTATTAATTATTAATTTATTTATAAAATAATAAAAATATGAAATAATAATAAAAATAACCAATTTTATTTTGTTTAAAATTACCACCTTTATAATAAAAAATTGTGTAATTAAAAAAGTATATATACATATATATATATAAATATTGCTTAATTATTGTAAAAGAAAAATATTATTATTAGTATAAATATATATTCAAAAAATTATGGAAAACATTTCAAATAGGAAAATAAATAAAAAAATTATTATTAATTTATTTAGTTTGATTTATTTTATTTTCAACTTATTTAATATTTCAGATATATTATTATTAAAATACAAGGTAAGTATTTTTTTCATAAAATCAGAGCGTCTTTACTTCATGAACATGGATCTATTCTTTTTTTAAATCTGTAAAAACAAACAAAACCAAACAAAGAGGAAATGCTTACTTATGACATCACTAGCGAATATAGCCATATAAATTACATGTTTAATGTCGTTTTCAATAAAGAAATCGACAATAATATTTGATAGTTTATGGCTTCATTGTTTTTGAATGAATTTTGTTATGAAATACAGCAAATATGGAAACAGTCAAATATCCTAGTACACAAGTAAACGCTATTGTACAGTCAAAACTTACTTAGGCAAAAAATACCAACGCAAGGCTTTCTTTCTAAAAATGTTGAGCTTGGCTTCTAGTGACCTTGAAACATAAAACTATATCGAAACTTATCTTTATTAAAAATACATTATTTTTTTTGGTGCATTTTTTAATTTATTGAATATAAAATGAAAATATTACAAAATGACTTGACCTGACCATAAAACATCAAAAAAACCGAGTCTTTGTAATTTTAAATAAACATGAAGATTCAGGCTAATCCGTTTGTGGATGTGACTTTACATGTGTGCTTCTGACATTTCTATCAACTAAATTTTTTAATAATGTTCAAAAAATTGTAAGTTTTCTAAAATCTTGAAGACCGTGACATACTGTACAATTAAAATAATATTTTGAATAACACTACTGTTAAAAAAATAACAAAAATAATATTGAATTTTTAAGAATTTTTTCGATAAAGAAATTAAAATTAAAAATTTATGTAAAGGCATGTAAAATTCAATGTTTAATACAAAAACTTCTTGGCAAGCTTTCGAAAGAATTCAATTAGCCATTATCATTTAAATGATGATTAAGACAAATTTTTCTAAAATTTTAATTATTCTTTTAAAACATTAACAGAACATTTTCTCACGACACGTGAACTGAAACGAAAAAATAATTTTACACTTCAATAGAATTATTTTGTACTTTTTAGTTCTTATCTTAACTTTAGAGTGATTTATTGGTTTAACAATGTTATTTTTAAAAGTCAGATATTCCATATAATTATTTTGTGTAAATTCACTTCAATTCTAGCCTCTGAAAAACATAAAGATAGATTTATATTCAATTACTTGATTCTTAAAATGTTCAACCAATTCTTACTATTTTCACTTTACAATTAAATGTTTTTTTTCTTGTAATTGTTGAATTGTTTGAGATTTGCTTTACAATTTAGATGTGAACGTCTGAACAAATTATATTTTCTAGAATTTAAGGTATTCGTGACACTTTAATTAATATCCAGTTGCTCCTTCCACATACTCTGATACTAGTATTGTAGGCTAAATATAATTTTTTCTCCTGGAATAAATAATTGACTTAACATGAATTTTTTTCTTAGACTAAATTTACATTGAATGCATGACAATTATTTATTATGCATTGCAACTGTTACATGCAAAAACATTATAAATATTTTAATAAAAGTAACGTAATTTTTGTAAAAGAAATATGTCCTGGGTATTTTTAAACCGAAAAAAATCATGATCTATACATTTTTATACTAAACATGTCTTACAGAGCTTTACAAAAATAAAATCCTTATACACATAGACCAACTTTTAATAATAATGAATACACACACAGACCACGTTTATATGACAGCTGCGTAAACAGTGTTGAGGGCTGTAAAGGCACCCTGGGGCAACCAATGGGGACTTAATTGGACCCCCATGATTTTCTAGACCCCCCATATCATATTGTATTATATTATATAGTATTTATATATGTAATAAAAATTATATTATATTTTTATTATATTTGTAATCAATTATCATGTATTATACGTCAACTGACGAAAGGTATATAATCAATTGAATTTTATTGAATTAAATCGATAACATTTATATTCTTTTTGTTTATTCTGTCTATCCATGGGTCTGATGGATTGTGACATTCATTCCATTGAATTGGATAAGATCCAAAACGACTGAACTAATATTTATAAAGTTCAAGATTGTATGATATTAGAAAATCTCACCTACCAATTACCACTCTGGAAATATGGCGATCAGAACTTACCTTCCACCACTTACATGTCCCTATCTCGTGTATCGTGATTTTAATTAAATTTTATATATAGATGCGAGATATAGCTTTATATGTTTATCTTAAATTGTGTAAAAATTAGTTCAACAGTTTTAAATTTTAATAAATACACATACTTTAAAAAGCAAACTTTTTATGTGAAAAAGTAAGGTTAATAAACCATTTTATAGAATTATAACTCATTTACCATGTTAAAGAAAAACAAAAATTAATACACAGCAGTGAATTACAAAAGAAAAACGATTATTAATCAAAAATCTACAGATTTTTATCACAGGCGGCTTTTTATACAAATAAACAAAGTTTTTTATTAGTTAGTCTAGTGTCCTCATTTTTATGGTAATGTTTCAAATTCTATTCGCACACTATCTCGTTGAGATTTTCAAGTGGTAAATTGTCGTTGGACTAACAACTTTTGTTTGAAACAATTTTTCGTAAAATATTCTCCACAATTTTAGCTCATATTTGTCTAATAAACACATACAGGTAATGACAATACATAGTACCTTAACAATGAACTCTGTTGCTATTTTCACGTATATTTTTTTGTGTTATATATAGTCTTTGCATATTTTATTAATCATGACGCAACCGTAATAAAAATGAATTTAAACTATATAGTAGTGTATACTTACATTTTTATATGACTTGTTCACAAATAAATATTGTATCTCAGATGATACGTACAAAATAAGGTAGTTAATAAAAAGGACTTTATATCTCAGTATGTTGTTGAGTTCATTTGCACTTATTTAATATGAAAGTAATACCCCCACCTTATGATTCTACTACCAAATCTCATACCTCTTTTAATAGTGTATGTGTTAAAATCAATGACATTTTTTTGTTCACCACACATATTCTTTAAGTTAATTGACTGCATTGTTAATAATAATTTTATTTTTATTGATATAGTAATTTTATAATAATAAAAATAAAATTATTATTTAACGATTTTGTATTCATTTTTTTTTTTCATACTGTACATATTACAAAAGTAATTGACGTTAATCGTATGGAAAAAAATACTATTGCATAAATTAAAAAGTAGGCAACTATTTCATGTTATTTATAGTATATATACGAATTGAATAAGCATTTCTATCGCCATTGTGAAAATACGTTTTCGATAGAAGATGCTTTGAAGTATTAAAAAATATCAACCCCCAAAAAACTATGAAAAACGAAAAATAAAGTGTTTTTACTCTTATTCAAAAAAGTTATAATACAAATTTTTTTATTTATACAAAAGATCTTTTGCCTTTAGAAACCAGTAAACACATACATATAATTCATCAAATACTATATGTATGTAAATTTTATAACTCTGAAGTTTATGAAATAATCGTAAATAACACTTACAGTAATTAAATAATAATTACAGTATTCTTGGGGTATATCCAAGCAATAAACTCTGTTAGCGGTTATATTTATTTGTTTCGGGGGTGTGCCGGATGCCAGATGCTTTGGCACGATTAAGGTTTATACCTTATGAAGCTATGCGTATTAAAATACTCTTAATTTCTTAAAAATTTCATATTCAGCAAACATTTAATGTTGCAACATATATTGTAGTGAGCTAATTTTTATAGCTGATCATTCTTGTCATATAGTACTAATTAGTAATTTCATTACTTTAATTTAAATTTATTATACAAATTAAATAATATATCTAATTGATATCACAAATCACAATCATATTTCAATCAAATTTTGAGATAATTCAATTTCGGGGTCACGCACACTGGGACTTATTGTTTGAATTAAAAAATTAAGATCTTTTTCCGCGAATCTCCATTTTCAACAAACCGGTACACCCCTGATTTGTTTTAACTATTATTAAACGTTTAAAACTATAAAATTCTCTTTTTCCTTGAGGTAAAAAATAATTATCAAATTTACATACCATAGAATCATTAAGAAACAGAAATCGTTGGTACGCAAAAAATATTAGCTCTAAAATAATTTATATTAACTAGTCAAGCTAGTAGTAGCTAGGGTATTAAAGTATTCAAAATTGAATTGAAATATGCTCATTCAAATTAGGTGCCATTTAGGTGCCGCAAAATTTAATTTGATAGCAATGTAAAAATAACTTTTATAATATTATGTACCAGAAGTAGGTGCTTTTTATGTGCTTTTATGGCCTTTTTAGTGCCTTCAATAAATCAATTTCATAATGACTTAATTTTTTCAATTAAAAATTTGACCACTAATTTGATTTTTTAGCACTTAAATATCAAATAATTTTGAGAAATTTTAAATTCAATTTTCAATATTTTGCTCTGCTAGCTTGACTAGTAACTTTTTATTGACTCTTCCACTCTCTCTAACGGTTTTTATTCGATTGAAAACAAAATAATCTTCAAAGTAAAATATAGATCTCAGATAATTTTCATATCTCTACTCTTTTATTCTTAGATGATTATTAAAAACATTCCATGTCCAAATCTGAAACTATTTGTTACAAACGTCAGTTTGGAAAATTTATTTATTTAAAAATTATGATTATTTGAAAATTTAACTAAGAATTATGAGACTTTCATATTTACCGCATATTTAATGACGAGAAAATTACCATGTGGGATAATTATTTGACCAAAATAAATGTGATCTTCCTTAAATAGCATAATTATATTTCATTTTTCGTAAAATATTCTAATCCTCAAAAGTTTTTTATTTGTCTCTAACGATTAAAACCTAAAATGATCACCTAAGCCAATTTCTGTAACAAATAAAAATTTGGTGGCTAACTTCAAACAAACAAAATTTAGTAGCTTTTTCAAGAAAATTATTCATTATCATGGACTCCAGAACTCTAAAATGATTTAGAACGATATATATATATATATATATATATATATATATATATATATATATATATATATATATATATATATATATATATATATATATATATATATATATATATATATATATTATAATATATTTGATCTAGGAAATTGGAGCGAAAAATCAGTTCTCATTAATAATTATAAAATTATAATGTTTTATTTCTATACATGCCAGAAATACTTTTTTTGTATTCGTAGTGAATTGATAAGGCAAAATCAGAGTAAAAGATATTTAATTTCACCACATCGTTTTCAAGAAAAAATTACAAAAATACGAACTTATTTTCTATGCATCTTGAAAATGCGGATTTTTAAATCGATGTGTATTGATGCGTAGAAATTGAAGTAAAATTCTCTTTTTTAATTTTTTTTTTTTTTAATTCCTAAGAGCTTCTTAAATACGAACATATTTTCTATGCAAGCTACGATGGTATGGTTTTTTGCAATGAATATGATATAGTAAGGCAATTCAATGTTATGTTATTTAACTAACGTTCGCCAAATCAAAATCCATAGATCATGTTGATCATACATATTTTTTCTATGGTAGCAGATCGCCTGTGTTCAGATAGTATTTACCATGTATTTTATTATTTTAAAGCGTTAACAGTTTCAAACACAACAAAATTGATCGATGAAGATTAATAGAGCAATTCTATATATATAAAAATGTCATATTTTTCATAATCTAAATATGATTTACTTATTATATTCGCATGGACTTTTATTCCTCACTAACAAAACCACTTCAAGAGTTAATAAAAACTATAAAATAACAATAGTTGTAAAGGACCTTTAAGTAAATAATTATTGTTCATAGAAAAAACATCGTTTCATTCATTCATGTCCTTAAAATAGAAATTTCTCACAAAAGAATGAACTATTTAAAAACGTGGGTATCAATGAAACGAAAAAACGAAAATAATAATAAATTTTGACATTTGTATTACCAGCAAAAAAAAAAAAAAAGAACACTTTTATATAAAAAAAAAGGTACTCAAAAAAATTATTATTGTCCTGTTCAATAGTGAAGTGTAGTGACATTATTTGGTACTTGAAATTTGCTGTTTATTTGAGTACAATATTGTTTGTGTTTATAAAATGTTATTTGAATTTAATTTTTTTGGTTTGACCTTTTTTTTCTTTATTTTTTTTTTTCTTATAATTTTCTATTGTATGTGACACCCACATAAATATAAACAATTTTATTAAGTCAATAGATACATATGAGGTGAGGTGTACCTGACTTTTTTATTCAATTACGAAACGCCAGCATGGTTTCCTAATAAAAATGTAACGTCTGAATTCAAACGAGAGTATGTATGTATAAAAATTGATTTTTTTGAACTGGTTATGATTTTTGAAAATGCGTTATGTTTATGGATTAGTGGAGGAGGTAATTGTATTCACTTGATTATATTATTTGTCTGAGAATAAGCCCTTGGTAGACTCGAAAAAATAAGTTCGAAAAAAATAAGGTCTTTATTTTTAAAAGTGAGATCATTATTTTTACTTTTTAAATTATAAATATTTTAGATTAATATGACATCATGATTAACTTCTGTAACTAATTAACAGGTAAGAACTGGCAAGATATTAGATATATTTTGTTGAATTATTCAATTTTTGCTCATTGTGGATTGGGAGCAGCCAAAAATAGTTTTTTTTTTTAAGTTTTTTACATGTATCATTTGTTTCTAGTTGTTACAAAGTATAGTTCACAATGAACTAATATTTAATATTTGGAGATGATTTTGTATCATCATTAAATTTGAACTCACCATTTGAACTAGTAATAGCTGGCATAAAACGTTACTTTATTCATATCTCTAATAGCTGCCTGACCATCGTTTTTTATAAATGGGCTCTTTTTCTATTAGCTAGATTATTGATTCGCTATTAACTTACCTGGAGAAAAAAAATTTTATAATATAAATAATAATATGTTTTTTGATCTCATAGTCTGGCTCAAGACTGCTTTGAGATATTCTATTTCATAGTTTAATTTTTAAATTTAAAAAAAGGTAAGCCTTGAGTTAATCAAGGCGCTTGAGTTAATTATAGCACTAGATAGCGATTATTAAAAAAGTGACATACACAATTTGTATGTTTCTATCTAAAAAATATATATTCTGTGTGTCAACTAAATAGATAACCTTCAGAAATATGCTTTTTGCGGTCTTAAAATAGCCAGCAGTCTTTATATGGTACTATATAATACCGGTATTTATGTTTTACTTGCAAAATGCATTTGATTATATTTGGGATTTAACTATGTATGCATAGAGAACAGACATAAACGTTCATAAACCATATAGCTGGGATAAAGGGGGGGTGGCGTCAGTTTGAATGCTACGCTGAGCTTCGAAGTGGAAGGGAGCACTTGAGAGTAAATGTACGTAATTTTCTTTGTATGAAAATTTCATTGAAACAAAATGATTTTTTTTTTTGCACAATACAATAATATTCAGTTTTTTATTGCCTCAAAGAAACAACAAACATTTTCTCGTCCATTTCATGGTCGTACCAATATACATTAGAAACAACGCGTCAAGAGAATAATAACAAAATAAGAAAAAGAAGTACTGTGTAAACCTATCGTTTGAATAATAAAGTCGATTTGTAATAATGAAATGACGGAAATACAAAAATATCTAGTGGATTAGGCAATAGAAAACTGCGTTCCATCTGTGAAAAGGGTTATCAAGAAAAGACGACGTTAGACAACATGGAGGGCGGAAGGTCTATCAGAAGGCCTCACGTGGTTTATGGACGCTCCCATAGGGAGTTGACATATTTAACTATCTATTTAGTTATAATAAACATTCCTCATATATTCTGCTTATGCTATGGGAAAGGATTTTTATCGATTCGTTCAAGGTTCCTCATACAATCTGGAAAAACTGCAATTACTTTCAAGATAATAACTATCCTTACCTTAATCGATGGATTCGACACTAGCACCTAGAATTTTTTGATTATAAATTGCATAACATAGACCTTAATTGTAGTTATTGGATGGAAAGTGATAAGATTTATCGAAGAAATTCGATTAGCTTTTATTTTTGATTGTAAACATATTCACTTAAATTTGTTAACGCATTTTGATAAAGATCTATGTTAAATTATATATTATTCACAGACTTATCATTTCATTGATAAAGTAGTAATTGGTAACCATATAAACGATAAACGATACAGATTGCCACAAATATAACTCCTCTCTCTAAGCATGGCATGTTATTTTTGATAAAACTATGCTCATGCATTTAGATTGTTAAAAGCATTGGCTCATTTTTGTAAGTATAGTTTTTAAAGCATTCGCATCATGTTATACGTATAAGAAATTTAAATAAATATTAATTGCGCAACATAAATGATAAAAGATAATATGAAATATATTATCTAAATTTGAAATTAATAGATCTATTTGTCTAAATGTAATGATTTGTGTAAAAACATTTTAAGAAATGTATCTTATTAAAATTTCAATTCAACATTGTTTTAAATAATTATTTTTATGTTATGTGTATATTTAATGTGTATCATTATATGAATGATTATACATTATAATACTATGCATTGATAAATATCATGCTATATACAAGCTGTTTCAAAAATTCTAATGTGTCCTGTCTAAAAGACTCTAATGTGTCCTACCACTGAAATAATTTAAAACATTTTATCCTTTTGAATACACATATTGAATTTTTATCCCAATTTCCTAGATTAAAAATTTTTTTATTCTTTAAATACGTATTTCGACTACAAATTAGTTCTCACAGTGAGAATTAGATAATTGTAATAATTGTAGAACTATTTCGATTAGCTAATTCATACTGATGATACTTTGATACTTTGTAGTCGAAATACGTATCTATAAGATAAAAACAGATTTTTAACCAGGAAATTGGGGGGGGGATTGAAATTTATTCGAAAAATCCTAGATTTCTCTTTGATAATACTCATATTTATCCTTTTTTCTTAGCTGAATACATTCTAAATGAACTATGATCTAGCAAAAACAATAATTGACAAAAGTACTTTGTGTCTGGTTGAGATATGTTATAAAATGGGCTATTTATGTAGGTTATATTTTTAATGATCAATGTGTATCGGATTAGAGTTATTTGGATCTTTTATCACCTATTTGTTTAAGCGTATACAATACATAAATATTGCATGTCAGTGTATATTAAGTTTATAACCCCTGTAAATATTAACCGCACATTCAAAATTCTGGTATATGTGTTCGTAGAATAACCTAATTAATTCGTACTTTCGTCTGTCCTTCATTCATCGAGATAACTAAAAAACGAAGAGAGATAAAATAACTTAAATGGTGGTGTATTGACCTAACAAGTAAGATTAAGTCCATGAATGAGCAAAATTACTCCATTAGATCCAAATGATTAACGACCAAACTTTTCAATTTTAAACTTTCGACAAGTAATCTACTTATAAAACGCACCAAGCCAATGCAATAAAGCTAACAATTAAGTAATTCTTGCACTTACATCCATTTCTGTTCTACCATCTTTTCTGATAGTATAGTGATTAGGATAAGTAAATTTTCGAATAGTCTGTATTGTATAGATAAATATCTTTTTGCTATATATATTTCAATATTTTAAGAGTGGTGTTATCAGATTGAAAAAAAAATTTGAAGTTAATTTAATATTATTATTATTTTGAATAGTACACACTACACCAAATTGGATACACACACTGATAAGCATATAAAGTGAGACAAGTTTATGATAAAACTGTATAGAGACAACAAAAGCATTATAATCAGAATTCACCAGAATCTTTTTTTTTTCATGATATTTAAGAGAGAATGAGTACATAGACTATTTTTGGAATTTATTAATTTATCTTTTCTATGAATATGGTTTTAGTAATAATTGGAAAGATCATGTTTAAGTTTTATAACTAAGTATTATTTTTATCGTTAAAATTAAAAAGTTATAACAAATTAAAAGGAAAAATTTAGATTCAGTACGGAACACACCTTTAATAGTTTCCAGAACAAAGTTAACATTATTACGTAACACATTGGTAAAAATTATACAGCAAGATCCCAGGACCGCCAGACTTTACTTATTTTCTCACAAATAAAATTGTTATTATGCACTTTAATACATACTTGCAATATTATGCAAACATTCTATTACAGGAACATCCCCGCATCCCATACTAAAAGGCGCTATGGGTACATATGTGAGTGTGATTGTTTTATAATATATCGTCATTAATATAACTCAACATGGACGAAATGGCTCCCTGAGTATCATACATAAGAATCAAGACTAAGAATATAAATAGGATTTATTTTATTATTTTTTTTTTCGAGCTTTAAGGCGGCTGCTAAAGATCATCGCGAACAAAAAAAAATCAGGCAATAGGAATTATTAATTGAGATTATAAGAAAAATGATTTGTATTTTTAGTTACCCTAAGCACACTGTCCCTGTAAATTTGACGTCGGCACTATAAAACAAATGTTCACTTGGAACTTTTGTTTGCAAACAACGGACTAACGAAAATGATTCAACTATATAACTTTTTGATATGCAATTCTTGTATAAATTTTATTTGTAACGGTTTATTTGAAAATAAGTAAATATTATTTATTTATTTCAAGTTTTTACAATATAAAACTATTTTGATTACTTCTCATAGAGTATTTACTAAGATTTTATTAGTAAAGTAATTATTTGCAATAAAAAATGAGTGTGACAATAGTAGTATCGAAATGATAAGACAACCTGTATAATGAGAAATCATTTAGCATCTATTCATAAAGATGAATGAGTACAGTCAACTTAAATTTTGTAACGTAATCAAACTTTAACTGCTTGTCGAAAAATGATAGGTGAGATGATAGCATTGGAGGATTTATCATTTATAAATCTTAAAACGTACATTATCAATAAAATCAATAAATATTTCTCCTTTTCTATTGATAAAATATTCGCATTATTCTTAACACTTTTTAGAATATCGGTCCAACACTTGCAATTGGTGAGAAAATAAGCAAGGTCTGGCGGCTCTGAGATCTTGAGCCATATATTAATATATTCTTTATATAAAAATCATGGAAACAATGAAGTTATTTTAACATTCTGATGTCATTACGTCATTACTTGTTTTTAGTTTTTTAAATTTTATCACTTTTAAAGTACTCATTAATCATAAAAAAAAATTTTTCGTACACTCAATCAATATTTGTTTTTTTTTTTTTAAGTTTTCAATGCATACAAAAAATGAATAATTTCTTTTAAAGACAAATCATGTATTGCTACTAAACTATTGTAAAGTGTGTATACAGATTTGTTTAAAATACCACAAAAATGTCTCATTTTTTGTACCTTGTATTGTATGAATTGGTATATACTTTCTGTATTACAATAAACGTTTTTGTTTTGAATGCGATTAACGAGATGATACACGATAATATATTAATTTTTGTTAAATCAAACAACCCGTAACATTTTAACTAATGTTAAACTCAATTAACAATGTTAGTTTACTGTTATATATAATATACACATCCAAATAAAATAAAATAAAATCTTATCTATTCTTTAAAATACAGAGAGCATTTGTTTCTCACTATAGACCCACAATATCATAAAATACGTTTTTAAAATACAATACCATGAGTGTTTTACTAGCCTTAGAGATGAGTAATTTACATTTGCTGTGTATCAACACGATATTATAATGTCAAATTGGAGGTAGTTAAAATACATTGTAATAATGGTAAGAAAACTTCCTTATGATATACGAATATGCTCACTAAAATAGTTATTATCCGGTATGCCTTCAAAGAATGAGCTTCAATTCGAATAAAAAGATAAAATTGCAACTAACGAAAATAATCTCATTTTCTGCAAAATCGTAGTTTTTGTTCATTAGTTGTGGAATTATGCGTGTTAGTTTAAAAGAGTGCCATAGACTAAGAGTCTTACAGACGGACGTTCATGTATCGAAAATTTCTCAGAAAGTTCCAAAGCCCCCATATTTATATAAAAAATTTGTAAGTGGTAGAAAAAATTTTTTTTATAATAACACTTTCGAAGAAAAAGTACTAGGATTTTAATTTGGTCATTTTTTCGATAGCTTGAAATTATAGCAATTATAACATTTATGATAGGAAAAAAGCTTTCTAAAGAAAATCTAAATGGTGGGTTGTTATATATTTTAAACAAGCCATGTTTTCCAAGGTTTATAGCTTAACATATTAAAATATATGCACATTTTATGGCGTAAATTAGGGGCAGAATGCTTGTATGAGAAAAGTTAATTTTTCAAATAGAAGCATCAAACGCGGTATTTCGAATAATATTTTTAAACACTCAAATATTGGAGGGACGTTAAACTTTGTAATTTTAACAACCCTCCCACTTTAGAACTGAGATTTTATTATAAAAAACAATTTTTATTTTGTGGTGCTCTTTATACTTGGAATACTGATGTTGTAAACTATGGAATCTACGACTGAAAAAGAGAAAATTTAAATGTAATTCACTTAAACCACCGGAACAAGATTGAATACATTTAAATGAAAATTTAAAGCCTAAATTAAATACCTGCATTAAATTGAGTAGCAAGCGGGACCCATTTATTTTAATTTGGATTATAATTTTCATTTTGGACTTCCACATAAACAATTATTTAAGACTTTTATGAATTGAAGATATGTTTTCCAATTTAATATGTTTTATCAGTTGAGAATTGATTGATTAATTTTTGTTTATTTTGGTAATTTTTGTTTATAATTTTTATTATTTTATGCCGTTTATTATCGAAAATTTGTTTATATTGTATATTAAATAATATAATTTTTGTTTAATTTTGTATTTGTCACTACTGTGACTAGGCTGTAATTTTTGTACTTTTTTGTTGAAAATTACGTTTTTTAAAAATTTTTCATTTTGTGTACTCAAAACATCATTTTAGCTTAAAAATGATAAAAATGATTAAAAAACAAACAGACGTTGAATCTAGGAAAAAATGGACTATATTTAAATCACTGCACGATCCACGGTTATTGAGATAGTGCCATTCAATGCTGGCCATGTTTCATTATTTTAATTTTTTCTTCACATTTTCAGCAAAATAAGTGAAGATAAAAACTAACAGTGTTAATTGTAGATACTCGTTATTAGTTAATTCCAATGGGTAATGTATCAAATATTATTAATCATTATCATCAATAAAAAATTTTAAGTATGCATAGTTCTACTATTCAACTGAAATTCAGCATATGTATGTAAATATGATGATAATACAATATTTTAATATAATATAATACTTAAAAAAATAATATTTGTAAAAATTAATACTAATTTACTTTCTTAATCCTTCATCATATTTATTCATTTATAACTGCTTTATATATTATTTTCATTTTCAAGAAAAAAATACTTTAATAATACTAGAATTGTTTTTTAACCTTTTAATAATAATAAGTGGAGATTTGCTGATTTGGATTGAAACAAAACACTTTCGAAATAGAGAACATCTTTAGGTCGTTACGTCCATTTTACTCCACTTGGTTAATACACTTTAATTAAAAAACCATTTATTTCATTTCCATTTTTTTTTTCAAAATATCAACGAAGATTTGAGGTAAAATAATCATTTAAAGATTAGAATGAATCACTCTCCATGAGAAGTTCATAACGAAATTACATGGCAAAATGAGTATTTTGAAGCGAGTGGAAATTACATTTAAGAAGTTAAGCAATTAAGTTTTTCAGTCAGTAAATAAGAAATTTTAAAGATCTCAAACATTTTGAATAGTAGTGAGAAAGCACTTATTTTTCTAACCCACAGAAACCATCAGAAACAATCAGAAACAAGCAGTAAAATATTTTAATTTATTATTTCTCAATTAATTGTGTTTTATTTGTACAATTCTCAAAAAACTGCATATGCATATATAAGTACCAAGAAAGTATCTTAACTCACAAAAATTAGTTACAATTAAAAATGTTAATTAAGATTTATTAAGAAAACATTATTAAATTATATACACAATGTATTTAATTGTTTAATTACTTATTTTTAAAATGAAGTGTGCGTCTTATACCATTATATGGTATTACTCTTATGCTTGTTCCGCTGTAACTTTTGAACGAATTGCCCGATTTAATTTAGTACATATGAGTATTACATTCCGAATATTTACAGTATTGTTTTTGGAATAATTTTACTCATTGCCTTTCAATTATATCTCCATAAAAACCATCATACACACTAAAAGATACGTCTTTTCGCAATTGTTGTGAAATAAAATCAAATAAGTAGTAGAAATAGGAAAACTATAATTGATATATTGATTCTCTCTTCTTTTTAGGGACAATCTCCTAAAATACCAGTAAAAATTTAAGCACCTTTTAGAAGTATACAAAAACCAGGAAGATTCGGTTCGTTGCATCAAATTGTGAAATCATAAGAAAGAAATCGGAAAAGTCTAATTTCTTACAACTTGGTCTTTTGCCATGGGGTATGTGAATATTAGTTTAAATTTTATTTGTCTTCAGTAGCGTAGTCAATGGGATAATCTCGTCTATGAGACAAAGTTAATCCTCATAATTCTCGAATTAAATATTTTTAAAAATATAATGAATTGTTTGAGCATTCGAGCACTTTCAAATTTTCGCACATACAGCGTTTACCTTTTGTTCTCATCAAGCTAAAAATATGCACGAGAGTTTTGACTAGTAAAAGTCATATAAAGAAAAAAAACAAAGCAATGGTTACACTGATAGATTGAATAAGATTCGACAGTAAGTTTAAATTTTGAGCCTTCTAGAAAATGAATTAATACCATTAAACAGGAAGCTACTATTAACATTATAAATAATTATATAATTTAATTAATATATGTGTTACTATTACATGGACTGAAAAGTCCCGGGCCTAACACATGGTGCTAATTTTATTGCTCACCTTTTTTTCAGTTAATACTAACCTTCAAAAAACAGCTGTTAAAATTTCATGATATTCTATTCATTAGTTTGTGAGTTATTGTGCTAAGAGTGACGCTACTTTTGTTATTTTCAAAACAATGGATCAAAAACAATTTCGTGTTTTAATTTTACACTGCTTCTTGATGGGAAAAATACCGTTCAAGCGAAGCAATGGCTTGAAAAGTGTTATGGGGACTCCGCTCCATCAGAAACAACAATAAAACGTTGGTTTGCTGACTTCAAACGTGGTCGTAGAGACACCGATGATGCAGAACGCAGTGGACGTCCAAATGAGGCGGTAACACCAGAAAACATAGAAAAAATCCACAAAATCGTTTTGAATGATCGAAAAGTGAAGTTGCGTGAGTTTAGCTGACATCGTAAAAATATCAAAACAACTTGTTGGTTTTATATTGCATGAGCATTTGACTATGAGAAAGCTCTGTTCAAAGTGGGTGCCGCATTTGCTCACTGTTGACCAAAAAACGAGAACGTGTTGGTGATTCTCAGCAGTGTTTGACCATGTTTAAACGTAACAACCCGGAATTTTTTCGCCAAATTTCGCTCCCAGCGACTACTGGCTGTTCACAGACCTGAAAAAAATGTTCGCCGGTAAGAAATTTCGCACGAATGAAGAGGTTATCGCTGAAACTGAGGCCTACTTTGAGGCAAAATATAAATCGTTCTACAAAAGTGGTATTGAAATGTTAGAGCGGCGCTGGAATGATTGCGTTGCTCTTGTTGGAGAATACGTTGATGAATAAAGCTCATTTTGAACCAAAAAAACTGTGTTTTCTTTGTTAGGCCCGGGACTTTTCAGTCCATGTGTTATATCACTTAACTAACATGTTTTAATTGTTGGAAATGACTCTTAAATATGCATATCAAGGTCAATTAATGTTTGGATATATGTTAATATTTGAATAAAAAGCCTTTATCAATTAATTATGAATTATTAATTATTATCATGATATTTTAAAATTTATGAAATTCATCTGTAATAAAACATTTACACGAGCAAATAAATGGCTCGTAATCTAAGTCAAGAAAAATTCACGTTTATTTTTTCACAAATTGTGGTATTGGTATTCATAGAAACAGCTAATTAATCCATTTTTTTTTTTAAAACTGAGTCTAATCGAGTAATTAAGCAAAGTCAATTCATTGTGTCCAATGAAACCTTGCCCAAACTGTAAAAGAAAAATTTAAAAATATGTTCATTACTTTTGTTTGAAAAATTTTTTGTCGTTTTGATCTAGATTCCTCGAAAACGACTTTTCTCTAATGATTAGGAGATAATATATGTTGTACAAGAATTTCACTTTAATCTTTTACTATATAAAAATTGATTTAATTAATAAAAACTGTAACTATAAAATAAAAAACTTGCTTGAATTTGATAATAATTCATATCCTTTCCCATTACAGAAAGAGTTATCTATGCCACTTATTGTCTTACAATCGGTATTTTAGTTAGATATTTGATATCAAAATAACATGATAATCAAAATAACACCAGTTATGTACCCACTTATGTATAATTTTAATTATCATATTATAAGCATTTTTTAAATAATAATAATGAAATAAACTTATTAATTATAATGACAATGGTTATAATAATAATAATGATAACTGCTGTATACCAACTATACAATTTAATAAAATATATAAAAGTAAAAAACAAAAACCAGATAATTTATGACATAATAATTCTACTAATTTAGTAGTTGGTGGTGTATCAAACCAATATGAATGACTCTAATAAATTTTCCAGTTAACTAAATAGCATAAACATAGTTATAATAGATATTTATTTATATTACAGGTGAATCATATTTTTATTTGGGTATAGGAATTTAAAGCTGTGTATGGATAAACAGGTTGGCTTATCACGTTAGAAGAAGATTGTTGAATGTACGCTTCGATTTTACCAAAAGCTTATTATAGATTCTCTCTAACTTTGTCGTTACGATTATATCGAATCTGGATACTTTTTAGTACACATTTACTTACGACAGGTTGCGAACTTTTATTTATCAGATTTTTTGAGTAACGGTTTGTTTATTTCTTGGGATAATCGTTGATTGTAAATTTTGCCTAATGGTGTTTAATTGAATGAAAATCATCTTGAAAAATACTTAACTGTATGCACATACGTTCATTTTTGTCTTTATTCAATAGTGAAAGAAAATACTTCACGACATCCTCAAATCTTTGACATTTTAACATTTCCACTACTGAACAGTTCTGATACTTATACCATTCGATACCATGCCTTCTTTGAATTAGGGCAAAAAAAAAATATTTTAATTTTGTTATAATTTTTTTAACTACTAAAATTGAAACTAAATACTAGTAATAATAGAAATAATTTTCTATTAGTAGATTTACAAGATTTCATCCCGCATGTTTTTGGGGATAATCTCCAAATATACCAACTATTTCCTTAGATTGCAAAAACGATGGAGCTTTATGCAATCGAATTGAATTTGTAAAAATTGTGTGTACTTTTGTTTATTCAAGTAAATTGTCATCTTTGGTTGATTTTCGATTGAGACGTACAGAACAAGAAATATCACCTATTGTTCTAAATTTCATCTAATTTCCTATTTTATATTCTAAACTGAATACATCTGTATTATATATTACAATGATATAACTCCGCATTATATTTTGTATGTATATATAAGTATTATATTATATATGAACAATAATACTGTAACTGTAGTACCGTCTAACTAAATGGTAGTAATTTAATTTCAGGTAATAACATTTAATACTGATTAATAAATCATCTAATATGTGTGTTTTAGAACAAAAGTTTATTATTTGAATTTAACCACAGTATAATTACTATTTGAAAACATTACGTAGTATATATACCAACATTATATAATGACAGTCAGACACACAGACAGACAAACAGACAAAACACACATACAAACGAACAAACATAAATATTTATTATTGTAGCGTAGAGATAGAAACATTAGATATATAATTCTGATAATATTTTAATAATATATATAGCTACAAAATTTTATAACATGTAAATAAACGGTCACGATTATTAGACGATAAAATATACATACTCAAAAACGTAGGAAATTCAATATTAAAACTTTGAGAAATATAAGCAAGGGTGCAAAAAATATTTTTAGTGGATTTCTGGGTTGGCAATAGTGGTCCATAATCAATCTTTGAATTTTTTTCATATGAAACATGCACGGCATTAAACAATAAAATAAAAAATAATTTCATTTAGTAGATTTCGATATTTTTCGATATTTTTATAAGAACTTGACTATTATTGTAACGATATGGCCATTAAGTAACAACTTTGGAACAAATTACATTAATATTTTAAATTCAGAATTAAAATTGATGAGTTGTGTATCATTTTTATCCGTATTTCTGAATACGGATTATACTTAAATTATTATATCGAAATATAGTTAAATTGTCATATCGAAATGATCATATTTAACTTTTAAAGTTTTACTTGTACTTTTATTTGTATTTTTTAATCATAATATTATTTGTATCAAACCGTTTGTAATTTAAATGATTTACAGACATATTTTTATTTACTAGAGATGTTGGATAAATTTTGTTATCCCTTGAATTGAAGCATCTTTACTTCACGGGCATGGAAATGAAATTATTTTTTTTAAATCTTTAAAAATATGCAAGATATGGACTTTCAAAATATCAAAATAAACAGGGGGGGGGTATATTATTTATGATGTTTTTTTCCATGTTTCTACATCGTTTTTAAGAATGAGATAGATATATAAATTTTTGAAATCTTATAACTAACTTTTAATTAAATTTTCAAGTTTTGTTATGATATTGAATCTTGTTTCGCATTTTGATTGAAATATAGCAAATCCAGTTCCATGCAACTACCCTATTGAAGTAGATAATAAAATTATACACATTCAATAGTTTGTAAAATAAAATATCGTCATTTATTGATTATTTTTACACAAAATCTAAAAATTTAATATTTTTTTAATAAATTTATATAATTTTTATTCATAATATGAAAGTATTTTGCAGATTTTCGAATCACGTAAGCCATTTTTATAAATCCATATCAACAAGAGATAATGCAGCTTATTATTTATATTTTTCTATGAATACTTTAAAAATAATTAAAAACATTACAAGTGTAACGAAATTTTGATGTTGTTTAAGTAATCAAAATGGCAGACGCGGTTTTAAGATGTTCTTTTATAAATAGAATTATTAAAAATATATACCATTACTTAAATTTTATTGAAAACTTAAGTACTTTCTGATTGTAAAATAATATTGTTAATTTTTTATAGGTGGTTTGTGTTTTATACATATACACAATTTTAAAATATCATAAATCATTTTTTAATTATTTATTGATTTATAAATTTTAATTATACAAAATTTTTCTTAATTCGATGAATTTAGCAGTTCACAGTAGTAAAAATATTTAAAATTTTATAGAAACGTATTTATCTATAGAAATAAACATGCAATTTGTAACAATATGGCATTTTATGTTTAGTAAAATTTACAATTAAGAAAGAAAGATTTTATATGATATTTTTTTTCGAATTGAATTCAGTAATTTGGATAATATTTGTATAAAAATATGATATTTAGATTGTTATTAAGTACCAATTAGAAAGCTTTTAAGTGCTTAGTAACAGCTGTTTAATATACATACAGATTCATTTCCAAAAAAAAAACAGTTATTCGTTGGCAAAAGGGTTCTTGAAGCTTTTTGTTCATAGATATAAGTAAACTAAAAAAAAAAAAAAAACAATAAATGCGAAACTTCAATTTGTATACCTACTTAAAAATAATTAATACCTAATTATTATGTTGTGTTGAATTAATTTAGTTTATCTATCTAAACATACATTTAAAACCAAAAAAAAATTTAGAATACATCATTAAATCAGTGTATTTTATAATTGTTAAGCAAGCGTGGAAGAATAAAGTCGTTGCGTTTTTTGTTTAGTTGAGTATACGTACTACTCATAAGAACCTTATCATGAATTTATATAGAATCAGATCAATAATATAGAATCACTTACTATATTTATTATAATGAACCAAATCCAAATATATATGTAATTATCTTTCTTAATATATAAAATTTCCATGTCACGATGTTAGGTCCCCATGATCCCCACGACTACTTAAAACGATTTTAATGAAATTTTTACGTAACACTGTATGTAATTTTGTCTTACTTAAGAGATCGTGAAGTTTGAAATTAGTTTTTACCAAGAATCTGTAGACAAACGGAAAAAATTACATATAGATTTGTGCGATATCTGAGCAAGATATAGAGATTCTGGTGTTTTTGCATTCGATGTGAAATGAATATGGGAAAATGAATTTGCATCCAAAAAGTCGATGTGAAACGGTTCACTTAAATGGGAATATCATTTTTTTCTGAGAAGTTTGTCACTGTAAAGAGTGCGCGTGTCATCTAGCTAGTACATTTATAATTATTTATATATATATATATATATATATATATATATATATATATATATATATATATATATATATATATATATATATATATATATATATATATATATATATATATTACAGTATATTAGGGTTGTTAGGTAGAGCTTTCAAATTATATCTTACACTTTATAATAGAACATTTTAAATTTTATGGGTCGGTTCACATTTATACTATTACCAGCTTTTCCCCATGCCATTGTTGCCATTTTAGATTTCAATAATTACAAAGATTAAAAGAACCATATACAAATGCAAATGATGTAGCCATTGGCATGGTCATGGCCATGAAATGGGATTTTTTGATACCAGTAACATTGTTTTAGACTATCAATTTTATATTGATAATTGTTTATTATGTAAATTGACCGAATAAAAATAAAAAAAACAGTCATATTTTCGAGTTAAGTATTCGAACCGCATTGTTATGGAAAATACGCGTTTCGAGTCCAAAAAAAAAAGTGGATATTAGTTATTGGTCTGAAAAATATTCAGCTGAACGTATTATGAAAACAAATTCAATTGATTGTGTGTAGCAGAATTTGGCAACTGAATTTTAAAATCGAAGGCAACATACTTGGGAAAAAAATTCCGTAAAAAAAATTTAATGAAAATAATTTTTAAGTGGGTATTTTTTACTTTAGCTCTAACCATATCAAGAAAAAAAGTTGATATCACATTTCATCCTTATCGAACATTTAATATTTATCTAGATTTTTTGATGTCGATGAATTATTTAAAACCCTACATTTATTTATCGATACCTGTTGGAACTTAATAACATTGGAATACTAGAATTTTTATTTATAGTTACACGTAATAGACTAGGATATGAAATTTTCACTTTAAGTCAACTTTCAATTAAATTTTATGATATTAGTTTTGGGGAAAAAAATTATTTCAATGAAAATGACATTTAATTAATGATTAGTTAAAATTTGAAAAATGTTGAAGTAAGTTTAAATAATTACAATTAATAATTAGTGTTATTATAATGAAGACATAATTTCATAATTATATCATATTTATTTATATTTTTATTATACATTTATTGAATTGTATGTAGATATATGTTTGTATGTATGTATGCATGTAAGAATGTGTGTATATGATTTTTTTAAAATTATGAAATTATCATAAAAACAACAAATTAATTATTTATTGGACATAAATTAATGATATTATCATTGATCTTATTTATTATTTATTTTATATTAATGTGACTCATTTATTAATTATATATTCAGAAATTATATTATTTATGATCTTAAAACTATTTCATTTTTATATCAACTTATATATAGATGAGTCTTAATTCCTTTAAATCAGATTGCATTTAAAAATACACCACCAATACTGGTCATAAACTTCCTCGCAATTATGCTCACTTAAATAGCTGTATCAACGAATACGTATTACAAGATGGAAAAGTGTATCCAAATTACTACATGGATAAGTGTATTATTTTACACCGAGTTTTTTTTTTTTATGTATACAATGTTTTTGTTATTTTTTTATCGACTTTTTCTTAATGGATTCTATTTTTTTAATTTATTTATTGCCAATTTCATATTTTACAAATAATAACCGATGATCTAATTGTTTCTATGCTAAAATAAAGCCTTAAAGCTATAAATTATATTAGATACAGATATACATGTGGAATTGTTTTGCTATTTTCACCTCAACATCCAGAATAATCAATTCCAACAAACTTCAAATTATTTATGTAAAAGTTCATCTACTAACAAAATTTCATCAAATTCGGATAAATGGTTCACAATATATCGGCATTTCTGATACTTAAATAGCTCTGTAACGACTTGAGAGATTGAAGCAAAATTTTGAAAAAATACTTTTTCCATACTTGTAAAATATAAAATTCTCTGTTTCAGAAAACTTACTGTATATTTTTCCCGTTAATTCGTAACAATATCCAATTTTCTTCAATAATCGATTAAACTACGAATATTAACTTATGTAGATATCAAGTAACATATGTAGATATATAATACATGGACTGAAAAGTCCCGGGCCTAACACATAGATGGTGATGGTTTTATTGCAGTCACGTTTTTTTTCAGTTAATACTAACCTTCAAAAAACAGCTGTTAAAATTTCATGATATTCTATTCATTAGTTTGTGAGTTATTGTGCTAAGAATGACGCTACTTTTGTTATTTTCAAAACAATGGATCAAAAACAATTTCGTGTTTTAATTTTACACTGCTTCTTGATGGGAAAAAATACCCTTCAAGCGAAGCATTGGCATGAAAAGTGTTATGGGGACTCCGCTCCATCAGAAACAACAATAAAACATTGGTTTGCTAACTTCAAACGTGGTGGTTCACCGATGATGCAGAACGTAGTGGACTGGAATGATTGCGTTGCTCTTGATGGAGATTACGTTGATGAATAAAGCTAATTTTGAACCAAAAAAACTGTTTTCTTTCTTAAGCCCGGGACTTTTCAGCCCATGTGTTATACCTACCTATTCCAAGCATATCTATATGTCATCAATATCGCATAAACGGTTCACGAGATATAAAATTTACATAAAAAAATGAAATAATTTTCGAGCGCTTTAATGAGACCGAAAACCTTCACTATTTAATACGAGAAATTTGTAAATATTGGTCAAGTCCAGAGACCGACGAAAGAAAATAAAATGCCCTGAACGTCCCAGAACGTACCAGCATAATAAAGTGTTCTTGTTTTTTAATTAAAGAAAAAATTATGTTTTAGATATAACTCGGAACTCAATTGCTGATATTCTTATTAATATCAAGAAGGAGCGATTATTTAAAAAAATTTTGAATCTAAATGCTAGAGATTATTATGCCTCAATATAAGATGATTCAAATCGGATAAAAATATTCGATAAATATGATATGTGGTATCAATTTACCCGTAAAAAACGTTAAACATTTCGTCTCCTTCATTTTTCCGATCAGAGCTTAAGTAAGAAATATAAAAATGATTACTTATCTGGTTCTTAAATCAGGAATTAAAAAATTTGAAGAATCTAAACTTCTTGAATTTGTTTTGTTTAATTCATTTCAAAAATAGTTAATTAACATTATAATTCTTAAGGAAACCCCTATTTAAGTAGAATTAGTAACACAATTTTTCTTCACGCTTTCACCAATCCTCATAATAATTACATTAATTTTAAAAAAAGTATTTAGTATGTTTATTTTAGGATAATATAAACTATTATTATTAGAATTTATTTACGCAAACATGGAATATGACAAGATATCAAGTAATGAATAAGTGATTATATTTACTTCACAAACTACGCAAATTATAACAACAATAATATTTTAAAAAAAGTTGTCAAGAAAGCAAATTCCTTACAGGACAAAATTTCAGAGATCACATATATTCGACAAGGTCATCAACATTTATTTGCCTGTTCTGATGTGCAAGTGATCCCACTCCTATAACGAGGTGCCACCGCACAAATTTTCTCCATGAAAGGTTTTTCCGTGGAACAACTTGCAGTGGATAACATAGATTTAAAAGACTTAAAATATATAGATGTATACAAATAAGTAAGTAAGTACCTTATAGAAAATATAATCTACTGCTATTTCACCAAAATTGGCCAAAACCTTAAAAATATTTATTTTTACTAAAAATTAGGTGTGGCGAATTTTCTTATCCCATACCTGAAAAATTGGTTTCCCCCCAAAGTCTCATCAACGCGACAAAATTTTCTAAGCCCATATATCTGTATCAAAAAACTTCAAAATTGGTTCTGCAGTCTAGTCGCCAAAACTTAAAATGCTGACAAATGGAGTGGCTGTTTCAATTATAATATTATCAAGAATAAAATCTCATGTTAATTATATGTGTAATTTAATTAGTTTTTGTGCCTCTAAGCGTGTGATTTATAAATTTCTGTAAGCTCGTAGAAGGCCTGATATTATTTCTACTTTTGATAAGAGAAAACCAATTTTAATAAGAGAAAAATACAAAGTTTGACATACAATTTTCATCATTCATAGTCTTACATACAATATAGTTTAAGTGACTATAGAAAGGCCTATTGAAATAACATGACTTAAGTGAAGAAAACTTTCTACTAGGATAAATTTCGATTTTTTGCCCCAATTTCCTAAATCAAATTATTTTGTATTTTTATAAATACGTATCTCGACTACAAAGTAGTCATCATCAGTATGAATTAGCTAGTTGTATCGATTTTTATTGAAGAAATATTACTCGTTGCTAATTTATCACCAGCGATTTTTACAAACCGTCACCAAATTTGCAACGCGGAACATCTCCTCAATAAGAATCATTACAACTAGCTAATTCATACTGATGATGACTACTTTGTAGTCGAAACCCGTATTTATAAACATACAAAATAAGGAAATTGGAGCAAAAAATCGAAATTTATTCGAAAAATTCTAAAGTTCTCATTAATAATTATAAAATTTCTATTAGGAATTTATAATCAGCCATTATTATATACTTATTTAATTTATTTTTATTGTTCAAAAATAAATTAATTGTGAAAATGAGATTAGAAAATAATTATTTGTTCTAATAAAATAAAGTTTATGTTATGCGCCAATTTTCATTTTTTATGTAAAATTTGACGCCTGCATTTAATCACATAAGTAATTGTATTGATTTCTTGTCATTATTTCAACTTGAACTCAATGACATTTTGATCTTCTTATCCTTGTTAATAATAATTTCCCTACAAAATGTTTCTAATTATTAATGTGATTTTTGAATTTTCTTTATTCAGAAATCTTTGATTTTACCGCTGTATTAATAAATTGCAACTTTAATAATGACTTTCTAAAATCACTTTGTTTTCTTTTAACAGAGCTACTATAAATTTGATTTATTCATTTGACATTTTTGTTTTTTATATGTTAAATAAAAACATTCATACATGGTAGAAAAATTTTGATACAAAGTTTTTAATCAAATTCTGTCATAGGTTAACAAAAACTGAAAATAAACATAGTTTTATGGTATTTTGCACGAATAGTGATAGCAAAATTAAAGTTATGGTAGCATCAAGTATTTAATTTTTAATTTTTCAATACGATTTTTAATTACGTCAACTAAGACCTGGGTCGAATACCAGCTTTATTTACTTACAGCATGTTTATTTAAGGTTCCGTACCCAGAGGGTTAAACGGAACCCAATGAGCTGTCTGCCTGGCGATTTGTTTATCGGTCCGTGTGTCGCCAAGTTGTATCTCATGAACCGTGATAGTAAAGCAGTTGAAATTTTCTTAGATAATGTATTTTTGTTGCCGCTATAACAACAAATACTAAAAAATAGAATAAATTGAAAATATTTAATGGGTATAGATAATGGAACGGAACCCTTCGTACCTTAGTCTGATTCGCACTTGGCCGGTTTATTTATAATTTGCAATATTTCACTCAGAATTTAATTGAAATTGCTACAATTTAAAGAAATTTTTATTTTATTAATATCCTGATACTAGAATTTTTCGAAGATTATTAGAAATTACTTAATTATTATTTGACCGTGGCAAGTATATGTTTTCATAGCTGGAAGTGGAAATGTTTTACATAGCTGTAGTTATTTTGGTAGTCAATTATAGTTGTTATTTTAATAACATCTTTAACTTCAGGGGACTTGTCATGTCCCCCCTGAGAAAAATGTTCAAAAATATCCAATACGATTTTTGCGAAAAATGTGAAATGATCAATGATAATATGAGAAGTTAAATTTTTTTTGCATATTTTTGGCGTAAATCTCCAATGTTGCATGCAGCTGCGTTTTTGCAATCAATGTTAAACGGAAAGGCCTGACCATGAGGAATAAGACAAAATTATGTTTTTTTAAGCCATTTCCATGCTAACATGAAATATTTTTAGCGATTGTTTTTCTATGTGAAATGTAGTTCATAGAACTACGTGTATTTAAATACAATACGCGTACTAATCAACATAACAATTAATAGCAGTTACTTTAATTCCATTTAACTTTGTTATGCTGTGTTTTTCAAAATTACTGAAGCAATTAACAATGGCGCAGTATTTCGTAGATTGTAAAGCAGGCATTACATTGTATATATAATAATAATATAGCAAAGATAAAATAATAATATTGTAGAATGTTCGAATTTAATTTGAACATTAACAAACACCACCCCCATCATTCTAATCGTAGCATCTCTATCGTCGAACGAACCATCCAGTTAGTACCAACACATTCTCCCAAACAATTTAACAACTGTATATGCAGTATATATGTATACTAAAATTAATACCCTGATAATATGGGGAAAGGCAGTACAAAATTAATTAATGCCATTATCGCCTATCATCTGTTTTAATTGCTTTACTGGTGTGGTAGTAGGTTATTGTGAATAGAAAAGATTATATTATTATTTTATATAACATAACAAATATATATATATATATATATATATATATATATATATATATATATATATATATATATATATATATTACATACATTTATATATTATATACACAATGCTACACTACGACACATGACGCCATGTTGTTTTTATATTAAATTTGTGTAAAATTATACAATATAAAAAAGTCGATCAAGTGTGCAGGGACATTGTAGGGCCTTGTATTGATTACAGTCCTTGGATTTTAAATTCAGAATATAATTGAATATCTAAGTTCGAAAATGGTATTGTATGTCTGAAATTATTCATTATTCGCATATATCATTAAATCACCTAATTAATTTGAATTTTCAAGGATTTTTAACAGGTTGTAAAATCTTAGGGAATGAAAATAAGACAAAATTTTTAAATATGAGCTTCCTTCCTTCTACTCTCTTATTATATTAGATCCTTTACTTCCTTATCCTCATTTTTTGCATTTATTTGTATGCATGTCATTGTTAATAAATAACTTAAGAAATTTTAATTTTTAAAAAGTTAATAAAGCTCAGGAATTCAAAATATCACCGCTTTTATACCAGATTAGAAAAGTTGAGAAGATAAGAAAACTGACTATATGATACAGGACAAGTAGACTTTATTAGAAATACAATAAATACTATAGATACTCATTTAACTCGCTAAATTAATCGAGTCCAAAGTTATAACTAAGGGAAAAACGTCAAAAATATTAAAATACAGTTTGTTTTTATCAAAAACCTCCCATTAGATATCGAAACAACTCAGAAGCATTAAAATGCTTTCTACAGAAAGCTTTTTAAGAAACCTTCCAAATACTATTTATTGCACATAACGTGGATGGAAAATTTTTAAACCAAGACTAAATGAAGCTATGAAAAATGTTATTTTTTTTCATTTGTAGAGGATGCTATCCGCTAATTATGTAGCGAAAAATTAAAAACTAGGCTATTTCCATTCGTTTGACGGAAAGCCCCCAACATTTTTGCCTATTTTCCTCAAAATCAGAATTGTGTCGGCAACCCACATTTGACGATTTGGTAAATCCTACAGTTTGGTCAGTAAGTTTTTCAACACCGTGTATAACAAGCTATTTTAACTGAATGCTCTTCATATTTACAGTATTTTGTGAATGTAAATGATTAAAATAATGAATATGGATACTCAAATATATGTAGAATATTTCAACAATTATGTTAGTTCTTATCATCATTTGCTTTATAAATAATTTTAATACAAAACAAAATGTCATTCATATAGACACGGATTCCTAAAAAATTAGGAGAAATTATTAACGAGAGTAAATTCTGAATATAAAATGTTTGTTATATATTAACGTTAACTAACATACTATGTGTAACTAAATACGTATAAAATAAAATGACGTTTTAATATTATTATTTATTAACAGAATATTCATATTAGGTAGGTTAGTTAGGTAGGCGACAACGTACAACTACCTAATATCTACCTAACTAAGTAATATAATGAATTAAATTTTAACTGTTTTGTGATGATGAAAATTAAAATTTGCATGTTGTTATTATTCTATTATTATTCGGATAAAATTGTCAATGAATATCATATAATCATAAAGGCGTTTTCATAATATAATAACTTACAGTAAGTTTAATGATTACCAAAATTTTATTTTTCATATTATGTCGCTTTGTATCTATTTATGGGATGCGATGTAACATCACTGCGTATCAATTTTTTTATGTGACTGTGTTTCGCGTTCACGCTCACATAAATGTTGCTGTTACGCGACGAAGTTGCGTTATGGCGTTACGCTGTTTAAATTATAAATATTATATTAAATTATTTAAAAACAAGTGAAGATATCAACAATTATTTAAATACTTGACCAACTATGTGCCAATGTTTAAAAAAAAAAAAAAATTCATTCAAAAGTTCTTTACTTTTAAAGTCTAGAATGCGATTCTTACACTCACTTTATAGGTCTAGCATACCTACGTTATAAAAATTTGAGCTGGCTATTTTTTTTCGTTTCTCATTTATCTTGATAATGGCCAGGCAGAAGGACACTCATTCGAAAATGGACTATAATTAAGAATTGATTAACCCATTCCAACATTTTGTTTATATAATTTAAGATACTCTCATATGTTTCAATAATATCGGGTAACATCAATATTCCAGGTTGTTGCACTGAAAATTTTAATCAATGAATTGTTGTATTTATCAAATATAAGTACAACATTTCATTAATTGAAATTTTCAAAGCAACAACCTGGAATATTGATGCTGTCCGGTATTTATGAAACATATGAGGGTATCTTAAATTATGACATTAATAAAAAGTGCTCAATTTACAATAGAAAATAATTTACCATCAACAAACCGCTTTAACCATTTATAACTTAAGTAAGGAAAAAGTAGATTGTTACTATATATATTCCTGAAAATAATTTCATGCACTTTTTAAATAATTGCACTGAAGTTATCTGAAGATGGAAGAGAATAAAAAAACAAGATCGAAGTACTCCATAAACTATATAAATTGTGTTTTAGTATTTACAGAAGCATAGCCAGTTATTAATGAGTTAAAGTTATCGAAGTTTTCAAAACCCTCAATTCTTAGTTAGAATCGAAAATATATTCCCATTTTCAAATTTATATTTTTGAATAAAGACTATTGAACTAAATATAAATTAGTAAAAAAATAAAAATTATATTTTGAATCAATATTAATAATCATTACTATAAACAGTAAATAAATAAATGTAAGGATAAAATCATATAATTTATTATAATTCTGCAGGACATTTACCAAAATTATAATATTATTGTATTATTTGATTACATACATATGTATACATTGACATATTTTATTGTAAAAACATATACGTGTACATTTACATTATATGGACCGGAGCTAATAGAAGCAATTGAAAATCAGTAACAAAATTACCGGTTCGGATACTGTTTACACAGGTAAACATGTTTTAATATTCATAATAATGTTGTACAGGTAATATAATTATGAAACAAGATGTCTTATTTCAATGGGTACAATATTGAAATACCTTGATTTTAAAACCAATAGAATTTGTTAATTTATAACGTTACTCAATACAGCCAAATGGAAGACTGAACTTTTTTTGGAATCTTAATTATTATATTATTTCGATGGCACTTGTATCTACTTTAGAACATAAAAACATGCAAAAAATTGTGAGATGCCGAAAACATGGCACTCATTACAAAAAATATGTTAAGTTGACTTCCATAAATTGGAGGTGAAGATGTTAGCACACGGACTTGTAATTGGATGGTTCAGTGTTCGATGTCAGGCAGATGTTTAATGCTTTCAATTCTTAAAATCTTTCAATAAAATATAATAATAGACGTTTATCTATTGAGGTACATATGTTATTTCTACTTCTATAAAATAGATATATTGTGTATACTAAGTGGAACAAAAATTGTTAAAACAATCTAAGTTGTAAAATCTGCCAATCGGACATGAAATGAAAATATTTGCTTGTATTAAAATATTTTATTTTCATAAGAAATTCGCTTAAATTTGGTAGACGTTCTACACACGCGTTAGGTTTGCAATTCCATTGCGAATGAATACAAATATTCTTTTAATTTTATATAAAATGATGTTCTATCAAATGTGCCCACCAACTTAAATCCTACACTTTTTACAGAACACATGTTTAATGCTTGTTATAATCGAATTGTGATATTCGATCATTGAATAATATTGGTTTTATTAGTTATAAAATGCACGCGAAAATGTTATTTTACATATTTACTTTACATATTTACTGATATTTACACATTGACACACACATGTAAAGTGATTTTACACGAGGCTAAAATAGAAATCTGTAATATTTTATAGTACTGAAATTCAGGAAATATATTTTCACACAAAAAATGTATTTTTGTTTTTGAAGAATCCCACTAAAACAGCCTAAGAAAAATTTGGTGGTGTATTAAAATAAAACAGAGTTTGCGCAAAAATAAATTTTCTATTTGTATAATTCCGCTTATGAAAATTCGAATAAAAGTAATTTGTTGTAGTTTTTCAAGACAGATTTATTAATTTTATCATTTTCCCAAAAACATATTTAAGTACAAAATATTAAAAATATGACAACTCTTTGTTTAAAATAAGCCCATTAAATAGGAAGAACTAAAAGAATTGATCTATGTATATGTAATCATTTTTTCGCTAATCAACTATTCTGTGGAAAAGCGCAGCTAAAATGTATACTAAATATGTTTCAGATCAAAATTCAGAGGAAAATGTATACTTTCAGTTTTTTTTTGATAAAAGTCTACCTATAATTAATATAAATTAATTAATTGACGCTTCACCTAGAAGAATAAAAATTGAGGCTTTTAGTTATATTTGAATCACTTTTCGAGTATACACGTTTATTGCAAAGAGAAACGGAAGGAGAATATTACAACATGTATCCCCATTTAATAAATGAGGAAGTAAAATTCTTACAGTACTGTAGAACGGAATGGAATACGTTTGAAATGACTTTGAAGATAATCACAGTAAACATAGAAAAAAACTGTTTAGTCATTTCTAATCGCTAAAATAGAATTCAAAAACAATTAAAACAGTTAAAAATAAAATATAAAGTATTGAAGATAATATTTATAAATTAATGCACTTATCGCTTCAGTGGGTAACAGCTGACTGAACCTGAAACATCAAAGCATTCACACTATCGTTACATACATTTCACAGTTCGATCTCCAAAAAAAATATTCTTCCAATCTGATCGAGACTAGAATGAGGTTCCAGCGAAACTGTGTGCGGCATTTTAGTGTGGATATATCCTTAAACATACCTAGAGCTCATAGAATTTTTCAAAGACTTGTAAATCAGACTTTAGAATTAATGTTATTAAAGGTAAAACAAAATAAATAGGACTACATACCAATAAAAGCATATCGAATTGTATGATCAAATTAATTTCACACGAATTGAAGTTTTGACCGGACCAGAAGTTTTGATGATCGCTTCACCGGTAATGATTGATTAATATACTTTATACGTAGGTATATATAGTATTTTGGTAGCATATATAATAATAATAAATATTTGTTTTCCGAATTCATTTTCATAATATTTATAATACATTATTTTATGGCTATTTATCAGGTCATAAAATCAATATAATACGTTATGTTTATATTAAATCAAATAATAATGATATTTTATTAGCGACGAATTTAAATAAGCAGAAGTGAATATAGCACATTGAAACCAGACAAATAAATTCCTGATATTGGTAAATTATACTAAAATTGTATTTTCAACAAGTTTGCTTTAAGAAATTTTTGAATTTTACTATTCATTAAAATGAAATCACAGTGTCATAAACTGCAAAAATTAATTTGAATATATTACTATTTCAGGCAAAAGTGATGGTTAAATTTAACCACATGCATGCCTCATCCAATTTTCCCAACATTCCAAGGAGTAAACGAAAAATGGAAAATTTTATTCCAGTTTAAGACAAAATTCAGATAAAAAACTTATTCCACGTTTTTATGGCTATTTTACATTGAAAATATGACAAATTCCCACAGGCAGAAGAATCGGACAAGAGGCGAAATTATTTTTATTGCTTTATACATGAATAAATTATATACGATTCTCTATTCATACTTGGAATAAGTCTACATGAGGCAATAATAGGTGAATCGAATATTTTTGAAATACGTCGTCATAACCATCTGTTACTTGTTTTCATTTACTTTTTAAAAAAAAAATTTTTGTATGAAAATATTAGAGAAACTGTAATTTTTATAATTGACGAAGGTTTGAAAATATTTGCAAGTTATCATATTAATTATAAAATCATCAAAAATATTCAAATATGAGAAACCGAGTCAATTAATTATTTATAAACTCTTAAGGGTTTCTACCCAAATTTTAAAGTTTAATAAATCAATACATTTTTAAGATATTAAAACTTTTTTTGTTTGTTCATTTCAAAATTTTTAAAACTTGAAAGTTTGTAATTGATTAATAATTATATAATTTATAATTGATGTAATTATTTCATGACGACCTTATAGCATGTATAATTTTTATGCTTGATTATAACTCTTACAGTATATTGTATAAACAATTTCCCAGAAGAGTACAATTTTTTGTAGCCAAAATAATTATAAATTTGGTAACGTGATGTTAATTTAAACATATTGTCTGGCGTTTTAAACTCAGATATTGTAACAAGTTCGCTGTTAACAAGTTCAATTTCAAATTTCAGGGATACAATTCAAAAAAAATAGCAAATGTATCTTTTCTGTAATATATAGGTATTTGAAGAAAATAATAAATAAATAAATTCTAATAAATTCTTTAATAAATCTTTCTTTAATAAATATATTAATTGCAAGTGTATTAATTTTTGTATAAAAATTTATCTCCAAGTTTAATTTAATTCAAAACAAAAATAGCCTGTGTCTGAGTAATCGAATCCAAATCCATAATAACATTGTCATGTGTAAGTTAAGGGGGATCAATAATATACCTTAAGAGAAAATCTAATTTCTGTAATATAAGCACTCTCTTTAATATTATATTTTTGATATTTCTGAAACAAATAACTCAAAAAATAATTATCTAAATCTAATAAAATTTGTTATGCACAATATTGGCATAAAAACGAAGAGCGTGTCAAAGATTTGCGAAAAAAACATTTCTAAATATAAAATATAATCTAGATTTTTACTTTAGAATCATTTTTTCGCGAAAAAAATACAATTTAATATTACGATAAAGATTGTACCTACTTATTACAGAGGTATAAATCCTATAAAAATTAACTTGAAAAAATATTATTGTAAAATTTTATCATATTATTTACATACTTATTATGTTTTAAACACAATAGCCTGTTATACATTTAGGTAAAACGAAGTTTAATAAGTAGAAATAAGAGAAATTTTTAATTCAGAATAATAAATTCTTTCTAAGATTCACAAAATTTTTTTTTTATTCTAAGAACTTTCTATTCGTATTTGTAAATTTGGCGGCATCCTGTATATACCCATAAAAGCCTTTGGCTGCCTAGAAATTAATATTAGCACTACCTACAGAGTATATACAGTTCACAACATACACAAATGGTCGTTAAACAAATTCTTACATTTCTATATTCTTGTTTACGTAAGTTTTATCGATTTTGATGAACTTTTGTCCGATAGTTCCTCTGTGTAAGTGCATGGATTCCTACATGGCTTAGCATTCACAATCCGGAATAGACTTGTTTCTTAGACTTTTATTTGTTAAGCACATATTAAATTTATAAAGAAAGGTGGATAAGATTATTTAATCCTCCGCCATGGTTACATATAAACAAAATAAAATATTACCCAAATTGGCAACATTTACGAAAGGTAAATTATTTATCTGGGAAAATTTTCTAGCTGAATAAATAAGAACTTTCGCTTAAAAACTAGCTTAATAAACTGTTACTAAATGTTGCCAATGCATCAAGACTAATTATTGAATATTATAAAATCGTAGTCAAGCTGGCCGCGTGGTCTAAGGCACGAGCTTCAAGCTTAGATTCCCAAACGGGAGCGTGGTTTCAAACCCCACATCTAATATTAATATTTTGTTTTTACCCTTATTTTATCTCATTTAATTTATTAAGGATATAAATTTTAATAAACAAAAAATATCTACATTATAATTAAAAATAAATATGACAAATTATATTTTTCATTTAAGAAATTCTTCTGTAATTAAAAACTGTACGATACACACACAGGATGAAACAGAGATAGCGATAAAAGAATATGGTTAAATACCACCTTCCAACATCAGCACTCACGTAGTCGCAATTTTTGATACCAACCCAGAGATAATGTGGAAAGCGACCTCATAACAAACAATATTAACTTCTTTATAAGTGGAACATTTTCTAACGAGTAAGAATTATGAATATTTTCAATGTACATAAACTGTTTTTTAAAACAAATCATGTACAATGTGTTTATTGAAAATTTGGAATTCATTTAATATAAACGACCAGTCAATGTGAAAGATAATGATGGTAAGTAAATAAACTGCTATATTATTCAATTACATTCGATCAAATAATTTGATGGGTTTTAAGACAATATGGGAATTTTTGTTAAAATCGAATTACATTTGCAGAAAAAGAAAAGGTGGTTTATCACTTTGTAGTTTCGCTTAAATTGTAATAGAATATCAGTATTTTTATCTGAATTGCAACTTTATTTGCCTCTAATAAACTTCTACATCAGGGAATATAAACAAATTCTGGATGGAGAGTAGTAAGTGATAATAATACTTTTGTAGCTCAGTGTCACTGTACATTTAAGCTACGCATTTTAAAAAGAACAAAATTTTGAAAATTACGCCTTACAAGGTCGGGTTTAAGTTTGAATACGGTTAAAAAACTCTGTGAGAGTAACTTCATAACATAAAAGGATTCAAATTTGAAGAAATTTGCTAGCGTTTACACTTTGATTAAAATGCGGCATGCTACTATCATAGGTTAGTAGCCCTATATCTTAAATAATATTGAATATCGAAGTAAAAAAACCTATACAGAACACAGTGGAACAAATAACACGGCGGCGAACATTTTACAAACATAATTGGGTATTTGATTAAATTTTTTTTACTATTTCAGTTCAAGCTGAGGACAAGAATTCTTTGCTACAGGGTACTAAAATTTTTGTTAAATCTTTAAAAATAATTTTAAGATTTAGAGCCAACGCACAACGTAAGATTTTCTGATCAGATGTAACTCTTAGCGTGTATTTTATTGGTAAGCACACGGTAAGAGTTATGATCATATTGTTTGATCAGAAAATTTTATCACGTGCGCATACATATGATGGTGTCTGAAGTAGCATTAGAATTTCTGATCAGAAAATGTTCCGATGTACTGAAGTAGGCAATCTTTTAGCCAAAAAAGTAAATTAATTTAAAATATTTAGAAGTTCATTGGTTCGTTATGGTTTGTTGTATGTATCCGATGATATCAGATGATGTCTGAAGCAAGATCAGATTTTCTTAGAAGAATTGCTTATAGGATTTTCCAATGGTG
Organism: Chrysopa pallens; assembly: GCA_020423425.1. Lineage (NCBI taxonomy): Eukaryota > Metazoa > Arthropoda > Insecta > Neuroptera > Chrysopidae > Chrysopa > Chrysopa pallens. Next base: position 36,180,645 of record CM035591.1, on the reverse strand, counting down.
TTGGCCATCAGATTTTCTGTAATCAACAACAAATGAAAATCATTAGTAAATTTATTTATACCTATTAAAAAATACTATATATTTTACCAATATTATGTCACAACTATCGCACACTGAGGTTTGTAGAACGTTTGTAATCTGAGAATATAAACTAGCAAAGACTTATGATTTTTTTAAATAAATTAAATAATTTATAATTCAGGTAATTTTCTTTTTAAAAGCGATTGTTCACTTAAGACTTTTAAATTTCATAAAATAATACAAGTAAAGTAAAAATAATATTATAATAATATTTAAAAATCAACCTGTATATAAATTATGTAAGCCTGAACACCCACTGGTTAGGAGTGAGGTTAAAACTGTGTAGACAAATGTGCTAGATAAAAATGAAACATTATATAATAAAAAGAGATAGAAATACAGTAATTAAAAGTATAAAGGACCAGGTTAATTACTTTTCCCCGCAGTAAAAAGCATACATACCCACATATAGAGTAGCTAACGAGAACGTAAATTAAAATGCACAAGCCAATTAAAATCCAGGAGAGCACACACATAGTTATTATTCCTGTATTGTTTGTTATATGAATATATCTCACAAACAAAAACATTATCCCAACTCATTCCCTAAAAAAAAATGTTATTTTTTTGTATAAATATTACGACCATTTAATATAAATGATGTCGCCGCTCAGTAGCGCTATTTATATGTGCATCATATAATATGATGAGATGACTAGGGATGTAAGAGGAATGGATGTATCCTGTTGGAATAGGTTGGAGGGGGTATATGTGTATGTACATCTATACATATATATAGCAACATTAATTAAGTTTATTGTAGAAAATGGTTTTTCATGGACCGGAATTAATTCTGTGGCTAACTTTTTAATTATTCATTCTTTTTTTTTTCTTTTTTTCTCTAAAATTTTATCTTAATTAGAGGAGGAATTTATCCATTTTCTTATGTTGTATTTTTCAATGCTTATAGTTTTACAATTTTTTTTAGAATTCTGTTGACTAAGCTTCTTACTGTTTTGCATTTTATACGCCTCATGTTTTTCTATTTTAACCTTACAAATATTTGCAGGATAATTTAAAATATAACATCACAAATGTATATGGACTATTTTTAGTAAGTTGGTCATCTATACGAATTTAAACTATTTTATACTTTTGAGTTCGTTTTAAAAACATGGTATCTAATTAATTTTAATATTAAATTTATTAAATTACATCCGTTTTATATTAATGAAAATCTTATCCAGGGAAATATACAAGGATTTGTTGTCATATAGACTTTATATGACACTCATTTCATTTTTTTCAATACACATCCCAAAATTCTTGTAAAATCGTTTTAAAACTGCAAAACAAAAAAAATATATTACATACAATCTGTCATAAATAAATCGAAATAAAATTACAGTATTAATATCATAAACTATCTCGAAAATGATGTTTTATTATATCGAAATGTTCTAGATTTTTCGTGTATATAAATATAATGATCGTTATATAGTTTCATGTCGCGTTTATACCTTTTTTTGTTGTGAAAAAAATGGGGTGGTTTGGTGTTGATACTTAAGAGGGCAATAGAATTTGTTATCAGTTATTGCACCCAAAAGCTTTTGATAAATGCTCTTTAAATATCCTGTTCAATCCATAATACTGTTATCAAAATGTTGTTTGTTCATAATTTTTTATAAAGAAATTTTTTTATATCAATATATTTTTTATTTATTTATGAAACTATTCGGACTATTACATTTTCTAAAAGTCATTTAAATATCTATGTTTTGGAATCTGGGAAACAACAATTATATGAAAAAATAAAAATCGAACAAAATTTGTGTCCTATTGTTAATACATATTACAATTTACGGGACGTATAGTTCTATTTGAAAGTTTTTTTAACTATAAGTATAAATAATAATAATATAATTAAGTTTTTTAGTGCAGAGATTTTTTTCGAAAACATAAAGACGGGTAGATTGGAATACGAGACGCTAACAATTTGGTTTCTTAATTTTTAATAGGCAAAAGCATTAAAATTCAATATTTATTTCGTACATTTCCATTTTTTTAAATATTTAAAATATAAATAATTTCATTCCATGTTTCAGTCAGTAGAAATATTTTCAAATAGTGAAGATTTCAAACATTTTTGGCCTTTATACTAAAATTACAGAATTGATATAAACATTTGTTTTTCTAAGTCATATAGAAATTTGATAAGATATCAAATGTTAATATATAAAAATAAAATAAAATATACTATCCAGGTACAGGTACAGCCTTAAGTTAAAATTAAAAAAAATTAATTAATTAAAACTTTTTATATAAAAAATATAAGACTATGTTAAGTGTATGGTTAAAATCCATATTAAAAATTACCAAAATTAAATTGAAATTTTAAAGACTAAAACAAAAAAAGACAAATTTTTGGTTTTATGACCTGAATTCTCCCAAAGAATCAGTTTTGGAACCTTTAACATTATGTGAACTGAATTGTTTATGTTTTAAATATTATTTTTAAGTGTTAAATAGAAGTGGAATTGTGCAAGAAATTTTGAAGTTTAATTTTTTCGTTTAATTATGGATTTTCTCAAAATAAAACTGTCTCTTATAAATCAAATAATTTTAACTTCAAAATTCTTTTTTCTAGTTTTTCTAAGGGTATCCAAATAGCTGGACTTGGAATTGTTGGATGATGCACTATTTATATATACATGTATTTTTTTTCTGCAAACTTTTCATTATAAATATTGTTTCCAGAATAAAATCCAAATCTGCTATAAAAACTACAGGGCTAAAATATATTAAAAAAAAACTAAATAACTAGTCATTTACTCTAGATACCATTCTCATAAAACTAATTTGCATCTGAAGTTAATTGGGATTTTCACGATTCAACTTTTTTGAAGCAATCAATTTTCTCGATTTACCGCCATGGCAAGTAACATAAAGCATGTATAATATTATTAAAGCCCGATCAATCAATACAAAGGGAAAAGTATTACCTGTATTACGTTTTAATCTGTAAATGAAGTAAAGAAAAACTTAAAGTTTAAATAATACTATTGCCAATTCTAAATTGCTACATCCAGAGTCAAAGATAGCTGTGAATATTTGAACACACTTTGGATTTGTTGTTCGGATTATCTATATGGCGGGTGTTGCATTTTAAAGTTATTGTGACAAAAATTTACATAATTTTATTCAACAAAACTTTATTCAAATATAATTCCTTTCAATAAATAATTTATCGATGTGTGATATCTTTTTTTCTTTAATCTTTTGTTTTAGAATTATCTGCAATCAAATATCATTCGAGAGAATTTGTTATGAATCAGAAGCCAATTTTCTAAAACCCAATATAAAAAACTTATCATGAACTCCAATTCACAGTATCCTTATTTACCTCAATATATATATTATACGTAAATAAAATTAATTTTGTTATATTAACAATATTGTACAAAATATAATAAGAGCCACCCACATCATTCTATTATAAACAGGGGAGACTTAAACTGTATTGAAATGGAAAATAATATTTTCCTTTTCATATATAATATTTATAAAATCAATGTACCACCACGGCCACCGTCACTTCTCTCTGGCACAAACCTCGATTACTGGTGGTAATCTCTCTCAGTGGTATGAGCTTTCTTTGTTGTGTGAGCTTTGAACAACGATCATCATCATAGAGCTATCATGTAGGGTGAGAATGTAATTGGTTTATTAGTTTTGCGGTCGTTATGAAACTCTACAGGGTTGCTATTGCCATATACATACATAATATATATATATGTGAGGCTTGTGTCGAGGATTCTCTATATAAGCCTCATATACAATATTGTATATAGTGGAGACAGACCTCACAATATTATTTGGTAGGAAAATCAAGGAAGAACATAACGCTTGCGCAAAAAAAAATGTTGTTATCCATTCAATGCACGTTTTAATAATGGGTACTTTGATAATATTGTGTTTTGATAGTGGGTTTTTACTGAAATAATTTGCACAGGATCGGTTTCATTTTAAAAGTATGAATTTTGTATTTGGTAGTTAACACTTATTGTAAATTCCTTAGCTTTCAAACTATTATTTCCGAGTTTATTTTTAAATTATTTTTTTATATAGTATTTCTATCGATATCAGAAATATTTTAATTTAATTTATAAGAATTTAAAAAAAAATTGGCTCCAATTTCCTTTTACCGAAATGCTTTATTTATTTCAGTAAAATGAGGATATCTATTGAAATATTCATCTAATTTTGATGAAAATTTGTTGGCTCACGCATTATATAGTTTAAATTAGTTTTTTGGTAAAGTTGAAAATGTCGATTTTTTACTGAAATTGATAATTCTGGATTCGAAGGAAATGAATAAGAAAATCGTCTATTCAAAATGCTGTTCTTTGTATTTAAATTCAAAGTTATTCCCATAGAATTTTCATGAATTTTTCATAAAAAACAAATACAGATAACAACTGACAGAGTTAATTGTTTAGATATTCGACATATGGTTAAATATCAATGTTTGAACTATTTCTAATCGTTAGCGTTCGTAATTATAAATGTGCTTATTAGCTAAGTTTGAGCTAACATTGTGGACACGTATATTATGAACAACCTATACCAAAATTTTGTTTGGGGCTTCAATATTTTGTGTAACTCTAAACTAAAATTATTACATTATATAATTAGTATATATGTCGAGTATAAATAAGGTGAATTTATTATTATTTTAATTTGGTGGAAACGAATTGAAATTAAATTAAAAAAATAATTTGTGTATTTATATATTATTTCTATATTATATTTTGACATATTATTGTATTGTCCTTCGATTAACATATTAACACTCAATTTTGGCTGAATTTAACACACTTAAAAAATGGGCCAAATAGGCAACATTTGATTGCATATCTACACAAAGACACTGGAACTAGATAAAAGCTTATAATAAAATAAGAAGTACGGCTAATATTCCAGCAACTTCTTGCGATCTGTCCATCGAGCACTAAGTAAATATTTCCAAAGAGCTCGATATATTTGTAGAAACATTGTTTTAATAATTTTTAACTGTAAACACACTTCGCTTTAGTATTCTAAGTTTAAGAACCTGTTGTTAAATATGACTCATCAAATGCCTCTGCACAAATCATTTATATTTATGATTATTAAAATTTTGGTTTGGGGTCAAAAACCGGGATTTTCATTTTAAATTATACTATAGCCTTGAAATAACTTTGAAATTTTATCACACAGTTAAACTTTCATCTAAACCGCTTTTGCGTACATAGAGTATTGAGCAACTTTTGGGAAACAATTATCTATCAGAAAATAATTATTCCATATTGTGGATATACTTTTTTTTAATTTTTTCAATATAGAAAGAAAATCGTAAAACCTAACACGCATTTTACCAACACAAAATGCTCGAAAGATATGTTTTTGACAAATTTTGACTCTGTACAAAAAGGTGCTGTATAAAAAGCCAATTGTATTTCAATTCGATATATTTTACGAGATTTAAATTCCATATTATTATCTATTCCTTAGACAATATTATTTTAAATCTTTATGTATTTAACTAGTTTAAACAACTAATTTACATTGATTTTATTTAACTAATATGGATGGCGGGAAGTTCAACATTTCTAACATTTCAACATTTACTTTTTCAGTGTCTTTATAATTAACATTATAGCTAGTATTTTAGTCACATATTTAAAAACAAATCGTTTCTGCTTCTACTATTTGTACAATTCCGAAAAAAAAGACTCCTTTGAAGAATTTGAATGCGCTATTGTTACCTACCCAAAATTTATTAAAAACTGATGACTCCTTTTGAGGAGTAATTTTCGGTATACTAACAGAGTGAAAATGAATCCATCTCTGTTAATAATTTTGCTCGTTATAATATAAACTCAAACTATAGGTACATACATGTACTGTATACATATAGTAGACCAAATAAAAACTCTTGATGTTGAATTTTATTGACCAATATAAAAACGACACAAATCGTTTAGTAATATCGTTTATCGTTCGTTATATATACTATAACTACCTTCATACAGAATGTTTGTATGGTATTCTGGTTCATATTATTGTGTACTCTTAATAATATATACCTATATGAGAGTAAAGTTTTTTTGGCCAACTTAGAACATGGATTACACTTTAATGCCATCATATTGGTTTTGTGATATTAAGCTATAGCTTTTATTTGTATGAAAACGTTTTTATACATATATACGTTCTTTTATTAAGTCTGTTGTAATAATAATAACAGTTTTATAATATGCATTTCATGGTTATTTAATGGGATAATAGGATCAGAAATATGTATAAAAAAAATTTATCAGAAACAAATGGAAACGACAAAATAATAAACTAAAATGTAAGATATAATAAAATAATTAACTTAAATGTGGTAAGACATGTATCTATCTTATATCAAAAACCAATTGACTAATCGTGATGGTTTTTGCAAATGACTCATCGTCACCGTTACAATCAAATCAAAGTCGCAGGGTGAAAACATCATTTGATTTCTGTGTAAAATTGAAAAATCGGTTTTTGTTGATTTGCTTGAATATTTTTCACTTTGTTTGAAACGTTATTTTTCTATATATAATACCATTTAAAAATACAAATTACATTTTCAAATGCGTCAACAATTATTATCATACTTCAGAGAGGCACTTGCTTATTTAAGTTCAAGGCCAACGTGTATGTAGACCAATTTTTAAATTTAATAGGGCATTAGAGGGCAAGATGGAATACCCCATCTTGCCCTAATTAATACAATCATCAAGTTATTGCGTCTTATAATAATTATAACATTAAAAATGGGGTTCTACTTACGTTTCTCAGACATACACGTCTATAACATTGACATCATTACTTTTCATATTTATTTACTACTACTTCTGGCACATTCATGATGTGGTTGGAAAGCAGGATATAGAGTTAAAAAAAAAGGTAGTCAAATGACTGCTGGACTATATATGCTGAATGCAGCAAATGTGCTAACTGCAATTGTGTGAATATGAAAAACATTTTGTTTTTTGCAAGCCCCTCTTGTCCTTTAGGGTATTCCATCTTACCCGAGGAAATTGCAATTGAGAGAAATATGACTTTTTCTACTTTTTGAGACTTTAGTAAAAATGATAACATAGTCATGAAAATGTGTTGTTGTATTCAGCTTCAAGCGTTAAATAACCCATTTTTACCCCTCTCCCCTACTTATTTAAATAATTTCGTTGCGACCAATCAAAAGTCCGCTCCACAGAATTAATTTTAAAATAAGATTATGATTGTAATTAATTGATTGTAATTAATTTCTTGTAATTAATTGCCTTTCGGAATTCCCACTAAGGAATTAATTTTTAACTATGATTATGATTGTCGCCTCTAATCATTTGAAAGGAAATTGGTCACATTTTATTTTTATTAATTGTTTATTTATTATTATTTATTAATTTCGTTTATTGTTGTGTATATTATTGAATTTTATTTTCAATGTCTTACCACTCAAAATTTGTTATTTTGGTCATAAACAAAAACCCGAGTAACGAGTTAAGTCCAATTATATGATAAATTTTCATGGTCCATAGGAATATGTTTAAAATACCCGCTGTGGACACCATATACTCGGCAGGATTTTGACCTTATTTGCGTGTTCAACGACCAAATAAGCCTCTGGGTAACAAATTTGAACTCATTATTTTCTGAGTTTCGCATTTTTAATAGTTGCTACCGTTAAAATGCACTTCTGAAATGCATTTTTCTTATACACAATTGCAATTAGGAAGGTTCTTCGTAATTATATAATTTCACTAAGTTTCTAGAGATTTTCACGAATCAAACTCTCCAAACCGGAATAAAATCCGTCTTACTGCGCAAACAAAACGATATTGTGACCCCTTGTGAGCCTTCTCTTAGTTACCACAACACTTGGATGATGAATTTTTATAAATAATATTTTTATTTAAATTTTTTATATACGTTTGCATATTATCTACATAGACCTCTGATTCAGCTGAGAATGAGTATTCTTCATTCTATCGTATTATAAATTTTGTTTTATAATGATTTTGCTTGTAACTACGTTTTTATCAGTCGTTAAAGATCTTTTTCACTTCGTTTTCAACGTTTGGAAGTGTGTATGGTTAATAAAATACTTTTGTAACCATTATTAACCAGTAGCTCTAGCTGTTTGGCTTAAAGTGTGTTTTTTTATAAAGAAGTGAACATTTTTAACGTTTTGTGTAGTGTCGTCGTCAATTTGAACAGTAAATAAGTTGCTCACACAATTCTCTTTTCTCGATAGTTTATCATCCAATTTCAATATGAGTACGGTTTGTTTATTATTGTTGCAATGGTTCCGTTTCAGAGATATATCTTTTTTTTAAAGATAATTCAATAATACCAACCAATTTTATTAATTTTATTTTTCACAAAAATTTTAATAATTTTTATACTCGATTTTCATAATATGCTAGAGTATGTTTAGTTTGTAACGCTCGGAAATATTGATCACACAAACAAAATTTTGGTATAAGTGTTTATAAAACCACCTAATAAGTTCAATAAAGTTCAAGAAAAACGGTCCATTGTTGGGTCCAATAGATCCTTGACCCCACTTTTAAACTATTTAAATAAAAGAGAATTTCAAATATAAAAAAACTTTATTTCTTTGAAACAAACAACTTTTGTATGAAAACTTTTTTTTTTTGTAAATTATAGGAACACAATTTAAGCTCAAATTTAGCTTATTATCACATATTAATAATTACAATAGATTAATCAAGTTGATATAAATGTATAAACTGAATATTTTTTATGTTATGAATGCTAATTAAAAATAGTCATATCAATTATATGCAATCATATGCCGAGTATATAAACAATTAACCCTGTTAGTGTTATCTTCACTTGTATTAATTTGTTTTCATTTAAAAAGGAAATAGTATTAATATTTTTAAAATATTCAAAAACGTTTATATTATTCTCTAAATTAATTAATATTGTTCTAAATTATTTAGAACATTTTAAACTTTTGTGAAAAAATAATTTTTGAAAAAATAATCAAATTTTGGATAAATTTATAAAAAAATTTAAATGTATATGTGTCGACGTTTTGGAACTTTATGAGGAACTTTCATTTAGTCAGTCAGTCCCTGTATCGAACTCATTCAGTCGAACGCGCATTACTGTAAATCTACTAAAAGGATATTTGAAAAATTTGTGATGAACAATAGATAATTCAAGATGCTTCTATTTTAAAAATATAAGCATCTTTAAACTTATTTCCAGATTAATGTCGATGCCGTGAACTGTTTATTTTGATAAAATGTTTTTAATACATTCCTGGTATAAGCCTATTTAATAAAGTATAAGGATATTTAATTTGTGTATTCATTGACTGTCCTGGAAAATCGTTATTAAAGACAGCTCAAAAATCGAAACTAAACGTGAAAAAAAATAAAAACAGCTGAATTGTGACAGATAATTATTTTTATGTAATAAAAATTGCAAAATGTAATTTTTTGTCAATGTAATATCAAAATTTCAACTCAAACGGTCAAAACGTTCCTGAGACATTTTTATGTAAATTAATTTGATTGATACATTGGGTGACGTACATCCGATTTTGGTGAAATTTTGTGTGTACTTGCATAGTTTTACATCAGCCAGTTTTATTGAAATCTAGTTAATCTGGCAATTTCGAAAACTAATTTTATCTGATAATCGCAAAAAAAAGATTGAAGATGGTATTTATTTTACGGAAATTTTATATGACTCAAATATAGAAAAATTTTTAACTTCAAATTTACAACTCATTAAAATGTGAACGATAAGATATTTGAGTGAACATTTTTACACATCACATGGGAGTTCTGTGTCAAAGCAGTGTATATTTTTTTATGTATGTTCGTGTGTAGATTTTCCTAGAGTAGTCCGATTTCGACAATTATTTAGACGTTATCCTTGGGATGGCCACTTTTCAAAAAAACAAAATGTTTACTGAAAGGAGAAAGAATGGAGAAGAATGCAATTTTCAGTGATAATATATTATCCATAAGACAAAATTTTAGTGGGTAGTTACAACAGTTAAATTTTGCTCGATTTAAAAAAAAATGAACATTCGAATTAGGTACAATCATATTGTGAACTAAAAATTAATTCCTTAGCGTCAACATATTATAATTAACTGATGACAACGTAATTATTAATAAAAGTATTTATTTAATTTAACAACAACGTCGAACAAAATCGCATTTAATAATAAATAGACTTATGCACATTTCGTTTTCAGAATATGAAATGTGTCATTTAGAAGTGAGAAGCTCGGACAAAGGAACACGATAGAAAATTAAATTTCGCCATCAGAAATCACCATATCAACCAAAGTCCACTGCGTTCTACATCATCGGTGTCTCTACGACCACGTTTGAAGTCAGCAAACCAACGTTTTATTGTTGTTTCTGATGGAGCGGAGTCCCCATTACACTTTTCAAGCCATTGCTTCGCTTGAACGGTGTCAAGAAGCAGTGTAAAATTAAAACACGAAATTGTTTTAGATCCATTGTTTTGAAAATAACAAAAGTAGCGTCACTCTTAGCACAATAACTCACAAACTAATGAATAGAATATCATGAAATTTTAACAGCTGTTTTTTGAAGGTTAGTATTAACTGGAATAAAGGTGACTGCAATAAAACTAGCTCCATCTATGTGTAAGGCCCGGGATTTTTCAGTCCATGTATTACATATTAAATATGGAATCATCGATTGATGAATCTAATTCACACTTTGCAGACTCTTTATTGTTATTATATCACATTGGTATGTGTGTTGTAATAAATATGAGAATAATAGGACCTGAATAATGCGTTTAACTTTTTTTTTTTTTTTATTATTATTATATTATTTTGTACACATGATAGTGATGAGGATAACTTACAGATAGAGACTGACTGTAGTGTTTAATGTTCAATGTTGGTAATATAAGACTTTTAGTTACATATTATTATAGAGGAGTATTGTTGAATTGCTTGGACAGGCGGCTGCCACTTTTGTAATAGATAAGACCTTTTATAAATGAATGACGTATGTACACCAAGTATATATTTCTAGTGAGCAATGCTTTGAGCGCCACTATATACCACACATCACACTCAAAACATCATTGCTTGTTGGTTTGTGTTGCTTGCCAAACAACAATAGAACTGAAGTCTTTTTATTTTTTTATTTTTTTAATAGAAAAAGTTGAAAGCCACGTGTATGTATATAATACACGGACGGGTAACATTTTATTAAAGGTCTCATTATTGTTATATTGTGATTTTTTATATCTTACATAAGTTACACATCGTTATATAATGTCTTTTATTAGCAATCACAGTGCGCACTAATCAATGTGCAATTCGAGACAGCAATTTAATATCATATGAATATATCTATAACTATGAATATATTTGAATATTTCTGAGAACAATTTGCATAGACATGCTAAATATAAATTGTTTTATTTTTGCTTGATATGCTTGTGGGCCAGGGTCGACAAATTTTGAAACTAAAAATAAAATTATATATAGGATGAAACCCATTTGAAATGAATAAGAATATAATAAAAATGAAAGAAAAAATAATTAACGGGTGATCACAGGTTAGGAGGTGAAAGGTGTGAGATTTTAAGAGTAAAACGCGGTTTATCCCGATTTTCACCCAAAATTTTATTTTTTTTTTGGGTATTTATTTCTATCTTTTACAAAAAAAATTTATCACGAAATTTGGTGAAAGCTTGCCTATTTGATGTACCAAACACACAGTAATGTTTTTGATTTAAAATATTTATTTTTTCACCTTATTTTCAATAATTATCAAAAAAGCAGCATAATATTCAATTGAAAAATTTTCAGATTATGTGAAAAAAGTGTTAACACAAAAGTTGTAGATCTTTTTATTACCCAAAACTTTGCCATTTAACTTTTTTCCATGGGACTTATAGTTTTGCCGGAAATTAAGACAAACCGTTATTTACCCTTAAAAACTCAACCCGTAAATTATTTTTTCTTTCATTTTTGTTATATTCTCTTCCAATGTGTTTCATCCTAATTTTTTTCACTTTTTATCATTTTTAAATACTTCTGCTCTGGTTTATCGTGTCTATGGGTACCGTGCATTAAAATATTTTCATTTCGTTTCTATGGTTACGAAATACTATTTTACCAATCAAATAATATATATAACTCTCTGAATGGTGTATGATTTAACATAAGAAATTTCTCAAAATTTATACATTCACTAGTTTGAATGAATAATTATTTATATTTGCAATTGAAAATAATTACGAGGTGAAGCAATTTCTTCAATCATTCAATGCAATTGTCAACCCGACATTGTAATTAATTCAATTTTGTAATCATTCAATAAATTTTGTTTGACATCTGCTGTACAAATTTCCATGCAACAAATTGAACAAATAATTTCTAGAATGTGATTATTTTATTTCCTCTCCCGAAGATTTTTTTCACTGAGCTCTTTAAAAAAAAAGGGATTGGTTCCAAGAAAATTATGATTGAGATTCAACAAGATTATTTTTTTATTTTTATTTTGACAGACGGTTTTTTGAAAAAGTTGAAAATATTCTCTGAAGATGATTTGTCAAAAAATGTAAGTATTTGTATTCGGAGTTGCATTATTAATAGCCCGCTGGGTAGTATTTCCCATAAAAACCCATAAAAACTCTACTACATATTACCCAGGCATTATGAACCACACAGGTGAAAATACATCTCCACAACTAAATAGAAAACTGAAAGTTAAAATTTTTGTTCTATCGTACAACTGTCGCTCTTAACGCCAAAGCAAAGTTGTATACGAAATTTCGAAAATACTAAAATCAATAAAAATTATTACTGGTACGCATCTTGGTTTTATTGCAAAATTTATACAGTAAAAACTTACTCTGATTTCTTCACTTTCAACAGAATTATTTAGTGGCCAATCAAAAAGTATTCAACGAAAAGTCCATTTGTAAGGTTATAGTAACTATTTTACATTCGGTTTTCAATTTACATATCTTATATTTCATAGAACAATGTTTAAAAAAATTTATTTGTACTTATACTAAGCATACAATTTATTTGCCATTACTATGAATAAGACAACCCTATTAAATACCATTACAGATAAATTTCAAACGTGTTTTTTACTTTTTTCACTCGTATCCAACTGCAAGTTCAGAATAGCTTAAAGAAAGCATAGTGATTATTTTGTTGTTGTAAAAATCAAACCCATACACTTGCAATCCTACGTAATTGGTATAGGTGTTGAGAATTGATCCTAGTAGATAATTTACATTGATTTGATTATGCATATATCCAATGAAACTTAAAAAATCATTTTACAGTGAAATATTATTTTACTCTTTATAGTAAAACTAAAGATAATGTTTAATTTGGTTTGTCTGTACTTATTGAAAAACTTTTCTTTTAATTCCTTTTGTTCTTTGTCTATTATCGAATTTATCAAGTCTATGGTACATATTATGCTAAACTCACTGTTTGAGGTATCCACTTAAGCCACACTCTTTATAATTAACCTAACAAAGTTTTCGTATCAATCATATAATTGTAGTAATTTCTACTGGTCTAAAATTCAAATCGAACATATTTGAGACAATTCTGAATTTGAAAAAGTAGATTGTTTAGCGTATTTAATTTCAATAGTTTGTTATTTATAATAGAATAATAATAAACTAAAACATAAACCCATAGTATTTAATATAACAACACAAAGATGAAAAGAATATAAAGTCTATAGATAGATATAGATAAATAGATATAATAATCTATGAACGTTTATAGAGTTAGTTAACTTATTATTATTATATTTATGTATGTTATCTATAAAAGTTTTCGTTTAGAGAGGGTTGAATCTGTTTACGATGTACGATGTATTCGTTTAAATATAACAATAGACTTAATTGATTAAACGTTTTTTTTTTTCATGATTGATATTTTGTTTGTATTTTGTTCTATCTGGCATGGCATTTCCATCTCTCTTGATTTCATTCTTCTCTATAGCATCATCTATTTTTCTTTCATTATCATCAGAATATAATAAAATTTATTATACTTTTATTTGATATCTTGTACATACATTGTTATAAATATATTAAACTTAATCGTTTAATAAAAATTAATGTTTTTTATAAATTGTTTTTTATATTTACAAATATTAATGAAAAAACAAATTATGTCAACCCGGTTGGGTTAAAAAAAATCTAGCGTATTATCCAGCTCGAATTACATACGTTTTGCCACGTCTTTGCTTATTACCATTATACCACCTCGTATGCAAGGTATCATAGTGCAGATTTTTCTGCTCAATTTTTTTTTCTAATAAGAATTTTGTTTTAAAAGAAATTAAGCGAGAATTATAATAATAAATATCATACGAGATTTGAACTAGATATTTTTTTAAAAACTTACTCGAGGGCGTTAAATTAAGATTTTAGAGACCTTCTATTTAGGGCAGATGATCAGAATAGTTAACAAAAAAAAAATCGATAGTGAGAAGGCAGTGTCATCAATTTGCACCATAAACGTCACCTGGACATTGTACAGCGTGGCATTGTTTTATATTTTGAAGAAAATAATTCAAGGATAACGGAAAAATATGAACGTGATGAACGGGTAGCCTTCGAATTTGCAAGGATAACGAAAAAATACAACTCGATGATTAAAGTGTGACGCAATAAAGTAGAAATGTTACCTCAGATTAAAAAAATCGCTCCAAATAATCACACTCGGAAAGTCAGGAGATTGAATCCCAACAAAAACATATATACATACACACACACACACACATACACACACACACACACACACACACACACACACATATATATATATATATATATATGTATATATATATATATATATATATATATATATATATATATATATATATATATATATATATATATATATATATATATTATATATATATATATCGACAAAGAGCCCTACTAGTAGCTAGCGCCTTACGCAAAATATCAGAGGAAGCAGTGTGCTTCATTTCCAGAATCCTACCTCTCAGAGTTCTAGCAGAAGAACGACGGGCCCTTTACCAACGAAGAAGGCCAACTGCACTGAGCCAAGAAGAGCATAGAATGGAAGAACGGCAGAACAGCATAGGCCGATGGCAACTAAAATAGTTTGCCGTAGAGAAGGGTAGGTGGTCGCACTTCCTTATACCTCGAATTGACACTTGGATTAACCGGAATCACGGCGAGGTCAATTACTATCTTACATAGATGTTGTCAGGACACGGGTGTTTTCAAGAGTATCTACACCGCTTTAAGCACGATGATTATCCGGAATGACCGGCCTGCCGAGGAGTTGCTGAAGATACGGAGCACGTCTTCTTTGTATGTCCTCGTTTCGATCCACAGCGTGAAGAGTTGAAAAGGATCCAGAATCAGAGAATGCAACCAGAATCACTAGTGAAAGCAATGTTGTCATCAGAGGCTGCCTGTAACGCTATCAACACGTATGCAACAGAAGTCCTCACAGACTTGCGTTCCATCGAAAGAGGAAGATCAAATCACAGAGTATAGAAGGAAGGAAGATAACACCTTACCCATCAGAAGGAAGAGCAATAGTTAGATCTTTCCCTCACGAAGAATGCCTGACTGCGGTTTCCGTGGGGGGATAAGAGTATAAAAGAGAAGGGATTTAGGGTTTAGTGAGTATGAGCGCTAGCGTTGAGTTTTAGATGGCGCTGCGTCAAGTCTTCACATATCTTGGCGATATGCTTGGAATCCGTAAAAAGGATTCCCCCCTCTTGAAAAAATACATAAACATATATACATATATACATACATGAACATGACATATATATATATAACCATGCCTTTTGCTTGTCCTTCGGAAAGCGATGATAAAGCGTTAAATACTTTTAAATATGCTTCTTAAGAGGATCAAGTATTCCATAAAACAGTCCAATATAATTTTTATGTTCATTGTAATGAACTACAAATCTAGGGAATTTATTCATTTGTTGGGGAATTTTCTTAATGTAGAGTTTTTATATTATATTTTTAAATAATATTACTATAATTTAATTGTTGAAAATTATCATTAATGTTTACGTCATACAATTTTATAAATATTGTTGATATAGCAAAAATTCCAAAACAAATGGCCAAAACAAGTATTGCTTGCAAAAGATTGCAAATTGATTTACAAAGGTAAGATTTTAAAACTTATCGATCATATAAAAGTGTTATAGAGGCCGTGTTTCGTTTAATACTGTCACAATATCAATTAACAAGTCACAGTCATATTGTATAATATAATATAATATTTCTATTTATATTATATGAATGTGAATGATATTTGATTTTGGTGTGTCAATATATGTGGAAAATCGCTATATTTCTTCGTACACTTATTTTTTAGATTACAGAAGGATCATATTCCTGGAATTTATGCATTTCCAACAAGTGATTTTCATGTATGGCGTGCAGTAATTATTGGGCCAGAGGATACACCTTTCGAAGACGGTACATTCAAATTACGTTTGGAATTTTGTGATCAATATCCAATCAAAGCACCTAAAGTATATTTTACAACGGCTATTTTTCATCCAAATATTCATGAAAATGGTACAATATGCTTAGATATTTTAAGTAATCGATGGAGTTCAACTTATGATGTACTTGGAATATTGACTTCGATTTTGGTAAGAAATTTTGGCTCGATTAAGATATCCGTGGTGACACGATTTTATAATGAATTTTGGCAAAATGTAATGAAAGTGAAGAATTTCAATTTTCGTGTTTTCGCCTATTTTTCGAGTAATCGACACTTTTTTTTAGACATTATCATGTTGTATCCACAATGTTACGACACATAAAAACACAATTTGAAACATTTCATAAGATTTAATAACTATTTGTTGCTAAATAAACAAAATTTAAGCACAAATAACCGAAATTTCAATTTGTTTAAAAGATATGAACACTTTTATAATTATCATAATTATTACAAATGCACGCCATTCTTCCACAATGTCTGATGCTTCAAAAAAAAAAACCATATGAAACTACTAGATTCTTTTGACATTACTATGGCTAACATAAAAAAATGCCAAGCTAATTACTAATAAAGATTTTGTACTTGAATTATATATAAATCATTCATGGTAAGATTTCAGCGCTATATAAAAAATAAACTATTTTAATTTAACCCAAGCAAACTACACCCCACAAATCCATTGGTAGTTTATCACAGGTTAAACCTATGGTCCAAAAACTAACCGACCCGCGCAACTACTCACCACAACTCCATCGGTAGTTTAATCACAGGTTGAACGTAGGGACCAAACACCAACCCGACCCGTGCAAACTATACCCCACAACTCCATGGGTAGTTTAATCACTGATTGAAAGTAGGGGCATAAAACCAACTCGACCCGTGCAAACTATACCCCACAACTGCATGGGTAGTTTAATCACAGGTTAAACGTATGGACCAAAAACTAATCCAACCCGTCCAAACTGCACTCCCCATAAATCCATGGGTAGCTTAATCACAGGTTGAAATGTGTCGTACCACTGCGGATACAACATGAGAATTTCTAAAAAAATCTATTAATAACTCTATTAATAACTAAGAAAAATAGGTGAAAACTCGAATATTGGTATTCTTTATTTTCTTCTTATTTTGGTTTGTTTTATCAAAATGAATCAAATCGAGACGTCACGGATATCGTAATCTCCCTGAAATTTGCGTGTCTTTGTTTATATGGCGTTTTGTTATGTTTTGTTTATTAATTATGTAATTAGTCTTTGCTAAATGACCCAAATCCTGATTCACCAATGAATGCAAAAGCTGCTAAAATGTATTTATTATCAAAAAGTGCATATTGGCGTGAAGTACAAAAATATGTTGAACGAAGTTTAATGAATTAGTGGAAAACGTCAAACATAATATATTTTATAAGGTTTAATTTTTGAAATAAAAATTTTTATAATATTTAATATTGATTTCTAAGTAAAACAGGACAAATAACAATTTTAGTGAAATATTGTGTAAAAATCACATTCTGTACAAATTTTATTTTCAAGAAATTAACATTGATTAAACTTTGAATATTTGTACCACGGATGGAGGATGTTTGTCAATGTTTGTAGAAACGACATTCATAGCGCAGGTAATTTGTTTAGCAAAGTAAATAGTTTGCTAGTTCTTAAATTTCGCATTATCACTTTCGGAGCAATTCAGCTTACTAATGTAAACACAAAGAGCTTAAAACTGAATAAATATAAATAACAAATAGTCAGTCATCTACATTCATTAGAATCTTTCATTTTTGTGTATTACAGGTTTGTTATTTTTTTTGTTCAACAGCAAATGTTTGTTAAAATTATTTTACTGTATTTATTTTCAGTTATTTATAAATAAAATAAAAGATGTATAGTTTGTTTATTTGATAATTTTTTGTTAATTTATAATTATTTATAATAGTAATTTATTATACCGTTTGAACAACAATACTATCTAGTGATAATAATTATTGTTTTAGCTTTTAAATACGTACATTTTTTAAAATTTAAGGCCAGCACATACCTTAATATTTTCTGATCAGCAAATCTGATGCAACTTTTAGCATGTATTTTATATTATGCCTCGCACCCGTTTAGAACTTATGAGACATCAGATTTTCTGAGGTTACATCAGAATTTCTTACGATTTTATCTGAAGTAGATCACCTGTTAGTCAAAAAAGTAATTAATAACTTGAAAGTTAATTGGTTCTTTGTGGTTCGTTGTACGTATGCGTTGATATCCGATGATATGCGCTTGCTTAAAGTTTTTGTCTGAAGCATGATCAGATTTTCTTACCAGAAGTATGATTAGAAAAAAAAACGGGTGGTTAGATTTCAGTGCTGGAATTGTGATTACTTTAAGTACAATTTAAACCTATTGATATTGAATCGGAATGAATAGGATTCAATAGGAAATTAAATTTCCTATTGAAAAGAACTTTTGAAGAATCTATGTGTGGTGTTGATAAATATATATTTTGATACTTATATTTTTAAAATTAACAAATTGGAATTATGTTTTGGTTATTTTTGCGTTCAATTTTATTACCTGTACGGTGAATGGAGAAGTTAGAAGAAGTTTAATGGCTATGTATGTGCTCTTTCGTCCTGGTTCTATAAGGTAGAGTTTGAACGAAAGTTTCGAATGGAGAATTTTTGAATACGTTTTGTTTACATAGATACCACTTTTTCCTTTCAATAACAATTTAACCACTTCTGTAGTTTTATTTGATGTAACACTTTTGACTTTATGGATTTATTTTTGTGAAACTTGTTTTAATTATTTTTTTAAAACTTCACCTTGTGGAACCAGGTATTAATATTGAACGAACGAAAACCAGAGGTATTATATATTTGCGAAAAAAGCTAAAAATTAAATTTTTTAAGTAGAAGCCCTTCAGATCAATAAGCTAAATATATCCGCCTCAAAAATATTCAAAAGCTAATACAGTAAGTTAAGGTTATGAAATATAGTCATGATAATTCGCGTACGCGTTGTTCAAAACAAGGAAATTTTCAAATAAAAATCTATAACAACTATTTTTGGACACCCCGGTATAGATGTGTTTTTTACTTTTTTACATAAATGGGGTATTATTCGTCCAAGATAAGAACGATACTACAACAAAAACATAACATATTCTACATCCAATAATAACCAGTTAATAACAGCAAGTATCGTAAGGGGAAATAGTGGGAATAAATGTATGTATATGTATTTATAATAAACATGGATTATTAGGCGGTATTATATACTAAATATTGGGGATGAATATTTTACTAAGGGTAATTATTTGTGATTTTTGTGCTAGCTTATTATGGTTTCGTTTACTGAAAGTGTCAAAAGTAAGATTAAAATTCCTGTAAACAGTGCAGAAAATGTATAACATTTAAATATCAAAAGAATGCTTTTCTAAGTTATAGCTTGCATCTCAAACTGTAGATTTTTCTATCGTAAAGAAGAATAGCTAGAATGTTAGACTACGTAGAAACGTAGTTTGTTCGCAGACAAAGTGACAAATCTACGAGTGTACAGTTCCAACTTATGTACGTAAATACTTTTGACAAAATTTTTTAGAAAAGTATTTAGTTCTTCAGTCAAGTGACTAAAACAAATTCACCAATTATTTAGAAACGAACTTTCCATAAATATTTAATGAAATAAACCATGTGCCTCATTCACTTCCCCAATTAAAATATCATAAATAATTTGCTCGAAATGGTATCGTGAAGATAAGACCGTAAATTTTCCTGCAATTAATTATTTTACTCCTATATAGTGTTCTTCCCTTTCAATAATACCATGCAATATTTTCGTTTCAGCTTTATATACTTTATATACCAATATGGTATTTTATTAGTAAGGAATACCCCAGTTGGAAGAGAAACTACGTTCCGATTATACATTCGGCGTTTTCGGACAAGGCTTTACAACTAATTTTTTTACAGTTAACAATAAATAAATTTATTATATATACTATCCAGTATTATTTTAAAATTATCTTAAAAGTATTTCTTATATATATTATTCATTATATGTTTAAGAAAATAAAAATTTAAGAAACGAGAACGAGTATCGAACCCAGAACGTCGTTTTCTATAAAAGTTTCTCTACTAACTAGGCTATCTCGTCATGTATATTAAAAACCATTTTATTAAACATGGCGAGATTTAATATACAGATTATATAAAACTGAAATGAAAACTTTCGAAAATCAGTTTCTCCGAAACTATTGAATATTGTATATTAAGAGGAGAGACGCCCAAAAGGGATCAATAATCAAACGTAATCTCAAAATATAAAACCCAAGGTCGTGCCCTTCCCTATAATAATATTCAGAATTATTACAACCCGATATGGTCTAGTGGCTAGGATACCTGGCTCTCACATAGGAGGCCGGGTTCGATTCCCGGTATTGGAATTATATTTTGTTTTGACCGTGTTTTCTATAAAATATCGTCAATTTTTAATATTTGTTTAATAAGAATAGCGCTCGTTTTAAACTTGCTTTTTAGCTTTTAATACATAGGTCTACCACTTTGCTCCCGCCTTTTTTTTTTTTTTTTTTTAATTTGAAGCTTTATTACAACAAAACGATTACATACATTAAAGTTTCAAAGTATTGTCCATCGTTAGCTACCATTTTGGCCCATCTCTCGAGCAGCAGGCGAATACCGCGTCGATAAGATTCTTCATCTTTCGATAAGATCCATGTGTCGATCCAATTTTTCACTTCTTCATACGAGCTGAAGTGCTAGTCAGCCAGATCGTGTGCCATTGAGCGAAATAGGTGAAAATCAGACCGAGCAACATCTGGAGAGTACGGTGGGTGAGGTAAAACTTCCCATTTCAACGTTTCGAGATATTTTTCACAACTTTGGCAACATGAATCTAGCATTATCGTTCTGTAATCACTTTATCGTGTCTCTCGTTGTACTGTGGCCGTTTTTCTTTTAAAGCACGGCTCAGGCGCATCAATTGCGTTCTATAACGCTCACCTGTGATGGTTTCAGACGGTTTCAGAAGCTCATAATAAATAACGCAAAGCTGGTCTCACCACCACTATGACGGTCTTCGACAATAAAATCATCACTCTTAAAACGTTGGAACCATTCCCGACATGTTCTGTCACTAATAGCCGTTTTACTATAAGTATCTTAGATAATCCGGTGAGCATCAGCCGCAGATTTTTTCATATTGGAACAAAAAATGTGGTAGACTAATAAAATTACATTTTTCTAGAGAAAGTATTATTTTAAAAAGAATTGTACTATTACGTAACCTAACAAAAAAACTCTTATTCACTTGTATGTGTAGTTTTGTGTATATGTATATTATATGTGCTACTATTGGTTTGGCTCATCGTTGGCACAATTGTCCGGAAATTACATTTTCGTAACATAATACTTTTTGACACCAAGCGTCGACGAGATGAGCACACGCGACAAACGGACAACAAAACGATGAAGAGAAAGAAAGAAAGAGAGAAAATACATTCATATACACAATATCATCATGAAAGTAAAATCTATAGACATAACGAATGATGATTGTAGTCGTTGTTCTATCGTCTACGGCACTATTTCAAATATCTCTTTCGAATTTAGAATCATTTTAGGTATAAGAAAAAAAGTAATAATTGGTTCATTGATATATATAGAAATTTTATACAAAACATGCATATTTCAAAATTTATGTTTTCAAATTAAATTTTATTACAATTATTGTTTTAATTACCATTTCTATCTTCAAAGGCTCTCCTCCGGGTCGGCTGGACAAGAAATTAGATTGTCTCTTAAAAATATCTTTAAGTATGGAACTGTTTCGTTAAAGCATTTTTATTACAAAAGCAACCTATACTAGCTCTATTTTAATTGTTTTTTAAAAAGTCAAAAACATGAAATTTGGAGTTTTTACAAAAGTACGTTTTTGTTAAAATTAAATTTTTCATAGAAATACATTTCAAAAATTTTGAGTATTCGAAATAATTAACTAAAAATTTGGGAAAAATCACATATTTAATTTTTTTTCAGTTTTTCGTTTATAATTCTTTTTGGTATCTTAGGAATAAAGAAAAGTTACAAACAAATAAAGGTCTTAAAATTTCGAAACGGAGATATTAAATAAACCATAAAAATTCTTGAATGTAATTGCCCTTTACTATCCCTTAGTTATGAAATCTTTAATAGACTATAAACAAATGTAGAAATCAATGCCACAAAATATTGTATATAATTTTGCAATAAATTTGAGATAGAATTGATTGTTTTTCCTTTAGTTCATTACAATAATATCTCATTTCTAACCTAAAATGTTTAAAAAAAATGAGATTTGCAAGAAAGAGATGGATATCAAACTTAAATATCTTACTACTTATTCGTTATTGAATTAATTTTTTAATTATGTTTGATATTGAACATAGTTTCACAATTTGATGGGTAAAATAACATTTTTTTTTTTTTTTTTAAATTTGTATTTTCCCTATTGGATATTTTATAAGTCTATGAGTAAAACATAGTGAATTTTAACACTATACGAACAATACATATTTTATATTGGGGTGATATTTTATAAAAAAAAAGTTATATATTTTTATCATCGCTTGAGTTTGTAACTCTGTGTATGATATCGCAATACATAGGCGATATTTTACATATACAATCAACATGACATGGAGTGGAATAAACTGATGTTGAATAAGTATAGAATAATTGCATGTTTTTTTTTTGGATATGTTTCCTATATATTTACACACTTTCGTCAATTTAATTATCTATTCATTATCCTTTCAGTACTTTAGCTCAGTTCTGTACAAAAAGTTATATTCTGGTACGGGAAATCAAAACTGAGCTAGGTATCCACTATACCAAATCGGATCCTTATGTTTTTAATCAAAACAGTTTTTTCACGACTGTGGGGCTAAACTATTTTTAGTGATTAAATTTTATCCAAATGAAAAACGTGGTTTTATACAATACTCAAAAGAAAAAAATTAAAATTCCAAATAAAAGAACCGCCTCCAAAAAATGAGTTAAAAATTAATTTTAAGTAAAAAATAAGTATCTTGTTACCAATTATATTTTAGAGTCGGGGCAATCATATCCTAAGCTAAAAAATTGATTCATTGTCTCCGAAAGGTAATTGGTTAAAGAAATTAAAAAAAAAAAAAATTATTTAAAAATATTTGTTAATTTCTAACACATTCTTAGAAAGGGGTTCTTTTTTTAACTTTTTATTTAATATTCCGTACATTGTATTTATTAAACTTTTGCAGTTCCATATATTATCCAATATGGCCCAATATCTAGAATTCTTAGATCTATCAGACGAGGCTGGGGTTTAATTTCATGTGACAGAAATTTGTATTATATCCTAAAATGGTGTTCGATGTTTCTACAACATTTGGAAACTTGACTTTCTTCATATATGTATCGACGTCTAGTAATTTAGAATTTTGTCCGAAAAATTTCCTTATTTTGATGTTACCTTTAAAATATAACGAACAAATTTTTAATAATATTTTTAACTTCTTTGAGCTTGCGTAAATAAAAAGTAGAGGAAAATGGTACTATACTAATGCAGGGATAAATGCCTCCAAATTATAATTGAAAACGAAAAAGTACTATTCGATCGGTAAATGATTCACAGAAAGGAATTAAGTTTCATGGAACTGAATTTATAAGATATGCAAATGATCAATTTCAAAATAAAGCTGGAGCTAATATTGATTTTCTGAAACCTTTAGACATTTATTTAGATCTCGATTCAAAATTTTTTATGTTACGCAGAGATCAGAAATATATTAATTAAGCCACAAGTTTATATTGGAAAATATTCATTCATTCATGAATTATTCAATTAAAAATGAAAAATTTATCATGGCCACTCTGTTTTTCAGGACAAAATGGTTTTGGAATTTGTTATTCAATTGTCTGTTTGTAGAATGATTCAAAACTATGACAAATTCAACAATGTGAAAATAAAAAAACAAAAATTTGATACGAAATTGATTATCATGATAGTAATAAAAAATATATTTTAACCTCTTAAATAACATTTTTAGATATAGATAAATTTATTCTACGTTCATTCAAATATCGTACGTGCACACGTATACATAAACCCATACAATAACACGTTATCAGTTCCTCTCAACCCATTGACTTTAATAATATTATATAACACTAATAATATATAATATAGAGGGCGAAGAACTGAAATAAAATAAATCAGTTTTGAATAAACACATAAAAGAGAATGATGGGATATGAAAATAGCTGGGGGTTGTATATATCAAATACAATGACAACCTTGTTAAGATGTCTATTATCTTTTGATAATGTGGAAAAAATTGTGAAAACTGCTAACAAATATTATTTAAATTATATATCCTAAACCTACATAGTTTATAGAGACGATAACTAAATCGAACCAAGCGCTATGAGTAGATGGAATTTACAATAACGCATTCTTTTATTAAAAATATACTAAATGTAAATAAATATTATTATTCATTTAAATTATTGCCCATGAAGAAACTCAACTGATTGACAAGACAGTGTACTAAAATATTAGTTTATTTCTTGAAAGTGATTTAAATGCTTCTAAAATGCTTGAATATTTCTGGTACCTTTACTATAGACAGGTAAAATTTTGAGCAATCTAAAAATAATAATTAATTAATTATAGTATCAATTAATAGATATCGATGTGACAATGTCACAAGCTCATATAATATGTAAAATAAAAATACTATGTAAATATTATGTTTTTAATTTTTGAAAGTCACATATTTGTAATGTGTATATTGCGTTTTGATACTTGTATTTTTGTAATAAAATATTCTTGATATTTCGGATGGAACACTGTGTACACTAAAACGTAGGGATGGCTTTTAAATTGATGATAGGTTGTAGTCAAAGCATCTGAAGAAGGGAATGCACGGATTATATTCTCGTTAGTTAAAAAATCGAACATTAGTGTATTGACGGCCTTAAACAGTTACTTATTATTATCAAGATATTATTAAATTTATGAAATTTCGTTATACGTTAAAATATCTACACTGACAAGAGAGTTTTTTATATATAAATGTTAGAAAATAAATTAATTACATATTTTTTAATAGTGTTAATATTATTGTTTTGTAGGTACACCTTTTGTTATTCTTATAAAATAGTTTTTTATTCTTTTATATGAATTTAAATGTTTAAAATATTGTGAATTTATTATTTTATTAGTTCCAATATTATAATGTATAAAATTTCCGTTGCAATGTGAATGAAAATTATTGTCTAGAGATTTTGTTTTGATCTGTATGCTGCTATGAGAACAATTATACTATTTATAAATTTAGATTAATAGGATGATGTCGTAACCATGCTAATTATTGTAAATAAATTCATGTACGTTTTCATATATTTATAAATATAATTAAATATAAATGAAAAATGACAAACATTAATTTTATATTAACATGAAATTATCTGCCGCTGCAGTGCCTTTATGAGCAGAGTGATTACTTTAACGGTTCGTTAACAACTCGAGGCTTACTAATATAAGATAATTGATCTCTAATCGATTCGACTTTCCAACTGACCTATTAAACATTCGACTTATTAAACACTAAGTTTGATATCTTAGTATAAAAATCGTAATTCTAATAGGTTAAAGATATTATATAAATATAGTTAACATTTTTAAGTAGACGAAATATCTTCGATTTTTGTTAAATATTTTACAATGTATTCCTGAGATCTTGAATATCATCATTGGTCCAGCATTTGACCAGAGTTGCATAATTACTATTATGAACTCATGCAAAGTGTTCATTTTGTGTGCGTTTATAAGATTCAATATTTTTAATAACTTTTGTTGTATAAGAACATTACATACGTTTAACATTATTAAAAACTATTTAATTGAATATGTATGTGTAAAAAATACCTAGGTTGAAGAATCTGACAATCGCACTCAAAATGCAACAGATCGGCTGTGATCGTAATTGAAATAGTTTTTTGATATACAAAAAAGAAAGATGTTTGTGTATAAGTCACTATACATACAATTGGACAGGCTGAAGACATTATACATAAAACGATCAGATTCGTAGTGCACTACCAAGCAAAAGGACTGCAACTCCACAAAATGGTTTCTTTATTTCCACAATTTCTAGAGCGATATAGATTTAACATCCGGCATTGTTTCATTTTTACATTAAACAAAAAGTCAGAAAATTCAATTTTTCCAACGAAAAAGTGTGTAAGTACCACCTGCAATTTTACTGTCATTATTTGATATTATTCAAAAATTCAATCATATCTTGTATCGAAAGTGTTAACAATACTGGGAAAAGGGTTCTGCAGCCTGGTGTCTAAATTCCTTAAAAACAGATGCTGTGCAAGTGGTAAAGTATTAAATTTAAAATCAATTAATTATAATGTTCTCTTATGTCCACCAGTAAAATAAACACCGAAGACGATAATATATAATTATGACTTCAAAATAATATGCAAATATTTTTAAATTGAAATGTCATGAAACTTAAATATCATTATTAAATGCTTCAAACCAGGTTTAAGTACACAGAATATGCTTTCAATATAAAAAACCTCCATATACATATATATCTATGTAATCGTTTAAAAAACCTTTTAGAAAAATAAAATTTGTGTAATTGTATTTAAAAAAACAATTTACATCTTTTATATATATATATATATATATATATATATATATATATATATATATATATATATATATATATATATATATATATATATATATATATATATATCAACACAATCACGCACGAGATTTCACACATCCAACAAGCGTCTAATGCACACGGTGTTGGCGACGTGAACCCATAAGATTTTTCCATATCAATTACCCAACGCAGCTAAAGAAGTTTTCACTAAAAAAAATACAAAATGCACAAAATAATGTTAAATATTTGCTTCTTGGATTTCAAAAATCATAAGTCGAATTTGCTAAATTTCCATTTCTTTTAAAATACTTAGATTCTATGCGACTTTGTTGTTAACACATTAGATATACCTTATAGTTTTGACTATTTTAGCTTCCATTAACAAATTATAACAGTGAGGTACGATTGTCAATTCTACTTCTACAAAACTGATATAATGTGTTAATACAACAAATATTGCCAAAATACCTAAGTTGTAGAATTTGACAGTCCTTTGTGATGTACATGAGTAGTAGCACTTCCGACTAGAAATTAAAATATCTTGGGTTCAATTATTGATGTAATGTATTCAGTACTATACTATGTACCTTTGAATTGGTGTATAGAAGTAAAATGTATGTTTTTTTGGCTCACTAATGATAAAATAAAACAAACTTCAATATCTTAATTCTTTGTATTTAAAGGTGTGTAAAGATGTAAAAATTCAAATTTGTACAATAATTAATTCGCGTCAACAGTAATCAAATTTAATACTTGTGGTGCCCATTATATTATTATTTTATGCATTTCAAAAAAGTCATTAATTAAAAAATATTATTATATGATAACAGAAAATTGTTATTTATAAAGAAATTTTTATTAATTAATCATCTTTATTTCAATGGTATTATATTTATCATGTATATAAAAACTAAAAAAATTAAAACATTTTGTTAATAAACTGGTATTCCTCTTTCCCTTACCACCACAGATGTCTATACAGCAGTAAGATCGCAATACTATGTGTGTGAATAAAATAATAAGCGAATTTACTTCAAACAAATGTATCATTTAGATTCGCACTCATTTAACTTGAAAAAAGTCCGTAACTTGAAAACTACAGAACCGATTTTGATGAAATTTCAAAAAAGTTATAAAATTTATAACCATCCGATGACTAGTTTCTAAAGAAAATCGGATACATTATTAAGAACGGCAAATAGACAAAAATATACGAATATTGTGCAAGCCAAAGATCATACTCATTAACAAAATAAACATACTCCACGTGAGCTTCAAAATGAAAGTATTTATGATGTTTCAAATTAGGACGAATGTTTCAAATTCACTACAACCTAAAATCAAATAGTTATTCCAGGAATATAATGAAATAATCTTGGAAGAATATCAAGTTTCAGCGATCGAAATTTACTAATGATCAATCAGACATTTTCAATTGGTTGTCAACTGTAGGCAATGGTTATCCCAATGGTTAGTCCAGATACAACATGATTTTCTACCATTTTTATACAAATTTTAATAAATGCCAATTTGTAATTTAATAATTTATATTTTATGTAAAATAAACATATAAAAAAAAATACTATAAAATAATTATTTTATTAATAAACTGAGATAAAATTATATAATTAATATTTACTATCTTCGTTTAGTTAATGTCAGTCAATTGCAGGACATAGTATATAAAATAACAATATTTATTCAGTCGATTAGCTCTCTCTCTCTCTCTCTCTCAGTAAAAATGTATCAAATTTTAAATTTGGTTAATTTAACATTTGAAATTAATAGATTAGTGATTAATTATTTTTATGTAAACCAATCTATCTCATTCTAAATGAATTATTTTTGAAATTATAATTTGTATAAAAATTATATTTCATACACTTTTTTACAATCATAAAAATATTATTATTAAATGACTTCAATGAAAAGATATCCAACTGTCTAAGTGTATGTTGGAACAGTTTAAATCTTTTGTTGGAGTTTTATGTGATGAAAAAAGTTTTTTTTAAAATAATTTGTTCATTAAAGAAAAAATTTTAATAAACAAGTTAGAACTTTTTATATTAAATGCTATGCATTACATTATTTTATAAGTTATTCAAATTATTTCAATCTTGCATGAAATACAATTTGAATAACAATAATAGAATCGAACTATATTTACATTCTATTACCATATCTTCTTATTTTTAACCGACTTTAAAAGAGGAAGAAGATATCATTTTGTCTTTTTTAAATATTTGTTACTTCAGTTTCATGTCATAATTAAATTCATTTGATTTTTATTTATTTATAATAAAGGATAAATTCCAAATTGACCACAAAATACCAATTAGGGCTAGGGAAGGCTTAAACAAATCTTTAGTGATTGTATATCACTCAAAAAACAACCCTACGACACTAAAAATAAAAATTTTTCTAAAAATATAGAATTGGCATCAGAAAAGTTAACTTAAAAGTATTAGATCATTGTGCATTTTTAAAATCGGCTCCAATCATATTCTTAGAAAAAACTTGGATAATTGGTGCCGACTTTGAAAGGTATTTGATTACTAATTATTATCACGTTATTTTTTGTTCTATTCAGTTTTTTTTCTATTAATATATTAGTTTAATCATGGGGGAGAAATATTTGTTCTACTTACAAATTATTCAATAAATTTACTGAATCTGAAAGCTATTGGTCAAGTATCCAAACAAAACATTCTTTGAAAAGTATTGATTCTCAATAGCCCTGATTGAAAAAAAAATTATTCGTACTAACAATTTCGAGAAGCTTTTAAGAAAAACCATATAATTTACAAAACTTTTAATTACCTTATAATCGAATAATAGTGGATCTTATAATAACTTATAATTGAATCGTTTCATCATTTAGTAAATTACATATCAGTCAAAATAGCAACTTGATCTATTAAATTTAGTTAATATAGACTAGACTACTTTCATTCAATTAAAAAAATTTAGCTGGCACTGGTTTCATTGTATAAAAAATAGTTTTATTGTTTACAAGTATTCATACTATGCAGTAACGAATAGTTTTTATAATACAAAGTATACAATAATGTAATATTGATATAAGTATACAATATATAGTTGTATATTTTATTAATTAATAATGTTTAAATATATTATAGTATATACATTAAATACAAACACTTTCATATATATTTTATTTTATCTATTTTCATGTTTTTGATATAAATATAATTGAATATACTATTAATATAGTATTATAATGTATATTATATATATACTTTAAAATCATAGTATTATTTTGTTTTTGAGTAATAAACTAATTTTAATAATGTATCTTTATCTCATTTCTACATTCATGTGTAAACAATACATATTTCTCACTTTTTACATAACATAACCAACAAATCTAAAAATTCATTATATATTTTATTACATATATAAACACAGACATTATAACTAAATAAATGTTTATTTTGATTAATTAAAACTGATTTTAATAATATTAATAATTCAATTTTATCAAAAACAATTATTATTATTTTAATAATATTATTATTTTAGTGTAGGTAGTGAAATAAAATACACGGAGAATTTTATATTAAATGATACAAGAACTATTTTATGGCGTAGTATAATTATGGACCTAAAGATCGACACCCATGAAGTTTTGTCCGCATGCATGTAAATTTCGGTTGTAACTTAGAGTAAGGCTAAGGTTACACTGGATGCAGATTATGATGATAACACTTTTTGGAAATTCTGAATACTGGTACTCTGCTAGTGTTCTCCGCGGAGAACGGTCTTAGTGGACGACAATAGTGACGATTTAAATTTAATGGATAGCCAGCTCATTGAATAAGTTTTAATGGATTTAAGGGATTTAAGTTTTCATAGATCTGTGTACTATTCCTCAAAAGTTTTTTGAGTGCTCGTTAGAAGTAATTGAAAAACCTATCCATTAAAATAAATTCCTTTTTAGTGATTTTTTGCTATAAGATTTTTTTTTTTTTTTGGAATTCAGAATATCCGATTTCAACCGAATTCAAATCGATGTTGTAAAACTATTTCATGCGTGTAATTTCATCAAAATCATATGAATGGTTCATGTTATATTAGCACTTAAGTGGAAATAGCCATAAATTTTCTGAAAAAGTTCTTAATAAAATTTACCTAAAAAGTTCGCTTCATAATAAAGTACTCGAAAAACTGTTGAAGATTCGAACCGGGACCAACACAAGAAGATAATTGCCTATATTCCACAAGGAGTACAAGTTTACATGTTTTTTCGTCAGAACGGATGCAAAAAAAAAAAAACAGAATAGTTTGAGCTGTGGAAAAGTTCTGACGTGTTCGTGCATGTTCTGAAGAAGCAGTCACATCTTGAGTAAACACTCTCAATGCCATTTCAAAGTATGATTGTTCTATGTTATGACTTTTTTTGAAATCCATCTGTTTTCATCAGAATTCGCATCCAGGAATACGGTAGCCTTATCTCACTCTAAAAGGTACATTAACTCAATTTAAGTAAAAAAAAAAAATTCACCGAGTAGAAAAAAGTGTCTATACATCATAGGAAAGATAATAGTAATGGTCGACGAAGGCACTTTTAATCCACACGAAATCGAGAAGAAACTTATTACTTTTTTGAAAGTACCTACAGTCTTTAATAAAAAAATCGATGTTTCAAAGTACTGTAAAATATGGAGAGAAAACATGGCATCGTACAGATTGATTCGAAATCAATTAATCTTGTCCTATATTAACCTTTTTTGAAAATTTTCCAAATTGCTGGTTTTCATATCAAATTTCAAATTTCTATGATAACGGAAAATATTTCATAATTTAGCTACCCTGTCTCCTAAATGATCGTTTTCTGAATTCACTCTCTTGGAGACGAGCATAATATTATTTTCATTATCAAATTATTTTCTTTGTAGACTGCACTAGAGTGTCTTAAGACCTTAAATAAAGTATTTACTGTTGCTTATTTTTAAACTCATTTTCAAGAATTCCTTTTTGCAGAAAATAAAATGTTAGTATTTCTTCGTTTCTGTTAAAGACATTCATGAAGTACTTATATGTGATATTCGGGCTCACAGAGGCTTACACTACTAGTAGGTATGAGAACTATGCAATACGTTTTAGAAGGTTCATAGAAACTTCGTAGATACAAAATGTTTAATATAGAGGCATAAATTAAGTAGACTAGTTTATTAGTTTCACAATTTTTTTAAGGGGAGTTACAACAATAGCTAAAATAGCTAGTTTTTTCGATTTACTGAAAAATTTTATTGTGATATTGTGAAAAAATAGTTCATACACAGGTTGTTGACCTTTTTATTACCTACAACTTTCACATTTAACTTTTTTTGATAGGATGTCTAGTTTCTTTACCTGACAAAACAGTTTCCATCCTGAGAAGTTCACCCTTGTACCTTTTATATCGAGTTTAATTTTTATTTTTCATTTATATGTATTTTATGTGCTGCCAAACTGTTTATCTGTTTCCGGTAACACTTTCGCCAAATGATTTCTTGCACTTGCGACGCGAATATTTGTAAATAAAATATGGGTTTAAATTCAAATAACTTTTGTTTGAGAAATTTTTTCGTTTAATTAGTAGGGTGCAATTTAAATCTTCACATGCTTATCAATAAATTTTACTTTTAAGCAAATCTTCGAACAACTTTAACAAATACAATAATTGTTTTTACACTTGCGAACCTTTTTACCTTCTCATTCTACAGGTAGATGAGAGCAACTGAAGAACTATTATGAATATCTCGATTTTATCTACACAATGTGATTCATTGATTTTTGATTTTTCATTTAAAATCTATAAAATACATGCAGAAAGTGCATTATGTATCTAAAATCTCTCAAAATTAATAGAAATGTATTTGCTAATGACGAATAAAATATCTATAATACACTTTAACTGTATTTATTATGCATTTAAATAGGCATTTTCCATACAACATATACAAATATTCAAAATTGAGGCAGTAAGAAGGCTCATTATCGATAAAGTCAGATGAAGTACGTTCGAACATCTTGCTTCTGCAGCATTTTAAGCATGCAAAATGAAAAATAAAAATGTAATGAAGAATCACAATGCGTATATTTTTTTCTAATGCATTTCTAAGCATAATACAAAATGCATTTACAACCAGTATTTTAAAATCGTGATCCTATTTTCTACGTAACCAATAAATCAAAGAGTAAATGTTAGAGAACAAAATAACCCCGTGTATACCCTGCCATGAAATAAATAAATTCATAAATTAATATTTTATTTTACATGACTAGTTTGGTGTGATGACATTGACTTGAATCCGTTGTCGAATAATAATTTTTGGCAATGATTCAAATTCATTTCAAATTAGTTTGTTTTAAAATTAATAAATCATATTAAATTTCATATTTTGCATTTAGTTATTAGTCAAGTGAAAATTAAAATTGTACCTCATAATAAATGGTAGCAAAAAGAAAGGCGTAACCTATATGGTATTCCCAATACTACGAAATTGTCGTAATGCTGTCAATACTGTAACCATGATGTTTCGTCTTCCCGAAAATGAAACGTATATTAAGTAAAACTTCAACAATAAAAGTACAGTTTTCGTATCACTTCCTGAGATAATTGCAGTCTCAAGATACAAAAATCTCCAGTATACAAGATTGCTTAAAAACGACTTACACCGTAAGTAATTTGAATTGTTTTAATGAGAAAAATATCTTTTTGTAAATTTGATAATATTGATTTTATGTTTGTTATTTGCTTATAAAACTGTATAAAAGCGGAGAACAGACGGATATTGAGAGACTGTAAGAGTACTTGCGGAAGTGAATAAAATACTATAAAAAAAAAAAAATATTTTAAAATTTTAAAGAATACTCAAAATCGTTTGTTTACAAGACACATGTCTGTACTTGAAATGAATTTAAAAAAAGTTTCTACATTGGCCATTCGAATTTCTTTGCTGTGTAAAGAACTATTATGAATATTAAAAATATAAAACTAATTTTTTTGGTAAATTATGAGACCTATTGCTCTTACAAGTTTACTTAAGAAGCATTTATTTATAAATAATTTTGTTTTAAAAAATCGAAAATATAACTATTATTTGTTTTTAAATTCGCAGAACTACATTAAAACTCCTACTAGAAAATTATATTTATCTCTGTCTAAACTTAAATTACAATTTGTTTTCTATCTAGTACCAGTTGCTGTCGATTTTGCATATATTACACAATAAAGTTTAATAAAATCAAGTAAAGATAACAACTATTAGAGTGAAGAGCTTTGATACCTGATATATTCCATTGAATGGACTATTTTTAATTATCATTCATAAAATACTATAAATATCCAGTCTATACAGTTATATATGTATTCATGTATAATGATAAAATTAATTGTTATTGCCTATATGTGTTTATTAACAAAATTTGACTTAAATTTGTAGTTCATTCAAACATTTTACGAATAAATGTTTTGAACAAATGTTGTTTGTTTCATATAATAACTTTTATTTTCAATAAACATTTTTTTGTAATTATTATCTTTTATAGTTGGGTCAAGGATCCATTGGACCCAATTGACCGATTTTGCTCATTCACGAACTTAAACTCACTTTATATGTTCAGAACATGTTACCAAAATTTCAGCTGGCTATTGCTTTGGTTTTGACTTGTCGTGATGACGGGCGGGCAGACAGTCGGAAATGGACTAATTAGGTGTTTTTAAGAACACCTATACCAAAATACTGTATGCGCGTTTAATATTTCCTAGTGTAACAAACTTTAGACTAAAATTAGTATACTCTTATATATTATGTATGTCGAGTATAAAAATTACACATTGTATGAGATATTTATATTGTTTTTTTATTTATGTTGTTCGCTTGAAACCAAAGTAATTACCACTAAACACGTGTGGAAACAACATAATTATTTTTGTTGTGTTTTGTTATTGATAATTAAAATGCCATTTCACAGTTAGTGCAGGATCTAGAGGCACTTGAGTATGTAAAATAAGAACGCCGAAATCGGCCAATGAAACCTTGTTAGACAAACTAGGATTGAAGCTATGCTTTATTACGCACTGGATGATAAAAACTTTTTATCTTTTGGAAAAAAGTTAAAACAAGACAAAATCATTGACTGTTGAAGCTGGGCAGCTTTTTAATTTTGATTGTCATCTTTTTAATTTTAATTGTTTTTTAAAGTATTCAAAAGAGTAATTTTTTGTTGCAATGTATGTCGTTTTCTCGAAAAATGATTTCTTTCTTATAAAATCGCTTATATCACTAAAACGAAGCAATTTTCGAAGAATTGATAAGAGTTCAAAAACAATTATTAAAATAGTTCCAAACCTTATTGGCCTTCTAAAAAGAAGAGGCTATCCTAAATAATTGATTCGGCAACATTCGAGTTCTTAATATTTATGCGGATTTGAAATAACTATCCATTTATAGAATAAGGTGATCATTTATTGTATACTGAAGTGCTTCTAAGACCTGTTCTAATTGTAAGCATGAGAGAATTATAACAACAATCTTAAAAACAATATCATCGTTTGTTGCAACTATTTTAATTGAAGTAATAGAATTACTAATTAAAGTAGCTTTCTTCAGAAAAAGTTTTCAATCTCAACAAATTTAAGTAAAAATTTTATAATATTTTTATAAACTATGTATAAAATTTTCAACCGCTTGTATAGTTACGAGTATAAGATGCTGGTAATAACACCGATCTTAATAAACACTTTGTTAGTCTAGTTAATAAGTATCTTGTCAGTTCAATCTTTTTTCTTCGCCTTCGAAAAATATGATGATGGTATTATTCGATTCGAAATGGCATTTAGAAACTTCCCTTAAAAATACGACTTCTTTAAAAGAAAATTATAAAAGCTATAAAAAATTTAGTAAAAAAAAGAAAACGGTTTTGTTTTTCGCGGATATCTCAAGACCTGATACAGCTATTTGAAATTAAAAAAAAAACATTCTTAAAGTTCATAAAATTTCGCAAACTTTATTCGGGCTCAATCATTATATTTTTTGGACGTAGAGAAAAAGTTTGATCTGAAAGACACTTGATAACTAGCCTATTATTAAACTTGCAGGTTAAAGCGTGGTGTAAATAATGCCTTATCATTTCTTATTTTATAGTTTTTCTTACAAACTTGTTGTTTTCTCATAAATAAAAATAAAAAAAAAAAAAACTAGGAAAAATTTCATATCAACATAATTCATCTTACAAATTTCAACTCAAAATAAGACGAATGAAGATTAATAGTGTTAATTGTAGAAATATCGGACCAATGGATGAGTTTCATTGTTTTTACTATTTTAAATTAATAAATAATTAAATACACTAAATACATAAACCATTCAGTTAAGAAGACATACATCACTGTATTTGGGCCGGAATTGTTCTTAATCTAAATAATTCATAAAAAATGTTTCAAAGAAAATGTATTTATTAATTTTTTTTCTAATTTTCTCTTATTTCTTGCGATTTAATAGATTCATGCAGGGTAATAGATTCATGGAACCCAATTGACTATTTTGCTCATAACCAACTTAAACTAATTTTTTAGTTTAATACACCATCAAAACTTGACTATCTCTTTTTGTTTTCGACTCACTAAACGAACACCTATATCAATATTAAATATTAAAGGCACTAAAAACCATTAATATTTTCAAGCGTTAGACTGTAGACTAAATTTAAAATTACTGCTATGTATACAATTATGTAAAAAAAAAAGCGAATCGATTTGGAAAATCTATTCCAAATAATCGGTTGGAAAAACTATCAATAATGTTTCCAAGGATTTCGGTTAAAATTATCATTTAAATACTTACTTCTTAACTATCGATATCGAAATTATTATTTACTCCTCATTAGAGTAAAAGTATCGAATTTCATAAAGAGAGCTTTACTTTGTGGAATTCCATTATTAGTTAGAGAAATTAAATTTTAAAATTTATTTTACACAATTCCACTTTATTAAACTTTAAAACATAACCTCCAATGTTTGAAAATGGTCGTACAAACTGAAACACGTTATGTCATTATGTTTTAAATATTATGCAATTAGTTTTATAAACTTGTAGTGCGCAAAAAAAAATGTTTAATTTAATTTCTTCTCCTAAAAGTATCGAGTTCAAAAATATTGGTATTGAAAGAAATTCGATTCTAAAATGTATCAAGTCTCTAAGATTGGAAGAATTGCACAGAAAAAAAAACTATTATCTCAAAATATTCGTTTATGAATCTTAGCTTTAAATATAATCCCTTTTAAATATTCAATTATATTTTTGATACAATAAGAGCCTAACTATTGAATAATATTTTGAAACAAACGGCAAATGTCGAATAATTTTGACTTAATAAAGAATTGAAAAATTTTTTTTTTTTAATTCCAAATTATTATTTATCGTATGTCAATTTGTCAAAATTTTACTAAACATCCAATTTTTAAGACATTTGAATTTAATTATGCCATACTCAGATCATTCGTATTTCAAAACTTAAAATTTACGTAAAATTTAAATTAGAATAAATTTTAAATCAATCATTTCATCAAGTCTGTAGTTCGATCCCCTGCTCGTGTTTTGGAACAAAAGCTTAAGGTTGGCCGTTTAGACAGCTCATCTAACTTGGCTAGCTTCAAATTCATATATCCTTCATTTAAGTGAACAAACTTTAATAGTTTTTGCTGATTAAAATTTCTCACTACATGTTTGTAAATAATAATGAACTATTAAATAATTATAAAATTATTACACTGATGACTGAACTGGTTCAACAACCTATTAAGTTTTTTAATAATTTTAATAATTCAATGAAGCAAATTGTAATTATTTATTATTTTTATTACATTTCTAAGTAAAAAAATTATTACTTTAATTATTAATTATTATATTATATATAATTATTTATTAAATACTTAACTCTAATATAAATGGTTTTTATAATAATTACTATTTCTTTTTATTTTTATTAAAAGTCATTTAATATTTTATATACATTCCTTTTAAATCTGTTCAGTGAAAAATTTTTAATCAGATTTTTTTTACAATCATAAATTTTGTTACAATGATATTTAAAGATAAATAAAATCTTTTAATAAAAAGATGGATTTTTACTTAGAAGGCGGGCTTTTCTTGAATTAACTTGTAGTTTTTTAAGAAATTTAAAAATAACTTGTTTTTTATAGTCAAATTAAGCTTATACCACATCTAATATATAATAGTGAAATAAAAAAATATTTCTTCAATTATTAGCTACATTTTCTATATCTGGATATTTATACCTACAATTAAATATTAAAAATATCAATGAATAATTTTCATCCCAACAAATAACTAATTAAAATAAAAACAAACACCCAGCGGATATAATTAAAAAAGGTATTAATATGTTAATGATATTAAATGTAATTAATAAGTTTTAATGTTTGATATGGTTGGAAGGTAAATTATTTTTAAGAAGTGAACTTACCTTATTTAAGAGATGTGTTTAAACATAATAGTTGTATTTAAATGAAATACTCTTAGGCAAATACAATTAACTAATAAATTTACCTAAAAAATTCTTCATTTTTGATATTCCATCCTACAATATTATAAAAATTGAAAAATCACATATTTATACATTTTATATAATAACTTTTATGATAAGGTTAAAAAAAAGAGATATATTTCATGAATTTTTATATTTCCTATAAATTGAATAAAAACAGTCGAAAAAATTCTGCGGGAAAGCGTTGTGATAAATACTGGGAAACAGTTCAAAAAAGTTCTAAGCAAATTTCAGTATACCTTCCTTCCTGGCTTATCAAAGAATATTGATAATAATTGCTAGAAAATACGACCGATAAGCTTTAAAATATGAATTCAAAATTTAATCCCTTAAAATTTCATATTATGCATAAATGTTTTCATTCGATTTCCAAAAAACTTGAAAATATTGGCAAACTGCTCTTAAATATGGCCACATTTTATATTCAATATTTTTCGTTTATGGTATTTTCGTTATAGTGATATAAGTTTTCAAATATTTTTCAGGGAAACGTTATACTGGAGAAATAAAAAAAGACTTACCAGTTCTTGAAAATAAGAAAAACTTAACAGTGCTTGAAAGTAAGAAAGACGTACCAGTGCTTTAAAATAAGAAAGGTCTACCAGTGCGACTTTCACTCGTATATATGTGTATACTCCTATGTATTATCTATACACGTTTAAGGTTACCCCACCATATTATACCTAATAAAATAAAAATTGAATTTCCGGGAAGCAGATTAATTACTTGCGAAAGTTATTAACAGATAAAATTATCTTGAAATTACAAAATTGTGGCGGGTTAAATTTTTTATTTTTAAGAAAACTGGATTGTTTTAAACAGCTCGAAAATACGTTTGTAGAGCTTTAAAATACCTCGATATGTTCCAGTTAAAGTATAAATTTAGTCAAGATATGAAATCATTTGAAAATCATTCTGGCAAAGGATAGAACACGGTCGTACAACGTCCCGGTGGTGTCCCACAGGGTTCGGATCTTGGAGGGGCCTGTGGAACATCATATACGATGCCGCGCTGAATCTGACGATGCCTG
This sequence comes from Chrysopa pallens, assembly GCA_020423425.1. Taxonomy (NCBI): domain Eukaryota; kingdom Metazoa; phylum Arthropoda; class Insecta; order Neuroptera; family Chrysopidae; genus Chrysopa; species Chrysopa pallens. The sequence goes on along the minus strand of CM035591.1, from coordinate 36,140,679 downwards.
AAGATTGTACATCAGTGGGATTTGCCGATGACGTGGCAGTGGTAGTAGTCGGGAAGTACCTGGAGGAGGTCATGTTCAAGGCAAACAGAGCAAAATCTCGCATACGTCAATGGCTGACATCCGTTGGGTAGCAACTGGCCGACCACAAGACGGAAGTCGTCTTGGTAACCGGTAGAAGAATAAGAAACTCTATCATCCTATCCATTGGAGATTGTGAGATTAAATATGAAGAAACAACGAACATCTTCGAATAGTTAGCCAGAAAGCATCCCAGGTGGTGAAAGCATTGACCTGGATAATGCCAAACCCAAGAGGAACACGACAGAACCGTAGTCTCCTCTCAATGGTTACCAGCCTGATACTTTTGTACGCCGCACCAACCTGAGCAGTGTCTACAGGAGAAGTACACTGCACATTGCAAGCGCCTACCGCACAGTATCTTATAATACTGGGAGTGTAGTAGCTGGTCTACCATAAATCGACATCCTGGTGAATGAGCTACGGAGAATCTACCAACGAAGGCAGAGTGATAAGAGTGACACCAGATCACCTGTCACAGAAGAGAGAAGCCGCATGGTAGAGATGTGGAAACGGCACTGGCAATCCTCCCGAAACAGGAGACGAACGTCGTCTGATCCCAGACATCGTTATGTGGTTCAGCAGAAAACAAGGGAAGGTTGACTCCTATGTCACGCGGCTGCTAACCGAACATGGAAACTATCGAGCATGTCCGAGTTGTCAAAATGAATAGAAAACTGCACATTTCGTTCTGGTGCCCCCGTTTTGTTGTAGAGAGAACGGAAATGGACGCAATTCTCCAGGGCCATGATACGCCAGAAAACCTCGTCTGCCTGATGGTTCGCTGTGAGGAAAATTGGAAGTGGCTAAGATGATGAAGATTTCTCAGGGAGATCAACCAAAGAGACGCCCACAACAACAATGAAGTAGGCAGTAGTTTGCTGGTCCTCAACAGGCGAAGTAATGCCTGACGGCAGTTCCGCGCTGGGTTCAATGGAGTCTCCTCAATAGTTTAACTGTACAAAATATTTTCCTTCAAAGAAAGGAATGTATAATAAAGAGCAATTTTCATTGTGATTTCGTATTAAATTTACATTTTTTAAAACTTATCTAGAGCAATTCCATCACACTTAAGGGTCTAAAAATTCTAACCGGATTCCAACTGGATTTAACATCCAAATAACACCTACTTCCATCTCCAACCTTCAGAAATTGTTCTGCAAAGATTCAATCAAAAGTGATTCTGAGAGTTTATTTTCAGTTCAAATTTGGAAGAGACTCGTCTGCAAATTTAATAAACGATATTTCTACAAATCTTAATATAATATGAATTTATACAAATGCATTTTAGCCAAAGAGTTCATTTTAGGCTTTATAAGTTCTTGCTGTAAGAGAAAAAATTTCTACAGTGTTATGTAGTATAATTTATTTATACGTTTATTAAAACATTATAACTCATTGTATTTTTTTTATCTGTTTCTATCAAATGAATATAATAATAGTCATATCTAAGCTTTAACGTATGCCTGATCGTTAATTATTACATTCCCTATAAGATAATGTATAGTTTTGATAAATAAATTAAATAATAAATTAATATTGATACTTTTTCTAAAAATCAACGTAGAAACATATACATGAACATGTATATACAAATGTAAGTTGGTGATACTTTTGTCGTGTCCACCGTACGAGTAAAGTTAAAGATTTCTCGACTTTTGTTGTAGCTTTTTTTTGTTTTTTTGTTCAGTTCGTATCATCTTCTTCTTTATATTTTAAAATTCTACATAAGCTGTGGTTTTTGTTTTATCATTTTTGAAAACGACACAAAATTCATTCGTTCTGACAAAACAAACATAATATGAATTAAATACTTGGTTTTTCCATTTATTCAAAAGTACTGGTTTATAAGTTTTGTTTTGCATCAAAGAGACGAGGCCATTAACAGATTATTGATTATTATGTTTAATAAGTCACAAATTGTATAATAGAATACTGAATAAATTTCGATTTTTATTCTATCTTCCATGATCAAAATTTTTGTATATTATAAATACGTATTTCAACTACAAAGTGATCATCATTATGCATTAATTAATCGTAATGAGTCTCCAATGGTATGTTAACAGTGTGCTGAAATTTTCCAACGAGTAACATCAGCTCGGAGACTTGTAACGATTAGATTAACTTTTTAGTCGAAGTACGAATGTAAAAATGCAAAAATCTGGGCAAAAATCTAATATATTCGAAAAGAGTTCTCTTTAATAATTAATATTCATATTATATAATACTGCAATAAATTTTTGTGTGCGCATTTACCACCAATTTAATCAAAAGAATCTGCGAAGTAAATATACCTAATACATCTACTTACCTTCAAAGGGATGACCTTGGGATTTTTAATTAATTATAAAATTGTATTTAATTATTTTACCCCTATAGGGTATTAACGTTTCATTTCTTTGTAAGAAAATTTTGTAATCGTATTATTTAGGTTTTTTTCTAAATAGACCAATAAAAAACAGAATTAAATATGTACAGTCTTATGAACTCTTTTGTAATTACAATTAGTTGAATTTACCCTCATGAATAGTTTTCCCAGAGAAATGTATCAATTTACCTATAAAGAAGAAAGTCACTAAAATAAAATGGAGGATAGAAAATCACTAAAACACTCATTCTCTCGTACTTAAACCATCTTGAAGCTTTAATAAAAATTGGATGATGTTGGTCTTTTGGTTCGAAAGATATCAGACCTACAGGCAGGCAAGCCAATTTCTTAAATCCATTTTCTTGGATTTGAAAGACTTCAAAACGTGTATTTCAAGAAAAAAGTTGACATCGAAAATTTGAAAACTTTTACTTCAGTATGGTAAAAGTAAGTAACAAACATTATGGTATAATGGATAACAATTTTTCTAACAAGCCTAGAAAGTATGATACAGAAAATAAGATGAAAATTGCGGATGAGTTTACCCAGTTCTAGTTTTTATAAATAACCCTACATTATCAAAATAATTTTTTAATAAAAACCACATATAAAAACCGAACAAAAGAGTGCAAAATTATTTGTATTCGACTAAATTATACGATTAATAATCGTAGATTTCAAAAATTGGTCTTCTTGTACAAGATTGATTCGACTACACCTTTTCATATCGTGTAAATGGAATGAATAATGCCAGATTTATACTAAATGCTATATAATACATATTAAAATATAACAAAAGAAGTCTAGAGACACAATGTCTTTTTTATACAAAAACAAAAAACCGCGAACGACATGCTGAAAAGAATGGTCGAACACCTAGGCGGGCTAATAAATTCAAATATTCTTACTATATACTATTCGTAAAAAACAAACAAAACAGAAAGCAAAAAATTTTGGATTTTAAGTCAATAATCTGCTTATAACTATAAAATATCAAGCTACCAATTAAGTATACTTGTTTTGTAAAGTAGAGTTTTACGAATTATGAGCAAAGGCACTGACACTGAAAATGTATCACAGAAAAAAATTTGTAATAAAATCTTTTTCATGAATAAAAATGAATTTTATTTTCAAAATTAAATGTATTTGAACTAAATTAAGTAAAAATAAATATTTTAGTTAAATGGTTATAATGAAAATGAAGTTAATAATGATAATTAAAATCTAAAATATAATTCGGTAGAAATCAATCATCATACCGCACTTCTCATCAATCTAAGGCTTTAATCAGACTAAAAAATTAGAATATGATCGATTAACTTTTGATAGAAATTTTACGTGCCACACGATTTAGAGGAATTAGTACCTACCTAAGTATCTTCTAACTTTTAATACATTATCAATATCATTATTATCGTTCTTTTAATAAAACCGTATATCTTAATTTTTTTTAAAATGTGTTTCATATTCTACTTCATTCAGTTAGTGCCTCATATTTGAAGATTTCATTCTTAATCTTCTATGAGGTTGAAGAGTTTGTATTTTAACAAATTGCTTATTACATAGGCATCGGCAAAAACGCTTTAAAATCAAAATATGCAAATCTGGATAATACAGTTACTCGAGGTATTCAATAAATTGGGAGAAACCGACCATTCGCGTAAGGCTCCCTTTGGAACGTCCTTTGGACTTTTTCCCCAAATGGAATTTACAAATATTTTTTTACTATAATTTGTTTCACACCTATTTAAAAAAATCGCATGATTCTAAGTTGAGTAGAAAACAGTTGTTATTTTTGGATTCATTCCTGAAGAAGAGGATGTGATGTGATAACTGTTTTTTTATACTGATTTACCCTCATCATTTTACATTGATTTCAAAAAACCGCATGTTCTTAGATTGAATAGATAAAATTAGTATTTCCTGCAAGGAGATGTGTGTGCAGGACAAGTTTGTCAATATACCTATAATGTGAGATAACATGAGTTGCTACATAAGTGGTATAAATTCAGTTGCTACATTTGACTTACACAAACATAAAACAACAAACAGGCTAAGCTCAATAAAACCGTTTAAAAATATTGTGTCGAAGCCTGAACATTGATCTTGAGATAAGAAAAATTATGAATGCATCAGAAAATATGATCTAGTAATTTTAATGACTAGGCTGCATATCATACAGTTAACTGTTAGTTTCACTTCGTTTTTTTTTTGGTTTCACAATAATTTCCAATTAATATTTTACAAACCCATGTGGAATATATTACAACAATTCTGTCAATAAAGTATCAAAATACAATAAATTCAATTAAGAAACTGTTTTATGTTTTGAATTTAATTGTTAGTAGCAAGATGTTTCAAAAGAGTTTAAAATATATTTATTTGATGTAATAATATCAATAATAGAGGCGCCATTAATGTCAATATTTACATGTCAAAATGTTCAATTAAACAACAAATGTGAAACATTCACAAATGACGATGATTTAAGACATTAACTAACTATATGCATCTATTTACAGTAAAACTTGTCTCAGCAGTGATATCACTGTGTGTAAGTATTCTGTATACGTGCCACATATCGAAGAAATTAAATCAAAAACTATATAGAACAACAATTTTACTACTAAAATACGTCTCAATAAATTTAATATATCAATTTTAAATCAAGGTTCCATACAGTTTGCGCACACATTTTTAATTTATATTTGAAGTGTTTTAATTTTGACAGTTCTAATTGTTATCAATAAAAAAATATTTAAAAAATATGATCGTTGGTCCTAATTGAAATATAAAACGTGAAATGACAAATTAACTATTAATTTCCATTATTCAAAAATTACTTTTCTAATTGAATGTTGATGGGTCTAAAAACCTTTTTCATTTGTATAGGCTAGTCACAAAAAATTTTTACTACCTGAAAAGGTTATAAAAATTGAATTTTTTGTCTTTGAAACCTTGTCGTACATTAAGTACAAAATTTAAATTTTCAATAACTCCATAAAATCGCGTCTGTCTTTTTTTAAAAATAAACTTTGTGAAAATATAATCAATAAATTTCAATGTTTAAATTATTTTTGTTTATAAAGTCACAACTATTTTAAGTATTTTTATTAAAATAAATACTAGACATTGAAAATAAATAATTAATTTTTAAAACATAAATAATTTTTCAACTGCTTTTTAGCCAAGTCTTATAAATGATTTTCTTTTGAGAATTCCTAAAAATATTTGTATAATGTTTTTGTATATTCCATAACTTTTGAGTTAATCAGAATTTTGACAAAAAAGTAATCATTAGTATGAACTACGTAATCGCAATTTTTCGCCTAGGGGAAGTTAGTTACTCGTTGCTAATTTGGTGACAGTCTTAAAGTTAGAAACTAGTAATATCATAATGAAGATGACTACTTTGTTTTCGAAATACATTATTATATAATACAATATAAATGTATATATATGTTCTAATTTATTATATCTTTGATAATACGTATACAACAATTTAATGTTTTTCTGAGCAGAAATTTCACATGCCTCATACTTTTACAATAGTAATATTTGCTAACAGTTCTAAAAGATATGCTTAATTCAAGTATTTCTCATGTTTTGACGACATTTCTCATGTCGTCAATTTCCATTTTTAAACGTTTGCATAACGAATATCTTAATCTTCAGATTGCAGCGGTTTTACTGCATTCACGTATATAGTTGATTTCAAAATGTATCATCTCACATTATTATCATTATCATCATTAGTAACTTAACTATAAGTCTAGTTGTTTTTTTCTTCAAAAAACAAAAGCAGTATTCTGTTAAGGTAGTTGTGCTGCTGAAGTCATATTGTAAATTCTAAATTTTTATATACTCATTAATGGTATTAAAATACAAATACCATTCAAATTTGCAGTTGATTACTCATCTTAAATTTGTGTTATTTATAATGAGATCACGTCTAATTTACATTGTGACGATATGGAGTACGCGTTTTAAATATCATTCGGGCGATTATAATAGATAAGTAACAGTCATTTCTGAATTTTAAAAAAATTCATTTTGTTATTAAGAGATATTAAATGAAAGTTCAACAGTACGTGCCAAAATATACTTGTTTGACAGTTTTTGTGTATACCTATATATGAGTACTGTAGTAATGTGAGATTAGTTTTTACAATTAACACAAACAGTACATGAAAACAGAACTGATACTCATTTTGACTAACAAGTTAACCGACTTTTATCGCGTATACATTGATGCGAAACATTGTTGCAGAACAACTACCTTAAGTCATTTTAAAATATGTTTTATTATTATTGAATTGTTTTTTCATACTTAAGCTTTTGTTTAACAAACACAATAACAGCGTTTCGTATTGAATACCTAATATTGTTATTATTATTATTATATTGTTGTTGAAATTTAATCGTAATACAACAAAGTCTATTATACTTATATTGATTTTAACGCGTTTATTTAAATCAAATGTTATGTATTTATTGTACATGAAAAAAATACCAATACAGTCTGATTCAAAAATTAAAGGCATATTCGATTTTTATTTTATGTATCAAATTGTTTCCACATAAGGAATTTTATCATATAGGTTCACTATACATTAGAAAAACGAAGAGGCAAATATGTGTACATTTGTCGCTGTATCTACTTTTATCGTAACATATATGAGATACGGGCATTTAAAAATATTGATTAAACAAAAATGGAAACATGATATTATAACGTCACCTACTTGCGTTTCCATCAGGTTTCATATAAAACTATATTTTTAAGACACAGGTGGAAAATGATCAATAATACTTCTTTTAGTTTTTTAATCAATATTAATTTAGTTTTCGAATTTTGATATGTATGCTATTGAGTCAAGCTTGATGTGTAAAATAACAAATTTTTTAATGCAACTTCTGGATTCGAAATCTTCCAAAATAAAATAATCGAAATATTTTTGTAACATTACAAATCATTATAAAAAGGTATCAATCGGAAAATTGATAGTTATCATCCAAAATGTAGGTAGGCAATTATCTGTTAGACAACATAGTTACTTAAATATGAATTTTAAGTATTTATCGATTTGATTTGATTGAACCTTACTGTACCACTGTATAGTTATAATAAAAGCGATTTGAATTGAATATGTAAAATGCTTTTTTTTTCTTCTTTTAGATTACTGTAATCGAGAATTTGTGCAAAAAAAAAAAAAAACAATAAGTACAAACACAATCGACTTTTTATATTTATAAAATGCAAAATAATAAATATACAATAATAATTTTTATTGTAGGTAATCTAATTTAAATTCTTTAAATGTTTCATTTAAGTATTATATTGTTATGCCTATAGTGATTCAAGCAAGTATCGATTGTCGTATGTGCACAATGTCAATAAATAATGGCAATTACAGTTTGCTCTCGATCTTTGTACTGAGAGACAAGCGTTAAGTAAGTAACACAGAATCAGAGATATAGAAATGCAGGCAGAAATAATCATTTTTAGCTAAAAATCAATTCTCAAGGTAAAGAAAGAAATATAATACACCTGGCAGCACTTTCTAAATTTTAGGAGGTAAAGATAAAACTATAGGATAAACGATAAATAAATTGAGCTGTTGATAATGTCGAGGCATATAGCTGAGAAAATCTAAAAAAATCATAAAAAATCTTTATAACAAATATAATTATACTCCGTTATAAAGTTATTATCGCATTGTCGTTTTTCTCTATGAATTATGCGTGTATATTAATTTTTGTCCAAAAATTGTAACGTTAGAAAATATTGACTGAATTAACAAATTTTCGTATGGCTGTTTAAGTAATCACTTAATTAGTTCATTTTAATGTATATATGGCTATTGATCTAAACATATTTCGGTTCGTTATAAAGACAAACGTTCGACATGATGGCATTTTCAAGACATAAAAAGTGAGTATAAGTTCATCGATAAGCAAAATTCGTCTACTGAGTTCTATGACTCTTTGATCCATCTTATAAACTATGACCAACTACTACTTTGGTTACCCAAACTTTGGTTTGGCTTTTTTAAATTTTGGTTTAATAATTAACAATATTATATGATAAAACATATTCTCATATAACAATGTGTCTTACTTCCGAGTTATATCTACCATATCGGAAGTATTGTATTCCAAATGAAATTATAATAAAAAAATCCTTTTTTGTTCTGATTTCAAAGATTTTGATATATGTCGAAGTTTCTGAACAATTTTCATTTTGTGTCCGCCGGTCTGACACTGTCATTTATACCAACGCGCTGCTAACGTTCAAAACAACTAAACAATGGGATATGTTTACATAAATTTTGTGGAAATCAAAGAATCTGGAAAAAAGAAGCAGATGATAAATCAAATAATTGACACGAAAAAACGAGAAAAATACAAAGTCAGGTTAGCTACTATCAAATAAAATTTTTATTTGCTATAAATGTAAAAAATGTCATATCAGTCATATCACAATTACAACTGAATGGGTACCGGCAATTTGTATTTTCACTAAATAGTGATATATGGTGAATTATTCATCCGATTTTGATGAAATTTTGTATGTACTCGGATGATACCTCTAGTTTTATATGAACACGCATGATATTTTTGAAATCGATTAATCTGGAGATACAGAAATACAATTGTACCAGAAAATTAGGAAAACATGATATTTAGCTTATTACATCAGAAGCTTAAGTCTTCAAACAATTTTATGAGATTAAAATATAGAAAATCAATCTTTTTCACTACATATCCAAATTGCAATTCATTCGGTGAAGGAGTTCCGGTCATATAGCTATGAAAGTAAATAAATTTATGCATCACGAGGAACTTCTTTGATATTAAACTATTTGTCGGATTTTAAACAATTTACTCTGTTAGTTGCTATCTTCACTTGTTTAATTATAATTTTGAGTCCGAGAGGATTAAACAAATTTTAAAGAGAAGCATATTAAAATTATATATCAGTCTAGAGAGGAAAATCTACTTTGCACATCGATAAATTTTCTTCCCCCAGTAATTAATTGGGATTTGTGCATTTTGAATACACTTTATGAAAAAATTAAACGTTAAACAATGAATTTTCCCAAAATGGTAAACATCTTGTGATTTTTTTATAGTCTACGGGATTTTTTGTGATAAAGTAATCTTAAAAAACTATCTAAAAAACTTAAAAAATTACTTAACGCTATTTATGACTGTTTAGTGAGTTTAACTAAGGTGAGTGATATTTCTCAATTTATCCATACAAAATATTATTATTCTCTTAATACACCAAGCAAATTAAAGATTTCCATGACTGAAACACTGCCACTGCCTCCAAACGGACACCAACTTTGGAAAGTGCAGCCAAAGCTTTTAAAAAACCTGTTAAACTAAGCTTTTAAAAGAATGAAACTTCTTACAAAACTTATTACACGAGTTATTTAAAATGGGTACAAAGAGTCGTGTGAAAAATGAAAATCGTCATAAATCATGATTTTAATTGTAAATTGTAAAAAACTTTCAAAATATTGCGATTTTCTTAAGTTGCAAAAACTTTTATAATAATTTATTGAAAGTCTAAAAAATATCAGAGAAACTCATAAATACAATCAATAAGTAGCCGAAATTTGAATATTGACAAATAAATAATTTATGAGAAAATCGCTTCTTTATTTAAAAAGGCACTCACAAAAAACCTTAACCTTCCAATTCGATGTGATCCGATTTTTGTTTTGAAACATACATTCTACTCTAAAGGATTTAGGTATAGTTTTACGTAAAATAAAAAATGAAACCAAGTTAATTCGTTTAATTGCTTAAAAAAGCTTTAAAAATATGATATTACACGCATGTAAATGACTGTAGTATTTATATACAATATTAGATGTTTGTAAATAATTCGTTTTTAATCCATTTTTAAGCAATTAATTGATATTTTATTTAAGGTTTACGTAAAAATCTAACTCTTTAAGTGTAGAATTAATTTTTTATATTAAAATCGAATTTCCTTAATCTGGGAAATTAACGTTTTTCGTGGGTGCCGTTTTAATTAAATCAGCAATTTTCTCAGAAATCATACATTCTCAGAATTCGGATTTCAACCTCTTGATCATAGTAAAGGTATTTTCTCTGAAATTTTTAAAATTTACAATAAATTATTGCAATACAAAAAATTGCAATATTTTGAAAGTTTTTTACTATTTACGACAAAAATCATGAACCTATTTTAATTTTGTACACGTCGTTTTGTAGGCAATTTAAATTAAGTTCGTTTAACAGCTTAAATCGATAGATTTGAAAAAATCGAAAAAAAACTCTTTTATTACATTTATCAGCCGCCATTTTGTTATTTCCGTAAATGAGACCGGGTTGTTTTTTCATACTCTGACTGTATTAAATTTTCTGTGGCCATATGTATTTAGTGTTTAATAAGTCATGAAAATCTTTAATTTGCTTGATGTATAAAGGTTATAAATGTGCCTTCTATCACTCGTGAAGGGAAAACTGTAAGTAATAAGAGACTCCATATAAAATTTTATGAAATAATTTCATTAAATCAGAGCCACACTGCGATGAATCTAAATAAAGATCTTTCTCATATTTTTGCATCCAATTAGAATATCCGTTACCGCTTGCTGTTTATTATTTTAAACGATAAATAATTATAATTTTTTAAAAACAGTAAATAAAATAAATTTTTTTAATGAATGTTAATTGTTTTTAAAAACATTATTTATGAATAAATAATAATTTGTTTTTTTTTTTTAAAAACAAAAATTAAAAAATTACTAATTATAATATGTATGTATGGGTATTTGTTTATTTTAGACCGTAACGCTCCAGTCAAAAAGTTAATGAGGAGTTTGAAAAGTGATCATCGTACAGTTAATGTAGCGGTTATAATAATTTTGTATGTCATTTAAACTGGGGTTTACGATACTGAAATATTGTTAGTGCTCCGTATCTAAAAAGAATCCTTTAAAATATAAACAATTTAAATTATTATTCTTATTACTTTTTACAAATTTTTACCCGAAAATAAAAGTCTATAAATAATCTTATATCAAGGATCCTTTACGTAATACTTAGATTTTGGCCTCATTTTTTTAAAAACATTCAAATTATATGTTAAGAATAGAAACGTTGTTTCTACCAACTATGAAGATAAAAAGTGGCTTGCAAATGTTTCCATGGCTCGAATAAAGTGATTTTTCTTATAAGAAAGAAATTGAGAGTCTGTAAATTTATGAATGAAATAATTTTTCTAAAATTTTTAAAGCTTTTTTTAGCTTTTATGAGAATTTAATACTGCAATAAGTCAAAAAGTTCACGTGATCTGTTAGTAAAAAGTTTTTCGTGTATTGAATTAAAAATTATTGAATAAATTTTTTTAAATTTTAAATTATTGAAAAAACAGAGCGAACCTATTCGTTTTGTTTAAAACATTTTTGTTTTCAATTAAATTGGATAGCCAATGAAAATAGGAAAAAAATAAAACTGTTGTGTATTAAAATTTCATCCAAGTTTAAAGTTTCCAAGATTAGTGAAAACAGAACAGAAATACGCGTCAGTTTTATTAATATGGATATTCATGATGATAATTTATGCTTACAAATTCCAAATCTCTAGTTTTTATATATGAATAACGCAATACATAATAAACCCAAAATGGAACCGTAGAACCGTAAACGGTTTAGCAAACTAATGATTCCTACTCACGAGTACTACATTACACCATATAAAAAGCTTGGAATTTTTTTTTTAATGGTCAATTCATGAAAATTTGGGCTGATTATAAAACAATCATAGAATTCCTTTAAGCATTTCTCGTAGAATTTCGGTAGGTAGTATAAGAAATGGGTATTTTGCAATAATGACAATTATCGCTTTGGTCTTTGTGGCATTTGACCTTAAAAAACAAAAGCCGCATTATTCTTATTTCGGACAAGCATTTGAGAATCTGATTGATGTCGTAATCATCAATGATTTATTCCTCCACTAAATCAATATTTGCGTTTGGTTGATATTTATAAACGAGCTCTTAACGTCTTATTTTTATTTAGAATCTATGGATCGATCCATATTAACACCAAGTCTGCCTAGATCATAAAGAATTTATTATCTCCTCATCCAAATCACGACGTTAAATCATCTATATCCCATTAATTACGTATCTTTTTGTATAATGTATGGAAAAAGTATGACATATCTTTCACACATACTAATATAATGCGAAAACTAAAATATATCATTTATAATATTTTTACAGTAGGACACACCATGGTACGCGTTGGCCCGCATAAATAGTGCGCTTATCGCACATACCTGTGAATATTATACGATTCAAAATGATTAGAAAACTAATCGATTTTTGGTACTTAAGTATCCTGGATATTAGTTTACGATTGGAAACAAGAAGTCAGTCACATAGGTAAATAATCTACAAATAAACACATAAACTGATAAAAATGGAGTATATACAATCATTATTATTGATCACGTCTTATGTTTTGTACTTTGAAAACAAAATTTTCGTCTAAAAAGACTGTTAATAAATTGTGTTTACTAAAAATCAGAGTAATAAAGGTAATATTTACATGTATTAATTAAAATTAAATCAATACAAGAAATATTAAGTCAATGTATATAATTCAATACTACATGTAATAATAACTACGTAGCCTTGGACATACTGGTCACAGTATTCATCAATACGCTTCACCGATTCTTCCTTTGCTTGCCTTGTATTGTAAGTGTTGTGTAACAAAATTACCGCCGACAATTATCGACATTGTTGGTTTATTTATTTATAAAATTATCATACTCAAGGATTTTGAAAACTAATTAAGAACAATATTCAATTAACAATAATTAAATTTATTCATTACGGTAATAAGTTCTATATTTTTTGTAAATTTTGCTTTGAAAGCATTAGTATGATTACTTCGGTTTTCAAATCCAGTAATCTATTAGTTGTTTTTCATATGTTTTGATAAAAAATTAATATAAGTAGCAGTTTTTTTTTCTATGTTTCTTTGGCGCTTCGCGAAATTACCAAAAATCATAGACTAGTTGTAAAATATTTAAAAATTAAAAGCACATTTTAAATGCTGTTCAAAATTGAGAATTTCAACACTTGATGAACAAAATTAAACAGAATAACTGGTTGATCATAAGTAAGAAAATATAGGCGGCTGTGTGAAGCTAGCAAAAAGAAAATTTTTTTTTTCGAAATTTTTTTGGAGTTTTAAAAGGATTAATTTTTAACTGTTAATTTTTATTTTATTTTTAAAATCTTGAATTCACCAGTTATAATAAAGATATGTTCTTACGAGGAATTGAAACATAATACTGAAGCACCCTCTATTATGTAAAAATCTTTCTATTTTCGCGCCTTAATAACTAAACAAATATTTATCCAAATGTTTTGAAATTTGGTATGCACAATATTCACATGGCGACGGAGGGTTTGTCTAGGAGTTTTTCTTGAAAAAAACATTTTTCACATGTTCGATATGTCATTATTTTGCATGCCAAATTTCAAATAATTTGGATTCGTATTTTTTGAGTTAGTTTTGAGCGAAAATGTGTATTAAGACAATATGTATTACATGTAATTTAAGTTAACAGATTGTAAGAAGCACTCTCTTTTATGTCAGTAAGAGTTGTGGATAACCCCTCTTAAGGCGACTATGATATCACTAAACGGTATATTACTTAAACAAAAAAATATTATACACAAAAGCATTTTCGAATTATAAGATGATATATAATCCAGATGTTCTTCGTTGTACGAAACGATGCAGTAAATAATCGAATTTAACATATCTATGATTAATATTTGTTTGATTTTTCCTGTTATCATTTTGACTTTGATTGTTATAACTTTTGTTAAATGTACGATTTTCGAATATGTAATTTGCCCATATAATATCAGAAGAGAAACGAGAAAGCCAATTTTTAATGTCTTAATTTAATTATTAATTAATATTATTGCAGTGCAACCTTAATATAACGAACCTCGATATAATGACTTACTCGATTTAACAAATTCTTCGTAACCTCATTGAATTGTCCACAAAATTCAATGTAAAATATACCCTTACATTACGAAGATTTCTTGCGAACAACCTCTTTATAACGAATTTTCAACTAACAAAAAAAGTAAATACCTTTAATTCATGAATTTTGTCAACCCAAAACCTTTATATAACGTTCCCACCAATAATGTGTGGTTCAGTATCGAGAGGATTCAGTTTTATTTGTTCAAATCAGTGTTTTCTTTGATGGGACGTTATATAAACAGTGCTGCTCATCACTATTGGTAAAGATTCTAGTTGCAACGAAAAAGGTGTTCTTTATCAGTCGCACAAAAGCGAAACTTCATTAATTATATAGACGAAAATCCTACGACGAACAAATTAGACATAGTTAATAAATTTGGGATTTTAAAATTTAAAGATACGTTTTCGGAAGAAAATGGTTTACAGTAGAAGATTAAAATCATGAGAGAGACATGCATGTTTAGGTGGTTAAAACAATGCCGAGACAAATAAGTCGCTATCGAAGGCCCTACCATTCAGGAAAAGGCTCAGCAGCTGGGACATAGAGAGTTACTTGCTAGAAATGGGCTCAAAATTTCAAAATTGAAATTCCGTACAGATTATAATGTGTTATCATTTTTCCGTAGAAGTTGTTCGCCATAACCAGATGGGTATGTTATATTGAGAAGAATAAAACAATTTTGTTTATCTCGTTATAAAAATTGATAGACCAATCCAACCTTAATATAAGCTTACTTCCGATTTTTTATATCGTGGTTGCACTGTATTATATTTTTTTTCGATTAAACAGATTATTCTTTAGGATTAGACAATCAAATGTATAACAGTTGCAGAAATATTTTAGACAGTTCTATTTTTCAAATGACGTGATTGATCTGTTATAATTATATATTGCTTATTAGCTATTATATTAATACATATGTATATATAAAAAACAGTTTGCAAATTAAAAAAGTAAAATAAAACAATTTAGTTAAAAGGAGTAGTATGTTATTAGTTAACACTTTATGTTGAGTGAGCTGACTGTATGGCGACTGCTTAAGAAGATAATGATATGCTTTACCATATAATTAGTTTAGCATCTTCTTAAATAAATAGTTATTATACCTTTTTTATGTTTTTTAAATAGACTTTTTTGAAAAAAATATAAAGACGCCAATTTTCTTGTCTTCTTTGAAACAACATAACTTTTTTAATAATCACTTTTTGTTGTTGTTGTTTTTGGGTAAAATTTCAAAAGACTATGTCAGCGCAATCAGGTATCATATTCATATATCATTCATATGACTTAAAGTTTATAATAATTTGTCTTAATATAACAATTTTTAAATTAGTTTACATTTTCATAAATCATTTAGTTTGTTCTACAGGTATATTGAAGTGTCTTATAGTTCACTTTTAAGAGTCATTAACAAAGAAATATTTACTGAATTAATTACATGAATGAAGGTAAGGCATTAGCTCGTAGAAGGTCCAACTCCAAGTTTTCCATTAATTAATAAACAGAAATCCTAATGCATTCGTGTTAAGCTATTTATTTTACCTTAAAAAATTGTCGCTTTTCGATTAATTTCAAACTATATACTTCTCAGTTGATGAAAAAATTTATTGAAATTTATTGAAATGATAAACATCCAAATTAGTTCCAAGTTTATGCTTTTCCAATGGTTACAATAAGTTTAATCTGACAAACCGATTTGTTATTAATCAAAAAGTCTACATCTCCAAATAGCTATCCATTGATGTTATATTCTGCCTAAAAAATGTGAAATGTTTTTATTGAAAATCCCAATTAGTGTTGTTTCAAGTTTTTTATAGACAAATATAGTCTCTTAAACTTAGTTTCTTGAACCAAAAATTAAATCCTTGGGCTTATATAGGTTTTGTTTAAAACGAAAATTAAATTATTTTCTTGCAAAAATAATCCGTACACCGTTGTGTCAGAGTTTTTCCGCTCGCTTTCCTTCGAAAATGTTCTACTTGTTTTAAAAATTTTTCAGTTCTCCGTTATCCGTGCAAAATACGGAACCCTTGAAAGCTTATTCTCGTTCTTTTTTGTCATTCTGTAATATATGGAGATATATTACGAGGGACATAATATTCTCCGAACATATGAGGAGTTGTAATGGAAAATTGTAAGGAAAATGGTAGAAGATAAAAAAGTAGAATCGACTTAAAAAAAAAAATGAACTTAAAAGTAAGAAAATATTTTTCATTAAATAAATAATTATACAAATAATCTCCTTGTGTCCAATTATCATTCCAGGTCGTCGCCAACGAATCTATTTTTTGCTATCAATACGATTAGCACCGATTTTGAACGGCAATTGGCAATTGGAACGACAAGGAAAATATTTGTAGATTATTTAATATTTTTAAATATTTTTTTTGTAGTTCATTTTTTTTTTTTTTTTGAAGTCGTTTCCTGAAAAATAACAAGACAAGAGCTTGGTTAATCAAATGTTTGGCAGATCTTTGTAAAAAAATACATCAGTTTTCAGAAAATCACAAAGAGACTTGCTAATTCCAAAAAATTTCGTCAATTTTCCATTTGTTTTAGTATTAACAATTACTTTCAGCTAAAACGATTAAATTTTATACGAAACTTTACTATAAAAAAATAATAATAATAAAAACTCACATCAATTTTATTTATTTCTGAAGATTTTATTGTATATTTTGCACTCATACAATTCAATCCTCTGTAACTTTCCAGCTTAATATATCTCTATATCTACTATAGATCCATTGTATGGCACTACCTGGACGTACACTAAAATAATTTTACGGTCTCTATAAGTCTGGTTTTTTTTTAAAATAGACTACATACTCTGTACTTAACGATCCACATTTCAGTTTACCAGTAATTGTAATCGAAAACAATTAAGTTAAAATACTTGTTTTAGATTTGAAAATTGTTTGTCCGTCGGTCGGTGGTACTAATTCAGAAAAATGAGCAGAGCTAGCAATTCGAATGAAAATTTAGAGATTTATGATGAACAATAATAAGGTGATTTTAGATGAACCTATTTAGAGTTATCTAATCTATCAAATACTGTTTTGCAGATATAGATCTCGAAACTCTGATTTTGATAAATATTTTTATGTACATGCGATTTATATTGAATTTTGTTGAAATTTGATTATATCGACTATTAAGTTAAAAAGCTTTAACAGAAAACCACAAAAATAAAAACATACTTTAGCACAAATTATATACAGCTGGATAAAAATTAATAAAAATTAAGTAAACGATGTCTAAACATTTTTTTCGAATATTGTTGTTTGGCACAAAAATATTATCTAACTAGAGAGCTCTATGTATACGAATAGTAAATTAAAATAACTACTAACAATCAATGCAGGGGTTATTACTATTTTTCATTATCTGATTTCCTGATCGTGATCATTAAAAACTACAAAAACTGGATGTTTGGTTTTTACGTTTATACAATCAATATAATAATCTAAATCATTAATATTATTTCATCCATTATCACTCATAACAAGTGGTGAGATATTTCAGACATAAAACCTCGATATACAGGAAAAGATTTTCTTATCAGAAATTGTGATTATAAAATCTGATAGTCAACGCATACCATCAGACCGTCCCACAAATTCGTATAAGAAAATATATTCATACTTCAGGCATCGTCTTAAGTACACCGCATATTATAAGACATTAATAAGAAATTCTAATCATACATCAGACAAAAATCATGAGGAAGTGCATACCATCTGATATTTGAACGAAAGTAAAGGAATAGAATTGAAGAGTACGAGCAAAGAACAGCGAAAGTCACAATTTTTATTTTTGTTTTTGTTTTGAAATAATTTGTTGTCTATGTCTATGGTGGTTTAATTCTCAATCATTAGATTCTAAAGAATAAGTAAACAAATTTACTTACCATGAAATTTCAATATTGAAAAATATTCCAGAAGCTTGCAGGAGAATTATAGGCATATTTTTAATATACAGTTTAACATTATTTTTAGCTATTCAAGAATGGACACAACCAGTACTGGCGATGCTTATTTATACAATGCTAAGGTACTTGGCATAAACTGGAAGATTTAAAACCAATAACAATTTGAAACAAACTGCATCTAACAAAATATCATATATTATATGATCTTCTCTAAAACAAAAATTAAGATTTGCTAGCAACAGCTGCAGATAAAAAAAAAATATTTTTCTATTCCTAATTTAACAACCAAATATCATTGAAGATATGGATGATGGATGATGAATTGGATATATAAACATTTCGCATATATATTATATAGATGAAAATTGTTAGGTACGTTGTTTTTAATTACCTATAACCAAGATAGACAAATTTGAATATCAAAACTCTTAAGAAATAATAAAAAAGCATTTATCATTACTTTTTTTTAATTATATATTCAACATTTTGAAGTTTAATCCAGATTGAAATTAAATGCTGCCTATTATTTTTTAAATTGAATGAATCTAATTTGGTTAAAATATTATATAGCTTCTGCAATACTTAAGTAATACAACAAAAGTAATACAATGCCTAAGTACACATTGTACGGCCATTGTAAGTTAAACGTGTGTGTGTCTGAATTTGTGTAGTATCCTATTTTAATCTTTTGTAGTATCCAATCGCAAACGGATGAACCGATTTTAATTTTGTTATTATTTTGCTTATTTGACACTTGAATCTATCGAAAGTGTATATCACATAAGATCTTTGAAATCATTATCTGCTTTAAAGATAATATTAATTAAAAATTCTTCTATGAAACCTAAAATATATAGAGTTACTTGCTGTTTTACATCGAGGGTTTGTTAAATTTTATCAATTTCATATGATTTAATTAAATGAAATTTTTACATAGAGGTTAACTGGAGGTATTTGATTTTATAATCATACAAAATCATACAATATATAACTTGATTGCATTATAATTGTGCGTAATTAATTGAATTAATCATATGAGAATTTTATTTTAAAAAAAGATTTAATTTTAATTTTTTGATGTTTAATTTTAAATGCATATTGTCTCTGTTTCTCCTAATTCACTTTCTCTGTCTGTAATTAAACCTTTGAAGTAAAATTTGACTGCACTTCCCAGCTCCGAGCAAAAATTCGGAATGTATAAATCAGATGACAACACAATATTATAGCAATAAAAATAATAAAGATAGATATATCGCCTACCGCATGTCGCGTTATATTTTTTTTTTTAGCATTATTTGTTTCCTTGCGGTCCATATTTTGATAAATATGCGTTTTATTTGTATGTAAAAACAAAATTCAAGAAAAAATTCTTCTTAATTGTATTTTTACCTGTAATCATTTCTATTATTAAACGGATTAAATATTAAAAAAAAAAGGTTTAATTATTTGACATTGAAATTTAAAACACTTTTATCGTATTATTTAATAGCTTAAACATTTGTAACGTTTTTATTCCACAGAAAAAAGCGTTTACATGTTTTAGGTTAAAACACGTTTTAGGTTAAACAGTTGAGTTTGCAAACATCATAAAAGCTTGTATCTAATAAAAAATTGATTTTTTGTCTCAACCTTAAGTGGTTATATACAATTAGGCCGAAAAAAAGCGAATTTTCCAGAATTATTTCTGAGAAAACTTTTAAATTTATTGATCTAAAAATTTGTACACATATTATGGTATCTTTTAACTGTATTTTAAGACTTAGTATTAGTAAAAATATTTATTTGGAAAGGAGCTACAGCTGATCTCCGGAAGCTCCTACCAAAAAAGACAGTTTTTTGTTTCAAAATTAGCTTTATTCATCTTTACGACCACGTTTGAAGTCAGCAAGCCAACGTTTTATTGTTTTTTCTGATGGAGCGGAGTCCCCATAACACTTTTCAAGCATTGCTTTGCGGTGACCACTATATCTCTGAATTGGATCCTCTGAAATTAAAAAACCAAACGGATTTCGTTTAATTAATGTTAAATCTAGTAATTAATCGAAGGAATAAGTAAAATAAATTTTTTTGTTCCCATTAAAATTGGGAACCGCAATACTATATATTTTCGAAGTTCCTAGAACTATTTCTGCCATTTGCAATAGAAACTTTAAGTGGCAGAGGCGTCCATACAAAATATAAACTTCACTTTCAAAAACAATTTATTTTATAAAGATTTTGCTTTACTTTAATGTCAAATATATCGTGCATAATTTTTTCAAAATATGTAGCTTTTGCTTTTTTTCCGAAAGTTCTTAAAGAAATTAAGCCATACAATTTTAATAATGGCAGTGTTTGTAGAATAGTGTTCGTTCACTATCGATTACAATCGATACGTCCAATCGATTGTAAGAGCTGAAATAAATACACTTTTAAAGAACCTTCAGATTTTACACATAAAACAGTTTTCAGTTGTTAGCTTTTGAATTATTATTTGATACATTCATTGCCGAAAAACCACAAAAAATCGATATAATTTATAGATGTGTTATTGTAGGTCCAATACGTTTTGAAAGTGAAATTACCTTGTTTTGAAATTGATAAATTTTCTTTTACATAGACATTTTTATGAGAAGTTAGTTAAAGAAATACAATTATTGTCTCATAAGAATGCATGTGTAATAAAAATTAGATATAAAATTCAGTTCGAAGTTTGTATCATTTATTTATTTTGTTCGATTGGTGGTTATTATTTATATTTCACTTGTTTAACAATAAAGTCATTTTGAATCAAATAAATATATTTACTAAAAAATTTCCCAACCATTTTTACCCTACGTGAAGTCATTATAATCTAAAACCGTTTAAAAAATAATGCTTTAATTGATATCTAGCATATAAAAAACAAATAAAATTGGACTATAATAATATTTGAATATGTTTAAAATTTAAATCTTTTTTTTTTTTTTTTGGTATTTTAAACAAGAATTATATAAAATTAAGAGATTCAGAAAATAGTATTAATTAGGTATTAATAATTATAAATATTTAAAAAAATTAAAAATAATTAAAAAAAATAACATACAACTAATATACATAATTAGAAATAAATAAAACAAAATAAAATTAGTTAATTAAAAGACATTGAGACGACAACGATATATATATATTAGATATTATTATTTTCTAAAAATAAATTAACAAAAATTATGACATTTTAATTGATGTATTTAAATAGTTGAAACATAGTTAAAGATTTTTTTTTTTAATGTCTTATGAATAAAATGGTCACATATTTTTTACCTACAATTTTTGTTGTCTTTAAAGAAATTGACAAGGATTTATCCACTCTCTGTTTATTCTAATAATTTCTGCAAATTTGAAACCTTCGTGTGTGTATTATATTTCACAGTCTGTTATGTCAAAAACATTAATTTATAAGTAAAAATTTACCTATTTTCACATGTCCGTCCGTCATTAATACAAGCCAAGAACGGAAAAAACGGAAAGAGAGTAGAAATTTTGATGGCGTATGCTCAACAACAAAATAATGATTGTTGTCTGGGATATTTAAACTATGGTCGATAATTTTTGAAATCAAAACAATTATAGTAGGATGAATCCCATTAGAAACGGAAGAGTAGGTAAAATAATTTACGGGCGGTCGGGAAGTGGAAGGTTTTAAGGGTAAGTTCAAGTCGTATGAAAAAAATTTGTAGGTAATAAAAAGATCTAATAATAACTTTTATAATTACACTTTTTTCATATAACCTCAAAATTTTTTTGAAAATTGAAATGAGCAATTTTATGGTTTTTTATATCTTTTTCAAAAGAAATTAACTACTTTTAAACATTTATCTTCTAACATTCTAACTACACCGTAATGTTTTTTGATATAAACTATTTATTTTTGCACCCTGGAAATGTAAATATAACAGTTTAATAACTTTGCCATTTAACTTTTTTAAATAGAACTTTTGTAGTAGTTTTGTCGTAAATTGAGATAAAAAGGCATACCCTTCCATTTCCCAACCCCAGATCGCCAGTAAATTACTTAATTTCGGCAATGGATGACGAGATTTCTGAAGTTATCTCGAATAAAAAAATTGAGCTTTATACTCGAACAAATTTTAAGTACTATTTTTAACACCTTTACTACCTGTTACCTGCCCAGGTAACCAAAACCCAAACTCTATAATCTCTGGTCGTTCTTACCTGTATAGGAGACATGTACAGAGAAACTTTCAACTTTAATAAAATAACGAAGGTCTGGTCGTCGTGGGATCTTGCTCTAAAAAGGTCATTAAAAATTTTTAACTCAATTTAAACTATAAGCTTTTTATACATCCATGCATTAGAAAAAATTGCTTAAATTTGTTTATATCATTAAAATATAATCGAAGTACAAACACCCAACAAAATTTTTTCATGAAATTGAATACAAAGCTATAAAAATTTTCTCGCGCGGATTACAACAAAACCAATTACTACTTAGCATAAGGGTTCGACTGACCTGCTGCATACCAAATAATTATATCATAATTTTTAATATGAGAAAAATAAATAGAATAAAAATTCATTACAACAATCACATCATACTAATACAATGTACACAAATTAATGTATTTTTTATTCAAGGTCTTTTTTATATTTTTGTACCACTTTTTTTCCACTACACAATAAACCAATAAGTCCCACAAAATAATAATTGAAAAGAGAATTTTATTTTATTTATTTATTGCATATGCTTTTTGTAATAAATTTTTTTTTTTAGTAATGTAAAAGTCAATTGTTAAAAAGGGGAGAACGTTCACTCGCACGCTGTTGCTGCTGTAGTTACAAGTAAGTAAGAGATTTTTGTAAATATTTTTGATTATAATAAATATGCGATTACATCTTTGTAATAATAATAATAATAAATAAATAAAATATGAAATGTAAAACCACAATGTAATCTATTGAATTACATACATGTAACCTAAATCAGAGGGGTGTATAAAGCTATGTTTATACGATTTAATTTAAAAATCTATACTAATGACAGTATCTAGTGCCATGTACATTGTTTTTCTTTCTATTTGGAGGTTAAAATAACTAAAATATGTTATGAAATGAAGATCGCAAATTATTCACCTGAAAACACAGGGCTTTAAAAAGAGATTTTTCCGAAAAACATTTTTAAAAGTTACTACTTTATTTTGAATTCTGTATTGTTCTTGGGCACTATCCTATTAAGTCATTAAATTTTATACGTGTTAAGTTTTAAGGAAATTGGAATATAGAACAAAGGTAGCATGCGTTTTTTTATCAGAAATAATTTCACCAACTTAATATATGACAAATTACTTTCTAAATTGTAGAAAAATTTATTGGCTAAAAATAAATTCTCCATACAGAGATATTAACTTTATAATAAAATTCAGATTCATAAATTTACTAAGTAATTTGAAAAAAATGTGTTTTATGATTTGATGTTTAAAAAAGACTATTTTTAAGCATAAAATTTTATCAACATTTTAATATTATTACGTAAATTCACAGAACCTATTCTATCGTTTACCGTTATTAAGCACTGTTTCACAAATATTCCGAAATTAATAAATCGTATTTTAATGAAAAATACGATTAATAAATCGTATTTTAATCTGAGGTTGTATACAAATTCATAAAAAATATATGTACAGCAAAATATATGTGTCGCATATGTACAGCCAAATTTCATTTTTCGAAATTTAAACCACATTTTTATCTTTTCATTCTTAAATTGAGTTGTGAGTTTTACTAATAGCGTATTTAACAAACTTATTTGGTAGGTATAAGTCTTCATTGCTTATTGTGCATTTCATCCATAAATATTTTTATTATTATGTATTTTGATGGTTCTACTTAAACACTTGAATCAAATAATTATGAATAAATACGTGTAGTGTTTGCAAGTCCAAGATCAAGACTGCAAGACCAATATAAACGGTTCGTTACCAACGAATTTTTTTCAACTAAATCGATTACAACGTTCTGTCAACATTTTCATTGTCAGCGTTATCGTTGTAAATGTATGGCCTACATTAACTAGACATCGGAATAAGAATGATCGTTATTTTCAAAAATATTTTTGTCGATCAAATTTTTCAGAAAGTTGTAAAGTTGACCATTACCTGTTTTTATACTTGTGTAAAAAACCAAGATAATAAATTTTAAAACGGAAATTACAATTTTTAATAATATCTTGGTCTGGATCGTTCACAAAAACAAGACTAAGACAGAGGCCAAGATTATTTATACACCAGGAAACCAAGACCAAGTAAGACAAAGGCCAAAATTGAGGTTAATTGGGCAAGACTAAGCTAATAATAACAGCTTCCGATAAAAAACATAAATCAAAATAAGCCAAGCAACTTCAATATGTTATTTTCGTGGAACAAAACGTTATTTGAACTTAAAATTTCAGATACAAAAAAGAAATAATAATCTTCATGTTGATAATACAATGAAAAAAGCGTTTCAAATCAGTATAATTAAATTTGTGTCGTCTAACATAAACTTTGTACAGATTAAATGATTATATAATATAAAAATATGATTAAATTAACAAGTCAATCTTCTAACACAACAATAAATGCAAACAAACATATGCTTTTGTATGTGGTATATAATATATACATATATATATATATTGGTAAATGTGTTCCCATAGTGTAAATTAAAATCATACCAATAACTACCCTTCTTCTTGTGTTACGTAGGGGTAAGTTTATATTTGATACTTTATCAAATGTACATTGTAACACATACATACATATCATATATTAAATAATAATCACATTTGAAAAAACCTACCCTCTAAGTAAATAAATGTAAGCTTACCATACAGTTGTTGTAGCTTTTACTTCGGCTTGCTAAACTTTAATTTCACGCCCTCTTAACTATAAATCATATGGGGTTTATTGTATATTTATTCAGAATCAATTTTAATATTATTATTTTTAATAATAAATGATTTATTCTTTAATTATTTTATTTATTTTTACATCTCTTTACTTTTTTTTTGTTAAATTTATTGGTGTGAATTTAATTTTTTAACTGTTTTGTTGAATGATCGATCCTAGCTTGTTACAAGTTGTTTGTTAGGCTTTAAAATTTCATTTTAAATGTTAATGATTAATGATTTTATTAAGTTATTTATCATTCCTGATCAAGTTTCAGAAATGTTGTCCAATTAAACATTTTCTGATTCATATTTTAAAAAAATGTGAAACAATTTGGCAATCAAAATATTGTAGAATAAATAAACCTTATTTTTATAATATTTTGAATACTTTTCACAATTCATGTAATGTTGAAAAAAACTTGTTTTACCATATACTTTTAAAGACAATTACTGACCGTACTGAAATGGATTTGGAATCGAGATAGAATTGAGCATTTAGACCTTATCTTTACAATTTGATTAAAATACT
Organism: Chrysopa pallens; assembly: GCA_020423425.1. NCBI lineage: Eukaryota > Metazoa > Arthropoda > Insecta > Neuroptera > Chrysopidae > Chrysopa > Chrysopa pallens. The sequence goes on along the minus strand of CM035591.1, from coordinate 36,114,797 downwards.
CCAGCGGCATCTGTAGTCTAGTTTGCATTGATCTTTGCTAGCTTCACTTGAAATATTGTTCGTGTATTTCATCCATAGGGTGGACGACAGGAAAAAACAAGCCGCAGGCTCAAATTATCTAGACTCCAATTGCGCAAACCGGTGTTTATAAATTTATTTATACACGCAAATGGTACTACTTATACTACAAATAATAAATTTTATTTACAAAATTTTTTACCACCTCTTTTATTTTGAATCGCTAAATATCTTTTTGGGTATTGTCATCTGGTGCGTAAAAACGTTAGAGTAAGTAAAAACATGGTAAAAATTTGAAGCTAATCTGATGGTTTCAGTTTTTGAAACTCCAGGCGAAGCTTTTAAAAAAACTGTACTTCATATCTTGAAAGCTTTGTAAGTTTTTTTTTTGTTATTATTTTACAATTTTTATTAAGTTTAAATATGGCAAAACGACCCTTGGATAAGTTTTTTAATATTACGAACCGAAATTTGTTTATTACGCTAAATGTCTTTTGAAATTAAGCTACACAGTTGTTGAATGATCTGAAGTTCTAAAAATGTGTAAAAACCCTATGACAATATAATTTTCTATTATAGTAGTATGTACCTAATACCGTCGTTGAATTCGAATATATAATTTAAAAAAAAAAAAAAAAAAGGATTGTATAGGACGATTTATTATTGGTAGCTCTGAACGATCGAATTTAGTCTTGTATCTATTATATAATAGACTGAAAAGTACAAATAAATTACTTTTTGTAAATTGAATGATAAAAAGCGTGGAGCAATCAGTATTTGTAAAATATAGCTGTGTGACTGAATGAATGGCACGGTTATGGATTTTGAATTTTACATAACATTTAAGAATCAATTTTTGCTTTTAAGGCAACATGCTAATAGTAGAAGGCTAAGAGTAGAATTTAGAATTTTAAGCCATTTAGCTAATTCTTGAACTTAGTATTAGAGCGATGCTTTCCATTCTAAAATTCGACAATTCCATTACATCAAGATTTCATAACTTTTGTATCAGTGTTTCGTTTTCAAATGAGAGCATAAAAGCGGTTATGATTGCCAGGTGTTTATAGCTTTATGACTAAAACCTTAACATAATAAATATTGTATACAAGACATCCTCCCATTTTACCTACATATCCCGTTTTATACAACCCTAACAATGTGGTTGTCAACCTCAATCTATTTGTAATGATTTTCGTCTAAGTACTTAATAAAAATTAATTTTGTTGATTTTTGAATTTGAGTTTAAGTCTAAGTCTATGTGTAGCTTTGTGGGCTGTATTCTTCCACGATATTCTATAGAATAAAGCGAAAAGTAATTACAGGCTCCTATTTCATTTACAAGTGATTTTTCTAATTGTCCTGTGAATGAAACATTTTCAATAGCTTCTCGTGATGTCAAATTTTAAATAAACAATTTGCAATAAAATATTGAAATTAAATTTGTTCTCTTTCGAATAAAATCAAATTGCAATTTTTGGTCGAACGAAGTGAGGTCTATGGTATAACAAAGATTCTATCAATGTTCCACTATAACTTGCAAACGCCTTGTTCGATTTTGACTTTGGTTGGCACATTGATCACACTCAGAAAATTCACTGTATAATTTACAATTTCCCCATCACTTTTTTTCTAAAAATGTAAAACAGAAAATAATTTCGAAAATACGCCCTTTTTGATTTAAGAGCAAATTTTCTCACCACAAATCTAGTGTACATTTATGTACTAATTTCCTTTTTACTGAAAACATGTATTTAATGTTTTGACATAGTATAATTGAGATCATGTTTTCGATTTTGCCAGATAAATTTCTAAGTTTTATATTCGTACTATTTATATACTCTTAATTTACTTCTGAGTAAGGTTTACATTTCACAGAACTACTTGATAAATTTTTGTAAAATTTTTTACAGGCAAAAATTATTCTTTACAGATAATACCCATTTTTTATTCTGTAAATAAATGGTAGACTAATGAAATCAAATGAAATATATTCAAATTTAAAAACAAAAATGATATATTAACTTTAATATCATAATAATATGGAATAATATTATTAAAATAATTTAGTTAATAATTTCCATGTAATACGTTGTGCTCTTACGTATTATTACGTTGAAACGATACCGCCTTCCATTACACTAATTACAGAGAGGCCCACTAAAAATGATATATATATATATTTCGTAAAAAAAGTAAAACATACTAAATTAAATGCTGTGTCATGCTATAAAAAGTAAAAAATACTGATTGAAGTACCAGATTCTAATTCAAATTGGTAAATTTCCTGTACAAAGGTTTTTATAATCGGCATATATACCTACAATATCTCAGAGTATCTTATTATCTCTAATCTAGACTGAAGTTAGTAACGCTAAAATATATTGAATGCACAATCAAAATTTTGGTATTGGTGTTCATAGAATCACTTAATTAGTCAATTTTTGCATGTACTTTTTTTGTATTGTTTAATGACAATGAATTTTACATGTCAATCACTTTACATTTCTATACAAAATTTCAGCCCTATGATACATCAAATGCTTAAAATTAAACTAAGTGATTGCAAAAGTTTTGGTTTCAGACAAATTGAGCTATGCAATGCATTAAAAATTTACGTTCTTTAACGTTACGTAAAAAACACTATGGCTTACAAAAAGACTTGATATAATAATGAGTTGAAAAATATAATTTTTCATTTCTATTTAAGCCATTTTAAGACAACAATTTAACTTAAAAGTGTACAGTTAGTTCGTATTATTTTTAACTTAAATCTGTATCTATTCTATATAAATAATTAACTAGATGTTTGATTAAATATTTGCTATTGAAGGGTTAAGATCTTAATGTTATAGATTCATTACTATTTTTTATTTCTAATATATACAATTTTTCACATTATTTTTTGTTCTTTCTTTGTCCTACACAATTTATCAATGGTAAACTTAATTTAGCTATTTGTATTTGAACTGTTCAATATTGTTCTTATTGACCTAGTAATTAAGTCAACTATAAACACAAATAGTTTAACATCTGAGAACAGCAGCGTTTTAGCAAAGTGCTTAGTAAAGTTGTTTAGTTAATTCTTTTAGTAAAATTTAAATATTAATGAAAGTAGCTCCTTCACCACACGTCAATCACAAACACATAAAAATTAAAAAAACTAGTATACTTTACAGTCAAAACCAGACATAATATATACCGTTATTTTAAAGTCTAATTATACGACTGTGACTGTTTACAGTATAGTGTCGAAAAACAGTTTTATCGGAACATATTCCCTTTAATTATTCGTTTCTTGACTAAATAATCGATTGTAAGTTTGAACGATTTTCGATCAAATGTTCAGTATTAAGTAATTTAGTAACATGCTTTTTGCTACTTGACTAAATTACTTGATCGTGCTGAACTTGGATTTTTTGACTATAAAACGCATTTGATATACCATTCTGTATATTCTTATACAGTATATTCTTTATATGAAATACGATGATTGTCTCATCTTACCCCATTTATGGTTCTCCTCCTCTCCTTTGTGACTATGTTTCATCTCGTTAAAAAAACACATTAAATTTATTTCTGTATAATAAAATAATAATATAATGAAAATATGAAAATGAGAGTGAAAAACCGTTTTGAATAATTTATTTTATTTAATATTTTAATAATAAAAGATACCTAGTAACAAGGGGATGTAACGAGGAGTGAGAATTACTTGTGTACACATCAGTGTGAAGAAATAAAATGATTATTTAAATTTAAATGTAATATTCTCACTCAAATCTAATATCTATGTTAATTTAATTAATAATTTATTTCATTTTTTTTTATTTAATTTAGGTAATTTTCAAAATATTTGTCTCTTTTTTTAATTTTATTTCTGCCTTTCTCTAATGATTTTTGTAATAAAATATGGTAATTTATTGTTAAAGATTTTAATTTGTCTTTTTCAAAAGGTTTAATTTGGGTTTATTTTTTTTTTTTAAATTAAATTTTATTTTAATTCTTTTGAAATTAAATATGATGTAGAAAAAAGATTTAATTTAATTTTAAGTCAAAATGTAGAGATTGTATGAGAATAAATTTTTACAAACTTACAAGAAGTAGGGGAAGCCCGGGCGAAGTGTATAAGCTAAGGAAAATTCAAAACTAAACACGGATATAATCCAGTTAGGAACATCTTTTATTTTCTGTGTATTATTTGCGTTGCCCCACATAGTCGGGTAAGGCTCTGGGCAAACTTAAAATCATTAAACTTAAATTCTATATAATTTAATTATCTTCGTATGATTTAATTTTCTTATTTTGATTTTTGCTTCAGTTATATAAATATAAATTATCAAGCTGTAAAATCACTTTATCGTGCCTCTTGTTGCTTTGTGGCCGTTTATCTTTTAAAGCACGGCTCAGACGCATCAATTGCGTTCTCTAACGCTCACCTGTGATGGTTTCAGACGGTTTCAGAATCTCATAATAAATTACGCCAAGCTGGTCCCACCAAACGCCGTCCAGCACTATGACGGTCTTCGACAGTAAAATCACCACTCTTTAAACGTTGGAAGCATTCCCGACACATTCTGTCACTAATAGCCGTTTTTCATATTGAAACAAAAAAGCAATACTTCCCGCAAAAAAGCAATAAATGACGAGAATTCGGTTTAAATTCGGTCATATTTGATAATGATAAAAATTTTATTATGATGCAAACACAAATTAAGTTATATCAAAGTAGGGTTATATTTACAAATGTTAAAACAAAGTGTTCGACATCTGTGATTAATATATTTCAACTACAACCGACTACTACCGCCATTTTTGGAAAACGGCGGGAGCAAAGTGGTAGACCAATAATTTCGGCCATTTTCAATCAGGATAACATAAAAAGTATGCTTCTCGATAAAAACTGCTATTTTATCGATTCCTTTATTATTATTATTTTTTTGTTTTTTAGTATTTGCATTTCTTAAAAGGAGTGGTACTCTCTCATCGTGTCAAATTTTGAACGGTAAAAGTTTCAGAAATTTAATTACCTACATTTTAAAAATATCACATAACTCGGAGTAGTTTTTTGTGTGCTATGGGTATGATTGCGAAATTTGACTAAAATATTTCGACAAATTAGTAAAGTACAATTTCCTGTAAAATTTGTTCTTTCGATTGGTATTTCTTGTATTTTTCTATACGTTAAGATTTCATCATCTTTCTTATCAAATTATTGGACTAACACTAATAAATAGGTATGGAGTTCCAGCTAATACGTTCCATTTTTCAATCTGGCTCCTTTAACCTCTCGACTATCATGATTTGCTATTGTGAAAGTATTTTAAAAATCTAGTGATATAATTGGTTTTAAATACTTTGTAGAATCATTTTAAATAGGTTTAACTGTTCAATTTATCAAAGATAATAAATTTTGTATTTAACTAAAACTGATTAAAGAAAATGCTTTTATTGACTTTTATTATAATATATATCCATACAAAAAAATTGTATATTAAACATTTCATAAATATTATCACAGATCAATCATAATCTTTGAAAGTGATCTTAAACGATATTGTATGAAAAACTTGTGAAATATTTAATGCCACGTGACTTAATTTATATTATAAATTTTTTTTTTTTCATTATAACCTATAAATCTAATTTGATATTTGGGAAATTGAGCTAAATCTCATATAATGCGTATGTTATACTATAAAAATGTAAATTGACACTATACCTATTTGATGTTGTATTTATCAAAATAATATCGTTACGTAGAAATAATACATAGAGATGATTTTTAAATCTTGATTCAAATTTTTAATTTCATAAACCTAACACGCTTTGTAAATCTTTTCGAAATTGAAATTTACGATGAAAATGAAATGAAATGAACTTAGTGGTTTTAGGGCGGGGGAAAATGTAAGGATGTAGGTCATTCCAATGTTTTCTCAGTTTAAGAGTGAAGCTATAGCCGATTTTAGTTGATTTCAACATAATATTTTAGTAAATTTTACAAATTGACTGAAGTAAGTACAAAAACATTAAAAAAATTATAAAAAATTCGCAACATTTATGATTGGGCTTAACATAAACTGAAAAATATTAATTTTCGAATTTAAAAGAGTGAAGAACAACAACAAAAATTTATTTATTAAAAAATTGAAAATTGTTTAAATAATCGCCATATGGTGGCAGTATCAATGTTTGAACTTAATTTATGATTAGTAATCATAAAATAGCCTAAATATGCAGTTGTATAAATTCACACATAAAAATAATGTGTATTGCAAATATATGTTCTTATTATGAACTAAAATTTAATATTAGTTTTTAAAAAACAAACAGTTTTTGCCTTTAAAGTTTTCTTTTATCTTTTATGCTTTCTTAGTTAGGATTATGGATCCAGTGGACCGATTTTACTCAATCACGCACTTAATCTTACATTTTTTGTCTAGAATACGTCATCAACATTTCTTCTCGTTATTTCATTGCATTTTTGAGCTATCTTGATGACGGACTTGCAAAAATAGAACCCATACCAAAATTTTGTTTGTGATTCAATATTTTCTAGCGTTACAAACTTCATACGTATCATATATATGTCGAGTATAAAAGTAATTAGTTTCAAAATGAATGCCAAAAGTATAATATTCGTACCGTATTTTATAATGCGTTACGCACTTTGAGATTCACGTAATTCTGCATTAAGATTCATAAAATGTTTTCTAAAATTACAATATAAACATAATTAGTTTTTAACATCTTTCTGATAATAATGTTTAGTATTCATTATAATTATCATGTAAACTTGTATTAATTTTTAAAATAATTATCCAAAGAATAATAATGAAAAATGTCATATTATTTTCTGTTTACAATAATCGATGTAAATGCGTAAAAGATTTTATTTCGCCAGAGGAAAAAATTCGTTGAATTTTGGTTTAATGTAAATGGATGTGTGCTGAAATTTTTAGCTCGTGAGATACTTAAAAAAAATTTCCTTTTTGGTGAAAATAAATGCAGGAAGAAACATTACATTTAATAAAAAGTGGTTAGACTTCAAAACAAAAGAACTGTGCATTATTACTAACAGTTATCTCAGATTTAAAATTAAACTACACAACGGCATTTGATGATTTAATCTTGGGAACAATGTTTATAATAAGAAAAGGGTTTTAGTATTTAGTATAAGTAACCTTCAAGACAAATCAAAAGATTTTTTTTCACCTTTAGTACCTATATGTTTTTTTGAAATCAATCATTGATTTTCAACATTTTATGACAGGCTTATTTAGATTCATTTTCTTAATTAATATTTATAAACTTTATAACCATACTGTATTGAACTAAATTACGCATATTATAGATTGTGTTTATTTAATAATTTATACAGTATTATTTAAGTTAGGTTATAACTTTATATATTTAGTAATTATGAATATTATATGGCACTAAATAGGGTGTATTTTAAATACATTTCATTAGAATAAAAGTGATTGATTACAATATAAATATTCATAATATATTTGTTATAAAGACTTGTTTGTTTTTATAATATTTCATATTATATTGTACTAATAGGATTATTCTAAATAAAGCATACGTTTGATACATTACGTTTGATATATTTATTGTACACGTGACATAATATTAGGCGTGTCATATGAAATTGTTTAATGTGAAATAGTAAATATAATGTAAAAATTAATCGATTAGAATTAATTAGGTATATATCAGTTATTTCCGATAAAAATCTTTTGATATAGATTGTCACAAGTGAAAGCAAGATTTGAAAAAATTGACTAAATTTTGGATAAAGGATTCTGAAGAACTACTGACTACAATTTTTAAGTGTTGATGAGTTTTTAGGAATCAGATAACTTATATAAATGAATAGGTATTCAATTATTTTTTGTCGCATTAATCTTTAAATACTGGAGCCAAAAATATAAATTGATCAAGCAAGATAGCAATTGTTGAACACGTCGATAGTCTCGTAATAATAAATTCAATTTGCTAAATATAATTATTAGAAAACACAAAATTCAAATTTAGGATGAATTGAACATACCAATGATGATGACATTTTAATGGAAATTTTATGCAATATTACCGTAGTTTACTCGAAATCTTTAAAAATTTAAATGAGATTTTCCCGTCGCGTGCAAAATAGCAGTTTTTGATTACGATATTTTATAAAATAACGGATCATTTCTCGAAAAATTTTAATTAATAATCTAGCTGTCTTATAATATAATTCTGTGAATTATATTAGGACTCTTTACATCAGAGTATTCAAAATTACCCCAGAACTATAACTTTTTAAAAAGCACAGCAGCTCAAACTTAATTTTTGTTCAGTAAAACTTGGAAACTCCTGATGTGTAAAAAGGATTTTTTTTTGTGATTCCCTATGAGCCCAAAGTTTTTATTTTAATTTTTTAAAAATCGTGGGAACTCATGCCAAATTTTCCAATGCATACAACAAAGAATTACCCTATTTGCTTCCAATTAATCCTTCATATCTAATTGGACCAGAAGACATCACGAGATATGTCCCCACAAAACTAGCTCACAGAAGGCATTCGAAATAGAAGGGGCTGAGTAAATGCCGATGCTCTTTAGAAAACATTTTTAATATTTAATTTTTATGATTTATTTATTTTTATATTTTAAATTTAAAATTATTTCAATTAACTAGGAAGGTTATGGAAATATTATAGTACCATAGAATATTTAAGTAAATTAGATACATAAGTGACTTAATTTATATTAAATAAATATATTATTTACAAAATGGATATTATAAAGACATGCATAAACAAATCAAATTAAATGAATTGAAATAAATGTGATTATTGAAGAGAAGAAAAAGGTTATATTTTATGTCTTGACTTTTTTCTTAATCCATTATTATTGCTGAGTTAACCAAGATATCTTCAATATAATTGGCATTTTAACTCCGCCTGGAATTGCTTATATTACTGTATAGATGTAATATACAAAATGAAACGGAGAAGAAATAGATTTCTTATAGAAGTGTATAGATTTTATACAAGAACTTAAATATATAAATGCACTAACACTGAATTTGTTACTTTTAACTAAATTTAATTATATTCCACTGAATGAGAGATTGTTAATAGCTTTCTTCACTAGTAAAAAAAGTTATTCGAGCGCTGCTTCAAAAATCGTCATATGACGAGTTCATTTTCATTTGTTTGGAGAGAAATTCGAATCGATCGAGTGCGTAAGTTATTTATAAGGTACGAGAGGACGTCAATTGTTTTCTTAAAGTGACTATTCTAAATAATTCGATGCACAACCTGTAATTAATTAAATTGATTAGAATGCCATTGGTCGTTTATGTTGAATTAAGTTTCTAAAAAACGAATGTTCAAAGCTCAAACATCGGTATTGTTAATTGAAAATTTGACTACATTAAAGAATGCTGAGAAAATTTGACTACACTAAAGAAGACACATTCGTAAAAGCGATGTTTGAGCGCTAGAAGATGCACACAAATTTAAACTCTTAAACGTTATTTTAATTACGAATTAAATTATGTATATTATATAGGAGAACTACGAGAATGACAACTGCGTGACGACTACAACTACATGATGTGGGGGCTTGTGAATTTCATAAAAAATTCACCCCTTTTACACCACGACATACAAATGTTGTAAATGCAGTGGAAGATTTAATGAGTAAGGAAAATCGTGATTTCTCGAATTTGTCCGGATGGCACCTATATATGGAAGTGGAATCAATACCTGGAGGATATAAGAATGTGATGAATAATACAGGTTATATATATATATATATATATATATATATATATATATATATATACAACCTATTTTGTATTTCGTGGTGTAAAAGGGATTTGTGAATTTTTTATAGTTGATCAGCCCCCACTACTTGGAGATACATGAAAGTCTCGCAGTTGTCATTCTTGTAGTTCTCCTATATTTTAATCCACAAAATAATTGGCTGCATTTAATTGATAGTTTTCTATCTTTCTCTTATTTATCTCGAGAAATCTTTCATGCTTCCATATCATTGACTTGCGAATAGAAATTGGCCTTTTACGCCGAATATCTTGACTGCTGAAGCTTTACATTAGCGTATTCGAAGTAAATACGAAAACTTTATCCTTGATTCGTTCAAAAGTCCAAAAAGGAAATTCAAAAGTCCAAAATTCCAAAGTGGAAATTGGATGCTCCGTACGAAGACAGGAATCTAAAAATATCAGAATAACAAGATCTAGAAATGATCGGTTAAAAATCATCTCAGTGAGTGAGTTAGTTGTAATAAAAATGTTGGAAATAATTGCATTTGTCTAACTTATATTGACTTTTATGATTTGTTTTTTTTCCTGTAATATTATAATTCTTAGATATTGGCACAAACAGTTTATTTATTTATTTATTTTTTTTGTCCATTTTGTTTGAAGGCTCCAATTTTATAGACAGTGTAGTTTGACAGATAACACTTTAAACAAAGCGATTCATTCAAAGTCCAAAATCGCTTAGTAATTGCATTTTTATTTTTAAAATCATTGCATATAAAGAAATTATAAAATTTGCTATTTTAACTATTTTTAACTTTTGGACATTAACGAGATTAAGAAAATTGCATTTTGTTCTACAAGCAAATTTCCTTGTAGAACAACCCCAATTTCTTCCATCGTCGATTACTTCTCTAAGTTATTGAATATATCAATAAGCCGGCTTTTATTAATAAGATATAATTAAATGTTATAAGTGTATAGACGTAATCAATACAATTCAAATGTAATTTCCCATTATTGATTTCAAAGATTAGACTATTCTGTTCACACACAATATGGATTGAAATTTAATTATATTAACAATAAAATCAATTAACTAACCAGTTTATTCAATTGTCTTAATTATTCAAAACATATAATCCTCACATACTATTGAATTGTTCAGGAAATCGGAATATGATGGGCTAAGCATAGCATCAAAATAAAGCATCGTAGTTGTTCGTCTCCTAATATGAGCAAAACAGAATATTTAAAAGGAAAGAATCATTATACAAAATTTTGTATTTTTTATTTAAGTATAATATTATTAAAGAAAAATATTTATATAAAAATATTTCAGGCAATCTGGATGAAGTATTTTATCTAATGTAAAGCTAAAACTGGTACAAAATTTATTTTGACTATATTAACCATAAATGTACACACGCCATCTGGATCTTATATTAATTAAAGATTATTAATACACATTGTTGTTATTATGTGACTGATAAAAGTAGGTCAATATAAAAATTGAAAATGATGGCCAGGTGAGTAAACGCACTAATTCATTCAACAATTTAACTACTTAGATTGGAGGTTGCGGGTTCGAATTTAGCCAGCGGCAATTTGATCACTTATAATAATGAAAAAAAGAAGCGAGCAAGCAACAACTATATAATCATAATATAATTATCATCTTGTAGTAGAAGGCATCTGCGCCTTAAGGGATGGAATGTTTAAAAAAGGATAACGAAGACCAAAGCATAAAACGAACGCGGTTGTGGATCCCCTCGAAATCTACTAAAAGGCATAAATTAGCGAGACGATACTAAAAATATAAAGATTTTGTGATTGAGGAATGTGTCAGCAATGGATTTTTCTATTGCTTATCTATTATTTTATTATTTTATTTATTATTTTCTATTTATTCTTTCTATTGATATACTGACTAGTGAAAATTTTGGAATTATATTGAGAAAATATCCAAAAGTAACAGGCATCAATAGCGAATGAAAAAATATCCGTGATATAGTAATTACAAATTCATCACAATTAACTAAAGTTAAAACGTTGAATATAGTAATGCAAAAATTATCAAGTGATAGATAATATTCGAAACGGAAAGTTTGGTTGGAACGTTTGGTGAGAAAAAAAATATTGGCAGATTAGCCTTAAATATGAAGAAATAAAAGTAAAAAGACAAATCTGAGACATCAAGGTTTTGAAAGTTAACAAAACAATATAAATACACAGTGCAGTTAAGCCACCTATTACAGTTACCGCTATTTTAATCCAATTATCATTCTATTATGCTTAAAGCTTGGAAGTGTGATATATTTCTATATACAATGTTCAACTGGTTTTTGAGGTTGTAGGTGTTTCCGATCATAACATTCCCAATTTCCACATTTTTCCAGTGAAATTCAAAATTATATTTTTCTTGTACGTAATCCTTTAAGGTTTTAATTTTATACCGCAAGATCATAAAATGTTAACGAAATTACGATAAATTTTAGAACTTTCTTGTTTAATATACATTATTTAAAGGATATGTCTAGTATGTCGATTTATAATTCAATGAATTGAACATATATATATAAGCGAATTTGAATATATTTTATGTGCATATAATATTATAATAATAGTCAAGAGAGATAGATTTGAAACACCCATTTCAAGTCAAGAAAATTCTTCCGGTTTGAAAATTTACAACTTGGGTAATAAATCGTTTTGTAATAGTCGTTTGTATACCTACTACTATAGCACATATTATAAAAGTGTCGCATCGCATAATATTCGTTTTTTAGTTACATTATTCTAGAAACTGATGCGATGGATGTTTCAAACGTTTAAGCATAACATTTTTTTCGACGCATAAATGTTTTATTACGCAACGTTCCTGTACATACAGAATGGATTCAAAATATCAAAGGATATTTGTATACCATTTATAAAATCGAAAATTTGATAATTTTAATTATCGCAGTCACGAACTACTAGCTGAAAATGGTGAGAAGCTAAACAAGTTATGAAAACAATCAAATTGTTTCCGGGATATTTAAAAAGAAAGTTATCTTGAATACTTAAAAAAAAATTTTTTCTAAGCTATTACTACAAGACTTAATTTTTAGAAGTAAATAATTATACCTTGCCGCCCATTTCACAATTATTCTCATTTTCATTTTATAAATTATACTCCTTCTGCAAAAAATTGAGTTTTAACAAAAAAAAAAAAAAAATAAGGGCTGAGTTCCATTCAGTTTATGGCACATCGAATTTAAAGAAACATCAAGTATATAAAACTAACAATATTCAGCAGAACAGGTCCAAAGTTATTATTTTGATATTGAAAATAATGGCTCAGTAGTTTACATCAAATAAAGTGGTCATCGCACATATAAATATTTATTTTGAGGAATTACCACAATCATACTTTTTCGAAGATTTAAGTAAGTTAGAGGGACGTTTGTCAAAGTGTAATAAACTTCAATGGAGACAGTATTGAAAAATAAAAAAATATATATTGAAAAAATATAATAATAATAAATATATTTTGTATCTGTTCTAAAACTAACTGACGTGTTTCGTAGTAAAATTCAATTATGGACCTACGTAAATAGCTATAATTTCAACATTAAATTAACAATATAAATAATTTTATACTAAACTCTGTCCTCTAGGAATCTTTTGTAATACTGGTCTCTTATCTTATCCAATTTAAAATTGTTCATAGCTTTTGGTAATGATTTTTGTGAGGTATGAAAATGTCACAAAAAATTATACACGTCGTTCCAAAGAACAATCGCTCAAATTTTTACAAATAGTATCATCTGTTTGCATATTTTCAATAAGAAAACTAGATAAAACTATTTAAATTTTTTTTTGTGAATGCGGTTGGTAAAAGATCAAGGCCTCAAAGCCATCCTCTTATTATAAAAGTATTTAAAAAAAAATGGATACTGAATAATTTTTTCTTGCATTTTCAAATTTTTCATTCATTTAAAACCCAATAATTTTCGAATACAGAATATTTACTATTTTAATTTATATGTGATAAAAATTTAATAATAAAAAGATGAAATAAAAAATATAGCTGCGAGTAAACTATACTTGTAATGTTCATGACAGAACCAGAACAAGAATCAGTAAAGCAAAAAAAATTCGAATACGGTAAATAAATAAAATATTAAATAAATCTAATAAATATACAGTATATGTTGACTTCCACTATAATATATACGACTCAGGTCTATGTTTGTAGCTACTGCAATCATATATTTTTACTTTAAATAGAAGGTGAGAAATAAATATATATACTGGCAATAGATTTCAAAAAAAATTGATCCACTATCACTTTAGTCGAGCCAACGTACATAGATTTAAAATTATTTTAACTTGTAAATCTGATAATCTTGTAATATTGAAAAAGTTTTATGGCAGAAAAACACTCCCAGAGCCGTACTTAGTCGACCCCCAGTAGCACTTAAGTAGTTTAATCACAGGGTAGGCATATGGACCAAAATCACGTATAACTATACTAACTCGATCCCCAAAATCACCTGCGTATTTTCATCAAAGGTTGTAATAACAAGAGTAAATGTTAATCACGGGAAAGTATATTTTTATTCATGAGATTGTGTCACGTTTTTTAAAAGGAAAGTTATTGCAACTTGTGGCGAATAGTTTACAATAAACAACAGGAATAAAGCAGCGTCGATAAACTTAGAACTGCAAATACAAAATAAACTGACTTACCAACTTAAGTTATTAACAAGAATGGAGACAAACACAAATTACATTTAATTTCAATCTAAATATTATTAACATTACAACCAGACTTGAATGAATGTTTTAAACATTTCTTCTTAATAGAGGAGTGATTTTTAAGAATTTGTTTTTGTGACGAGAGGTCTTAGACGGTGAGGTTTTTGTACCCATTGGATTTTGTCAGAGTGATTTTTGTCGAAATGATAATAGACCGAGTGATTTTTGACATATCCTGTTCTTATAAGAATTTATGCAGGCGATAATTGTCAGAATTGAAATCATCTTTTTATGAAAATATGGTAGCAGATGGACACATTTTCAGCATTATTGATATGAAAAACAAAAATCCTATTAGACCAACTTATAATATATCTTCTATTGTACTTACAATAGAAATTCTGAAAAATACTCTCAATTCTGGATAAGCTTATTTACGATAAGTTTTATTGAATCGAATTGCACACAGTTGTATACAATATATATATGAAAATAAAAGGCGTTAAAATTACACATTCAATTATATTCAAATGTAATAACTGTCTTATATATAAAAGTAATAAAAATTTCTTTACGATAAAATGCGCGACACTATGCTTGTGCTCTGTTCATACTACTATAATATAAGCATTTTGAATAATATATGTTTTTGTATGCTTAAAGTCACAAAAAAAATCAACCTTTTCGTTCACACGTGAAATATTTAAAATATAAAGCTTTCTATGTACTCAACAGATTATGTATGCGGGTATACTTAGTAACTTGAGTATTCATAATCAAAAGAGGAAGAATAAGTTCGGCAAAATTGATGACATGTTATAGTTCCAATAATCGAGTATCTGTTGGTGAACGATCAAAATGAATCAGTTTGGAAACATGGATCCAAAACGCATTTTTATACTCGTCATACATTATATGTCAGAGTATATAACTTTAGTCTAAAGTTTGTAATACAACCAAATAATGACCTGACCGCACAAACAAAATGTTGGTAAAAGTGTTCATAGAAACACAATAACCCAAAAACAAATAGCGAGCTAAAAATTTCGTGACGTATTCTTAACATTAAAAGTTGAATTAAGTTTGTGAATGAGTAAAATCGGTCCGTTTCGATGTACGAACCCTTTGAAGGGTTTAACTCATAAAGTTTACATTACGTAGTAAATGTTACCAAAGGTGGTTTGTATATATATTTCTGTGATATAAAAATATTTAAATTTTCTTAAAATTGTATAACACCAAAACCGTTTGACTTCTTTATGTGATATCAAGGTAATACCTATAATATTACATCGAGCAATAAGAAATAAGAAAATTCTACACAAATACTAACAACATAAACGAAAGTAAAAAAGAATAATCATATCAACATTTAAAAATTATTACCATCATTTCAATTTTAATACATTTAAGACCCTTTAGTAGTTTCGTTACATTTGCAAAATTTAATTTCTTTTGCAATAATTTTTAAATATGAAGGAATATGTTCGTTGTGTTTTGCATTTAATAGATTTATATTTTAACCAACACTATGCTCGTTCATGTTGGAACGTGGGGAACGTGTATTAGACATAGCGTCTTGTGACATTTTTATGAGATTTTAAAAATGTATAAATGGGAATTATTATTTGAAAATTTTCTTCTTAATGCTTTTTATTTGAAATAACATTTTATGGGAATAATATATTTGACTTGATTTGACAATTATGAAATATGTTTCATGGCGAATAAATTATCAAGAAATATTTTTACAATGAAAATAAAATGCATTTATTTTAGATGTTTATTCAATAAGAATTTGCAACAATTTACCAAATTATGAATGAATTATCAATTTGTATCTAAAAAATCACTCGTTCAGTAAACATTAAAATAATTATTAATATTTAATAATAATTAGAATCAATTTTTTTTTTTATATTTAAATAATATTTACTCTATTAAACGACGCCACATATAAAGTAGTTGCAAAATTTTCAATTTTGCCAATTGCAATACCAACTTTCGCGGAATCGCCCATTTTAATATTTAGGTCCTCAGAACTCTTCAAGCGGAATCCACTTTTTTCATGCATAAAGACTACCGTCATGTAGAATATTGTACACTATTCCAACTCGGCACAATTCTTTGTCTTTTTTACAACTATCTCTCACTATTTGCACAAATAACCGTAATGCCATCATGGTTTAACAAATTGTGGTGCTTCCAAATTTGTGTTTTATTATTCGCTTTGGAAATATTACGTTTTATTCTATTACTTATACATTTTGACGTTTCAATACAAACTTTGAATAGGTACAGGCAACTTGATACAGGCATCATTTACAGGATGCAGATACTCTGAATTTTCTTCTTATGCGGAACTTTTTACTTTCGAATCATTAATTCCTCACATAGAGTGGTAAATTATATTGAAATCTGTACGAAATTACGATTTTTCTTCGAAGTTTTTTCAATTAATTTTTATTGGAACTGTTGTCCGCTTCTGAATTTAATACGATTATATTTTGAAGAAATAATAAGTTTTTAAATAATGTAATGTTTTCAAAGGAAAACAAAATTATCTATAAATTTAAATGTGACTTGCGACTTCAATCACACATGCAAATCAATCCTTAATTGATTTTTTATATAAGTTCACAAATTCAATCATGGTAAATATATTTTATTTTGACTCATATGTCTGCAAAGGGCGGGTGTAAAATTCCAAATAATGTGCTTTTTAAAATATTCTATAATATACTAGTATATAGTAGACCAATCACACAGTTTGAATGGGAATCTTTCGATTCGAGAATATGAACATACAGAGATATCATCAATCTCCATTCAATTTACGGAAATCGAAATATCTGCATAAACGATACTTTTTTTTCTGATCACATACTGTGGGGCATATAAAAATTGTCTTTTTGTATTCGGTGTTCGAAAAATAATAATTTTATAAGTTTACAGCGTTTTTTATTGGGATGTATTAATCGGAATGAGTTTAATACTCTTTGGTTGATATTTGAGCATAGTATTTGATGAGCTTTTACCTTGACTAATTTTCCTCAATTTATTCCAATTTTTTACAATCGAATCACATCAATTTATTTATTATTTTACGTCGGAGAACATTCAAATCTTGCAGATTTCACTTGTGCCAACACACATCGTTAAATTTTTTGTTTATGAGAACTGCAAATTTTGTATGTAATCTATTCAAATAGAAATTCGAACATGTTCAATTAGAACATTCGAATCGTGTTTGTGTAACACAAAAAATTTAAATTGTATTTAGTGGAGTACCTGGAGCGTCAAAATCATAGAAACCTCAGACTTCCGTTACAGTGGATGAAAAAAAATAAAAAAAATTGGAATGTTTAGCTAATAACATAAATAAAAAAGTTTACCTATTGAAAATTTGTGCTTTTGATTTTAAAATAAAAAAAATGGATAATTATAATAATTCAAATAGTATGAGGCATATTATTCTGTAAAATGATGTTGTATATGAAAATTAAGTTGAGGTATATTTTTATATATGCATGATAAGTGGGTAAATGTAGTAATTCAAGGAAAATCGAAAAAAAAGGTAACATTTAAAATAAAATTTTTGTTTATCGAGGCATTTTACATTATTGATCTATATCAAATATTCTCTTCCACTTCAGTCATTTTAATGGTAGGTAAAGTATTAAGGCAGCTATTTCCGTTACACTGTAAACATGCTACACTACAATATAAACCACTCTTCCGACATCCACAAGCAGCTCCACACCCCTTTTTGCAGCCCTTTTGGAGATGCATTAATAAATGGTAAAAAAATTATCGATGACATATCAAAATCATGTGCATTGGTTAATAAATTCATAAATCCATTCCATCCTAGAAATTTATTGTCATTCTTGAATTTTAAATATGTCCAAAGAATATTCAATTGTCCATTCGTAGTAAATTTTTTAATATCCGGTTCAAGTTCAGATAACTTGATTGTTATGTTTGAAAAACCTGTACCAACAGAAGCTGGATAGATTTGTAGAGGGATATTCCCTTTTTTAACGAAGTCAGATTCAGGTGGAATAGTCTTCAAACGTTTAATAGGTCTTCGAGGTTTTATACCATCAGCTGGGGTCACTATTTCAATGGTTCCCATATAATGGAATGTTCCTTTACCATCAATAGTGTTAATATTGAAATCGGCATTATCATGCACGAATTGAACAAAACTGCCAGGATTTATTTCTGGTGAAGATGCAAAAAATGCGGAAGCTTCGTATAACGTAGCCTCTTTGTATGAAGCACAAAAGCCTAAAGAATGACAAATATTTATAAGTTTTTTCGAGCCAAATTTCCTATGGAACATCACAGCCAAAGTAATATGCAAAGGTGATAGAAATGATCTTGGTCGTACAGCAGATATTATAGTATGCACGATAGATTTACATTTTTTTTCATAAGCAGGAATTGTGTCTACCTTATTTTTTTTATTTTTTATAATTATTTCTGACAATAAAAACTTTAAAGATGCGGAAATGTCTCATCAATATCTTCAAGCAATTTGTCACTTGCTGTGTAATTTTCATTATCGTAAACTTGAGCTCTTATGTCCCTTCTAATAATTTCGCTGGCCGCTTTTAATATGTGAAATTCCTCTTCTTTTTTATTATTGTGTTTTTGATTGAACCAATTTTCTGTTAATATATCGTGGTTAGTATTAAATTTAAAACATATGATGGTATTGGATCCAAATTTAGGCGAAATGACAATGTCATCGTGATTGCGGTCTACAAGTCGTTTTTTAATAGTCTTTTCATCCGGGATATGCTCTGTAGTTATAACATTTTTTAACTCTTGTATGGTGAATTAGCAGTCGTCATTCTCTTCTATGTATTTATATATTTGCTCCATTGCAGTATCGATCATCACAATTCTCGGACTAATTTTCTTTTCAACGTTAATCAGGTGCATAGAATTTTTAATCGAATTATAACAATCTACATGATATTTTGCTTCGAGTGCCTGTAAATCTGTTATGCTAGCAATTCTTTTATGGATTTCGCGATCATAGTCATTTTTCTGTACGGCTATAAAATTCAGAATGGAGTCACTCAAAGTTGCAATATTGATATGTGAAATTTGTCTTCGCCGATGTTTATTCAATTTTGCTTCTTTTACTTTATCAGCTTCTTGGCCACAAAAGATACAATTTGTTTTCCAATCAAAGTTCAATACATCAGTGCTACTTCGAAGCTTTTTTTTCGGAACTGAACATGAAGTTTCATTTTGCTCCTTCTTCTTATAAATTTCAATATATTTTTTATTAATATATTTTTGACGACAACTTGTATGAGCATCAACGAATTCAGTTTGCAGGTGAGGTAACAATCCATCCTGTCGTTCGCTCGATGCAGCTCTCAAAGTGGTTATTCCTCTGCTTATTTTTATAATTTCACCTAAATCTGAGTTCATTTCGGATGATGAACCTTATTTTTCACATAGTATGCAATTATGTTCATCAGCCATGATACTGGTACATGGTTCATCCATTTTTTTAAAACTGACGAGATCTATACAATAAGTAACAAAATTGATTGCGTTTTATTCATTTTTATAATTTTTTATTTAACTTTAATTTACATTCAATCATTTGTTAAGCGTCTTCAATTCTTTATCTACTAATTCATTGCAGTTTTTAAATCAAATTACCTTTTTACACGAAAAAATGAAAAGTTTTGAGCAGAAGTTCAACAGCAAAAAACAGTCTCCAATAAAACTGCCGTTAATAACATATAGCAAATTTTCAAATTACACAATTTTCACTTTTAAATACACAACATATACAGGACACGTGTCATTTATAACTAAACTATCCAGAAAACGTCCGTTTAGTTGTACGTTACAGCTGCTGTCCCTTCAACCTTCCCTCTCTTCTTCTCGTTCACCTTTTACTACCTGTCCAAGGTCTCTACGACCCTTCATAAACATAGGTATCTCTAAAAGATGATATTCCATACCTATTCGAGACAAATTCTACGTGTACATAAAAAAAATGCTATCTGAAATTAAATTATATGCTGGAATATTAATTTTTTATCTTTTTTCAATTAAAAAGTGGAAAAATTGAAAGCACAAAAAAATTTTTGGTAAACTTTGCAAGATATAGTATAAGAAAGAAACTTTGTCAGTTTGTTACTGATTTGTTCTGAATCAATTTTAATTGAATATTCAAGTTCCGTTTTGTTATTGTGACTAATTTTGTATTTTGATATGAAATATAGCAAATTTAGTATCAGTCAAGTACCCGATTGTAGGTGCTATGTAGCACCCGTATACGTATATACTGCATGAATCAATCTATGATGGACCATTTTTGTAGACCAAACCGTACAAATATATAAAATTACGTGTTCTCATTTTACTCAAATTCAAATTTCAAATCAATATATCTTTCTTCCAATTTCTATACGTTTTTTCTCATACTACTACTTAACAATTTTACCTCTATAACAACAATCTTTTTAAAATTTTAAAAAATAACATTTCCTGAAATCGTTTAAAGAAATCAAATTGGAATTACATTACTACGACATTCAATTTCAATATGAGTTGTAAATACAATGTAAAACTGATTTACATATAAAATGCTCTAAGAGGGTTGATTTCAACAAGATGGGGAAGAAGAAGTACGTAACACATAGCCCAAGCTCACCTACCAGTAATAAATTCATCGAAATTTTATAAATAAAAAATAGTAAGGCTAGTTGGAACTGTGTTAAGAATATTGGTAGAAATAGATATTGATAGTATCTGGTAGAAATTTATTATGCTACGAATATGAAAATGAAAATTATGATATTTTAAAATGTCTAGACCTCTACAATGTAGTAACACCATTTCAATAAAAAATTTCTGTATGTTTGTGAAGTATCTATAAGGCCTGGCATATAATGCGGCTCCTGTGGCACAGCGGTTCGCGACATAGCACTCTGCGATTTATGACGAGGCGCGACAAACGTGTGGAGACACAGTTTCTCGCGTCACGCGTCTCACGTTTCATCAGCCTACCAATAAAAATCTAATAAATAAAAACAAACCAGCAACGTGTTTACCAGGCGTTTACTGCGTGACGCGATCGCATCATGTCAGATCGCTGTGCGCCACACGCGCCGAATATGCGCCTGGCCTAATTGGCTAAAAAAATTGTGTCGGTTAGTATCGTATGGAAAGCTTAATTGAAAATTTCTACTTATGATGGGAGTAACGATAAATCAATCATTTTAGTATAGTTAAACAAAGAGAGCTTAGAGAGAAAAGAAAATTCCTCTATTTGTATTAGTAAAGTTTTTTTTCACGGTACTCGCAATAAAATAGCAACTTAAAAATTGATAACTTTATAAATTTTCTGAAATTTTGGCGTTTTCCTGGCGGAAAAATCCATTCCGGTAAATTTAAATATCTATAAGAGAATACTCCTTACCAGAATTAAAAATTTGTATAGAGGAAAAGCCTAATTATACAACAAACAAAATTTTTTTGGTTTCATAACGCATTTTTAACTGCAAGGGGAGCTTAGAATCGTGGGGAATGAATGAAAATGTGTGAATTGTATGTAATCGGTACCAATCGGTATATAAATATCAACGATACCGTGTCTATTTATCGATAGAGTGAAGAAAGAAATTGTATATTATATACCTACTTTGAATCCCAAAGGCTATTTTTCTTTTCTCAAATAAAAAAGAAAACTTATTTTCTATTTATATTCGCAATGTGAATGAAAAACAACGTTTAAATATCAAATTGAAAAATTATATATTTTATATTATACAGTGTGATTCGTAATTTACTGTCCATTTATTCAATCCAAACAAATGCTTATGAGACAATCGTTCATTTTTTAGGCATTGATTATCGCGATCAAATTGAGAAAAACGTCTAATAAACCAACAAATAAATTTAAATTTCTCACTTATTTAAATCAATCACTATATTTTTGTATTACTTTATCCTTAGCTGAAAGACGATTCACTGACATTGACTACAAAGGGTATATGCCTAAGGAAAGTATTGAAATAATAATTTACTTAATAATTCTTTTTTAAACAAATTTTTTTTCCTGACTCTTGAGTTCTTGTGAGGCCAGCTCGGTTTTAGAATGTCAAAATAAAGGTAATAAAAGGTTTTTAGCTGTTTACGTTAGATTATGAGGGAAGATTCAGATCTATAACAGGTTTACTTTTAATTTTTTAATAGAATATGCCTTATTCATTTTATAAAAATTATGTTAAAATTTCTGACATTTTTTATACGAGCAGATATAGAAATTTTTTTTTTTATTCGAAACTTGAAGCTATTAAAATTCTGGATTTGCTTATATTATTAATCTAGTTGATAGGTTTTAAATTATATATATTTTTTGAAATTACCGTTACGAAAAATACTGAATCTTTATAATGTATAGAAATGAAAAAATAATTTAAAAAATCGCCCCGTATATATGTACCAATCTAAACAGTTCTTATATTGTATACATCTTATCGGATAGATTCAATTTTTGACGTCATGTGGCGGAAAAAGTAGAACAATTTTTCTAAAAAAATGACATTATAACTCAAGCTCCTTAAGAGTACTAATCACCCATTGAAAATGAGGTTCCGCGCGACAATTTTAACTCGACCGCGTTGCCGCTAGAGAGAGTATAATGAAAATAAAATTATTTTTGAGACTAAAATATCAATTCAAAAACTAAAGCAAAAAAATTATTGTATAATGTGAAAACTATTATGAGTTAAGTCATGTTGAAAAAATATTTATTTTGCCGATTTTTTAAAATTAAAAAAAAAAAATTAACACAAGTTTAAATAATTTTGCTTTTAAGAGATCTTATATAAGTGCGTAATAAAATAAATAATAAAAAATTTGAAAAAAAATTATTAATTTTATTGTTTACAAATAAACATAAAAAAAAATGCAAATTCAAAGTGTTTTTAAATTATTTTTTAACAGCTTTAACCAATAAGAAAATGAAATGATCGAAACATTTTTTGACAAAAATTTTTACCACTTTTTCCAATTTTCATTTGTAATTTCTTGTTTGTTCATAAAAGAGTGAAAAATCATAATTTTTTCAATGGGAACATTTTCTTAAGCTTTTAATGATTAGAACAAAATAATTTTTTTAATAATATCGTAATAATATTTATTTAAAGAATTTAAATTAAAAATCTAAAAAAATATTTTTATATGCCTTTAAATAATAAGAAAATGATAAATTTGGAAAATTTGAAGTAATTTTTTTTTTGACAAAACTTCAATAATAATTAACTCGAATTGTAAAAAGACGAATTTTAAGCTACATGTATGAACATATATAATAGCTATATACAATAGATACGAGCGCTCGATCCTAGGCTTAAATTCAATTTCAGCTTCTGTTTTGGATCCGTCTCTTCTGTGTGCCAGGCTACATTTTGGTTATCAAAGGTCAGCGTCTTATCCTCCTGTGATGATGTTTTAAATATTTTTACTTCATTTGGCCTGTAGAATTTCTGTGCTATCGATATAAAACAAAATGTGCATCCAAAAAATCTTTTTCTAACCAAAGCCAGCTTAGCTTTGAGACTTTTCCAGAGCTACCTTAAATAATTTCCGGAGGCGTACCTGCCGATATATGTGTACAGTGGAGGACTGTTCACGACTGCTTTCATTGTCATTGTTAGGGACTTATTTTGCCTGCACACTAAAATTTTTTCTATGTCCAAAAGGCATTTGTTGCTCAATGTGATCATTTGCTTGGATGCTTTTACTTAAGAGATTAATGGCTTCTCAAGGAAATAATTTCGGCCATGTTTAGAGCAGTTATAGATGGAGTAATTTCTGGCTGTCCTATGATAATAATAGCTATGCCATCTATGTATCCCAGCAAGAAAATATCAGACGCAGATAAAGTATCTTAGATTATGTATCTAATTCACTACGAAATAATACAGCAGTGCGGACAATATTACTTCTTACGATCAGCCTCGAGCGGCTGTTATCGTGCTTGATCTCGTTAACAAAACGCCAGCAACAGAAAGCAGAATGTAATATTAAAAGTCAGTAATTTTATTATCAAAATTAAATATTTTAATAACATGAATAAAGACAGCCATAATGAACAATTTTTATTTAGATGGAATATAATATGCTAACATGGTGTATGATTACTTAGTTAGAGTATAGATAGAGCAGAGCAATGGGCGAGCTTTAAGTACTCGAGTTTGTTATTTCTCAGTTATCGTCAATTTTGATAAACAAATTGGTAATTTTATTTTATATTTAATAACAATACATAATAATTTAATATATAGGTAATATTTATCTATAAATTATTAAAATAATAATTATTATTATTATTATCATATTATACTAAATTAACAATATAACATACTATTATTATATTAAAAGACAGGTATAGCTAAAAAGCTAGGTAGATGATAACTACGTACAAACAAAATATAATAGGTAATATAATAATATATATGATAGATATAATATTATATTCATATTATTATATTAAGTATATTTTATAGAAATATGAAATTGAAATACTTATTATATGTACTACTGAGTGGAAAACCTGTTGAAACATTTTTTCATATGTCTTGCCAAAAAATGTTTTGAAAAAAGAAATAATTCTTCTTCTTTACTAAAATAAAATAGAAAAGTTAAATCGTATAGAATTTATTAGAAATTTTTTTAAGGATTTTTTTTGCAGAAAAATTTCTTAATAATTGTTCCTCCGATTTTTTTTTTTTTGATTTTTTATATAATTACTACCGTTGCATGTGAATGTTTCTGCTACAAAATAATTAGTTCTAATTTAATTACTAACTTGGTCTAAGTATACTATGTTAAAATATTGTATTGTTATTTTATTCAGAATATTTTCAAAATATTTTGAAGCTGCTAGAGAACATCAAACATGCGGCGGATTACTTTGAAGACAATTATATTATATTTATTTATATTATATGTGTTAGAATTTGTTGATTGTCGCTTTTACAATACTCATATAGCTAGTGCTTATATGAAACGAGAAATGAATGAATTTAAACAAACAGGAAATGAAAAGCTTCCTCAGAACACAAAACCACCTCAAGCAATTCCGTTTATTATATTATATACATGTATGTATGTAAACGTATATATAGATTCGTATATGTTATTATGTTATATATATATAATATGATATGAAACTGTTTATATCTGGCTGGGTTTGTTTTACCTTTGGGAAAAGTATAACATATTATCAATTATACAATTTACTATAAGTTTAAAGTCGCTTGTACAGTATGGTATTTGAGTATTGTAAGAAAAAAATATATATTGAAAATAATTTTTTTAAATCTTTCGACATAGAACAATCAATATTTTATCCAAAGTTTTAAAAATTATATTTTGTTTCTGCAAAATTATGCAATACAAAATAAGAATTTTAAGTAAAATAGCCCAAAAAACATCCAAATAAGATATACCTCAAAAGAAGTGTATATTAAGATGTCGCTCGTTATGACGCCTTGAGGACTCCTATTTTAAGTAATCTAATTTTTGCCTTCGCAAGAAATCAGAATTATGAGTTTCTTTAGAAGTTTTTCTTAATAACTTAAGAAATCAATAATATGAGTTCTTGGCAGATTTTTTCTGCGTTTCTTAAGAAGTCAGAATAAGACTTACATAAGAAGTATTTTTTCAAACTTCGTAAAAGTCAGAAATATAAGCTCTATAAGAGTAATTTATTACTTTTGTAAAAAGTCAGAATTATTAATTGAATGAGAAGACAGTTTTGTAAGAATACAGAAATATGAATTGTTATGAAAAGTCATTTTTCTAAGGTTTGTTAGTTGTCAGAAATATAAATCGTTCATAGAATGTTATTCTGGTACTCGATAGATTTCATTTATATGTTGTATAATTGAGTCAAATTTCCGAATACTAACCTATTACTTTATTAAGTTTGTTGTTTCGTGATCTCTATTTGTTATTTACTTATGGAAAAATTAATTTGATTACGTTAATAACATTTGAATAAAAATAATAATAACAATCAATTTATTTTGTTAAATATTTATAATATTTTACATATTGACAATCTGGTTAAAAAAAAATCGTCATTATTAAGGCAGGTAATAACTCAAGTAAAAAATAACTTTAATAATAAATGAGTATACATATATGAGTATATATATATTAGTTCCTATAAATAAAACAAAACAGATTAAAAACAAAATATAATTATACCTAACGGTGTGGGCTAAAAACAGGTTGGTAAATTAGTCTAGAGCGTTTTCAAGCAAAAATCTTTTTTATTTCATTGAAAAAAGAAAAGTTAGTTTCTATAGAGCTTTTTACTAATTTATTGTTTTGGAAACGGTTATAAAACACAATTTCCGCATATTTTGTAGAAATGCCTAAACATTAATAATTACATATATGGGTCTTATAATGCAAGTGTTTGCATTTATCACGTGTAAGAGCTTTTGTTTTCCACAAAGTAAACACTATTTTAAGAATTTTGTACACTCCAAGGGGGTACAGCGCCGTGTATACAGTTAAAAATCGATGTTTCACGAAAATAGAATTGAGGACTGTCTCTCTTTTTCAACTGTTCAACTCAAATATTATTCTTAGCACTTTTTTCTGTGTTGGGAATATTTTCTTAATATACTTTGAAGCGCCCCAAGACATTATGGAGTAAAAATTCTCATTATAAACTGAAAGTGGCATCTTTATATCTTTCTTTTGTTCATATTGTTCATTTCAGCATAATAACTTACTGCAATGCAGGAAAAGAAGAAAAAATTATATCTGTTAATAGAAATTAATGATTAAACGCTTTAAGTCTTTTGGAAAATTAGATAAACATCATTGT
Organism: Chrysopa pallens; assembly: GCA_020423425.1. Taxonomy (NCBI): domain Eukaryota; kingdom Metazoa; phylum Arthropoda; class Insecta; order Neuroptera; family Chrysopidae; genus Chrysopa; species Chrysopa pallens. The sequence continues at coordinate 36,087,361 of CM035591.1, read as the reverse complement.
AAAAGTTCTTATTTCAGAAAATTTTTGAAAGCAAATTTTATCAATTATTATAATTATACTACCAAATATGTAAACAATAAATGCATCGGCAATATGTGTTGCATATTGAATATCCCCGATCAAACCTGGAGAGTGATTTTCATCTAATGCGTTGAGCCTCTGTGTGCCTGTGAATTAATTGGAAACTTAAGAGTTAAATGAACAAAAAAATATTACTAGATTTGCTTACAAAGTTGAAATTTATCAAAAAAATTTTTATTTAAATACTTGTTTAAAATTTATTAAGAATCTTACGTTGGTTAATAACCAGTTTATTCAAAGTTGAAATTAATAAAAACAATTTTATTAACATATTAGGTGTTAGTTAATGTTTCAATTATAAGTAGTTTAATAAAATACTTTTTTATAAAAGTCTTTTATTTTATAAAAAACTAAAATAATTAAATTAAAGTTTTTTATTTATTTTTATTTCTAAGGTATACTATATCTGTGATATTTTCAAACATGAATTTCATATCAATGTATTAGAACTTTTTAATTCGTATGGGAATCATCCATTAAACACCTAGCTAGGTTCAAAGGGTAAAGATAAGTTCATAAGCTTCGCTGAGCTGATACTAAGTTATTTTCTATATATTTTTTTTTTTTGGCGCAATGAACACATTATCTCAAGAAGAAAAAACCGATTTTCGAAAACAAATAGATCCCTCAGCACTAAATGAAAAAGATAAAATATTTAATAGGATGGCAAGTGTTAACATTTGAGTCAATGTTTATAACTATGAAAAATTTAGATATAAAAAATAACACTCGAGTTTACTTTTAACAAAATAGTTTTTTACAGAAAACACAAAATGTGAATATGGTAACAAAAAAACTACGGTTTATCACAGGAGTGGCGTAATTAAAAGGATTAATAGACACATCATGAAGGAGAGGGAGAGAGATTCTGTAAGTTAACCACGTGGTTTATAGACTCTCCTTTTCTTATTTATTTACTACATTTCAATCACCTTCAAATTTTAGTTGAAAAATATACATAATAATTTATTTTGATGATTTTTATTCTATAAAGGTGAGTACCCATTTTCTTATAATAACACCTTCCTTACTATGTAGGTACCTACCCTGAACATTTTCTCATATCTTCAAATTCATTTCACTATCAACAATTTCCAACTTTATATGAGCAGAATATGTTGTATTTTGGATTGTAAATAGCAAGTATATTTGGTATAGCTTCTGAATTAGAACAAACCATTGAAAAGTATACTATTTTATGTATTGTAATACACAAATATGCATTACCGTTCCATAACTCCATTTCTTGAACTTTGCTTGAAAAAAATTTTATTTAACGTACCATAATGGATATAATATTTTTAACATCAAAACTGTAAATATAGAAAATATTATGAAACGATTATGGTAAGACAGTCCAAGAGGGGATTTTTGTATTTTGTGTTACGGTAAGCTATAAGATATACTTTACATCCTGTTGAATGAGACTCTTCAAAACCTTAGAGCTCTATATAGGGTCGGCAAAAAAACGATAATTGGATTTACTCAAGTGCGTCAGATTAAGATATGGTAGATTAGTCAGAAAAGTAGGTTAAGTAAAATTTGGTATAGTAAGTTAATGCTGAAAAGTGTACATTGATTATTTGAGCGTGACAAGTGCCACAATCATACAAAAAACACTATTTTAACATTATACGGACGAATGTTTTATTACTTTGAATGAAATAATTCAAGGATAATGAAAAAAGATTATCCGACAATTTGAGCATGTATCAAGCTGGTGGAAGGGTTACAAAATACGTCAACTGGACGTTTAGAGCATTGACAGTATTGACATTAGAATTACTTTATTATCGAAATTTGTTAATTGTAATAATGATTTATATATTTATAATTAAAATCGAGAAATTTAAAATTATATTTTTACAATTCTCTTACTAGATGCTAGGTAAAAACAAAACAAGTTTCGCATCTTAATCGGATCACAGTTTCAAAACATTCACAGTACATTCACATTATTTTTTTATTTTTAGACTATTAATATTATTTTTAAAATTAACAGAGATTTGGTGGAGGCACTTTCTTGGTGAAGGTCTGTTGGCAGTTCCTACTCTGTCTCGGGATTATAAGTATTATCCTGTTTTAATGTCTGAGTACTAAGATTTTTGCCAATTTCTGATATATTTATTATTCTGTTTTTTCATTAAGGATTCTAAGAAATTTATAACCAATCGCATTAAAAATATTATTCACTTGATTACCGTTCACTGTTCACTTTATAACCAAGAATAGACCTTAAGAAAAATTTAGCTTTGTAAAAATGCCGTCACTATGACGTTAATACAAGTATACCATAAAATGATATAATAAACACCAGCACTCGACGTCCTACAGTGTTTTCATATTCTTTTCAGAAAAAGAATACATGAAAATGAAATTGAGTTCTTATTTTCATCATATCATATAGGTAGGTATCAAGTAATATCACAGTCAACTCACCTAACTAACTGTTAACGACGCCCTGCCCTGTTCTATCCATTCACAGACGTGAAATGTTCGTAACGTGATATTTAAAAGTGTTTGCTTACAAGCTCTTGTACTGTGTGTATCAGACAACCTACATCCAATACAATCATTAATTGAAAAAAATATTAGAAAGAATAAAAAGCGAACAAGAACAGAGCTCCGAACCTCTAACATTAAATTGAAGAAGAAAATGAAATATCGAGTAGATGCTTCTAAAAATTTCTTCAAGAAGAGATGCACACAATGATCCATTATTATTTTAAAACCTCAACCCTTACGAAGGAGAATATTTTCTTCAATTCATAACTTTCAATCAAGTGATTTTCACCCATTTTTTGAGATAAAAAATATAGCATTTGGTTTGAAAACAGGTTACGTTTACCAATCAGTTTTTTATCTGACTTAAAAAAAAAGAGCTTTCTCAATTCGACAGTGTATAAATTTTTTTTTAATGGTTGTTTGCGTTTAACTTTGTCGTTTATGAACCGATTTTGATTATTCTTTTTTATGTATGAAAGAAGATATCCAAAGAATGGTATACCATGTTAAGAATCTGATATCTAAGTGGGGAGATGGGGCAAAAACAATTTTTAGTGATTAAATTTCGTCCAATTACAATTTTTTTGGTTCTATACAGCACTCCAAGTACAGAATTTAAAAAAAAAATGAAGTACAGTTATTCCTTGTGACCAATTTAGAAGTGGGTACCAATCTTATTTTAAGCTAAAAGACTGATTGGTTGGAGTAGAATGAGATAGGTAATTGTTCACAAGGAAATTATTTATAGAAATTTTTAATTTAAAATTATTTTTAATTTTTAGTTTTTATTTTTTTTATTGACTATTATTCCTGAATATTTCCGTGAATGGTTGGAAATGATCAAATCGATGTTGTCTTCGATTTTGCAAATAGAGACATAAGTATCTTTCCTAGACTAAGATTAAGATATTCTAAAAGTAGGAACAACTATCGAATGAATTGATTCGATTGCCGAAAGTTGAAACTAAATATTTACAGTTAAACCATTGTTGTTGTACATTAGAAATCTAGATGATTTACTAAACTTCATTTAATTTCTTTCAACGTAATTTAATACACGCAAGAATAGATGAACCACAAGCTTTTTGAAAAAGTGTTAATACCGTTATTCGCTGACACGCAGTATGAAACCTTGTATGCGCTACTATATGCATATTTTATTTTAATATTATTCGAGTTAGTTTTTCGAGTTGAATATCGTTTATAATAATATTTAAATTTTTCTCTCCAGTTTTGTATGTAATAATAATAAGAATATTGTATGGGTGACTTTTGACTCTTTAAAATAAAATATAAAGAAAAAGATATAACCACTTGAGAGAGAGACGCCCTGCTGTTTAAATGTTTTGTCATTTCAGTTCTTATTATAGTTTTATTATTATTTTTTTTCTTCTGCATTTAATAGAAAAAAATTCAAATTTTTATATGTTGATTCGTTTACTTTATTTTTTGGGTAGAATATGAGGAGGGCTTAAATCAATATATGAAGAATTATTTAAATTGTATTTGTTTTATCTGTCCTATCTGCTTAATATCGGAAAAACCTGAACCATATAGACAGTTGAGTAATTTATTCAATTAGGTAGTCGAATAAATGTTTGTATTTGAATTGAAGCGTCATTATTTTTAAACAATTATAATTCGTATTTTGCTTAGCTACTTCAGAAATGGTGCTTGAGCTGAAGAAAATTACACCTAAATAGCTTATTTTTCTCAATATTTGTATTTGTTCTCCGATTGTGTAAAAATAGTGTTACAAAACAAGCATTTTAACTTTATATCGTGACCCCGGACTGACGTAACGTAATGACATGCATAGACCAATCAATGAAGTTAAGCAACAGCAGTCACAATCTGTATTTGGATGGGTGACCACCTAGCAGTACTGTGAACTGTTGTTGTATAAAAAAAAAAATAATAATCCCCTTTAGTTAAAGGCTGTATAGCTGAAAGTAGCTAAAGCCAAAAATTAAAAAAAAAAAAAAAAAAAAAAAACTTTATATCGTTTTAAACTTCATAAGGTTTTCAAAAGCCAAAACGTAAAACTATATCAGCTCTTTATTCAGAAATTTCAACCCTAAATTTCAAATAATATTCTATATTATAAATTTATTCTTTGAATTGTAAAAGATGAGTGAATTATTGAAAACTGTCGCTTAAACAGGAAAACATTTTCATAATTTACAAAAAATGTTCAAATTGCTCTCCTGGATAGTCCAAACGCAATCAACATCGAATAAAGGATGGCACATTAAAACTAATAACAATGTGATCAATTTGAACGGTTATAAATTATTCACATATTATTTGATTGTTTTTTTTTTCTTTGTAAAATCTATAGTTTTCTATAATTTAAACCGCTTACTCATTAAAGAACAAAACAAATCCAATACCATTGAAAGTAGAGAATATAATTGAATTGAGAAATTCCGTGTTGAATTCTGGAAAAACAAATTTATTGATATAGTTTTACATTATGGCGATGTAAAAATAAATTTGGATAACTTTTATCAAAGATTACTCGGTGCTTTAGTATGAAAAATGTGATATTATTAGATATTGATTTGTATGGACACCTAAAAACAAAAAAATACGCATTTTCTCTTAAACATTAAAAAATTATATTTTTTGTTGTATTTAATGTGTAAAAATACCTGCAACTTAGTTTTTTAACATTCTGTATATTAGACACTTAATAAAGTACCATTGTCTTAATATGATATTATTGTGTTATGCGGATAAATAAAAAAATGTAAATGTCAAAATTAAATTAGGTAAATTTTATTTTCTATGGTTATTGAATAATAATATTAAATATTTAATCGCACACAAGTGTTATTGTAATAAATCACAGAATATATTTTGAAAACCATTTCAAAACAATGTAAAAATCCCCTGCCCGCCTTCTTCATCTCTTTAAAATTATACAAATCACAATTATAAAAAAATAAATAACCTCAATCTTTTTGTTTATACATTGTTACACAAACAATACTTTTAAGAGTTATGTTATTTTAAACTAATATTATATTTTAATTTTAAGTAAATGAAGCCTGTGTCAAGACTATAGTAAAAACACTAAATAAAACTGAAAAATAATGATTATCAGGGTATTTTGTCCTGGGAAAGGAAGATAAAAACAAATACTCAAATTTTTTTATATGGTTTATTTATTTATTTTTTATTTTTTGGTCAAACTCAGGTATTTCAATAATTGGCACGGTTTGTTTTATCTTATTCCTAAACACAATTTGAATACATTTATAACAAAATATTTCGATTGTGGCACTGTTAATAGCTGAATACAAAATACGTACGAAATCCAGATACATTTTTATATACAATAAAAGTGTTGTTACACAGAAAAGCAAATGGAAACAGCGAATTATTATTAAGGTAGCTTGACTACCAAGCAATCCGAAATCAAATAAAATACTTTTTTTAATTTTTTTTTACTGATAAATTTAGTACGGATTATAATCAAATAATTAAAATAATGTAATAATTAAAATACTATTTGACTAGCACTCATCTGTCACTAGATAATACCAACTTTAAATTATTTGCAAAACATAACCCTGAAGTGTGAACTTTATTTTTTATATTGTGAATTCTTTATATTTTATTTTTTTATTTTAATATAAATAAATAAATTATTTCGTTAGAAACTAAATTTAATATTATAAAAAATAATTTTTATATTTATTAATGTTCTATATCCTTTGGTTGTTATGTATTTTTTATAAGTGTATTAAAAACGCTAGTTACTATTTGACATTGGCGCGCTTAACGGAACCACCATTTATTCCCTAGTAAATATGGAGGAGAGAGATAGAAGCCACATTTCAATATTGAAAAATTACATGAAAAATACGTGGCAAATTATTCTAAAATTTTTTCAGGGTATATTTGAGATATAGCTCTATCAATTTAAAAAATTTTTTGCTGCGTAAACTTTACCAATTATCTACAAACCTTCCATTTCCGATTATTATTGAACAAGGACACTCATAAAAGCTCGTGTATTTTTGCTAAACTTTAAGTAATTATATCTCTTAAACGGTGTGGTAAAAAAATCTGATTTTCTATAGGTGCATTTAATTACAATCTTTCGAATAAACACAAAAAAATATTGGGTTAACATTAAGTCATTTGGGGGGTATCAAACTACCTTCATCACTATTTTTTTTTTAAATTTAATACATTGACAGTGGTACGGAATGTTGAAAATACAAACGAAAAAAAAAAATACTAATAATAATAATAATAGTAATATTCAAATTAGATTGCACAAAATGGTTAACATGTTTTTTCATTATTTATAAATATTAAAATAATGTTTTATAAAATAAATAATTTAATAATATATTATGATATTTCATGTGCCATTTTTTTTTTTTTTTTGCTTTTATATTTCACTTTAATTTTATGTTTCATGACACTCAGTGATACAACACAACAAAAAATACAGTAATTCGTGTTTTATATAAATAAATAAATATATTTATTATTAAGTAATATTTTGAAGACTTTTTTTAAATTTTTTTTAGATTAGTGTTTTCATTTAAGAATAACAATAATAATATTATTATGATAAATTTATTAAACCCATGGTTTTTCATGTATATATGCACAAATTATTTTGTAGCATAAAATATCAAATATTTCTCATAATTTTTTTTTAATGTAACTTTGTTACTTTTAGACGTGACTATAATTTTTCTAAACATTTGAAATATCCTGGTAGGTAACTCTGGACTATGTAATAATGTTTGAAAGAATTTTTCTTTTCAAGGTGAAAATAGAGATTTATTAATATTTAGAGAGTAAAAATTTTATATACCGTGTGTCCACGAAAGACCGTATGTTTTTTTTTTGGATCAGGCAGAGATTAAAATTCTAAGACAGGAAGTCCTTGTCAATACTTTTTCGTACTCATTGATAATTAGTATTTAATTACAATATTTAACAAATGATGGCCAAGGTGTAGTGGAATAATTCAAATTTTTATGATAATTTTAAGCAGTAGCACTTAGTTTTTCACCCTCTCTTTCACCCGGGAAGCAAAGTCCTCCCACTCCTAATTTTTTCTAATATCGCGCTCAACTATTATAATTAATTAATAGTTATCTATGGGTCAAATCATGAATCGACAAAGTCTCTCTACCTGAGATGTTGATTCTTTATCTGATCCAAAAAAAGTGCGATCTTTCATGAACACCCAGTATAGTGTTTTGAATGGACTATAAATATAGAACTTATATTTTGATATTGTCAACAATGGATAACTTTACTTCTTAACGTCATTAGTTTGGCAATAAAGTACCTAAATCAATCATTGTTTATAACATTATTATTCTATCTGAAAATTGTTTAAGCTTTAAGCTAACGTTAGAGCTAAAACTACCATTGGTAAGCTAAAATTGGTATAAGAGTTGTAAGCAGAAATAGACAACGGACTTCCTACCCAGGCAGGGATAATAAAGATGGAGTGGGAATTATAAAGTTGTCAAAATTTACAAAATTACAAATAATTAAGTGTAATATTCGATTCACATATTTTCTAAAAGTAAGATGTCAATCGCAGACTATAATCGTACTGAAAATGATGAAAAATAGAATGCTACCAAAATATCAAGTAATGTTACCAAAATATCAAGTAAGCCAAAATATCAAGTAAGCCTTGTGAAAATAAAATAGAGCGTTCGGTTTGGTAAAAAGTTCTTACAGATTTATTAAATAACTAGAAATTAAAAATTCTATAAAAGCTTCATTATTAAGCTTAAATTCCCCGTGGCATATCTGTTCCCTGTGATAAAGCACATGATTTTAACCAATTGGTATATAGCTAAAAAGTCTAAATGCTAAATGTTGTATTTTCTTTAGTGGTAAAAAATTTATATCTTCAGATATTTTGGCTAAGATTTTGTACCTGATCAAACGGTTTGCCATTTTGCTTATACCGATACTATGATGTATTCGATCGTACGATTGCAATCTTTTAACTACATTCTACTTTAAGTTTATTTATTTGTTATTAATTTTACCAATTTATAATTAGTCTTCCAGTATTTCCATAAAAATTGTGTGTTAATGAGATAATTAATGGATCTTTGATATTACATTTTTATTACTTTTATCACTATAATTAATTTTTATATTTTGGTAAATTTTCACAGGTTTGAAATCTTATGCTTATTATTCCTATTTGACAGAATAGTTAATTTTTAAATTTATTCTAGAGGAAAATTGGAAACTTTGAATAAGAGACTTTTGAGCAGTGGTAAACACAGTGAAATGAAAAAACGAACAGGGAGAAAAAGATATTGCTATGTAAGCCCATAAACCTCATTCTTATGATCATTCGGGAAAAAATCCAATCCTTATTTTCTTTTTGGTTACAGATAAAAATATTTTTATTTAAACCAATATACAATTTGAAGGTCAATTAGTCATTTTGCTCCATAAAGTTGATCAGAGTTATGATCATAAAAAGGCAAGAATCACAATCAATTGTTTTCAAATTTGAACAAACATATTATATTTTCGAGATGCCAACAGTTTTAAATCTTTGAACATAAATTTATCGAATTGCGAATAAAACTCTTAACGTGAGCACAAAGATTTGCCTATTGAGACGTTTTTATTTCTTCGATGCAAAGACTATAGTTGCAGGTTAATACATGCCAACTTTGTTGGTCATGTATAATCAAGTTAATACGCTATCAACTGTGTTATGCTATCGTTTGAAGACTTATTCTTGGTATCGCTTGACGAATGAATATTTCATCAATCTAGTTTTCCTTAGGTACTCTTTTCAGAGCAGTGGAAATGCGAGCCTTTATAAATTGCTTAGTTTGTCTACTGTTTGCTAAGAATATCTTAACTTCAAATATCCAATTCTTTTTCAGACCTAAACTTGGCTATAACTCAACAGCCTAAAATTAAATGATTACAATGAATAATTAAAATGACGTAACTACAATACTACGTTTATGAGCAAAAGTGTATTGTAGAAAGTATTGCTTTGAACGATTACACAATAAGCTAATTATCTAGCTAATATTAAATCATTTTAATAAGATATTTTGTTTTATATAGACTTTGTTAAACTAAGTAATCATTATCTATTTTAATTTCAAACAAGACGTAGGTTTCATGTGAATGTAAATGAAAATTCAAAGAATCTGAAAGTGCACCTGTTTTTTTATAATTCAAAAATATGGAAATAAGCAAAACAAAACAAAAGTCACCATGCACACACAAATTATTACATTGAAAAACTAAAGTCCTGTACGAAATAAAACACGGACATTTAAAAACATGCATACAAAAGTAATAAGTAATAATATTCCCATTTAACTGTTAGAATGATTCTGGATAACTCAATTTAATATTGTCGTCTGGAATGAGACACGGATGTATAACGAAAAGCATTTATCCAATATAATAATGTTATATTATGAAAAATGGCCAAAGTAAATATATATACATCAATATATATTATATAACACAAGTACCATTTATATTATATATATATTACATGTTCTTAAATCAAACTCCAATATGGCGGTTAATTCGCTTGAGCGCATTTTGTCTAATCATGTAGAAAGACAAGATTAAACATCATCATCATCATCATCATCAACAATAACAACACGAACATTCAGAGTTACCCCACATCATCTTCAATAATAATATTATATTTTATTTAATATCTTTATATATGTAAAGGTGCATTTATTGTGTACTCTTGGATTTGTGAAAATGGTACCCTATACGAAATGTTATTTTATTTATTTACCCCTTGTGAATTGGTTAAAAATATGGGGAATGATTCGTGTATTCTACCCATTGAATTCAATTCGAATAAATATTAAATTGTTGAGAATATAATTAAAGTTTGTTACATCAATTATATCCATTCGTTACTAACACCTATAATAGTCTTTACCCTTTTATTCTCTCAGCAGGTTAATCATTTGCAAAATAGTTTTAGAGTAAAGAGTAAATAGAGAGTTCAAAGTTTACTCCCTTCACTTATTTTTTTCAATTTATACAAACTAAAAAATGATTACCGATACAAATACTATTTTAAAAAGGTGGATTAAACTTCTAGTAAAAATCAAAAGTAATTTTTCGAAAAATTGTTGATTTTGGAATTCCAATGCATTTGGTTTTTGTTTGATTTTTTTTGAAAACAATCCGATTCAAAAACAAAGGATTCACTTAATACATTATACAAAGTAAACAACTTTAGTTTTAAACTAAAAAAAAAAATACTAAAACTTAAGACTAAAGAAAACTTAAGAAAAAAAGCCATTATTTGACACTGATATTATTGCTGGCGCTCGACCACCGAATGAGTATGAGCATTCTTTTACCTCGTGCTTAGGTATGTAACCGGAAATTGGATCTTAAAGACCTAACTTCCACTAATCCATGTAATTGTTAAATTCGCATTTGAAATAATTTATAGATCGCAATGCTTCGGCAAATTGTTAACTTCTATTATTCAACATCGAAACATAAAATTAATTACAGAATTTTAACAGACAATTTTATAGGAAAACAAACTAATCTCTGCAGTGATCAAATTTAAGCTAATAAGAGCACATATTGTCCAGCCAATGGTGCATCATGTTTACCCGTATCATGGTTTAGAAAGACATTAATAATCATACTTGAATGCCTAATCATACTTGAGAAAATATAAATAAAAATCCAGCTAGAAAATAGCGAATGGAGAAGTATAACGCTTAGATTCTCATAAAATTTATACATTGTAAATTTTATAAAAACCTACGGATTGCCAGGACCAGGCACCACTGAATGACAAACTGGTAATTACAGATTTCTCATACTAGAATGTGAAATAAATAAAATAGAAGACTGAATAGAAGTAACTTAAACAATATTTTGAATGACATAAAATATATAACGATAACGAATTGACTAAAGAAGATTATAGACAGCAACGTCTGACTAAATTCAATAAAAAAGAAGAATTTTGTATTTTTTTTAGAAACGAATCACTATTGTTTGAAAAATTTTTATAAAACTATCCAGATTCACAACTATTTCAGTTTGTAAATTCTTACGATTTCCAATTAGTTCAAACACCCAACCATATTTCGGATATTTAAGCAATAACACTGTTACCTATTATCTTCACTTGGATTTGAAAATTTGAGAACAAATATGGTAAACCAAAATTTGAAGTAATTGATTTGAGTCATTGTATATAATCCGATCCTATTTTACTTCCTCCTCTTTTAAATCGTTGCTAATGTGCTTGTCTGTAGAAAAACTTTATATCAAATTTTAACCATTTGCTGGTGATGAATTGAGCTAAATATTTGTGGGCAGATTTGTTGCGACTATAAACGTAAAAAACCTACAAACGTATAACTAACTTATAAGTTCTTATTTGAAGTATGTTAATAATCATTTCTATCGAAACCAAAATAAATAAATTTGAAATAAGTAGATATAATTTCTAAATAGTATAATAATGGATTTTTCAAATTATAATGCATGATGGTAAACTTAATTTCCATAAAAAAGGAGTATAAAAACCATGGTTTTGTAGGTTAGTTTTTATGTCAAGTTTAATGTCAAATACATAAAAATTTTATTATATCCTCTATAGATCCTTTTAACGTGTAAGACTTGAAAATGATTTTCAACAATAAATTGTTATATTCAGTGTGGAAAATCGAATATAATTTGAAATAACTCATCTGTTATTCTCATTTCCATCATCAAGATATATGGGTATACCTTATATTACACACGATTTTTAAACATCCATTTTCAATGTTTACCAGTTATAATAATTCTTAAGTGTAAAGTTTACAATAAATATAATCACATATAAAAACAGTGTTCAACCAAATGTTTTAAAAGTCGTACTTAAAACTTCAATTAGATTTCATTCATTGCCTAATTATTGGCTTTGTGCACCCTAATATTACGGTGACATCGAAATTCATCAATAATGGATATTTATAGTATTAATAGTTTAATTTTCAGCGTATGGAAAGAAAATATCCGAGTGTTGTTATATATAAGTCGTTATTCGTCCTTTTCTAAAATAATTTTAAGCTCCTTTAAAACTTATAATCGAAATAAACAAATAAATGCAATAAACTATTAAAAAATAGACATATTGATCTTTGCTGTCTAAGTTTATGCACAGTAACGTCAGTTTTTTATAAAAACGAGTTCGATCTATTTTCGAATGCAAAATTTATCGGGTTTTAGTCCACTATGGTTTCTTTAAGAAGACGAGTTATTGAATTGCTTACATATCACTGTTCATTCTATTCCTTTTTATTTCTTTAGTCGTATCATTATAAACAATAAATTTTCATGAAAAATAAACACAGAAATAATCAACTTAGGAGCATTGTTTATATTTTGTGCATGGCGCATATAATCATCAATTATTCGCTTTACCTCCTGCCCCAGTCAAGTAAAGCGGATACATCCTTGGGCAAAGTGGATATTGTAATTACTCCTAGCAATCGTCAGAACTAGCTGCCTTCCCACAGTAAAACGTACAATTTTTATGGGCGGTGATATTTCGAGCACTAAAATCAGCCCTCTATTGGTTATTCCACATGCAGATCAGACATGAACATTTTTCGTCGAAAACTAATATAAACTGACTGATATTTTTTATATTTATCGAGTAAAAAAACTTATCAAGAATTACTTATTATAAAGTGAATAACGTATCCTCTTTGTCCTATTCGCTTTGCCCAAAACGTGCATTTGTAAACATACCAATTTTTTAAACAGTATTATTTTTCGTTTACCTTACAGTAAAAATAATAAAATGAGTTCAAACCTGATTGGAAATCACAATAAAATCACTCAAAACGAGTTATTTACCATCAACACAAATAAACGTCTTATATTGTTTTATTCATTTGTCATGGCATTCTCAGACATATTACTCATTTTCGTAGCTGCAACAGGTAACATGTTCTGTTATAGTTTTCTGGATACATCGATTATCCGCTTTACCTAAGTTAGTCGCTTTACACGAGCTCTCTATGTGCTGCGGAAAACTATGCAAAGTGGGAATTGTTTATAAGTCCACAGAGAAAATGGAAAAAAACTAGAAGAAGAAATATATAACCAAATTTTGAAGTGAATATTGAGTATGCTTTGGATAATGTTGAAATAGAATGTATTATGTAATCATAAAAGTTGCTTGCCAAATAAATAAATTTCTAATCTTATTTTACTTAAATATTTTTCTATTGCGGCTCACAAGTATGCACAATATTATATATGACAAGTTGTATTTGATTTGATTGTAGTCCATAATAATTGACCTGAAAGTGTCAGTGACAGAAAAACTTGACCGTCAAAAAACATATCTCTCTTTTGGAATTTAACAAACGTATTCAAGGCACTATGGACTCTATTGAATTAACCTTTTAAAAAACAATTTAATAAAACATGTTGAATAACACTGAAACTGATTACTTACAATAAATTGAATGACGTATACATTTATATTTCCTTTTGCTGACAGTATTTGTGTGTTTGTTGTACCTATTCAGATCCATTCGTATAGTTATATGGCTCCACCCACACAAGAGTGGGGGATGAAAATATCGAATATTATATTACCGACTCTTTAAACGTCTCAACAACCATTTAATTCAACAAACAACATATTATTTTATAGGTAAGATATTAAAAAATAAATAAACCAAGTATTTATTATTCAAATGAGATAAATTAAGTTCTTTTTTTACCTCTATATACAGTAAACTATAATATCTAGATAGATTATGCTTATATGTCATTATTGATGTCTGATCCAAGAGAAATGGCGATCGGAACAGGGTTTGAACTAGGTTTTATAATAATCGACGGTAATATACCTTAAAAATGTTTGGTTTGAAAGAAATTAATTCGTTTTAGGGACAATTCTAAAAGGGATTATTTCTAATGAAAATATTCGGGCACATTATATTGTGGAAATTTTTCTCAAAACGAAGAGAATGATAACGTTTATGAAAGGGCGATAAAGTTTTGTTTTGATTGATTTTTTACCTTCTTTCCTTGTTTTTCACTCATTCATTGGTTTTTATGTTCTTAACATTTGAGTATAATGAAATATGGAATAGTAATATCTAAAAAAATCACCGCGAAAACTGACCAGTGAAGAAAAACTGTTTTATATAATTAAATATAATTTCCAATGAGGTGGGAAATAGACATTTACACATACAGACATAATCAAATACAAGATTACCACACTTGTCTGAAGTCTCATCTACTAAAGGATTTAAATTGGAAGAATTTTTTTAAATCCATGAATGAAAAAAAAAATTGAAATTACTATCTTTTTTTATGAAATCGGCCTCTGTTATACTTTAATCGCATAAAAAATGTTAAATTAGTGAATTCCTTTCTATCATTACTCAAGCCTGATTCTGTTGTAAAATAAGTTGGTAATTTGTAAGAGCAGTTGCACGAATCACGCCGAATCTTCTTGATTTCTAAGCGCTTCCACTATATGTTAGTAGTAACTTTTATTTTGTATTATTGTGACTGTTATTTTTATAATCAAAATTCAGGAAATAATTATTTTTATTTGGTGTGTAATTAATTTGAGATTTCCTACAAGTATGGAACTTTATAAGGATGAAATATATGTATACAATCCAATAAAAATGACTGAAAGAGTAAAAATAGCAGTTACAAATAATATGTCTCATGAATAACACAATTTTTATTAGCGAAAAACGAAGATATTGTGTATTTGTTAATAAACACTGTAAAATCATCAGGGAGAACCAGGGGGTGTAAATAGACCCTATCTCGATTAGCCAACATTAAATACAAAATTTGAAATTTTAATTTATCCTTATGGCAATTGTTTGTGGCTAGTTTATGAATGTTTGTGACAATTTTAGTTTCGTTTTTGACTTAAGAAAATGGTTAATTAAATGTAAACCATATTTGTCGCAAACATTCCGATGTCAGTCATAATAGATTAGAAGAGAAACAATTTTTAATTTTTGTATTTTATGTAAGGTAAATGGAGTGGGAATGTAAATAGGGATAACTTTTATTCAACGAAATTCATTTTTTCGATGAAAATCCTTTGCACGTACGTCAGAAATAATGGTGATATTATATCCATACTCAATCACCCTAATAATTCTATATAATCGGTGTATTTTAACAAAAAATTCAATAAAAATCTTCAGTCTGCGTATGGAAGCTATGTGAAGTTATTCACACAAGATTTGTTTTTTTAATAATTTTAAATCGTAGGTGGTAATATTTAATAATCAGTTATTAGAGTTGTGTTGAAAGAGAACTGATTTTTTTTGTTTTGGAGGTTTGGTTAAATTATAAAAAAACAATTTCATTAAATGTCAAAATATTTATTTATTTAACATATAAAAAATTTGTTTGAAAACAAGTTTTTTATATGAACGCATTTGTGTGGTAAATATTATTGTAATATAATAAGACTTTATTGATTGTAATTAATTGGTTAATTAATTCAATACCAATATAATTTATTGGTTAAAAGTTAAAAAAATTTTTGTATAGAATTTTTATTATACAAAATTATTTCATAGAGTTACATACTATGACAAAAAAATTTGTTTTTTATTATTTTAAATTCGATTTCTTGTGATGTTAGAAACGGGGAAGTGATAATAACACTAAACTTTCCACAACCTTAATTCAAAATGTTTTATTTTGCATCTATTCTAAAAAAAACTTCAAGAAATTGTTCAAGATTCTTATTTCAATATTAAATAGTCCGAAACTTTTACTTGCTTTACGAATGATAAACTTATTTCTACTATATTTACGTATTTCTACCAACAGTGTAAAATAAACAATATACAATTTTCGACTGTATTATTAAATGTTACATTATTTATTCAAGCAAATAATTAAATTAATTAATAAATTAAAAGTAAAAAACGTTTTTTAAATCAAGTTTTTATTTAAATACTCTAAAAAAAAATTAAAAATAAATTAATAACCTTTACTTTTAAAAGCATGCCGCATAATTTACGTACTCATATTTATTTCATCGTTTTTAACTTTTAATTTATTTTTAACATTTTAGTTGTCGCTGAATAACTAAAAACTTCAGACGGATTGGAGCAGTAAGTTCCTTCATTTGTTACACATATTGTAGGCAAGCATTAAAAACAGAGTCCGTCATATTGGATTTATAGTGATGCCACTTTATTTTTCGACTTATTCTTAGCAAGCCCTTTCATTTGATGATATTGTAGGAATGCATTAAGAATAATGAGGCCACCATGTTGGATTTAGAATGAATTCACACAGTTAACCATACATTACCATCAAAATTTAACGTGTAAACAAAATTTCAGCTCAATCGGTGGAAGACATCTGCTGCTTTAGTAGCTAGATTTCATCCGAACAAACATACATAAATTGCAAGTCAAATAAAAGTTTTAAAAAATATATAATTTCAACAAAAGATAAATGAATAAAAGTGTAACAATTTTTATTCATATATCATAAGTTATCTTTTGATCGCTAGTTCAAAAAAAATACAACTATAATCAACCAAGGAGGAATACATAATAAAATTAATTATAAAATAGATAATTTCAATAAACGATAAATGAATAAAAAAGTAACAATTTTTATTCAAGCAACAAAAATTTCTCTTTGATCTCAAGTTAAAAAAAAAATTGAATTAATCAACCAAGGAGAATTTAATGACAACTTTATTAAAATCTCCAAACGATCATTTCGATCGATAGTTCATGAAATAAAGAATTTTTATTTCAGGCTCAAATTCAATTATTTAATCATTCCGAAATAGTTTTATTGTCAAATTCTGGTTAGTTAGGTCTGGTTAGGCATCATTTAATTACGAAAAATAAAAACTGTCTTCTAATGGCAGATATAATGATTTTACAGTATATTTCATTGTAATGAATTATAATTAAGTTATTTATTTTCCATTTAAGTTAGTCACTAGCAATATGCTCAAAAAGGCTCTGATCTCGTATAGGTTTGTGTATGCCCCGTGTAATAGTCTAGCATGTACTGTAATTACTATTGAACACTTTTATGCAGGACTCTCTCTTCTTCATTTTGAGCCATGATATCAAGGCTCTTGTGCACCACAATGATGGATTTCCTTTTTATTAATATTTTAAACTGCTTTTGGAAAAAAGCCCCAGGATGTGATTAGGATTCCGTGATAACAATAAATTTGCATATAGGTAATAAATTTGTAAAGGTTGAGAATTTCTGCTGGTTGAGTAGAGTTAAATAATTTTCGATGCATACCTGAACTTAAAATGTACAAAACAGCAAAATTTTTCTTTTCAAATCAACGAAAAAATAGTATACAATTTTTTTAAACCAAAATTGCAAACATAAATTGAAATAGGTAGTCATTCCGTTGAAGGTAACGAGCAAACAAACAATTTTATGTTAAACATGGGCCCTTCAAACGAAACAGCAACAAACATTAGGTACTTAAAATTCAAACGTGATATTAATTTCGACATTCAGGTGTGTTTCAATAATATATAAGCCGGCCGGCGCTTAACAACTTTTTAAATCTGCTTAACAGTTAACATATCCAAAGGTATTTATTTACAATGTAAACATAACATCCCCATAAATAATATGTGAACATCACTAGATCATAAAACGAAGCACCCTCTTAAAAACATAAAGATTATTTGATTAAAGCCAAGGGTTTTAAAATATAAGGGCATATAATACATTATATTCTTTTTTAAAATTAACCATATTAAATTACATTATTTTGTAAATATCAATTTTAAAGTAAAAAAAAAAACGTTTTAAGGGTGGTTGGCGGTACTTAAAATAAGTTAATTTTATTTACAGAACAATCAATACATATAAACTTACTTGTATTTAAGGGTAGTTTAAATACTTAATTTAATAAATAAATAATGTAGGGTAGTTTTTATTTTTTTAATTTCCTATTTTTATTGATAGCATTTTGTAACGTTTTGTTCTTTTTTTTTTTTGTGAGGGGTTGCTAATAAATGAATGTATGAGCTGTGTACTTTTTTTTAAATTTAACAGGAAACACATGCTAAGCGGATTTAGATAAATATTTGTTGTTCCTTTATTTTTGTTTAATAAAACAATAGAATTAGCTGTATATTGTGGAAAACCGGACTTTTCCGAAATCAAACTAGTGTGACCACGCTGATAAGAAGAACCTTCTCGTTACTGACGAAACAACATATATTTTATTTTCATTTGGAAAGTATGTTTTATCAAAGGCAAAAAAAAAAACTTAAAAGTATTAATTTTATCATATCATATTATACCGTTTTTCAGATAGACAAAAATTAACTAGATTTAAGACTTACTTCATAAATTAATTTGAATTTCATTTCATAAACCAAGAAAAATATCTTAATATCTACTGTAAAAAAAATTCAATTCTTAAACTCAAAAATTATTCATTTTAAGTTGAGTCTAAAGTAAACAAAATTGTACTGTGATTTAAACAGATTGTAACTATTAGATAGATACAAAAGCTTTTCAATTTAGAATTATTTTGATTTTCTAATTTATATATTGCTTTTTTTTTTAAAGTATTTTGTTGTTTATTTATTAATTTACTTCTTAATTTATTAGCTTTTGTCATCGATTTCAATAGGTTATTGTTTTATGTTATCTATTTTATTGTATTAGTAGCTAGTAATAGTGAAGGTCTAGTAGAGTCCTGTTAGGATTAGTAGAGTCCTGAGAACTTTCTAGTTTTTGGAAGTAAAATAATATAATTGATAAAGTCTATTTAAACTGTAACTTTATAGAAACAATTCCAAACAGGACCATATTAAGTAAATTTCAAAATAAATTAAAATTTTAATTCATTTTTTTCAATAAATTTGCTTTTATTATAATTTGGCACATTTGAGATAATACAGAAAAATTTACGCTGTTTCAATGAGTTGAAAACTACCCAATTCACATAAAAAAACGATCTACGCATAATTATATTTTTCGAATCAGTTTGTATTTTCATTTATAAAATAGCATTTTTGGAAGTCATTAGAATATAATTCCAAAAAATAGGTAATTTGTCAACAAAACTCGATTTAATACTGTGGCCAGATTGGGTTCATGATGAATCAACATATTAGTTAAGCAAGGTATTCTAAATTGAATTTAAATATGCTCAAAATTGGATGCTTTTTAGGTGTTTAAGATGCTGCAAAATTAAATAAAGAGCTCAAATTTTTAATTAAGAAAATTGAGTCATTATGATGGACTTCTGCCCTGAAATCACGTTGACAGACCAATGTGAAAAGATAACATTTATATTATAATGTATGAACCAACTTTAATGGTGTTTTTATGATGTGCATTTAATAAATCAATGTAATCAAAATTACAAACAAAAAAGTTTCTTCACTGATTCACTAATATGAAGGAATCGCTGCTTAAAAAAGTGCCAAGCTAACAGTAGAAATAACAGAAAAAAGGAGTCAAAATTTAATTGAAATATGCTCAAAATTGGGTGCTCTTTTAAATGCTTGTTTTGTGTTGTAAAATCAAATGAAAAACTAAAATGTTTATTTAAGCAAATTGAGGCACTATGATGCACTGCACCCGTGAATTCATAGTGGCAGAACAATGTAAAAAACTAAATTTTATAATATAATATAAGTACCTAGGTATTAGGTGTTTTATTGGTATGCCTTCAAATAATCAATTTAATGAAATTTACCAAAAAATACGTCCAACATGTTGAAGGGATTTTTTTGTAATTTTGGTAATTTGGATTAAAATGGTGTTTTGAAGGTACTCCTTAAAAGCACTTAATTTGAGACTTTCTATTTTGAGCTTGACTAGTTTTTTCAAGTAGATTCTTATTGACATCGTAATGTATCGTATGATATATTTATATAATCAATCCATTCTGTAGCAATTACCACAAACTGGTAAATAGAACCCATACTACATTTCTATTCTATAACCGCAATTGATTATTGCATTCATTGATGAACTTGAAAAAAAAATCACTAATCGTCAATCAAACTGCCATACGTACTATTTTTGATAACCACTGGTTTTTTCACGAATATAACCGTTAAAGGAATTTTCATGAAATTCATGATTTATAATTTTTATTCTTAAATTTAAAATAAGTGAAAATAAAAATTAACAGGGTTTATTGTTTTTAGACTCATCATTTTTGAGTATCAATATTTGAGCTATTTTTAATCATTAGCAATCTTAAAATAATCCTATAAATACATATATGACTGTATTGTAATTATTATACATGTATATGATTATTTACAAAATTTGAGCTAAAATTATAGTGAATTTAATCATTTTATGAATAAATGTTTTAAACAAAAGTTGTTTGTTTTAAAAAACCATTTCTTGTTTTTGAATTTTTGTTCTGTCTTATATGTGGTTCAAAAATTGGGTCATGAATGGACCCAATTGGACCCAATTAATCGATTTTTTAACTCACGAACTTAATCTTATTTTTAAGATCCCTTTTCGTTTAAAGTTATCTTGATAGCAAGCGAACGATGGGCTAACGGAAATGTACCAATTAAGTGATTCTATGAACACCTATAGATATATTTTTCGCCGTACCGTCAATATTTGGTAACGTTACAAACTTTAGAGTAAACCTTATAGACTGTGACATATTGTACATATGTCGAGTAAAATAAAACTAAAATTCTCCGACATATTCCTAATATGTGGCGTATAAAAACATAAAAATCTCAAAGTGAAATACCCAAAAGCGGTTATAAGTAGTGCAAGATTTAATAGATTTATCGTTAACTGTCTTTATTTATAAAAATGTAACAAAGCTATCTGTAGATTTCTATATAGAAACAATCTAACCGATCAAAAACCCATATTTCTAAATCCTATACATCTGATCAAAATATTTAATAATGTTTTTCGGTATCATAAAAATAATATCCAAAAATCCTAATTTAAATATATTTAGGCAATGTCCATTTATACATTAAAATATTTATTATTCTAAAATAAAAATATTGTAATAAGCACATTTCTATGCCATATTTTTGTTTTTGTTAAAAAAATTTTATAATAAATTTTCATATTATATCTATTTATTTTACATAAATATTTTCACAAAATATTATTTATATTTTCTTATAATTTTGGTATTCGAATGGGCTATTATATACTTTGTACAGATGAGAAATGGATTTATGCTTTTACGAATCCTCTTATATTGATATTTTTTAATCATTTTAATTTTTGTTTAAAAAATTGTTTTTTATATCCGACAAATTACATGAAATATATGAGGGTATTTTAAATTAAGTCTAATGTTAGTCATGCTTAAAAATACTGAAAACACCAACAAAACGCTAGTGACCGTTTTTCCATTTTCATATACCCGTTTGTCCGTCATCATAGTAACTCAAAATCCAAACGACATAGCGACGTAAACCAAAGGATATAACGACCTTATATTTAGTTAGTTCTTATTTTTATTTGTTATATAATAAAATTTCTGTTCATAATTTTAGTTGCCTTGTGATATTTGATTAGCAAAACAAATATCATGAATTTTTTACCTAGTAATGAGCTTGATTTGCACACTAATAATAAAAATAAAAATGAATTAACTTTAATTAATTTAACTTTTTAAGATGAATATGATTTCATCTTAAAGGAAAATTTTTTTAATTTTAGGCTGCTGGATAAGATCTAAAATATTCTAAAAACATTCGTTAACAGTTTCAAAATTAAAAAAGACCTAAGAGAATGGAATTTTTAATAGAGTATGTCGGCATGAATTTGCGCCCTTTTTGATTTGCTTTGAACTTATACAAAGCATATTAGAGTTACTTGAAAGTTAATGTATGATTTCTTGATGAGCAATTTGGTCACACTACAAAAACTCTCTAAAGGCTCTTTAGAGAGCCTTTACCAAACTTACCAAAACATCAACATAAGATTTGTTATCAACATATTGAACATACATGCGATAACACATCTACTATTTATTGGAAATAATTATTACTTAGCCCGGATGCACTTAAGCATATAATACGAGTATCTTTTTTAATTATAATAAGAGTGACAATTTTACATTTTGATTGCCCCACAACATTCAATTAACGCACATCTGTTTTTTTTTTGTTTATTGTAACAGAAAGATTATATAACAACAAATACAAAAGCCATTTTGGCCAACACGCGACACAAAGGTTTATTCATTTTTCTACAATTTCAAAATTGATATCCATTACAATATTCAGATTATCGGATAACAGAGATTTTTTTTTATTACTTTTCAGAATTGGTATATAAGAAAATATTGTTATACAACTCATAATTAAGCTATGTAAAAATTTTTAGATGTATATTTATAAATGAAATGATATGCTCATGGACATCGGGACTAGATTCATATTAATGTTTGAAAAATGTGCTATAGTATATTTTGACTGTATAAAGTATAATTGAATTTAAACATACAAATAAAATTGTGTTTTATATTTACATACAAAATAATAAAAATTCAAGTTGATTTTATTGAATTTTGACCAAAGTCCGTTTGTTCAAAACAGTATATATGTATATATGTAAGTAGTATTTTCACAAACACGACAGCAAAAAAAAATCCTAAACGATAATATTATCGTGCTATCGTATATATGAATAAATAGTGTATTTATCATAAAATATTCATTTTGTTATTCTTACGTTATATCTAAATAAAATAATATCATCGAATCATTTTAACACAATTCTTTATACCCTTCTATATAATACTTTTACAGAAAAATTTACTGATGGTTTTTTTTTTTATTTATATATATATATTATTTTTAGTTTTATAAAAGTTAAATACATGTTGTTTTACTAAAAGAATTTGCAATAAACAGCATGAAAATAAATGTACATTTGAAGGAAAAAAATTATTAGAGGTGTTTTGAAAGCAAACATATATGGTTCTGTAAGTAATGATAAACTTGATTCAATGATTTACTCAAACAGGAGATGATGTTTTTATAGCATAAAGACATTTCCACTTACAGTAAGTATCCGAATTTCATTTCAAGGCCCTTTCCAATATATTTTAAAATTTTAATGCAAATAAATGTTGAAGTTTCACGAACGGAATACTGTTACTTAAAAGAAAACAAGGCTCATCATCATATGAACAATATTTCCTATAAAAAACACTCCTGGCATCCGGTATATTATATTTTAGCAAATAATTATGCTTTATACTTTTGTTTTTGATGGTTTCAAGTAAAGATAGCAACTAAAAAATTCAGTTGTTTAAATAAGCTTATAAACATTAATAAAATACACAAAAAACGTAATACATTTACGAAGACTTTGTTCTAAAATAATGTTGTGGTGAATTAACAAAAAAACAAGGGGACTTAGACAAGCTCTTAAACATGGTCAGAGAAAACTCCGCCCCACTAGAAATCGTGCCCGGGATCATTGGCATTGGAATGCTGCACGCTATCTCTAATCGAGTTGTAACCATTGATACATTCAGTAATTAGAAAAATATATACTGCCTGTTCTTCTAATTGCACCAGAAAACTAAAACCTATCGCTAATACTGATTAAGTAACACAAAATCTTTGTATGAATCTCCGTGGGTAAAAACCCAATCAAGATGAATAAATTCAAGAATTTAAAACAAAACAAATACGATATCTTTGAACCCTCTGCATCGTGGAGCTGTTTAATACATCCTGTATTCTACTTATAAGATTCCTAACGCTATTTCCTCGTTCGTTCTGCATATATTATGGGTTTTGTTTATAATCATTATTATTAAGAGTACTTAAAATCCAAAATAAAACAACTAAACAAATTTAACATATGTAATATCTGTTGTATTTTTATCAATTTTCGCGCACAAAATTCAAAATTATGATAAATTTTTAAGAGTGTTTTTCACGAAAAAGTCTGTGATGCAGCCTCATGCTAAGATTGCATTTCATGCCGAAATTGCCCATGCCAAATTACAATTGGATAATTATTTTTAAGGTATTTCTACACACACACAAAAATTGTGAACAGTCACGGGACGCCTGGCTGATGTGAAATTACTTATAAACTAAGTATTGAACATTACTTATAGACTACATATAGAACATATATTCCATCATATAGCATGAGTATGCGTCACCACGGCATATATCGCCACGCCAACAATCATGTTTACCCTCGCCTTTAGATGTTTCAAATCAAAAATTAAAAAATATATACAATGTAATAGATGGACTGAAAAGTCCCGGGTCTAACACATAGATGATGCTAGTATTATTGCAGTCACCTTTTTTTCAGTTAATACTAACCTTCAAAAGACAGCTGTTAAAATTTCATGATATTCTAGTGCTAAGAGTGACGCTACTGTTGTTATTTTCAAAACAATGGATCAAAAACAATTTCGTGTTTTAATTTTACACTACTTCTTGATGGGAAAAAATACCGTTCAAGCAAAGCAATGGCTTGAAAAGTTTTATGGGGACACCGCTCCATCAGAAACAACAATAAAACGTTGGTTTGCTGACTTCAAACATGGTCGTAGAGACACCGATGATGCAGAACACTGTGGACTGAAATGATTGCGTTGCTCTTGATGGAGATTACGTTGATGAATTTTCAGTCCATGTGTTATATAGATAATATTATGTTACATTGGATATTATCTTTTTCGAAGATGATTTAAGTTAGAATGTTTTTAACGGCAGTGATTATTATTATGATACGGAATTCTAAAATGAAGGGGATAAAAAAAAGTGCATAAATGCCAAACAAACAAGTGAGTGTTGTAAATGTAATATAACATGTACATAAAGTTAGCAGTAGCACACAAGAAGCACACTTAATATAGTGAAGAAGTTGTGAAAACAATAATATGTTGTAAAAGTGATAAAATATATGATTATTTTATTTATTTATACAATTTTATCTATATTAGAAATTTAAATTGATTCTTTCCTGCTCTGTACAAACAAACAAGAATCTATATACCACTGACTTTATACACATACACTGTTCAACAACTGTAATACCTGTAATGTGGATGGACACTGTTAAAAATGTACCTAGATGCATGGAAATTTATCGGGTGCGAATTAAATAAGAAAGAAAAAATTTATTTGAGAGCAAATAAACAAAATAAAGACAAAAAGGTATACTCTTAAATCGTAAGACATAAAACAAATGTTTAGTAACAAAAGAGTTTTTCTAATACAATTTTTATTAGATGCAATTTTTTGAAAAGTAGTACTTTACAAAATTTTACTTATTTTATATATTTTCAGTGTATTCAAAATGCCTAAAATAACATAAAACTAGATATTATATATTACCCATAACTAATAAATGACGATAATGTCATAAGCATAAATCTGTACAAAACCTTATTGGCATTAATTGATCGATACTTCGAATTTACCTTAACGTGAAATGAAATTAATGATGGAAAGGATTATCCAATCAAAATAAAAAGTTTAATTCGCAATTATTGTATAGTTTTTTATTTGAATAAATTCTATAAAATTGTAAGACTAAAATAAGTACACTGCACCTACAAAGGGGGGGGGATACTTTTATATTCTTATACGACGATTAAGGTACAGTCTAATCGGCTTAGTCTGGCAGCTTTTAATTTAAACAGAGAATGTTGTTCTAACGTAGCCGATTACTATGAAAGCATTTTTTTTAAATTCGAGTCTTTAAGAGTTTTATGACGTTTAAAATTAGCTCTTCTATATATCAAATAAGGCGTAATATATTTAACTTCAGTTGGATGTATAAAATAATATTATATTTGATACATCCAACAAGAAAAAAAGTTAGATAGAAAAGTTAGAAAAAGAGTTACGCATGAAAAATTCTCTGAAGAATTAATAAAAAATGCATAACCTAAAATTTCAGACAGGACACTTTTTCAATGGCCAATTTTAAAAAATAAAGAACGGTCTACCTTACAAAATGTTATTAAAAAAATATAATTGTATCATGTACCAACATGGACAAAGCTGTGGGTGATAGCCAATATTACTATATTGTTATTTATTATACTTAAAAGCTACCCAGTTGGGCAAACAATTACATAAAGCAATTACAATGGGGCATTTATATAAAAAATACTTTTGCTCAGCTCTTAGACGGTTAGCTTAAGGTGGTTTATCGTTTATGGTTTATTGCTTTTTTTTTTTTTTTTGCGATCGAATTATTCTAATAAACTCGTTATTTTTTTTCTGTTTTTATTTCTAGTTTGTGATAAATTTAAATAGATCGATTTTATTTATAATAATATATTGATACTTATTAACATATTATGCTAAGTATTATCGTAAAAATGTAAATTAGTTCTTTATAATAATATTATTACGAGCATTTTATAAAGAAATAAGATATGGAGCTGATGATAACATAAAATACATACTTCTAAATTGTACCACCACGATGTATTTCAATATTTGTCATTTAGATATTTTTCGATTCGTAATTTTCAACTATAAAACTCTTATGAATGAATCCATTTTGGTTAATCATCATATACAAATACAATTCCGTTGTGCAAAACAAGAAAAATATATCAGGAATCATTCTCAAACGTCTATCTGTTGGAAGTATTCACAAGATTATTGGAACGACATGCTTAGCCTAAATTATCAAATTTACGATTAATGGATATCTTTACCTTTAGTTTCCTTAACAACGTTTGTATTTATTAACAACATTTGATGTTCACTGTTTGTTTACTATTTTTTAATGTATACTTTGATGAGTTAACTGAACTCGAAATCTGGAGAGGTTTTATAAATTTTTTATTTATAAAATCAACAATCGTGGTAAAACTAATCGATTTTTAAAACCGTATGTTGAATCTGCGATATTAAAAGCTGAAACTTTATTTTTTTGGAAGGACTTATATGGTAAGTGCATATGCATATAAAGTTGATGTTTGCCAATATATTCGCTTATAATCTCTTCTTTGAGATAAAGGAATACCTGAATGGCTAAGTCACGAGAAAAATTACTAAAAATACCATAGAACTTATGTCAAAAAGCATATACCTACATACACCATTAGAAGTTTAAGTCTTTAACCGTCCATTCAATTCATGATACAGAATTGAACTAAAGTATTTGGGTTATAATTGCAAAATTATTAATATTTAATTTACTATCGCCTGAAAAATCCTGTTGTATTTTTTGATTAAAGATTATATTTAATATCCATGATATTCTTATTAACACATTGAGAAATCATGATGCGTGAAGAAGACTGTGGAAGGGGAATACTACTACGCTCGATTCCATCAATTAATATTAATGGACAAAACTTTTAACTGTTGAATGGATTCACAGCGACAGTACTTTTATCTAATATTGTTTTCAATTATTTAACAGAATTAAGTAAATTTTTCAAATTTATATGAATTATAATTGAACCGAAAATAATAGAAAGTTAGACTAACGAAGTTGGATCTCTCGAGATTTATAGTAATTGGAATAGAGCTTGATTGGAACTTGACTTTATTTTAACAATTTAAAAAAAATTTATCCCTACGTATGCAAAATTTTAGAAGCATTATTAAAGTTATTCAATGCCTTTAGAGTGGAAATCTCCAATACTAAACTAAAAATCTGGAGGACCACGTAACACCAGACGTAGAACCGTGAACATAGGATTTCAGATTTTTAATTTCCAAAACAAGGATGTTATTTTAGTGGAGATGTAGGTTTCATTCCACATTTCCATGTTTTTCGGGCACAGTAGTCGATTATTATTTATAGATTCA
This sequence comes from Chrysopa pallens, assembly GCA_020423425.1. Lineage (NCBI taxonomy): Eukaryota > Metazoa > Arthropoda > Insecta > Neuroptera > Chrysopidae > Chrysopa > Chrysopa pallens. The sequence continues at coordinate 36,058,934 of CM035591.1, read as the reverse complement.
TGTTTGAAAACTAAATAAATACAAAGTAATTGTATTATGTAAAATATCTTCCTTAGTGTTTTTACCGATAAGTCATTCCTAATATAAATTTTATCTTACAAAAAAAAAAAATAAAAAATAAAATTAAAATTTCTTAATTAACTGATTATTCATTTTTTTTTCTTTTAAAAAATCTGACAACGTATAATACTTAAACCATAATTACTTAGTACCTACACTATGTTTTCAATCTTAATTAAATCAAAAACCACTACTGGTTTTTTCAACACACAACGAGAAGACGAGGCAGTCTAAATAAAACTGATATGTCACTTGATAAAGAGACAAGAAACAAAGGGGATATTTATAATACGTATTCTAACACAGAATTACGATTAAAAACAAATTTAGTATCCAAATGTAAAGAAAAAAAAAAACTTGAATAAAGTAACCTTTTTATCATTTATTTGATCACCTTGAGTTTTTAAGCTGAACAGGAGCGGAATATTTATTTTAGGTGTACCAGCTTTTAATTTAGTGTTTTGGTTCTAACCTGAATTTAGCAATTTTTGGAGTGTCAGATTATTCACACCTCGTTTTCTTACGTACCAGACCAAATGCTTTTTAAAATTTTTGTTGAATAATCTCTCTAATATAATCACAAAACAAAAAAATCATATTTTAACTTAAGACTTGTGTGCGAAATCAGCAATTTAATGAATTTCGTGAGACTCTATAATTAGAATTGTTGTTCATGGTAAAATTTGTTTACTTGCCACAAGGTTGCTACGTTTAGTCTCTGATACAATGCTTACGGTGTTACGCGCCAAAATCACTTAAAAATTTCTACATGCAAAAGCATGTATTTACAATTTACAAAATTTCAAAATATTTGGTAAAGTTATGTTTCTCTTTTTATATCTGGCAGAGAAACTATCCAATGCTTCTTTTTGCAAAAATTTTGCATTCAATATTATTATTCATTATATTATTCTTGGAGTTCTCATAAATTATATAAAAATTATATAAAAATATCCTTATAGTTTTTGAGATTAAACTTTATTCACCCCTGATTTTACATCCTCTCAGATATTTAATGAATATGATAAATAATAATTAGATAAAATTGGAATTTATATAAATTACTTAGATTTTTCTTAATTGAAATAAAGTTTTTTACGATATAAATGAAGAATTAAACTTAAAAAAAAAAAGATAAAATAAAATTAATTAAATTAAAATAATTGTTCTTTGATTTCAACACATGATAATTACCTACTTATTTTTAGGTGTTAATTATATTAAAATTTGCCCTTCAATGGAAAAGAGCCATTTTTTGTTGGTATGCATGATGATAAAAATTTCAACCTTCGTTTAAAATATGTTAAGGCAAATTGTTTTTACTATGCTTGATATAATATACAATACTTAAAAGCAACTGCATTGTTTTATTCATAATTACAGGTTTCATGGTACGGAATCTTTGAATAAAAACGGTTCTTGGTCTAAAAACGGTCTCTTCGACTGTGTTATAGTTTGTGGTCGATTGATATTTGTGCTTCGTAAAGGGTATCTTACTAGAATACCTTCGAAATATTAAAAATATGGCATTGTCACTTTCTGTTTGTTAAATTATAAAATTCACCTGAATTTTTTGAAAAAGGCTTAGTAACATAACCTACCCTGATTATAAATGTAACCTTAATTTTATATTTAAATTTTTTAGTTTAAAAGCTCTCTAAAATATGTGGTTAAAACTACTAATTGTTACGTATTTTATACATCTTTAGAGAATTGTAACAAATTTTTCAGATGTATTTTTAAACATAATGCAAAAAACCGCATATCGATAAGAGTTATATTTCGAAATTTCTGCTATTTTATTTAAAAAAAAATGGTTTAAATGTCCCGGACCATAAGTTACTATCACTTTCTTTACAAGCCTCGAACGCTTCTGCTTCTATGTTCGTGATAAGTACTATTGTCTTGATAAAAAATCTCATTATATTTACTTTTAAAATTAGTTGTTAATTCTTTAACATTAAGATTCTTTAAGACACAAACGTTGCGGTTTTGAGATATTTTATCTTAAATCCATGTTACTGTTTAATTAAATTATTTACTTTCATTCTGCGTGTCATTCGAATCTAGATATTGTCCTAGATTTGCATAGTGATCGCCAAAGTCGAACGTTTGCTCACTCCACAGATTAAATCCATCGACCAAATAAATTAGTATGCTATTCTGTAAGACACACAGCTCAGAAAATAAGCGGTTTCCAAATTTTTGACATGGTTTGGAAAGAAGGGCTTGCCCACAAACTTTTAAAAATCAACATTATATGTATCTACATCCTTATCTCTTGCCTATCTAACCAAAAATTCCTAATCCATATACATACATCGTACATCGAATCAATACCGTATTAAGGCAATTGGTATACCTCATGAGTCCCTGATCCTTTTTATTATATATTATATTAAATTTATTATAATATATTAATAATAATTATAATATTAATTTTAATACCGATCAAAGTTCCGAAACACGAGCTTCTCTTTGACGAGGATACGGCAATTTATTATTCTTCATAAAATCGAAAACTATTTCGAGTGCACTTCAATCCCGATTATATACGTATGAAAATTATTTTCTTGTTTGTCTTGTACACCAGATGGAATAAATTTTCCTTGAATTGAAGATGTTTAACACTGAAGCAAAATAAAACATTGAGTACTTCGAAGTGACTCTGCAAAGGCAATCGAAATGGACCAAGAACGTCAAAAGTTACGTGGAATTTGAAAACGTATTCCTTACAGCATTAAACCTATTACTCAATACAAAGAGTAAGTTGAACGGATGTCTGAAACTTCTACTTTAAATCTTTTATCTGATCCGTACTTACATACGCTATCTCAATCTGAAAGAACGTCACCCCATCTCCATTTATAAGGATGCCAAAATTTCAAAATCGTTTTTTTTTTTAAGATTTCAAAAAACCTCTGATATTTCCATCGGACTATCAACCGATAATTATCTGTTGCCGGAGACCAACACCTTGGGTCATTTCGGTCCCCGAATGTTGTTCTTCAGAAAGAGATAATACCACAAAATGTGGATTACACCTAGTTGAGTTATTTTCTCAATTGTATATATTTTCTCGTAGCTTTTAAGTTAGCTGCAGGATTACTTATCCATCGAATTGAAGTAAGTTTGGATATCAATGTTTTTTAATTATTAAAGTTTTTCCATTTTTTTTAAATGTTATAATGAAATTGAGAATCTCAATTTAAATAGTCTATGTGACGAATTATAGGTAAAGCATAGGCAAAGCTCTAAAATGTTTATTAAGTTGAAGTGTTTTTATAATTCGATGATAAATAAATACTTAATCTAAATCTAATCGAATCATATCAATAATTTTTTGAGTTGTTTTCATACGACTTGATATGCATATTTTTGTTTTTGAAGTATTTTAGAATTTATATGAGTTACGTGAAATTGCAATTATTACACGAATTTTCTACGTATTTTCTAATTATACGAACTATTACGCTGAATTGCAATTATTACGAATAGATAATTATTTATTTCCAATTTTTATTAACGTTAGTACCATATTATAAACAACATTTTATCTTTAGATCAATCTTCATCCGCCCATAGTTTGGGGTGGTATTTATTTAGTAACGACACATTCTCAAAAATACAATGATAGATCAAAGACAATTGGGTATGTGTGTGTTTGTGTGTGTGTGTGTATAAACAAGAGCTAAAAGGCAGCAGTTTATTGCTATACCAACTATAAAGTACGAAAGGCTCTTTATGTTTGATAACACTAACGAGCCTCACACAGGGTGGTTCCCCATGTCACAATATATATTCTATACTTAACTTTGGCTATATAAGTATATAAGAAGAACTTGTCGATATAATAACAATGATAGTAATAACCTGCTCTTTTGGCTATGGTTTTGTACGTGCATACAGTTTCATTCTGTGTGGATGCTGTAAATAAAATCTAAGAAGAACTGTTCAAAGTATTATATACAAAACCTAAAACGGTTGAACTAATATTATATTCAGTGATTGTTACCTCCCAAGCAACAACCATACATATGGCGAAGCTGTAATGCAGTAAATTCAGTTTTAAGAACTTTTACTAGTGAGAGTTTCATCATTTTGAAATAGAAATAAATTCTTTGCCGTTGTATGCATAACCAGTTAAAATGAATTAAAATTTTATAGATGTACAAGTTTAATATTATATTGACTGTTTGATTTTTTTTAAAACTTTATGAAATCAATGTGTTTTCGAAGTGATGTCAAGATTATATACGTTATATAAAACTGGGCAAAATTAATTTATTCGTCTTCTTGTCTCAGGTTATATAGCTTTTTAGGTATAGGATACACTTTTATCACACTTTTTTATCCGTTTTTACCAAAAATTTTTGTAAAATTATTCAAATATGTTGAAATATGACAATTTCGTGAGCGGATACATTTTATGGAGTTTTCAATTGTTGTTCTGGCAAAAAAAGTTGTGATATTTTCGTCAACTTTAAATTTAAAAATCCTAAAGGTTTGTTGTTGTTAGAAATAGCCTCAAAGAAGTCTTAAATCCCTAAAACAGTAAAGAACGGAATATCTTGTGAAAAAATATGCTTGCAAAAAACTCGAAGAGTTTCAAAAGCCAATTCAAGTTATTTATAATATTGCTTTTCAACCCTTTGAACAAACTTAGTTATTAGAAAACAATTTCATTTAGAAATATCCTCAGTTATTGAAATTACTTGAAATATTGCAATATTACTATGTAAAAATTCAGCAACGTAAATTGTTTATACTCAGTCTAGTTAAATTGTATGATGCAAGATTTCATCCGTTACATTGTATACACTAGCGCCGTATATTTAAACAGGTAGTGGATTAAATAGAAATAGACAATAATACACAGTGTGATTAATAATTCACTATCAAACTACTGAAAAAATTTCTTTGGTACAAAGAATCAACTATTCGAAGTTTTTTCCGAATATACCAAGATTGATACATAGTAATTTTCATTGATTATTTTCGCTTGTGGAATTTACTTCCACATTTAGTTAAATGTCTAAATGATGATAGTCGTAAGATTAATCGTTTCAGTCACATTAATCTAATACTCTTCTTTTATTGTATATAATTTTTTCAGATTTAACTATTTATAATATAAACATAATTTTAAGTGTCTCACTTACTATTTATCATTTATAATTAATTAAAATGTTATGTTTGTTGGTTTAATCAACTTGATAATTTCTCAAAGACAACATAAGATATAATCCTGAATTTGCACATTATATGATATGATATTTATATTGGCTTTAGGTTCCAAATCCCAATTCTCGGAATAATGCTGAAGGTATACATGTCTTCTAAACGTAATGAAAAGCCAAGTAAGACACAAGTGCTTTGACAGGAACATTTTTAAAAAGCAGTAGTTGATTTGGAGAACTTTCAGAGGAGATGGAGAATGAAATTATGATAAACTGTTGTAGCACTTATTTATGAGATATAAATATAGTGATAGTTGAATAATATGTTTGTAGGCTTCCACTCGAAATGCCTGAACATAATATATCATACAGTAATAAACGAAGCAATCCATTGGAAAAATAAGGAAAGTTATAAGCCGAAAGTGATAAATTTTGTGCATTAATATCATACATTTCGAGTTGTTTTATAAATATTTTTAAAAGCAGGCAGACAAATTGGAGTCGTGGAAATGGAGACTGAAAATTACCATCGATCAGTATTTTTCAGTAAATCCTAAAAGAAATAACCTTGGTTAGTATTAAGTTAAAAAGAGTAACTATTAAAAAGGTAAATACAATTAATGTAAATAATAGACTTTGTAAATGCAATTAATGTGTAAAATAGACTTTAATTTCTATTTAGGTCGAATATCAATTCTATTTATCCTTGTATTTTTCAGAGTTGTTATTATTTTATATTGATTATTTTTGAGTAATAAAATCAAATTTTACAATGACGCTCAATTCACCTTTAAATATTATATTATTCAATTAAATAAATTTACGGTAGGTCTAGTGAACTCTGCTATAATATCTTCACATTCTACGTAACGTTCCATACATTCACACAAACAAATCAGTAATAGCCAATTATGTTTCAGAAAAAATGTATTTATATAAAATCGTATAACAGAGTAACAAGTAAAACAAAACGATTTAAAAACTTACGACTATAACTTTTAATAAATAAATTTATATATAGAAATAAAACAAAGAAAAACATCGAAGACCAACAAAGTTAAAAAACAACAACAACAACAACAACAACAAACACACATTGAGAGAAAAAACAAGTTTTGAGTATCAACTTAAATAAGACATCAAATGTCTTTATACTTTAATATAAAAAACGACTGTATATATGCAGTTTGTGTTCATACTTCGTACTATATATTTAATAGTATTGAAAGTTTATGAAATAATACAAGGGCAAACGGTTCATTTATCTTGAAATGTAACAAGTTTTTTTTTTGAGAAAAGTATCAGTCATTTACCTGGAAAAGTTAATGTTAATTAATACTTTTAATACACGGCATGTATCGAATATCTCAGAATATATTAGTTTTAGTACGAAATTTGTAACGCTAGCAAATATAGACTGCACAAGTACAATTTAGGTATCGGTGTTCTTAGAATCACCATATATCACCGAATAGTCCATTTCCATTTGTTCTTCCATCTTTCTATAATTAAGATAGCTAAGAAATAAAAAGAAACAGCGAGCTAAAATTTTTGTGTTGTATTCTAGACCAAAACTTAACAACAAGTCCGTGACTGAGCAGAATGGGTCCATTGGATCCTATAAAGACTAAAACAAAAAACTTTTTTGTAAAATGTAGATTAGTAAAATTAGATTTTCCACAATTTTAGTTGAAACTAAGCAAATAAATACATATATAATTACAATAATATTATAATTATATATGTATTCATAGCAGTATAGATTAGATAATTAGACTAACTACTTTGTGAATGCCAATGATTTAGTTCAATGATTTTGAAAGTTTGACACTCAACCGATATCAAGTATCTATACAATAGGCTTCGTTAGTTGTTATCTTCACTTGTTAGTTTATAGTATATGTTCTACAATTACATTAACAGAATAAAATCTATTTGTTTCCTGTTGACATTGAAATTGAAAATTAAAAAGAAATAAAGTGAAGATAACTAATAGAACTAATTTTTTAGATAATCAACATGTGGTTGAGTTTGGTGACTAATGCCCGAACTATTTTTTCTATACTTAGCTCAAACAGTTAAAAAGTTATATAATTTAATAACATATATTATTATTTAAATATAAGCTGCGATTGTGGCAAATCTAAAGAATTTACGAAAAAATATTTGATACCAAAGTTGTATATTTAAAAAAAAAAAATACATTTTTATCTTTTTCTTTCACAGTTTAAAAGTTGTAGAACTTGACAATTTTGAACTTCTAAAATACGCTACCAAAATTTTAGCTCCTTTTTTATTATATTAAGCTATCTTGATGCCGGACAGGCTGACGTACAGCCGAATATCGACTAATACGTGCTTATAGTCTAATACTTTTAGCAATGTTTTATTTGTGCGGTCAATAATTTCCATCCTTACAAACTTCAGACTAAAAATAATATACTCTGACGTCGTGTTTCTTAGTTTTCAGTTTCCACTTTAGTCAGTATTTCTACTAATACATTAAGTAGTAGTGCTAATCTATTGTTGTTTTAACTGCATTGTTCATATAATCTTCATAATCTCAAAAAACTGAGGTTTGTACTTTAAAAGCGTCCGTATTTAAATAGTTCTTCCCAGCGACTGTGAATACCAAAATTTATGTCTAATATCGTATTAAAAATAGTTTTAAATACTTAACTAAACAATATCATTCGACTTTCATAGTTTTTAAACTCCCTATACACATTATTATCTATTATATAGTTTTCATTTTTTACCCTTTAATTATTATACAAGTGATTGATGTATTCTGACGACTGTTTGTTCGAATCACTTAATGCTTAATTCACTGTTAAGTGAATACTGGCATGCTGTATACAGGATACTATTACGTTTATAATCACATGTTTTTGTTAACATTTAATATCAATGCAAAGCGATTTAAAGCTAAAATCATGATCAAGCTAGGCTTGCTGCTTTGGTCAAACATTGAGTTGTATGCTATTAAAATATTGTATGTATTTATTATAAATAAGTATTTATTTATTATTAATTAAATTTGAAATGTTGAAAACATGTTATGTATAATTGGAGATGATGTCTTTTATTCCGTTTAATAATAAAAATAATTGAAGGGAGAAGTTTTTCATATACGTTAATAGACTTTAAAATAGACCTCACAAATAATTTTTTATCGATACAAAATTATATTTTATGTTACGTATTTTTGAAGAATATGTAGAAAAGTACATGGGACGGTGTGCAAACCGTCACCAAATAATTTGATCTAAGAAATTGGGGCAAAAAATCGAAATTTATTTGTATATGAAAGTTGGATCAATTTCGTTTAAAGTGAGTATAAAGCTCTTATCCTTATATTAAGACAGACGATTTCGGTTAATTCATTTCAAGCTTTTGAAGAATTAAATAGACGATGTTTGCTATCTGGTGAGTCAGTTGAGGTATATGCATCTCATCTGAAGAAGCTTGCCAGGTTTGTTGATATGAAGGTATTGGATGAATCGATTAAATGTGTCATGTCGCAATGTCTATCAGATGACGTTCGACAGCAAATAAAGGTACCCTAGTGATGTCCAGATGGAAGGAAATGTTTTTTATTTCTGCGGACAGTTGCTAGGACATTTTTCAGTTGCAGGATGGCTTCGACCTGAACACGGTGATGTGATGCTAGGAGTTTGGATGTGGAAGTGTTTCGAAATTAGAGGGCATGCGGTGGAAGATGCTTCCTGGCTGAATAAAAACCATACACGATAAATATCACCATAGAATAGATTACACATTATGTAGTGAAACTTTGTAATCCTCAAGACAATTTTTAAAAGAAGAAGTAGCAGAGTTTGCATGGAGTTATAATCTTTTTATTTATCCAAGTATGAAACGACTGCTAATCTTTTGGTCCTTCATTTCGAACTTGGAAATTTGAAAGTTAAATAGAAATGACATAGATATATGTTATGTGACACACTATAAGTAAAGAAATCAAGTAGTTGTGGGAGATTTAAGTGTTGGAGAACAGTTTCATGTAAAGCCAAACCAAGCTAAGTTTACGATTAGAGGGACAACGTGAGTCAAAGCCCCGTTGACTGTAGTAGATCAACTCCATCGTCTTATTGCTGATATTCGACATAGAAGTTCCGAGAAAAATATTTTGGAGCCGATTGTGCCAGACTGCAGCGTGGAAATAGGTCTTAATCTGCCAGAAACTCAACTTAGATCAGAGGCAATGATGAGGTTACCGCACACAGGCTTCAAGATTACTAGTTGGAAGTACCTATGAAATGAAGTTATGTTTGGCGTTAGATGAATTAATATTTATTTTTTTTTTTTGCATTTGGCGTTTGAAAAATATAAAACAGATTTTATTTTCGTGTAATTTATTATTTAAAATAACTATATTTTTACGCCATAAAAACTAAAAAACTAATTAACCACTATGATCCCCACTAAGTTTATAAGTTTTGGTGTTAATACTTAGTTAATGGATTTATTAACAAAAGGTAAGGATATGAATAATTACATAATCAAAACATTAATAATTATGTGTGAACTTTTTTTAAAATAAATAATAGCGTAGTCCACGTAAGTGGTTTAAAAAATGTTATGTCTTCTTTAATTATCTTGAAATAAAATAAAAAGTGTACCACATTTAAACTTTGAAGATCACTCTCATTATCGACCACTTAACGAACTATAAAAACAAATTAAAAAAATTTTTTCTTGGTAAATGTGGCGCTAATGACGACAGATGTTATATATATAACCTTTTTTTTAAAGTGCAATTACATTTAATTTCGTGACAATTTTTTTTAAATTAAAATGCATAAACATGAACAGACGCTGTGAAATGTTGAATAATTGTTTAATTTTCGGAGAGAAAAAATTATGAATATTAGGCTTTTTTTATCGTATTAAAAACCGGATAATAAGAGTGACACTTAAAGGAATTGTTAAACTATTTTATATGATTTCAACAAATTCTCCAAATGCATTTGTTTGATACAAGTTATTAATTAGTTGAATGTATTGAAACATACATTGTACAGAGAGATTCTAAAAGTTTGATATAACTTATTGAAAAAGCAAAATTAATTAATTTCTTAAATATATTTTCTCAATGGTTGCAATATTTTTCGTAATTGTAAGTTGAGAATAGCATACGCTTGTATCGTTGGAAGTTCGTATCAGCGATTAGTATTTAAAAGTGTTTTTATAAAATTTACTCTAGGTATTAATTAATATTTAAGTACAAATAAAAAATAAAATAAACACTGTAAAGAATCTAAAATTATCAGTGAATTTCCAGAAAAGTGTTTTAACCTGTTTGAAATTAATGCAATCTAGCTTATACAAAATAAAAGTTTTAACATTTAACCTTTTTTAAAGTAAAATGATGCAATTTTGCCGATAAGAGCGTTGGTAGTTTTATTATTAGTAGAAATAAAAATAGTGTTTTGCCTCATATTCATAAGTATGCCATTAACATTCAAAAATTAATTTTAAAACATACGACATTTAAAGATTTATGAATGCCCTCTGTCCTTGATTTGTTATTTGAAAAACTGTTTGATTCTAATTGATGATTTTTTGTCATCTTTCATATTACTTGATAGTATTTTATCGCAAAGAACATTTCGTGAATTTGTTAATCATGTAGTAATTTTACGTATTTTTGATTTCTTGATTATTTCGTTTAATTATACGCAATTATTTTACGCAAAATTAAAAATACATTTACAAATGGTAGTTTTTAAATATAACTCAACAAATAACAAAAATTTAAATTGGATTAATTTTTCTTGGTCAGTTTTATATTATAATTTTATGCGATCTCAAAATACATTTGTAGGTGCAAAATGTCGTTTCTAATAAATTCAAAATCATTATTACACTGATTTTCAATTAGTGGAGTAGTGAAATACCTTGCACATTATATTGAGACTCAACTTAGATTGAACCGCTATCAACAGTCACCCTTAGGATGAGAGACAATATTTTTTCCCTAAGGTAACTAACTAGCCGCGTATTACTTCAGCCACTGGTTTATAGTTAGTGAGTGAGAGCATCGTTTACATACATCCATATGTCATTAAATTAGTTGATTTTGTTGTTTTGTGTATTGGATTTATAATGAAAATATCGATTTTGATCAAAGGTACCAACAAAAAAAACCAGTCCTTGCAGTCCTTGCAAGTATACATATGTTTCCACTTAAAGTCCGGTAAATATTGTTACTGATAAACAATTTTTAATTTGCATATGAGTTTAAACTGAATTTTCTGTAAATTCATTCAGAATAGCAGCTCATGAATAAAACACGGAATCTCACTGACTATTTTCATTATCCAAAATGGTCGCCTGCCAATACTTAATCTCAACCACACGTCTCAAAATTGCGCCTAAACATACAAAGTTTTTAGATTTATATTGGGTATTCACGTTAAAGCCGCGGGATACTGCTAGTTTTCTAAGATCACCAATAGAGCTAACAGTATCTTAATACAGCATGATTAAGATGTTACAATCATACACATAAGTTAGTATTTATTTATTAATAAAATATTTTTGCCGGCGTCAAAAGACATACCATATTACAATTTTATATTTATTCCATTTTTGTTATAATACCTTGTTCGTTTGTCCATGTTTGTTTGTTATTGTTGCTGTTTGTTTATTATTGATTTATTGTTTGTTTATAAATTTGCTTTTATATTTAAATGAAGAAACAATAGAATTTGTGTTTGTTTGTGTATAAGTTAAGAAATATTATTTATTATTACTATAGGTGAATTCCGTTGAAATACGAACATAGGATACGAATACAGGATGCATTAATTATTGAACACAAGGCAAATAAATAGGTAGTTTAATATCAATAAAAGATTCATTCATTCATTAACCATCAATGTTTGAAGTATTTATAATTATTAATAGCTTTCAAGTACGTTGTTCATACAGCTATGAAGATTGTGTTATACACTAATATTGAGGGTAGTTAACTCATTCCAGATAATGTAATAAACAAAAGGTGTTAGTTTTTAAGAAAAGTTATTTGTTTCTTTGCTAGTGCCTTCAATTTTCTTTCCTAGTACCTTCGATCTCTTAAGGTTAAAGAATTAGATCCACGGGATTTTCCAGAACGGTTTCTTGGATTTATTTTTTGAGTTCTTTTTACTTCCGATATGTATCGGTATCGATATCGGAAATATTTCAGATACTTCAATTCAAACCTTTCGATATTTTTTTTCATATAAAAAAACTGGACGTTTTAGCACTTCCCGAACAATTTTCGCTTCGTGTCCATGGCTCTGTCGGTCGGCTCACTCATTTAGACGAAAAAGCATAGCTCCAAAACTATTAAACAAATACTAATGAATTTGTGGAAAGACAATCAAGACCTTCTTCAGAATCATTTTAGAAACATCTTACCTATCCATTATTCTTCTGCGAATATTGCGCTCGGAAGTTATCTCTTTTTTTCACTTAAATGCCAATATTTCATAAACTTTATCGAATTTTGATTTAATTCATGTAATTTTACATGAATAGCCTAGGTGTAGGCTTATACATAAGATTTTTGAATAGTTCTCAAATCGATTTTTCTATAACATCGTTATTAAAGAAAAAAATAAAAAAACAGAAAAATAAGGTCAGCTTACTATCCAAGAGAAATTTTTTATGATACAAATGTGGAAGAAATATTATGTCTAAATTCTATCCACTCTGGAAATATAGCTATATAAGGAAATATATTTGATAATGGATGTTTTCATATAAATGCCGATAAATCGTGAACCATTTATCCGATTTTAATGTAAATTTTATATGCACATGCATGGTGTAGTTTTACATCAGTTATTAGAATTTTGTTAGAATATTAAAAAATCTGGATATTAAAAAATTAATATAAATGATATTAATTTAACAGAAAATCCAATAAAATGAAGCAAATGCCTTGATACAAAAAATTATATATGACTGAAATGTAGAAAATCAATTTTTTTCATAACTTATTCAAATTGCAACTGATTCGTTGAAGATGTACCGGACATGTAGCTATTCCAAAGAGTATATTCATGCATTATGAGAAACTCCTGAAATAGGATAGTAGAAAAATGAAAATGGATCGTTTTGTTGTTTATATTTTAACTTCTAAATACCTTCAAGAAATTTAAGGATATATTTATTATATTTACTGAGTAAATGCATAGTAAAATAAAAAAAATTAATACCTTAGTATTTTAATATCATAGAACAAAATGTACTCTTCCTGCGGGTGTGCCACATGAGTAAAGATTTCATAAAAACCCAATGCAAATTTTTCTTCCCTCCTCACAATAGTGTAGTGATCAACAGATATGCGAAATTGTAACAAACTCTATTTCGGGTTAATGATGAGTACTTTTTCTTTAGTAAATAAAGCGATGACATTGATTTGGGATTTCATATGGGATATATAATCTAGAAGTAATGGTACATTGTACATTCAACGTTATTATATTATTACTATTATACAATATTATTTCAGTATATGCTAGCCTAGCCAGACTCTGAAGTTGTTAGCGTAGAGTTAACGTTCTTTCTTCTTCTTTACTCGTAGAGGTAACGTAATAATTAAGACAATATAGTATATGAATAGTATATTATTACTATTTACATTCAAACACTATTATAATTTTATAAAATTGAATTATTACTAAGAATATATTTATAAATATTATTTAAAACGACCAATAATTATTATCATATAATAATGCAAGATGATTCAATATTTTCCTTCGTAGCGTATCTGGGAAAATCAACATAACAACCTATGCCTGGTATTCGATTCGGAAAGAGCGGAACGACTAATTTATAAGATTTAATGGATTAATTATTGTGTGGAACAAAAACGATCGACCTAATATAACCACCAACACAGTAAAAAAAATGTAAAACAAATATTATAATGAATAAATTATTCTAATAAATTTCGATTTTTTAGCCCAGTGTCCTAGATCAAATTATTTTGTATTTTTATAAATACGTATTTCGACTACAAAGTAGTCATCATCAATATGAATTAGCTAGTTGTAATGATTTTCTGAGGAGATGTTACTCGTTGCTAATTTGGTGACGGTTTGCACGGAGAAATTTGACATTTACAAAAAAATAAATAATAATAATAATAATAATAGAGCATCGTCTAAAATGAAAACTATTTTAATGCTATAAATATCATGTACTTTTGCATTAAATAAATCATATTAATTTATGTACACATCTGAGATTTTGCAGCCTACAACAATATGTGTAAATAGAATTATTATTACACAAATATTAATATTATTACAAAACTGATATCTTATTGAATTTTACTATCAGGAGCCAAAAACATGTGTAATATAAAAATTAATTTTAATTATTCATTTTTTTAGTTCCAAAAAAGGTGGATTTCTATCGAATCGTAAGTAGAGCTTCTCTGCATATTATAATGATTCGATCAGTAATTAATTAACAGTATTCTTGTGTGAATTCGAATACAATGTATATAGAAATTGGCTGACGGAAGAGACTGACCGTTTTATTTAAAAATTATTCATTATTCTTTTTTCATGATCTTTGTTTGTATTTTTAGCTGTTTACAATTACAATTTTTTTAAATACAATTATATATTATCTAACCAGGTCAAATTTAGAGCTTAATTAACTGAGTTAGAGCTTATACGATCTTACTCTTAATTGATTTTGTTTGAGATGTTAACACTGAACTAGACGCTTTGATTCCTCAAATCCGTAAACTTAATAACCGAAATCGTTCGTCCGATTTTAAATTCGCTAATATTTAGAATAAGCTTTCAGGGTATACATATACCGTTTTTGTTGATTTTGAATAGAATAATGTTATTAATGGTATTTGTTTTATTTTTAAAAATTGAAAATTCATTTAATTTTAATAACAACATAAAATAATACTTAACCTAATACCTGGAGCAAAAACTCCCTATACCCCTGTACCCCTTTTTACGTAAATTGGACGTATACAGGAGTATTAAATTTGGCACACTTACAGTTTATATAGAGAAGGACTAGAGACCGCTAATATATATTTTTAATTATGCATTAAAAGTACATAAATTCAATAAAAAAGGAATTACACACATTATCACACATATATAAGAGGTGTGGCTTATATTACACAATCTAGCATACACACACATTAATACTCTTTTGTTTAAAGGCACGCAATTATACTGTTTTGTTTAAAGGTAGTCAGATTCACTTTTGATTGATTCTAGTCTATTTTCGACCGTTGTGACGGGACTATAGAATTATATAATTTTTTCTATTACGATTGTGCAATTGTTTTAAATACTGTGACATCCTTGATAATATCAGTAAATAAGTGTCAATACTAATTATTGTAATCCTTGTATCAAACAGTATTCTTATCAATGAAAAGAATTGACAAATCCTTATTATTTATGATGCCTAAAGTTACTCAAGAGGTGATGCATCCGTTGTATTAAAGAACTTCTTATAGGTCTCTCTTGTATAATACTTTGGACCTAAACATCATATAAATGAATTAAATATTCTTCCAGAAATCGTACCGCGATTTGAGATGTGATCTGAGACAGAATTAATACTTAAACCGTAATAACTATCCTATACCGTATTCAATCAATTTCATAGAACTTCGATCGAAATAACTACAAGCTATTCGTGCGTTTGGATGAAATAGATTCTTAGAAACGTATATGACCAGCATAATCTGCAAAGTCTGATATATTGTTGTCTTTTTTATGAACAGTAGAGTACATATTATCATACTTATTTACATTTAGTTAATAATGATGTTCTATTATATTCACAAATTCATAATTCATCAGTATTATTCATAAAACTAAAGTATTTCTGTGTATAATAATACAAATACTTATCATTTAAATGGCGATGGCTAATATTATGTTTAAATAATATACTGATTGTATGTTTAAAGATTAGCCACATGGATTTGTATAATGTGGGATGTAGAACTTTCATAAAATTAACACTAACAAAATAAACACTATTTTGTTTATCTTACTTTGAATAATATTTTTAATTAATACTCTAAGTGAAGATTAAACTATAAAATTATTTTAGTACGCTCATAACAACCTGTGTTCGAACTGTGGTTGAATACATTGATTTTTTTTCTACATTTGATATTATCTAAACATCAAAGTTTAGTTCTACACTGTCATGTCGCTCGGGATAGAAAAACCAAGATTTCTACATCTTAAAAAAAGAAAAGAAAAAAAAAGTCCCATATAAGGTCGTGAATAAGGATATCTAAATTAAAGCATAAATGAAAATGAGACTTTCTGTCACAAGAACGGTTAAATAGACTGTGGTATTAAATACATATTGCTTGCTAATGAAAGGTAAGTAACCATTAGCGAAGGTAGGTAATACTCTTTCAAAATTGGCTGCATTGCTGGTAAAAGATAAAAGGCAAAATTTCTCAAGTGAAACATACCAGCGTATTTATTATTCTATAATCAAATTTATCAAAAATTTCTATTTTTCTACTCATACATTTTTTTGCCAAGACCAAAATGTAATTTAGATATGAAGATCTTATTAACTGTTTAGAAAAAATGAAATAGCCGGCGACAAGTTACATAAACAAAAGTTATTGTCCCATACCAGTTTAATAGAACTACAAGGAGTTTTAAATTTCACAAATTTCTCTTGTAACGGCCGTTTGCATTACATTAAAATCTGTTTACCGAAAAGTAAATAAATATATAAAAATTATATCAATCACAAGTTGAAATAATTTAATATTTATTATACTCGACATATATACAATCTGTCACAGTACATTAGATTTAGTCTGAAATTTGTAACGCTAGCAAATATTGATTAAAGATTAAGAAAATTTTGGTATGGGTGTTCAAAGAATCACCTTACTAGTTCATTTCCTTTTGTCAATAATCAAGAAAAAAAAAACAAAAACGATCAAAGCGAGCATGCAATTTTAATAGCAGTTTAAGTTCGTGAGTGATTAATAGGTCCATTGGATCTGCTGAATCCATAACTTTACTCTTAAACCACAAAAGATAGCAATAAAAATTTAAATACAAAAAATGTTTGATTTTAGCAATAAACAACTTTTGATCGAACCATACTTTCATAAACTGTTTCGCACCAATTTTTGCTAATTAACACATCCGTAACTATAATACATATTATTATTATTATTAACTGTATTGACTGTATCTTTAGAGTATTTAATGAATTGAAACCATTGAAAATAGTTCAAATATTGATACTGAGCCATGTGTAAAGCATCTAAACAATTAACTCCGTTAGTTATTTTTAATAGATCACTTTTTAATAGATTCATTTGTAATAATTTATAATGATTAAGTTATATGTTTTTGTTAATGTAACAGTTCAATCTTCAGTGCAACTAATTAGACAAATAGAAAATGATATCAAAATTGAAAATTTTAATAATTAGTAAAATAGTTTTTTTTTATTAGACATGTAGTCAAGACTTTACAGAATGTGCTGTATGTTTAAGTTATACTGACTGTATATGTAATATTGTAATTATCATTATTTTAAAACAAAACCTTTTAAATTTAAATAATCATTCTTACATATAATTATTTATTATTTAAATTATGTGTAAAATGATTTATACATTGTATTTTAAGTCATAAATTCTTTTTATTCCATTCTGAAATTTCGTTTAGTATTTTATAATGAATAAATAAATTTTACTGCATTAAGCGTGTTTCAATGTATTCGATCAGAAAATCAACTTCAATAATGAACAATACAAAATTCTTACTTGCAAACAAAACAAAAGTTGCAAAAAGTTCCAACTTAAGAAATTCGGAGCCTTTAACTCAAAATTTTCTCATTATTAGTTAAAAAATTATCAGAATAATGATAAGATTTTTAAATGCTTTTGGGCCTTGAAATAATGAAGATATTGGATATTTATTTCTTCATATTAATTGACATGAAGATTGTTAATTATTTCGTAATTAAAACAATTGTAATGTTCAAATGTAAAAAATTTCTGTATAAAGTAGACAATATAGAAATCAAATTTTTAAAAATGGTGTTTTGTATTAAATTGTAAAAGTACAACAATAAAAACATCTATTTTATTATTTAATTTTTTGATTATAAATTTTATCCATACCGTGCATAGTACGTGGAAGGAACTTTGTAGTCGATTGATGTGCTACGAGAAGCTAATATTTGTAACTAAACATTCGTATGCTAGAAAATATTAATATTTGTTCAATTGTTTTTACGTAAATTATATAGCAAATGCCAAACATATAATAATTGTATCTTCATAAAATATGGCATTTAATTGTACTTTTTGGGTTGAAAATTGTAAGATGATTGAAAAAATTTCCTTTGATAAATCATATACTATTCATAGACTTATATATCATGTGATTTCTTAGCTAGTATTTCGTAATACATTTTATTCGAAATGTTACAGATTAAACTCCTGAAAAACTCTACAAGTAGATGAAGAAATATTGATTTAAAAAATATTTTATTTCAATAAAATTTTAATTACATTTTATTCATTTATAGAATGAAAAATAAAGTAATCGCATTTCTTAATGATTCCTATGACAGTTAAATATTAGATTAAGAATAATATTTTATGTTTATCTAATTTCCTACTTTATAATCTTTTTCACAAATGTTGCACTTAGAAGTACGTGAAATTGTAAGCTATACGATATTAAAAAAGAAAATATCAATTATTAAATTAGTTTTTGCCAAAATTTTCCTTCCCTATTCAGTATATTAAAAATTTTTTTTAATTACTTCACTCAATACAATTTGATTTGACAGTATATAAGATTTAGTTCAAAGTTTTTAACGATTAGAAATATTAAACTGAAATATTTATATCGTATTCTAAACCTAAAACATGCAAAATTTTAAATATAAATTTAACATAACAGAAACAAAAAACATAACAAAAAAATCTTTTCTTTCCAATTTCAGGTTAAATAGTACTAATTAACACATTAATTATAATAAGGTTCTATATTATTACAGAATGTGTACTATGATTAATATGATAATAGTTATAATACTTAATTGTATTTAATTATTGTCAATAGTTAATAGTACAAACATTGACACTCAACCGTCGGGTATTTAAGCAATCATGGTAAAATTTTTACTGAAGTTTCCCAGAACATTAGCAATCAAAGGGTACCAGATTGTAACTAGAAATACAAGAAACAGTGTCGGTCAAATGTTGATAGGAATATCTAGGAATATCTTTTTATAAAATAATAATGAACACTTCTATTTTTGACTTAAAATTTTTTTAAAACTTGCGAGTACACTTTCCACTTATAAAGTCATTATTCAGAGATGAATGAGTATCATTTTATTTTGAAAATATATAGGGAAATTAGGTAAGTTGTAAATTTTTGACTGACCAACATAAGCGGGATTGTATTCCAAGCATGATAGTAGACACCGTTTTTATTCAGGTTAGGGGTTATTACTTTGGCACAAAAAATGTGTTTCAAAAAATTTAGATAAAAAATCAGTGTATAAAACATAAGTTATAGAATTGGCGAAGGTGATATGGTTATAAATGGTACCGATATAAGCAAAATTATAGAATCAATACTTATTTATGTAAATTAATTTTATTGCCAAAGACAAAACACCAAAAGAAATGGATCCTAAATAAAAGTGGTGCCTATAGATTACCATTCCCGCAGTGTATTGCTGCTTATGTTGATCAGTCAAGTAAATAATTTTGAATCAGGTACAAAGAGCACATAAAGAGCCATAAAACTTCTTCCAACTATTCCATTCATCTTACCAATATAGGTCATAAAATTGATTTTGAATACAAGCCGTAGGCGTTATATATTTCCAACAAAACAAAAAATTAAATTTGCTAGAAGCACAAGAAATAAAATAAATAAAAACTTTAAAATTTTAAATAATCAAATAGATTTTAATAATTGCTCTTTATTAAATTTGAAATTATACATATCGAAAAATATTTATCAACTCCAACCACAGTTTCTTCATTCAAATTAATCTTACTGACTTGTTCTATTTATTTTCCAAGCAAAAGAATAATTATTTTTTAGTTAATAATAACTTTATACGTCGAAAGTGGACTGATAATTAAAAAACAAAATTACAGCAAAAACTAGATAAAATTCAATATTAAATTGAAGGTGACTAGGTGACTCATTTAAAAAGAAAGTGATTTTCACAAAGTAGCCTATAACTCCTTTTTCCATATTAAAAACAAGCATTAAAAACTGGGGACATTTATGATAAAAAAAGGATATATGGGTATTTATTCATAATATCTGTTCATAAATATTAAACTTATTCCTATCCTCTTGTACTATTTATAAACTGTTGAGTGCCTAAATTCAATTACATCAAATATTTTTAATAACCAATTATTACTTTCATTTAAAAGTACGTCTGTGTCGGTAACATTCTAACGGTTTCCGTTCATTAAAAGTAAATTATTAATACTTAAGAAACTAAAAATCACTGTTAGCACTTCAGTCATTTTGTCTTCTTAATATAAACACCATTAGCATTTAATTTAACTACAGATGTTTTATCTAATTCTTGATTTAAGCAGCAGTATACTAAGTACCCACTGAGGCACGGACTAAACAATAGAAAATATGTCGGCTGTTTCTTTTTTTATCATTTATTACAAATTCGTTAAAAAATAAATAGAATAATATATGTATGCCCTATTTCCATATGTTGTTTTTATTACTATTTTCTTGATTTCATTCCTCATTGTAGTTAAATAAAATTTCATCAAAAATTTAACAGATGCTGAAAAAGAAAACGGTTACACTAACAATAACTGATACATTTTTCTACAGAAAGTTAAATTTTTTCCAATTTAATCACAATATTCGATCTATACATATGTTTGTATTTTTCACGCTACCAATCATTGTCCATGTAATTTCATCGGTTAGCATTATACACAATTAGGAAAAAGGGTTACTTCTTACTTTATCCAGAAATACTTAAAACTAAAAGAATTAACAATAAAATTTTGAAAATATCTACAGCAACCACTACATGGGTTAAAAATTGTAAAGATAATTTTCCTTTTTTTTTTTAAATTGCATGAAGTTTTAAACAACGTAAGATGGATTCAATTCCTTACATGAAGCACACTTCTTTATGTAAGGAGAAACAAGCTGTGGACCTATATTAATTATACATTGTATTTCTTTCAATAGTCGCACACAAATAACTCAAAAAATACTTACTCAAATATTATGAAATTTGGAATACATAATTTTGATAAAAAATGGAAGGCTTTTGGAAGAGATGTTCTCAAAAACAATATTTCGAAGGTAAAAATTAATTTTGATAAAAAACGGACGGCTTTTGGAGGAGTTGTTCTCGAAAACAATATTTCTAAGGTAAAAATCAAAATTCGATTTTATATTTAGAAATGTTTTATTGAAGAAATCCCTTCAACAACTCCATTTTCATGTCAATAATGTGCATACCAAATTTTAAAACATTTAAATAGGTGTTTTTTGAGATATATGTACGCGAATGTTGAAAGATTTTACATAATAGAAGGTGCTTCCGTATTATGCTTTAATCCTCCATAATACACGTTATGTTAAGAAAAATTTTAAGGACTTTTTCAATATTTATTCTATCAATCAAGTAATTTGCTGCTAATACAATAGAAATGCTAAAAATAAATAAATCTACTCTAATAAGAAACGATATTGAATGCAATTTAGTCTTAAATAACTTGAATTTTAGATTTAATGGGCCGTTTGAATGCGAGTCTTTGCGTCATTACACCAGAGGAATTAAATAAACTGAAGGAAATTTCGAATACTAACCGACCCCGTTTCGGTATAAACGACTCTGTGATGATGTAGTTTTTGGAATTCTAACTCAAAATATGCCCTAAAATATTAAAGACTGTTTTTCGAAATATGAGAACATTTTATCCAGTTTTGGGATTTTTTTTCGGTTTTCCAATTTTCCAAGAGAACATCTTTTTAATTTGGTCCTTTTAATTTTGGTCCTTTTGCTCCGCAAATTTTTCGTGGAAAAGATGTTCCCGATCGGTTTGTACTTTAACTTTGTACTTAATTTTCTAAATTTGATTGGATTCAATTTTTGCGTTTAATAGATGAAATATACATTTTGAGTTGAAAATAATATAGACCAAAATTGAAGAACAAACAAATTTCTTAAATAATCTATTACTTGTTACTGAAAAATGTATTCAAAATTTGATGTTGAAACGAAAGAAAATTGGAAAATATTGATAAATTACAAATCAATCCGAAACTTTTTCGACTAAAAGTTTACCATGACCATATTCAAAAAAGCACCGTTTTCTTGAATAATTTAAAAAAGCGAAAAAGGGGCCATAATTGGCCAAGAACTCCTATTTGCAAAAACACCGTTGTAATGTTATGAAAAAAGTGAGCAAGTGAAAAATATGTTTAATTAACTTTGTTTTCTACAAGAAGAGATTCAGAAAAAAAAAGGGAAACTTTGTTTTACAATTACAAAGAATTCAAACTTATATAATATGTGAAAAAACAATTTTCTGCTCAAAAATTCGCTGAAAATGTCTAATTTATATCCAAGTGGTAAGAATAACTGATAATTAAGATAATAATACATTATTTGGATTTAGTACAAATTCAAATTTGGAAGCAATTTTAGCTGCCCCTTTTAAGTTATTTAAAACACTGTTAAAAATGTTACTTTAACTCGAGTTGATTTTTGACAGTTTTTAAGTTTAAGTTTCAAAACTTTAATTTGCTAGAAATTTTATTATTTGCATATTTGAATCTTGCCACGTTGTAGCGTTCTGATCAATGCAATAAGTTTTCAAATGTATTTTTGTAACTAGGAATTGCATGTAATTGTTATCTTTCCATGTTTGCGTTATTATTATTTTTTGGTAATGTCATGTTAAGAATTTTTGTTAAATATACAAAGCTCTTTTTCTTATACGCTCAATGTTATACACTTTTCTTTTAAAATATATAAGGGAAAATTGGTTGATACTTCTCCTTACTCCAATTCCTGAGGCATGTTTTGTAGCCCTATAATAACTAAACTCAGATTCATCCAGCCCCTTATTTATCTTCAGCAGCTGAAAGCATCTCATTCATGTAGAATATCCTAATAACCGTAATCTTCGCAAAACCATTCTATCGTAACTGTTAAAATGATTGTATAATGCGACGGTGGAATCCAGGCCCTGAATATTTACCCTAAGCGGTTAATACGGATTACTGCGTTTAAGTCACTTTTCAACAACTTAAGTCATATAGTGACTACATTAGGGATATTTTATATAACAAAATCTCACAGGTACACTATGCGGTCACCCATCCAAGTACTAACTGTGTATAATGTTTCTTAACTTTGTTGATCGGTTGAGATCAGTAAATAAGTTACGTCAGTGGGGTGTCGTATGACTTATTTCAATAGATTTTTTTTATTTTTATTTGTTTATAGATTAAAACAGATTTCCACTTTCTGTCCCGTTTAAATAATTATAATTTATATGATAAATTTTCCAAAAATTATTGGAAGCTGTAGCGCACATAAGAACAATACATTAGAATATCGTATTGGTGACGTCATAGTACCGTACGTCTTGCTTATTCATATCTTTCTTACTTTTAAAGATTAAAAAAAAAAAAATTAAAGGCTCATCAATTAAAGTAGTAAAAAATGTATGTAACTACTCTATTCTTTATTAATGCAATCAAAGTGGGTGCGGTATAAAATTTGTTTGACATCAAAACTAAGAATTAATTCAAAGTAATACATATACAAATAATATATAAAATATACAAATTTTTTACTATAAACCTAAATCAACTTATTTTTTCGCTTAGAATTGTTAATTTTTTACCGAAAGTATCATTACCCAAAGTAGACAAAAATCCTGAGCGTTTTGCCCAAAACTAAATTAACTATTCAGGAGAAATAAATAGGTTTTGGAGTTAAGCAAAAACAAATAATATCTTTTAGTGTAAAAATATAAAAATAAAAATAAAATAAATACAGTTCGTTTTGTAAAATAAATATATAATTTGCATTTGGCCAATTAGTAACAATGTTAATTTATAATTCAAACAAGTTGAAAATCTGCCTACATGTTATATCAGTACCAGCTACTGTTCGCTTTTGGTTAATTCAATCTAGTTCAACAATTTCAACATTGGCTCATGGACAATGTCCATCTCATTAATAATTTCAAATATGAGTATACTATGGATTATTAACTAGGGTATTTTTTATGTGAGATCCTAGAGAATAGTAAGCAATATTATAAAGTATCTCCAATACCACCACGGTTTAATATTATAATTATTTGCAGCACGTTTTTGCTTAATAATTTAGGCGATTTTTGAATTTAGTAGAATTATACTCGAAGGCTATTTTCAATAAAAACATTTATCTTTTATCATTAAATTCTAACTTGTAGCTGGACTATGGTTGTTTGCGAGGAAGGATTGGCCAAGAGACTTTCTGAAGCCGCCATCAGTGCTGACCATGGGTCAGTACAGTTGGTAGTAGTAGATAATACCTGGACTAGCAGGACATGGTTTTTGCTGCTATATCTTGTGGTAAAATAAGGAGCCCATCGATCTGTGAGATCCAATAGTCCGATTTACTCAATCATTAATTTAGGTATACATTACAGGTCTTGAATAAATTTTTGCTAGCTATCTTTTTTTCATTTTTGAGAAGTTTTGAAGGCAGAGGAACAGACGTACAATATTTTATAGCGTTACAAACTGTGGACTTAATTTACTATGCTCTAACATGTTTATTTATTTGTCGGATATAAAAATAGTTTTGGAAATAAGCTATAAATATACATCATGCTATGATGTGAAGGCTGTCATATTTTATACATTACGCTTAATAAATCATAGTAATCAGTTTTTCGAGTTTGAAATTCTATTTCCAGTTCGGTACTTAAAAAGTACAATTTCCTTTATACATCATCTTTTTACTTTTCAGAAGCACTGAATTTATCATATTCACACAGCCCGACGTTTACCAATTTCAGCTCAAGTTCAATTATTAACTAAGGGCAATTATATACAGATAACTAACATTTAGCACTATAGCTCGAAATGAGTATTGATATCTACTATTTGCCGTAATTTTTCTAGTCTCTAACATAAATGAAATTGAAATCATTTTTTATATAAAATAATTTTAATGTTGTAGTCTCCCTTTTCTTGTGGGCTTTAAAATTTACACACACGATTTTTGTGGGCTTATGTTCCTCCAATGCATACGTGTACACAAATAATCTAAATCTTTGAGAGTTTATAAATTTTATATAATCCCATATTTATGTTAAAGTTCTTTTAGATAAAAAAACATGCCGTGTATTTCGTGTCTGCTTAGCCTTTCTTATTCTGAAGTCATTGCCCAATTATTACTTTAATTACTGAATTTGAAATCAGTTAATACATTTTTCCTTAATTTTCCTTGATAAAAATTTATTCTTTAAGTGTTCCTGGTTTGCAAAATAAGTTTAAACTCGATTTAATTTTCTTAATAACGGCACATGTTTTTGCCACGTTGTCTACAATCTCTCCCGGATATTTGAATCGAATAACAACTTTCCCCATTAATTTTATGTATATTATTTTCCTTCAAGTTGTCTGACAGCAAATATTTAATCAACTTTCGCTCGTTCTGTCCGATATCGACATTGCTAATATTCAATCTTAGTTGTTATGGTTTCTTTTAGTCTATTATTTAATGATGCATTTTTAGAATTTGATATGACGTTTCTAAAAGTGTGATACCAAGATAGCTATGCGGGATGATGATCTCCTGTTCCATTTATCTTATTTCTTTCCATAGATAGTTTTTTAATTGTCACTCAATTGATAAATAAATCTGGTTAGCTGCACAAATTTCTTACGAAAATTATGTAAAAAGTTCATAATTCAAAAGTACGAGCGAGCATTTTTCGTATAAAAAAAAATGCATATTAAAAATGCATCGTTCTAATATAAATTTTATTTTTGACTGGGCTCACTATAATAAAAAATTCTTATAAAATTGACATTAAACATTACCCATACAAAAACAAAACAATCCAATGTTATTTTTACTTCTACAACCCAATTCCATGTGCGATGTTTTGTTGCTTTGGTTGTTGGATTTGAATTTTAATATAAAATAATAAAATATACAAAATTCAAATACATAACAGAGTACACAATATTATAAAATAATAGATGAATAAAGATAGATAGAATAATAATATATATATATATATATATATATATATATATATATAAGAGCTGAGCTCAGTTAAAACATATGAATACAATTTAATATACATTTATAACAGGATAACTATCTATAAGGAGTCTGGTAGGCTACAACATTTCTAAAAAGACGTCTTCATTTTAATATAGGCCTTTATTTACATAAACCGGCTTCCAATACGTACATATGTGTGTTTGACGACAGGGAGACATACCAAACAAGTTTCATTTGAAATCATACGAAAAATAATTAATACTTTCTTGATTTTGTACATTTTCAAGTTTAATTGAATAAAGACTAATTTTTTGAATGTTTTACGGAAATATTTTGCCAAGTGGTAAGAAGGAAATCATGTAGTTTGCTTTTCTTTAGTTTCTGATTCAGATAAAAAAGGTATGTAAAAATAAGGTGGTAGAATATAATCAGTGTACATTTACGTAAAAAGGCGTCGAATTTAATTGGCTCGACGTTAATAAGGATATTCATTTTCGAGATAATCGAAACCAAAAATTCTCAACGCATATACGTACAAGCATACATATATATCCTCTTCAAAACATTGCAACTCAAATTTAACCACTTCACGCACAAATTCAGTTTCTTAAATTGAATATTTTCAAAAAATTGCATAAATGTTTATCATGGCATAAACGGAAAGATATTGGAAAATATAAAATTTATATTGCCGATTTGAAATACAATCGACTGCCGAAGAGCTTGTCGCTCAACAAGGGTATTATGAGTGAAACAAATATATTATCCATATAATCCAACTATTCTGTATGCTTAAATAAAACATAATACGATATTATTTTGTTTTAAAGTTATTATTATCAACGACAGCGTATTTTTATACTCGACATTATAAAAAGTTAGAATATATAAGAAGTTTGAAACACTAGAAAATACTGACCGCACAAACAAAATTCTGATATAAGTGTTCATAGAATCACCTAATTAGTCCATTTCTTCATGTCGGTCCGTCTGTCTGTCTGCCTGTCGGGTCCGTCATCCAGTTAACTCAATAACGGAAAGAGATATCGAGTGGAAACTCCGGTTACGTATTTAAGACATTATTAAAGATTTGAAAACAGAAAAGTGTGTTTTTTAAACCAAACAAATTTTGTTTCATACAGTTTTTCGTAAAATGCTTAAATTCGGCAGAATTTTAGCTCAAATTTGGCTAATAATCATATAATATGTATTCAATTCACATGATTGTAACTTATATATTTAAAGCTGTATAGACTGAATATATATCGAGTATCTAAGCAATTTACTCTGTTAGTTGTTATACTAACTTGTTTCATTTTTTATGCGTCATTTCAATTAAATAGTTTAATAGAAGGTTATCAATTCATGTGCAAATATCTATCATTTCTACTGCTGCAATTTTTAATTAAAAAATTGTCAATAATATCGAAGTTATTTTTTATATTTAATAATAATGTCGTCCATTCTTCGTTCCTCGTTATACGCGTCTGGTACAGAGATCACTCACACCATTCCTTTCAATATTTATTTATTAAACTTTTTTGGTAGAGAACTATTTCGACACATGCCTGGAGTTATGAGTGGAAAAGTGCAGATAAACTCTACATGCTTAGCCTGCTATTCCGTACATATCCATGATCCGAAAGTCTAATCTTTGCCTCTACGTTAATTACAATTGAAAAACTGTCGCTTCTGGGATTCAAATCCATTGTATTCCAATCAAAGAACTTTAGCTGTATCAACTAGAATTTCTTGAAAAAATTTCAAATTCGCTGCTCGTTTTATTAGTAATGGTGTAAACAAGTGAATAATTCAATATGTAAAACTGCGTTGATATTTAGTAAAGTTATGTACGGTGTTTTTTATCCACTAGAATAATTGCGACATATTTTCGGTTTCACTCTGTATTTCTATCTACCTATGTTATATACTCATAGAAATTGCTGTACCTACATGTTTTTGCAGCTACGT
Organism: Chrysopa pallens; assembly: GCA_020423425.1. Lineage (NCBI taxonomy): Eukaryota > Metazoa > Arthropoda > Insecta > Neuroptera > Chrysopidae > Chrysopa > Chrysopa pallens. The sequence goes on along the minus strand of CM035591.1, from coordinate 36,030,381 downwards.
TTTATCTTTCTATAAGTCACGTAAAATATGCCATGCCCAATAAATGCCCATGAAATAATTTTCATTGGTTACAAACAAAATTATACATAATATGTTTAAGCCGAAACAACTTTTAATGCTGAAATACAATGATGTAACTTTTAGGCTGCAAAAAAAAATCAAATACTACATAATATTAACTCTTCAAACGAAGCTCGTTAATGGAAATATTTGTAGAGCAGTTCTGCTGAGAATATTATCCCATCGATTTCCAATATCGATACGCTTCCGACCACAAAGTTAGCATAAAAATCGAATCGAAAAAATTTTTCACTTATCGTAAATTCAACACTTAAGTTAAATAGATTTAAATAAAAGATTTTAATTTTTAAAAATTCTCCCTCTTCAAGTTACATTTGTTTGGACTTTCAGGTAAAAAAATATAATAGGTTCCATATAAAATAAATACATTTTATATTCAGGTTACATATAAAATATAATGTATAGAATATAATTGATTCCATTTTCATTTTTACTTTATTTTCTTTTTTAATATGTGGTTTAATTTCACTTATCTTGAACACACCAATAAAATTTTCAATGTGGCTTAAATAAACTTAGCTTAAAAAGTTTTCTCGTATATTTTGTATTGTAACTGAAGAAAAACATTTGACTCGACATAAAACACACAAAATACCACATTAACACAAAAATCATAATAATTATTCGTTGCAAAACGATAAATTGTAGATGAAGTGTTGATTTATCGCCAACTGGAGTGAGAATTTCTTAATTTAGATTTTACATTTGTATATGCGGCATCATTTTTTAGTCTATTTTCTCAAAAACTCTGAAATAAGGCCTTCACGCTGTAACAACTTTGCGGTTTTCAGCATTTTTTGAACAATAGTATATGAGAAAATTTTGAGATGTGTGTTTCATTGGAGCAATGAAGCACAAAATATGCGGTGTTGTTTAATAAAATTTCAATTTATTTTCAAGCCGCTGTCAAAAACGGCTGAAAAGTTGAATATGAGGGTATTTATACTAGTATCTAATAACTATAAATAACACTTTTATAATTCGAAAATTTTATAGTTTGAAATTTGATACGGTTTGTTATTTTATAAAATCTGTCTTCTTGCTCCACCAGAGGCTTCGGTTTTAACTCTGTGTATTAATTATTTACTATGTGACTTAAAATGAATTTTCATTTTTCTTAACATCTTCGTTTCGTAACAATTGCGTTTTTTGTTTAAACTGCGTTAGTTTCTTTCATTTAGAGTCCATTTTTTGTTACTTATAAATATCTAAACTAACATTATAAATATTTGTATGGTTTTTTGTATGTTACGAATATACTTAAAAACTACTGGACTGATTTCACCGTTGGGAAGCTACGCTAACCACGGGTGACATAGGCTACTTTTTGTCCCTGTATTCCAACGAGAACGAGAACTACGCAGGTGAAACCGCATGACGACAGCATATTTATAATATATTCTAATGTTATAAAGAGGAAATATTTGTATTTTTGTAAAGAATAAACTTAAAAACTACTGGACAGACTTGAATAATTCTTTCACCGTTGTGAAGCTATACTATCCCCGAAAAATAAAGGCTTTTTGGAAGAAGAAATGCTTTTTGTATTTAGTCGGCTTTTTTATCTCTTATAATCCAACGGCTTATATGAAAGGCTCAATTGACTAATTTAGTAAGGTTATTTTTTAGCAATCTTACTTACAATCATCATGAAAGACACTCAAATTTTTGTCCGTATCCAATTTGATAACAGTTGAGCACAAAGACTTCGAACGAGTAATTATAAAATATTTCTTTAGCCTCTCTTTAGATTGTTAATGTGTAAATAGTACCTCTAATTTTTAATGTGTAAATAGTACCTCTTTTGATTTCTAATCAATTTATTAAGATAAAACAAACTTCAACAAGATTAAAAAATTTTGAAAATAGTTTTATAGTATGCAAAAGAGTATTTTTAACGAAGCCATGAGTAGTTGAGTTATCATCAATTCTTTGAAAAACTTTTTATTTTATTTTTATTTTTTCAAAAAAACAGATTTCTTAATAATAAAGTCACAATGGTCAGCAACCATGTGGATTTACTATAAACACAACACTAATATACAAATCTGAATGTGCTTAATTTTCAATTTACATATTTGAATATATTGTTCAATCGATTGATAAATTTACGTGCGAGAATAATGAGATATTTTTTTGAACATGTTGTGAGTGCAGTGAGTTGCAAAATGCGTGCTAATTCTTTGGTTAAGAATTTTTATTAAAAAAATTTGTATAATTGGTGCACATTTTACTATGTAAAAATATATTAGCTACTGCTAATTTCGTTAAAAGATTGTGTAACATTTAATTGAATAGTGCATTTCATCAACTGTAAAATAAGCGACCCCCTTTTTTAGTATTTTATCTTCAACAAAAAACAGCTGGATCGATTTTGACGAATACTCACTCAGCTTTAAGTAAAATATTAAGGCCTCGAAATAAGCATCGATTTCATTATCGATTTGTTCGCGATATTATCGAAACGAAAGCTAATTACGAACGCATTTTCGCACAAAAGCACACACAGTCACTAAAAATATTGGATTTGGATTTTAGGGACCTTGTAACGTATTTATATGCGAAAATTTTATATTCGCAAAATCATAACTATTACAAAAAATTATTCACAGGAGCCATTTCCGTATCAAGAGCCAGTTGGGAATATTTTAGCATTTAAAGAAATGAAGCAGAGTAAACCACCTTGCAAAAAACTTTATGTTGAGAAAATAGTATTATGCTATTAATCCAGTAAAAAAAATTATTAAAAATACACATACATGTATACTATTAATATTATGTAAAAAGGTAAATTTTATGTAAAGAGGAAAAATGAATTCTTGTTTACAACATGTTTTTAACCACGTAAGTATTCTGAAATTTCATATGAATGCAGAAATTAGTTTGGAAAAAAATAATTTGTGCATCTCCAATCTCCAGTCAACACTATGACAACATACCTCTTCCGAACTTCCGAAAACATCGATTTGTCGTTAAACCAAACTAAATGATTATTTTGAATCTTTCCTATAAATAAAAATCGCTTTAAAATCCAAAACCACAGATTAATTTTTAATTTTTCGCAATATTTGATAAAAATCTATATATAAGTATCTCGCTAACAACGGATTTTTTGAAGAATCGACACTTTTTATTTTTATTTGTCGAATATTTAGCTATATTTGCATTACTTCTACAGCTATACATATTCGTAAATTCTAACGAAAAAAAGTTTCGATGATCTTAACATATTCAGAATTAAATTTTTATAATGTTAAAAACTATATTTGACTTTATTAAATGATTCAATCAACTCTGAATTGTAAGTTTAAATTTATCAATGTTTTAAATTAAAATATACGTATTAGATACATAAGTAAGTCATTATCACCCATTAAGTAATCATGATAATTTATAGTTTTTAACACGATTTTAATAACGAACACAGACGAAGGCTGATATAATAATAATTATTATTCTTCTTTATGATTTTACCTTTACCATAAGAGATAATTAACATTTTGTTAAACATAAACGAGTTTAAAAATAATACACTGCCAATAATGGACATAAGAATTCCTCGTAATATTATACTCACTTGAATCTATTTTCAATACGCTGTTGTGAATATTACTGACTCCATTGATTGACCAAAAACAAACCCTGCAACAGACTCCCAATATTCAACACACACACACACAAAAAGGTAGAAGTTCGAAAAGTGTTATTTCGGAGAAAAATGAAATTATTTTAATTTGTTTTAATATTTTTTATTTTAGGGATATTAAAATAATTACAGAAATTTAATAGGCTCTTTTAATTAAATTTTGATTTACAAATTTTGAAATCTTTTTTATTTAAAAATTTAATACACTTTCAATACAAAATTTCTATATCCAAGATTCTGATAAAAAATATATAATCAAGATTTTAATAAAAGACATTGCAATTCTAAAATAATTAAACACCTAAAAAGTACCTAATTTTAGTACTTACCTTATGTTACTATAGTATAATGTAAGTATTAAAATTAGGTGCTTTTTAGGTGTATTAAGGTGTGGCTTTAATAATTCACTTAAATCAAAATAAGCAAATAAATTATCAATATTATGGCTTTGATACAAAAATAACTATTTATGAATTTTTGATAGTAAAATTGATTTCTAGCAAAAGTTTATAGGTACACCAGGAATTTTGTTATAACTAATTTTGATTTCGAGTTTAATTTCCGAAATTGTACTGTGTGTGTATGTGACAGCGAAATCGTATTGAACACTTTATCCTAGAATCGAATAATATATCACCAAACTTGGTCTAATTACCGATTATATCTATATTAACTATTAATGTACTGTGCGAAGCTTTTGGTTAGAGTCGTACTGTTGGGTTTCCATCTTTCTTTTAGTCATTTTTCAAGAATTGAAATAAGAGGGTAACTCAAATACTTAGCTGCATATATGACAGTACATACTTTAATTCGTTTATTTATTAGTCTTGTATTTAATTTTTCATTATTCACACAAACCAAAACAAAAATTTAAAAAATCCTATATTTAACAGTAAATATTAGTAGAAGAAAGTTCTGTGATGTTCACAAATAAATTTTGATATGAGAAAAAATATTAACAGAATTCTTCGATCAATTAGAAAAATCACTATCGGGGAATTTTTACAAAAGATGAACATAATTTTCAATAGTCACACAGTTCAAAAAAAAATAAGTTCTATAAATAAAAGTCTAAGCGCATAATTTAAAACTTTCAAAAATTGCCTCAAACTCTTCCACACAGCTTTGACCGTTAGATACATCGATGATTTGGGAAAACAATTTTTGTTTTACTTTTCACAGCAATATAAAAAGTATTCATGACTTGAAATTATTTCATTAGCAACATGTTTAATATCAATTTAATAAACATTAAATTAATTACTTATTTTGCTTTCAACAACGTTAAACAAGAATGTGTATAAAGATGTTCGTTTATGCCAAATCCCATGCCTAAAAGAATTTTATAATAAGTTAAACAAAGACGACATGCATTACCATTTTATATAGCTCACTTTGTCTATCTTATACTACCTCCGTATACAGATTATTACAATGACTGTACAAGCAAATTGTATTTTTAATACCCAAATTTAATTTTCACGACTGTTTAGAAACTACTTTCCAGTAAAAGGATGAACTTCACAGGATGTTTCCTCTACTGTAACTTACGAACTTTTAAGATTTTGATGAAATTTGGAACACTAGTAAGACATATTCAGGCAATATACGATTTTTATCTTGATAAGTAATAGGTATAAATATTGAGCCAAATCGACAGCTCAAATAGTACCACTACGGTACTTCATCAATTATCCATAACAAAAGCTTGACGTCGCATGTGTCAACCGTCTGCTTTCGTATTCAATTCGATATAAAATATTATTTTGCCGTCACTGAAAATTATTTAATCTGGAAATGAGAAATACGAATTTCAACACCACTGGTAATAACCAAACTATCGAGAGACATACACAACTGGATGTTGCCGCTAAATCTAAATTCAAAAATTATACTATTCACAAATTTTGAGCTCTGCGAGATGTTTATAAATGTCGACACAATTGAGAAGCAAGAAATACAAGATAGAGCCCAATTGACTTAAAAATTTAAAATATTTACCCAATTAAGAAGCTGTTTTTGAGACTGTTCACTGCTGAACCTTGTATACACAGATGTTGTGTGGTATTTGCATCAGATTTGTTTATTTTTATTTTTTTAATAAGAACTAAATAAAATACTGAACTTATAAAAGATAAATGTTTTAAACACTAAATTTTAATTAACTACTCGATAATTTATTCCCGCCTTGAATTTATAATACCTGTATATCAGTACATACATGCATACATTCATACTAAAAAATAGACCAATAACGACGATAATTAACTTTGTATTAATTAATGTTTAACGTTACTATGGTAACACAATTACACAGAAAAAGTTGTATAGTTTTACTTATTACTACAATTTAAACTTGTGTTGATGTTGGTTCTGCTATTAGTGAATATCTAGTTATATATGAAAATAAATTATTTCTTTTATAGACAAATTATATAAAATAGTACGACGAAATTATCGTTCTTGATTTGAAACGTATAACATTTTACAGATATTAATCTATTTTCCATGTTTATAGGAAAATCATGCTGAAAGGGTTAGATATGCTTACATCCTAGATATGCTCAAAATAAGGTGCTATTTAGGGACTGAAAAATTAAATTAGGTGCTCAAATTTTTAAGAAAATTGAGTCATTAGTGCGAAATAATAACATATTTAATATATAATGCGAGTACCATAATTAGGAGCTTTTATTTTGTGCCATTAATAAATAAATTATATCAAAGTTACCAAAAAAATTCTTCCAGCATAAATCACTAAAGAAAAGTGTCAAGTGATGCATGGATTTTTTTGTTAATTTTGTCGAAAATGATGTATTAAAAACACACAATAAAGAACCTAAAAGGTGCCTACTTTTAATACTACATTTTATTATTATCGTTTTTATTTTAGAATTGGTCTGCCATCGTGATATCAACGCAGCAGTGTATCTTAATGACTCAATTTTTGTAATTAAAAGTTGAAGCACCCCATTTAATTTTGCAGCACCTAAATTTCACCATATTTAAATTCAATTATGACTAATTTGCTAGCTTGTTTAGTATTAGATTCTAACACATGAATAAGCTTAATCGCCAATCATAGTCGCTTATTTTAAAGATTATCTATTTAATGTTTGTTTTGTATAACTTTAGCATTTTTGAGTTTGAAACACAATTTTAATGAACTAAATTTTTGAATTATTAATTTTACGTTTTTACGAAATTTTGTGTTGTAATATCCAATTAGATTTTAAACTTTTAATTTTATTTGTGTGTGTGTGGACTTTTTTAACTTTAGATAGAAGAAATATTAAGAATATATGCATAAATATTTTACATTATCCGAACATTATCTTGGAAAATTATTAAAACTAATACTATATATAACATGAAATTAACAAACAATTTACAACCGGTTAAAAAAAATTAATTTGAAAATAATTATTTGAAATTAAAGTCAATAAAATTCTTCTTTCCAGTAGTGAAAAATAGATTAAAAAATTGTTTAATTATATTAAAATTAAAAAACCATACTTTGTATCACGAGACCTTAACCACGAGCGTTCATGGTTTGACGTCATATAGACAAAAACTTGTACATCTGTCAGTTCAGCCTAAACAGCTATCAAGTATACCTAAATATCATCATTTTTTAATTATTGTATTATATCTAAATTTACATAATTTTGTAAAAATAAATATTATTTTTCGAACAAAGTACCAATTATATTTATAGAATATTAATATTATTATTATTATTTTTTTTTTTTTTTTGTGGCTTTAATAGTAATTGTAGGTTATATTACTATCAATTTTATTTAAAAGAAAAGATAAAGTATTATAAGCTAATTTGAATCTAATAATACGATAATGTTAAATGAGTGCTGGTCGCCCACAACTTGTTTTGTTAACATACCAGTATTACGTCATCAAAAATACTATACAGCGTTTTTGCGGTAATAAAAAACGTTTTAACTTTAATTTCAGTTGTCAAATTATTATTTTTTTTTTTTTTATTTGGTATTTTATTAGGAAATCAACATTTGTAAGTACATTTTTAAATACGCTTTTAAAGTAGAATAGTAGGATAGAATTCCAGTTAGACTTGTTGATGACAAACAATAGCAAAGGCATGAAATTTTATATACACATAATGATTGAGAAAACAAAGACCTATTTCTTTAATTGAATACTAGAAAATTAATTTATATTTTTCTAAAATCATTCTTTTATTTGAGTACTCTTAAAAGAAAAAAATTCATAGTTTTGTATAAAATACAATTTTATATGATATAAAATATAATAGAAAGATTTTCCTGTGGAAATTAATTTTAAGAAAGTTAATAAACTGTTACTTAACATTAATTATGTCAAGATAGATTCTAGTGGCAAATCTGCATTAAAAAATTATTAGGAGTTTGGGCAAGTCGATGATTGTGGTTGCAAAAAGATAAAAAATTGTTATCTATCTGTCCGTCTATCCTCACATCAAACTTAAACGGCTCAATCTACTTTAATGCGGAATTCACCAAAAGGTAGAAAATTACCCAGGTTATTGGCTAAAATTCATTTTAATTCACATAAATACAAATTATAGGCGCGCAAAATACAATTTTAAAAGATAAACAATGTTTATTTTTTAATTTAAATTACTTTTAGTTGAAACATTTATTTTAATAATCATCAATATGAGTAAAATTGAAAAATTTTTAAGATATAGTTTAGCTATTTTACGTGTAATATATAGCTAGCCATGCTAGGAAATTTTCTCGGCTCTGTGGTCTACTAATAAATACTAATGAACTAATGAGATTGATACTAAGAAGAGTAGCATGTTCGTTCCTTTCGTTAATATCAAGTCTACCATTTATGCGTTTTTAATTTCGATTTTTACATTTTATTCTTAAACTGGTAATATAAAAGATATCCACGCAGATTAGACAAAAATTAGATAAGTTATCCGATTTCAAAAGATATTTGAACCATTTTTTGTATGCAAGTTTGACATATTGTCTCACTCGCTTAAAAGGGGTAATTAAAACTTTGTACAAAATATCCATAACTAAGCGTTTTATTTCGAAAAATTATTTTACCAATATTTAACTTGGACCACAAGATACAACATATTCGATTTCAAAAATTCACTTCTAAATATTTCGAATGGATTTTTAGGATAATATTTTTAGGTTATATTATTATCCATTTAAGATAAAAGAACTATTTGCGACGAAGCTGCGGATGCGTAGTATAAAATTTATAATAACATGATTGATTTGATATACTCCTAGGTCTATTTTCTAATTTTAGTACATTTTAATGAAAAACTACTTTTAATAATCTTGTTATTGTGCGAATTCATTGCATTATACATTGCCGCTAACAGAGGAGTCGAGTCGCACCCGCACGGTAATAAACATTACATCATGTTACTCTAAAACAGTAGATACTTTATGCTTGCTGAATAAAATTCTAAGGAAAGCAGTAAACATGTACGAGTTATTGAATTAAAATAAAAAATAATAAAAAACAGTTTTTGAAAAAAACTATAAAATCTATTTATTCAGTTTTTATTCGACAGCAGGAATTTATGAGAGAATGAAAAAAATATATGTGCACCTCTCATACTACTGCAAAAAAAATCACCCATTGAATCTTTTTGTATGATAACTGTATAAGTATCCACACATTTGTGAATAACATATGCCTATAATATAAGGATCATCAGTTATGGTGAAATAAAACAGCTCCTTTTATCTCCCACAAACAACCTATCTTTCGACCATAACATTATAATAATAATCACTCGTAAATATGTATAGCTCTAAAAATATTTTTTAGATACAGATTTTATATAAAGACTTTATTTTAGTTTTCAATGAATTTCAATTCAAAAATAAAACATAAATAAAATTCATTCTAACATTTTAAAAGTAGTAACTATCTTCATTCCAATTGGTCAAAACTTACAGAAGATCAGAATGAACTAGTTTTCGTATGTGGAAACAAATTTTAAAAATAATAAAATAATTAATGCACAACGTTTTTAATAGAATTTATGTATTTATTTAAAAGAATAAAGAGCTGTTTTAAAGTTGAAGATGTTTTCAAATAAACTTTAATATGTTTTTTTAATATCATGGTAATAGTACACTAATGCTTAAAGCTGTAGATCTTAGCTCTGAAATATAATCTGGGCTTCGTGTATACTAATGAATATAAAACCACCGTATAGATTAATAAATAAAAATTCATGAAGATGAAATTCTCGTTCATTTTCACTAATAACTAATTTACACGTTAATTATCCTATCTTCTTTGTATTAAATCACTACCAGACTAACTGTTTTGTATTGACATAAAAAACGATCAAATTAAAAATTAAATAATTTAAATCATTGTATTTCGAAGTCAATGTAAAAGGAATAACCAAATTATGCTTGATTTGTGATCAAACCAATTTTGTTGGGCAAAATATAGATATATTTTTATCTATTACCATTTAACATCTATTATTTTTAATGCAATTGATTCTCAGTGACATGTCCGCTTTTGCTTGTTCTTATAAAAAGTATGCTTATCACTATTATATATATGCCATTAATTCTCTAAATAATCATACTGGACGGTTAGAATCTGGTATCTCAGATTGCAATCACAACAAAAAATAAATCAAAAAATTCGTATAAATGGAATAACAATACGAAGTACGAATTGAAGCAAGTATTATAAATGCAATAGTTGTTGGCTCTTGACTATAGCATAACGTATTTTGCGACATTTTGTGAGATGAAATGTGACAGTACAGCTCATATATATAGCGTTAACCCAATTTATTGCTTTGTGCAAATTTGTTAAAACAATATTTTTATTTTACTAAAAAAAAAAAAAAGATAAATAAAAAAAAAAAAAAATACAAAAATAAATTTGTATCGATCCATCGATCGATCGATATATTATAAATAATAAATATTCTTTTCAGATATAAAAATTCTGTGTGAACAAAGTTATTTCTGAAATCACTGCGGATGGCTACCAGTCAGCGAACGTTACACAACATTGCTATTGTATTTGGTTTTTTTGGCTTTTTTGTGATGAGTGGTATTCGAATTAATTTTACAATTTTTACAATTTATAATGTGCGTTTGTAAATATTTTTATTATACATTTTATCAAGTTTTTGTTGTATCTTTTATTGGTAACAGCAAGCAGTCACACAGATTCGATCGAAGTATTATGTGTCGATAATATGATTTATATGATTTTAATATACAATTTAAAATAGATAAATTAAGCAGCAAAATATTTTTTGCTTTGAGATGGTGTTTTAGAAAATTACACTATTAATTCCCGAATAATAAATAATAATACAGTTAGTAAATAATATATTTAATTTAGCCTTTAAGAAAATCAACGTTAAATATTCTTTATGTTACATTGAAAATAAAACAAACTGTATTTTTCAGATAATAAGAATTAAACATATTGTATTATTTAAAATTTTTTTACCTTAATGCTTTATGTCTCGAGTTATTCCTTAGTAGAAGAAATCAATCATTCGATTTACATTTAGTTTTTTCGATTATTATTTTAATAATATTACGTTAAATATTGCGAACGTTATTTTCCACGTTTTTCCAACTTATATGAATCTTGATTTTCCCGTTTTTTCTAATTTTGATTTAAAATATAGTGAATTTTGATCTATGTTTTTTATATAGTCTTTCGAAGTGGCTATTAAAGTACAATTCAATCTAAATTAAATTGATAACTACAAAATTCTTGATTAACCTAGGAATTTAAAATATAAATGACTACTTGAGTCCCAAATAAATTTTAAAACTGGAACAGGCATTTAGTTAAAATTTTTGAATCACTAAAGTTTGTAGGGAATACAGTAAACTGGAACAGGCAGTTAGTTAAAATTTTTGAATCACTAAAGTTTGTAGGGAATACAGTAAACATAGATTTTCGCTGTTTTGTCGATAATCAGTAAGGATGTTATTCTGCTAATTTGAAAAAATTCTAAAAGCAAAAACTTATTTCGTTTAATTCTATTTTAAAGTTTTTAGGTAAACAAATTGAACTTAAGAAAAATGCTCAAACGGAGTAGCTCGATAAGTCAACGTAACAAAATGTGTACTAGTGACACAGATTAGCATTGTCCAAATCCCTTATCTTAAACATCACTCTGCCTGGTAGAAGTCTTGTATCTACCCTTTAAAATAACATAATTTACGTAGACAATGTGCAAATAAAATATGAAATATTATTTTACATTACTTATTCATTGAAAAGGCAGGACCAAGATAGAAATAATAAACGTTTAAGTAATCTCATTTGCATTACATTTTTATCTAAAATTTAAATTTTGGTTTGTTCAAAATCCCGTTACTTTTATTTCACTCACAGCAGATGTTTCACATTTATTTTTTCTTCTATTTGATTGGCAGATCGACAGTCCAGAAAAAACTACGTACACATACTTTGTACAGCAAATACACAAAAATAATAAGATTCAAATTACATTCATAAGATTCTGAACTGTCATTGCATGGAATTGCATCCATGCCATTTCGTTTGGGAAAAAAAAACAAAATTCAATTTACCTGACCAAATAATTTTTAACGATAATAATTTAACTTACAATACCAAAACGATATCGATAAGTTTATTCTTTTATTTTATTTTTTTGGATAAGTAAAAGACATTATTTGTTATGGTCCAAGAGCTGGCGCAAAAATTTCGGGCATAAGAAAATTGCATAATTATATTATTAAGAGTAGACTCAAGATGGAAATTGAAATAATATTTTTATGAATACCCACATTGCCAAAAAGTTTTCCAAATCAGATCAATGAATGTGTGTCCAAATCAGATGATTATAAAACAAATGACGATTACATCCTCAGTGTTAATTTTACTTACGTTATCCATTATCATTATTTGAACGGAAATTATAACATTTTAAGAAAACAAAATGCGCAGTTGAGAATGTTCTGAAAAATTTGCTGTATAATAAAGTATGATTGTGTACGCTTATATATTCACTTATATATTCTGAAACTAATACAGCTAGTATTTATTGTATTTGTCTGATTTTTTTTTAGTACTATCCTCGAGGCGCTCATAACAATCACGCTCGCAACCGTTATTTTTTCCGTTCTACTGTCTTATGAGCGTCCGAATTATAAACTCAAGAGGAATGGATTTTAAGGCTTTCAAACGTTAAGTTAAATATTACAAATAGTGGATTTGATAATAAATCTGAAGCCTATAGCGGCAGTGCAATATTTTTTAAACCTTGATAGTATACTTTAATAATTATTGGTTAACTTGCGTTATATGAAAAATAATAATAAAATAAAAATATTTTTTAATTTATCATGTTTTTATAGTAGACTAAAAATTATAAAATTAATTGTATAATTTCAAACGAAAAATAAGGGGTGCGAATAGTAGATAATTGGTACATTAATAGCTTAATTAGTGCGTCTGCATGCGCCCCATGTTTTTCGTTTGAAAGTAGAGAAATTCTTTTATACTCTTTAGTCCAAATAAAAACATAATACCTACATTAAAAATTTATTTTTATTTTATTATTATTTTTTGCTTTTTAAGATTATGTAACAAAAAATTTTGGTATAGTGAACGTAATTCTTCTTCATTTTTTTTTTTTTATATTTCTGCTGTTTGTGTTGTCTCTTTTTTACCTCTTTTTCGATTTCTTCATCTGTTTCTCCTCACGTTTCGTGTTTCTTTTCATTTGCGCAGTCATCCACTTCTGAGCATCCAAATTTTATTAGTATTCCTCATAGAAAAGTTAGTTTAAAATCAATTATCTATTCAATTTTTTTAATTCATTTTAATGGAGTGTTTAAGTTATCTTAATTATTATCAAAATGTTTAAACCATCTGCTGAGTTAACATAAGTTTTCACAATATTATTTTCAGAATTTTACGTAGCAATTTTACCTGTCGTCATCTTTAAATTTTAAATTTTGAAAATTATTAAAGTCTGCTTCAATCAACCTATTGATGGATCGTAGTTTGTCTTGTGGAACGTCTTAAAGAACTCTAATAGAAAATTTGTATTACTTCACCCCCGTTTCAAAAGAACATCTAAAAATATTAATATTTAAATTAAAATTTAGTTGGTTTGTCAAAGTATTAAGTTTTGTTGAATCTCAAAATATTGTTACCATCGACATATTTCTAATACCTTAAAGATTAAAATGTTACACTATGGGTCTAAAATTTTACGGCCAGCTCTTAGTCTATAAGGCATTATTTGTTATATTTATAAAAATAAAATATTAAAAAAAAAAAAATAAGAAGATTGGATACATTTTATTCGAATCTTATATATATTATAAGTCCGTGACTCTTAACAGCACAACTTAGGACCTACAAGTGTGGTCGCATGTCATTTCTTAGTTCAAATAAAGATGTCTTTTTCTTATGGTTTGGTTAGCATTGCTCTGTGTAGATTCATAGGTTGTTGGGTTTTCAATTTTATGTGTATTGTTTGTAACTTCGTATATACACACAATTTTTTTATTTTTTTTTTTAAATATCTATATTGAAACTGTTTTAAAAATTCAAATTTGAAAATATACTACTGTTTTTTTGGTTTTGGTATGAGACATTGTGTCTGTGTAAAGGTTTCATTTAAGCACAGGTGATTTTTAAAAAGTTTTTATTTTATGTCTATTTTTCACGGTTACAAATATTGCAATCAAATTTCAAAAACTTAACCAGCAGTATTCACCTGTGCATTAAATTACTACATCATGTATCTACATCCTTTAATTAGAGATTTTAATTTGGAATAGAAGAAATATGTCGGGAATGGTAAAAAAAATATTGTGACCAGAATGTCTCAATATTCTTGTAGTGAACTGTAAGAATGCATAGAATTTCAGCAAACAATAAATCATAAAATTGCCTACCACAGCATCTTTGATGATTAAAACTCGACATGAACATAGTTAGTCGTTTGCCTGGATCCATTGCTGAAGTGTAAAAAAGTATCCGTATATTTGAATTTTGTAAATCAATTGAAATTGACGTATATTAGTATATTCAAATCAATATGTATGTGGAGTCAACAACGATGATATAATCAAATTATATCCAAATAATACCGAATAATTTTTAAAAAATGCATTCTAATAATTTAAATTACAAAGTTGTGGTTTGAAACAATAATAACTGAAAGTTATTTCCACAGTCGTTTAAGAAACGGTTATTTATAAGTATTTGTTTAGAAAAATTTTCACTGATTTAGTTTTTCTTGTACAATTTATGAACATAATTGTGTTATAAATAAGAATGATTTCTGGAAAATGCAATCGGTTATAAAATAAAAACTATTCAATAAAAAAATTAAGCCGCCGAAAAAAATGAAATGCAAAAAATAGTAAATCTTTCTTATTTCACCACTACGTTCTTAAAATATTGTAAATATACCTAAGTACATGTTTATGAAATAATTTTGAGATTTTATTAAAGTAAATCGTGATGTGCGGCCACTCGCAGAAAATTACTTATATAAATTTGCATTAGTTTAAAAACTTAATTTTTAATATTAATTCAAAACTCAAAATAATTACAAAATGCATATGCTTATTTATACTTACATTTGTTTAAAAGAACTCAGTGTTCAATAAAAAAAGTTAACAATTTTTGATTTTCAGTTTTTTCGTCGGTTGAATTTTTTATTAAAAAGTTTTTATTTTATAATTCCTTGTAGCTTTAATTTACTAATTAATATATGCTTAATTTTTTACTTACACAACGCAGCATTAAAACCTATAAGTGAACAATAAAGCAACCCTATTCTCCTGTTAGGATTGGAATTTTTTTTCAAATTTATATGGGATCCACTTCGGAGTAGGATACACTCCTAATCTAATGAAAAATTATCTAAAATAGACTACAATGTAGAAATTGTGTGACCACATATTAAAAAAAATAAACGAGTGGTCTTAAGAACCTGGCTTCTTCGTCAGTTAATTATCAAATTATTTGGATTACGTGTGAAATATTTTTACACGGTGGCAGTTGAGTTAAAAATTTTATCGGTCGTCTAAATTTCCCAGTAGGTTTCCATAATAAATCTATATGAATTTATAACTCAAAGTAATGGATGGAGCTATGTTGTACAAAGATTTAGCTGGATATAAATTTATTAATTTAAGCATATAACATATATTAAATCATGCACAATGAGATTTAAACGCGGTTGTAGAATCATTTGCAGAGTTTTAAGTCTCAGATTTTTAGTATGATAAGCTATCCATAACACTACCTAAGATTCATTAAATGACTTAAAAAAGAGACTTTAAATATATCGTTGCGCTTGTCATCTTGAAATTAATTACAAATGAAATATTATATGATGCCTTTTAAGCTTATGTTTAATAAACTGAACTCTGTAGACATGTAAGTAATGGTCGTACTATACACAAACGCGCGGACAAATCTGTTTTCCGTATGCGCTGCTATAGTAAAAAGAGATTGTAAATTTTTTTTGTAATAAAGATTAATTGCTTCATTAAAAACGAATATAATATATTTTTAGGATTCAGTAATTTAATAATCTTCATTGATCAAGTAAAACAATCTGGAATTGCACAGTTAAGTACAATAGAATCTGAATTTAGTTTGTTTTTTTACCTGTAATAAACAAGATTTTTATAATACTCTATTTAACACAAACTGATTAACGCCGTTCGACATAGCCATTAGTCGCTTAGTGTCGGCAAGACGTAAGCAAGCGCATTTCAACATATTTCAATTTATATGGATATGAATGTCGAAATTGGCTTTTAATGCGCTTGAGTACGTCTAGCCGACAAGCGACTGCCGACTATGTAGACAAGATCTTAACATTTATAGGTGAAATTTTATTTTAATGACTATTGTAAAAATCTTGAGACTGTTAAAAACGATATGTTCTTGTTATTAAAATTATGACACTTAATGTCAGAATAATTTCTTATATTTTTCGAAATTTAATGCTTGAAAGTACCTATTTAGAAAAATTAAGACTTCAAGCACCGGTATGAGACAGACACATCCTTCATTTGAACACTTTTTTTGTTTAAATAAATATCACGAAATATACAGAATACATCCTTAAAGAACATTTTTCTGATTTATGCCGTCGATGTTTTATAACATTTTCTAAGGGGGGAAAATTTTTGATCGTCATTGTATCGAAACCATAAATGCCACGATAATAAGAACTATTTGAACTATTTTATTTATGTTTAGTTTTTAATTTTGTGGAAAATGGCCAAACAAATTTTATACTTCTTAAATGGATATTAAATGCAAATATAGATAATCATATCAATAATATAGAAAAATACAACGATATGAAACCTAAAATTCTCTCTACCATAAGAGATCTTTATTTGGAATGAATTATATAATACAGAATCTTTTTCTATAAGTACCATTCTCACTCTTCGATATGTTGAACATTTATTTTGAGTGATCAACATGTTTTTAAGAAGTATTAAATGGCTAAGTAATTAAATATAATACTTAAGTATGTTAATATCCATACATAAAGTCATATTTTATCATAATATTTTTAATACCTATTCATGAATTATATTAATTTTGTAATCGATACGCTTTTAAATTTATTATGATTTATTTTTAATGCTATTCACACACAAAAAATCTATCATCAAAGAACAAAATATTAACGATTCAGTCGCTTAATCCAAAACAGAGTTAACCAATGAAGGAATGAGCGGGAAACTTGTTCAAAACAAAGTGGCACTGTGGTCTCCCTTTACGCAGAAATAAAATCAACTGTGGTTAAGATGAAGTAGCAGAACGCGTACATTTTAACGTTCATATTATCAAAAACTTGATACGAAAATACAAAACAAACAAAATAGTAAAAGATATTCGAGCATCGGTAGATGAAACCAAATCATATCCAACTCCTAGATAAAATGTAAGATGATATCAATCAAGAAATATTCAAAACCATAACATTTTTATTGTAATATTTTTTACACGAAATATTTAAAAAAAAAACCTGAAAAAATGCACGTCTATAAGTCATACAATACTGATGAAATATTTAGGTATAAAATATTTCAGCCTTAAATTTGGCAGAAGTTTTTCCACCAAGAACTTTCAAAAAAAAACTTATATTACAATAACATAGATAAAATGAAAGTATTGAAGTGTAAGTAGATTGATTCATTGATTGTAGTAGATTGATATTTATAATTTGAACACAGAGAACTTTAAAAATATATAAATTATATTCAGATTTAAATTGTAATTAGTTGACCTGATTAGGTCACGGTCTTTTAATATACGGTGTTAAATTACATGTTCATTATAAAATTAATGATTATACTGTCGTTGTATATATGTATACAACTATCTATATTACCGACCATTTGATCCGACAATCACGATATTCACTTCATTTAATGAATAATTACTTATATAATAATTATTATGTACTGATTTGTTCAATATAACTGTCCCAAACAAAATTAATTTGTTGATATCGTTCGATTATTAAAGTTTAATTATTTCATTTTTTTTTTCCGTACGTTTTACAAATTCATAATTCAAATTTTTAGGTTGTGCAATATATCCGGAAGTATTACTTAAGTAAGTGACGATTTGACTTACCATCTTTTTATCTTAATAGTCTTTGAAAATTCCCGTGATTATTAAAATAACTATTTACTATGATTCTACTAGTTATAATTTTTGGCGATATAAACTAGTCCCAAAAAAATTTCAATCAATAATCTACTAATATGTAATTAATAATAAGAAAGGCCCATTGGTACGCTCGAGGGTGGACTTTTACGAAATCGGAAAAAAGCGTTACAACAAATATTATTGAGTTTCCTTTCTCAAAATTGTTGTCAATAACAGTTTTCTCCCAAACGGCAAACAAAATCCTCGGAAAACATCTTTAGGAATTATGTAGATAAATAATCTATGGAATAATGTTGATAGTGGATATTTTCATTGATTTGAAAATACTATCCTAAAATCATCAACAAAAAAATGCCACGTTCAATGTCGAATTTTCACGTTTCAAAAGTGATGAATCGTAGAAAATATATTGTTAGAAAATAGAATTCTAATACGAAATATTTTTGGATGTTTTTCTATCTGAATACTTTATCTTCACTCACTTTATAATACACAACATGTATATAATATGTCAGAGTACATTAAGTTCAGTCTAAATGTTGTAACGCTGGCAAATATTCAGGCTATAAAAATAAACTGTCAACTCAATAAAGTTTTTTTAGTTTGATAATTCTTTATTAGCATCATAATATAAATACAAGTTGGCTTACAACTATAGCACCTATCCTAAGCTTTATGTATAATACATCATCTTATATACTAGTTACATCGAGATTATAATTTTTGATATATCGTTTGAAAAATGGAAAATTTAAATAAAAATCATACTAAACCTATGCGGATGGATAGGCCATTCCTAAAACTAAGTTAAAATTAAATAAATAACTTAACATAAAGAAAATATATACAATTAATATTACTCCGGAATAAGGTGCAATCGACATCGTGTGGCATGGGAATTCTTTTCCTGAAAAGCAGCACACGTGTGCCGATTTCCGGGAAAGGATTGTTACGGGAAGATTGGAAAAAGGATTTTGAGGTTGACTGGATAAAGTTGTGATTAGGTGGGTGTCCAGTTTCGCGGTGGAGAGCTTCGGACGGAAATTTTAAAGTTTTTTTTCGAGATCACTCGAAGGCAATGATTGTAGAATTGTTGCATCTTCATGATAAGCGAAGATGCAACGTTAGTCCAAATAGGGGCTGCGCACATGAGTACTGGGCGGATAATAAATAAAGTATGCATATAGCATCGTTTAAGTATCACTTGGAACATTCGTGGGTCTGGAAGTCCATATACTTTTCATCAAATATATAGATAAAACATGATGTATGTGTACCACAGCAAAACGGGGGCATAGTTTCTATGGGACAACGTAATTTCTTATTCCAATGTACTTTCAAATTTTGCATAAACTATAACAGTATTAATGAAAAACGTGTTTTGTAATTTATTGAAACTCGGCGCCTAACTTAGTTATGAAAAGAATAGAAATTTTCCACTACTTATATCCTGTGTAAGCGTTCCAAGTAAAAGAAAGAAAACAAAATTAATAATTAAGCTAAATTTTATTAATTCTTATATGTTTTTGTACTTCTACGGCAGCGAAACGGCGAGTACCAGCTAGCTTTTTTTTATTTAAAAAATGAAAAGTAAATTTAAATCATTAAATAACTCGTATTAAAACAATAAATAAACTTTCTTGTAGTATCCATATGAAATTTCGCAGTCTTCCTCTTTTATTTTTTAAAACATTAACTATTATGTACAGAAAACGTTTGTCCAAGCAGATTATCAACCCAAAACAATAACAACGAAATCGAGATTTAAGTTTAGAAAACTACGAAGCTTTGGATTTTTTTCGAAGTCCTAGTTTAGAATATAGGTTTATTTTATATAGTCCGATATAAAACGAGTTTTTTAAATTTTGTTTTGTTTAAAGGGGAAAATTAGAGTATGTTACTTTGAATAAAAGTTTTCGTTTCTTCTTTGAAGTTAAAACATGAAAATTAGAACTACAGTTGTTTTTTTTTTGGATATTCTCATGAATGAGAGTGAATTTTTGTATGATGTTGTGGTTCTGGAGATTTACATATTTGTCTACCAATTTGCTCCCGCCGTTTTCCAAAAATGGCGGTAGTAGTCGGTAGTAGTTGAAATATATTAATCACAGACGATTTTACTATGAACGTTGAAATAACTTTAATTTTTTTAATAATTGGGTTGTATTTTATTTAACCGTTTCACATATGATTTAAAAGGATTGGACGAAAATCTAAAAACAGCCGTATTGCACAGCGAATGCTATAAGGTCTAAAAGATAAATAAAATCAATTTAATTAAATAACCGTCAATGTAATAACGATGTAACTCGAATTCAGATTCATTTAAATACATGTACGATATAATTAAGAGAGTTATAATACTGTTATTAAATAATAATGATTTTAAATTAAATTACAAATGAATGAAACAAACACAAAAAAACCATTCAAACAATAAACTTAATTGTATCAAATATCCAATCAACCATTAAAAAATCAATAAACAATATCATATTATATTATTATTAATAAAATTATTATATATGAACAAACAAAAATTAGAAACACTCCGGAGACCTCTATATATAATATAATAATTGATTGGTAAGACGGTTTTGTGTTACACTTTAGCTTATTAACGCGTATTCCAAATTTTATGAAATTTACTAAGCACGCGTATCTCATCCTGGAAATTTACTCGATAGTGACCTTCATCAATGGTTTTGTAATAATACATTTTCAAAAATTATTATTTTTTTCGATAGCAGTATGATTAAGTTAATAGTATTTATGCGGGAGATATATAAACCAATTACGGTAAAAAAGTGAATCCTATTTTTTTAATAAATTAATATGTACTCGTTAGTGAGATCTACTGCTTCAATGGAGCAACTAGTGTATTTAACATTTAATATGAAATATACAATTAAATAACAGTTTTCTATGTAATGGGCTTATTGAGGGACGAATGCCTTGAATAAATGTATTTAAAAAGCCACAAATAAAGTGCATAAAAATTGCACCTTTACATTTATAAAGCCTTGCGTTCAAAAAATACTCAAAAATACAATGTATCCTATTTACAATATTAGTGTAGATCAGTAAGTTTCATACAAGTTACCACTTTGTGTTAATAAGCTACCACCTTATGTTAATAAATGCCTATCTAAGCATATGAAGATTTCACATAAAATCTATAGGTCCAATACACTAGTACAGGAAGTGGAAGGGGTTAATATGCCTAGCTAGTAGCTAATTTTAGACCTATTTATGTCCTCTTAAGACACTTAACTTAAAAATTGATTCAGAAACCAAGAAGCTGTAAGCTTTCAAAAATTAAATGCTATCGCTTTCTTGTAAATCGTAAGTATGCATGTAAGCTTATAAATATACTAGCAAATAACGTCACATGTCAATACCTTGCTTACAAAAAGAACTTCAAATCCATGTTCGTGAAATAAAAACGCTTCAATTGAAGTGAGAAAAACTGTTTTTCAAGTTTTTTTTTCTGATTCGATTGGTAGGTGGGAGGCACTGGGCGCTACAGTTAACAATCCATTTATTTGCACTGGAAGGTTGATAATGCTGGAAATTACTCCATATATACACATCATTTCATTTATTTTAGTAATACTCGTCGATATAATATCCGTAATGAGTTTATGCTTAACTGAAAGGCAAGCATCATCAAAATTAATTCTAGCCTCATATATTTGCATCACATATTATAACCTACTGGGTTTGAATTTCTAAAACGTCTCTCTTAGTGCACTTCGACAATACAGGAAGATCATCTACATAAAATTGCTGTTTTCTGGGACTAACAACATACTTAGAGCGTAAAAAATTTATTTACTTAATAATTAAGAAGATAGTAATTATGACCTCGAATTTAAGAGTCGTAGCTTGTATATACAGGTAAAAATGATGATTGAATATAATGCTATACTTATGAACAAATAATGAAATATTATTTAATAAATACAGAAAACCAATAAAATAAAAAACACAAAAGAATAATGAATGATGTATAAATATTATACGATTCTTTTTTATTTTTAAATAAAAGGCGCGCAAAGTTGTTATGTATAACAACAACAGTGTGGATGGAGTAACTATTATATAGGCTTTATCAATCAGGCAGGCTAAGCGGTTGTATAGCCTTTAGGTACCACCTATATTATACTGTGTACATTACTTGAGAACATTGGCGGCATTTCTTCTCTATGATATTTAAAAGAAAATTAATGAGGCTACAAAAATCATAAATATATAATAAATTTTATATATAGGTATATTTTGTACAAGTAGAACCGTATGAAACAGAAGAAATGTTTCGAAAACATTGATCATATAATAAGGCTAAAGTACGATTCACAATAATAACAAAGAAAAATCATATTAAATTTTTTCAAAATAATACAAAATTTTTGGAGCAAGTTCTCAATAATTTCTGGATATTTCCGTTCTAATTTTTAACAGATATTTATACATGATATACATGCTAACAGATTTGTTATTTCAAAAGCGACTTTCGTTTGTGTAACAACTTGACAATTTTCGGTTGTCTTCACAGGCTTTAAATTACAAGAAATTATTTATTTATTTTTTTTTTTTGTTATTGTAGTAAGATTATTGAATAACCAATGTAAAAACCATTTTGTTCTTATTTCAAAAATCGTATGTCCTTTTGTCACATGTATTTCCGTTATGTCACACAAAAAGTTGTTACATACACGATAATTAAACCATTTAAAAATTTTGAGAAGTGTATTTATCAATGACATGATATGATGAGAGGCACCCGAACTAAGTAGTAATATAAAAACTATATTAAGAGTGGTATAACGTGATACTCCTTTGAAAATTATATGATATTCGATATAATTTAAAAATGAGTACCACGACATGCCACGATAGGCACAACACTTATACTGGTTATACCAAGTTTGAAAAAATCTAATTTTCTCCAGTTAATGTGCTCTGTATAGAGGATCGATTTTGAAGAAATGCTTATTTTCTTGTATTAGGTTCATGTAAAATTTCAATATAAAATTTGTTAATTGTAGTTCGGAAGATATCTTGACACATAACAGACCAATAGATGAACAGACAATTCTATTTCTTAAGACCATTTTTTTTTCTCAAGGGACCTTAAAGCGTTATGTTTTAAGGTCATTATTTTTATTGTTTAGTATGTCTTCTTAACTTCTTATAAAATTTAGTAATGACAACTTAAATCCAAGATTTATTTGGAATATTTGTATATTCCTGTTTGTGTGTATGTTTGTAGTGCATTTACGCACGAATGTGCGTTTCCATGTGTCGAATTTTCACGCCGAGATTACTCACAAAAAACGGATGCAACCCATCTGAATAATCAGTGTTCATCACTGTTTAGATTAGCCACAATACAAGCTCGAATACAGCTCAATAAGACATTTTTTGTAATACATATGATTGTATAATATCTTTTGTAACTAATGTAAGACTAGTTTTAATACACTTTATTTTTCATATAACTATCTTCTTGCATTACAGGTTGTTTCTTCGAAAATTTGATATTTTAACATTACTCCAAAGTAATATTCTAAAGTGTATTTATATCGTGCATCGTTCGTCGAACATTCCCGCGATGCGTAATAAAAGCACACTATCGAAGTAAAATCCTATTTAAATATCATTAATGCATAGCATAATATGAATACTACTAACTTCATAATAAAAATAATAAAAATCATTCGCCGTCTTATCCTGGATTTATTTACAAAAAAATTATGATTTTTATCTTATATTAAAATATTTATGTGATTATATGTACCATGTGAGCATAAAATATTAAAATTTATTGAAAAAATAATTGAGAAAATGTAGATATACGAAGCCTATCTGAATAAACTTGGTTTGTTAGCTATTAAATCACTTAATACAATTAGCTATCACAATATTATCCGTAATTTTTCGAAACCTATCCAAAAATTAGTGTTGTTTATTTGCTAATTAGTTGCTCTATATTGGATTTTTGTGTCACACCGTTTAGGAGAAAATGACACTTGAAATGGGGAGTGGGCTATTTATGTGCTCATTATACTTTATAGTATATATTTTGGATAGGTATATTTTGGATTATTGTGCTCAAACAACTTAGGAGAAAACGACGTTAGATTTAAGGTGGAAGGGAGGGGGGTAGTTATAATTGACTTAGCCCCCCGATGCAAAATTTAATCGAAATCTTTCAAAAATTTAGTGCTATTTATGTACTGCTTAGTAACTCTATTTGGGAGTTTTGTGTTCAAACCGTTTAGGTGAAAATAACGTTTGAAATTGGGGGCAGGGGTAGGTTAACGTTAAACAAGCTATCTTCATGCTAAAAATTGCACAAATTCCAAAAACAAACATAGCTGAATTTGTTGCTTTTTTGGGGCTGTAAGAATCTAGTCTAGGATTTGATAATTTATAGTAAAACCCGATATTTATAGCGAAAACAAAATATAAAATTATATAAAACTCTTTTAGGACTTTAAATGTACAAAATATATTCGTTTTTATATATTTAATTAAGTTACTCACGATAACCAGATTCTTTTCAAATTTAAATTTCTACTAATCAGTTGGAGCACAAAAATCCAAAATCGAGAAACTATAAAGCACACAAATAAGACTAAAATTTTCGAATAAATTTCGTATTTGGGAAACTAAGCAATGTTAACATGCTCTGCCCCATTTACAATTTCGTTTTTTCCAACCCGGATTGAACTCAAAAATGCAAAATATACTAATTAGCACGTAAATGGCACTAATGTTGTTAATGGGCTTAGTCTATGATACCCCCCCTCCCGAATTTTAAATGTCGTTTTCTCAAAACGGTTTGTACCAAAAAAATTCAAAATGGAGCTACTAATTAGCATTTAAAGAGCACTAAATTAATATGGATGATTAGTTATTATAAACACGGTTTTAAATGGTTATAATTATTTGAAATCGATTGTCATGAATATTGCTTTACTCTGTAATTGTTTTGTTTAGGATCTATTACATTTAGGAAAAAAAGAAACATTTCTTGTAGTTTTTGCTTAAAAATTATTTCGGGAAATCTATTCAACAAGCTCTCCATTTTCATGTGGCAATATTGTGCATGACTTTCATAATCCTTGGATAATTATTTTTTTAGATTATAATGTATATTAAACAATACAAATGAATATTAGATTATAGTTCATTAGAGATTACCTTTTTAATTTACGTGTTATACTAGATTTTAAGGCCCCCAAAACGGAACCTTTGAGTATTAGTTTTCAACTGTTCCTGAAATCACCCGAGTAAGAAAAAAGATCAATTGAACTTGGACTGCAAGCCTTCTCGAATGTCATTGTGTGGTCTTGATGTCTTTCACATCAAAATATCGACAATCTTATAGTTAAGCTTCGCATGATTTAAGGCGGAAAATTTAAGTATTTCATCAAAATTGAGCTACCTAGTTTACCACTTTTTGTCGAACATGGCTCCAATGATTTACTCCAAACAAATTATTTTCACACAGTTCTACAACTTTTATTTGATATGTGTCTCTGGGAAATCTCATATGAAGAGTGAGGGGAAAATTCAACTAATCATATCTAGGTACTACATAGATACAAAACACTATAGACATAGATACAAGCGTCCATAGAAATCATAAGTCCAATTTTTGTATTGAAAAAAAAATAGTACTTACCCTGATCACCAGTCAGCTATAGCTTTTGAATGTCATGGTTATCAGTAGTCACCGACAGATGTCAATAGCTTTTGAATGCCTTCAAATACCAACAACTGATATCAAAGGTATCTGAACTCATTATTTAGACTAAATACTGAATTTGGCATTCTCACAAAAAGAAACTATTTATAGATTATAGATTTTTTAAACTTAGTTGTAAATGTAAATTGACTGTCAAAGTTTCCGTTTTTCTTATTTTAACTTTAATATATAGGCTTATTTGAGTCTCTCATATGTTACTTATGGTAATAATAACGGACCCTATTTTTCTAAGTCAATACAACATAGTTTTGACTAAATTGATGCCCTACACTTGGAAAATATTCACTTTATATCACCTCTCTAAAAAATTAATTTCATTTTAATAGAAGTTGGATAATTATCAGGTGCAGGTGAGTATGAAAGCAAAAAGAGTTTAAATAAGAAAATGTACTGAATTTGAAATTTTTTGTTTTATTAAAATAATTTTTTGTGTTTAAGCTTTTATTCTTGGAGTTCGAATTTGAAGTCACTTGTTAGAAATTCAAAACTAACAATTTTATCAAAATTTTTTGTGACTTGGCTGTCTCTTGTCATTTATAAACTGTTATGGTCACAGCCAGACAAATAGACGAAAATAGGGTTACCAAGTGATTGTAGGAACACAATTTACCAGTGGATTAAGTCAACCATTTTTTCGTTTTATGTGAATGACTATAAATCTTCCAGAATTCATAACAAATACCTTCCAAGTTCAAGTAAATTGATTTGAAAAGAAATCACTTAAATAAATATATAAATCGTGTAAAATTGGGCTCTGAAGAGCTAAGTTTATTAATGTTGAAATTTTAATCTTCTTTTATTTATAATATTTTTATATGGTTTGAGGGATCGGAGCCATTTTTTATGAGTTGCTTCGTTGCGATGAGATTTCTGATTTGAGAAAATTTTGTCAATTAATATCGAGACAATTACGCTACCATAAATCATTTCGATTTAAGAGTTCCTAAAGTTAATAAATATCACGTTGTTTCTCAGTTTAATTGTTAATTCAGTAGCAATCGTGAAAAAATATATGCCCGACAAATTAAACGATACAGCCAACGAATCCTTCACGTTAAACATTTAACATCATAGTCTCGTAGTAGACTTGGGTATTTATCAGCATTCTGCTGATTTTGTAATCATTGTCATGTGGTTCTATGCTCTAAATGCAGTGGTAGATTTTCCCAATCCTACCTTCTAAAACCGAAAAGTATACGGCAAGTTTTGGTTGATAAGCGTCGAACTAATTTGCATTTTTTTCTAATTTGCAACCTATTAAGTATTTTTTAGAAACAGAGTACAAAACGCGGTGAAATTTGTGTCCGAATGTGGGCATTATTTGAAAATAAAATCTAAGAAAACATAATTTAAAATAAAACGCAAGCAAAAAAACTTTCTAGATTATTTTTTAGTTTATTTTTTAGAATACGTATTTGAATCATATTAATGAATATTCAAAATCCCACTCAAACTATTTTAAATTTTATTTTGAATAAATACATCGCGCTCAGAGTAATAATTGCTTAATATTGGTCTACGATAATTTAAAAGTTCTGTTCTTTGAAAGTAAATAAATATAGGTAATAGAAAATATCAATACGTTACATTATAAATTCGCAATTTTATTTTCATTCTTTCTTGCACTTAAAAAATACTGAAATTTCTGTAGGAAACATAGGATACATTCTTTTTGTGTACTTGACGACATCAGCATATAGTACTAGAAAAACCACCGCAATATATGTTACCTTGGGATTTAATAAATATTTATCAGATAATGGGTGTGTTCGGCCGAACTCTGACTTAAGCAATCTTAGTAAACTATTCAGAGTAAATGAAATTTTGTTCTGAGTGCCTGAGCTTAACCGGTTTTGGCCTGGACAATCTTATCATCTTTATGTGTACATATCTCAAAATTAACATTATTGTATTCAATGTGCTATAAATAAATTTCATTGATCCATTTTTTTTTTTTTTTTTTTGTAATTTTAAGTATAATAATATTTGACTATCAATTTCAATTGTTCTTTGATTTACATGCAACAATGGTCGTAGCATATTAAGTAAAATAGCGACATAAGCTTTAATCAGACTAACTTACTAAGATTTCTCTCGACACAGTTCGGCGAAATTCACGCAATGGTTTAAAAATCATCTAGATATCGATAAATAGCTATTTCCACGTGATTTTGGCATGTTCAGGGTTAAGGACCCGTTGGCCATACTGATGAGTTTTTAGGATAAATATTTTTCACAAGTTTTACTCAATTACCTTTCAACTTAACTGATAAAGAACATGATGTTTGTCAACTTTGAGAAATCAATAAATCCACAAGTAGAGTACTATTGCGCAATAGTTTCGATAATATCTTACAAAATTTTTACAAATTAAATATTAGGTCTCCTCGATGCGAAGCCTCTCAAGAAAACATAGCTTGACCACTCAAGAGAACATAGCTTATGATTGTGAAAAATGGCTCCAGGCCTACTGACCAGTATAAGAAACTATCAAATGTTGAGCTACAATTTTTGATAAAGTCTAATTCTAAAAGCTTTACTCATTTTTATTGAAAACAAAACATATTTTTGTCATAATTGTTTTAATAAAACAAAAATAATTTTTAAAAATAAACAAAATAGCAAATAAAAATAAAATTCTATTTATAAAGATAAATTGTTCTCCGTGTTCAACTGAAAATATGTGGACCGCCACTGATGGGTTAAAATAACAATAAACGAAAAAGAAATATACTTTTTTTTTTTTAAATTAATATAAATTAGAATTATAATCCAAAATCAATAATCATTGACAACAATAAAATAATATGGACATTACAATAAATCATCAATATATTATTTAATAATCATTTGAAAAATACGCTGTTATATGTTTGTCTGTGTGTCTGTTTGTTGGCTTATCTTTCGCTGTTCATACACAAAAATCTTGTGATGTACACATAACAAAAGTGAGTGAAGTTACGAGTCAAATAAAATGTTAGTCATTACATTTTATCCAGTTTTTTAAATTACGAATAAATTAATTCCTATCTAATAACAAAAAATTATAAGAAGCATAACTTTCGCCGTAAATGACAGTTGAATTCGCGCATTCAAATATTCTGCCTTGTGTTAAATAAACGATGTAGAGCATTTTTTTCACCAAGTGGGGGCCTATGACATACTGTGGTTGAAATTTATAAAATTTTTAACTCTAGCCGTTTCACTATTTCAACGATAAGTAAATTATCGCTTAACAAGACTATAATAACGAATTTGGATGGTAGGAAAGGGTAAGAAGAACTGTTTTTTTTTTTTGCGTTCATCTATAAGGAATTGAAAATGGCCCAGAATATGTAAACAATCTCAATTTTTCCATTCAACTCAATAAAAAAATTGATATAAAAATTGAATTTGAATAATCCAATATTCTTCCCTCCTTTTTATTAAAAATTCATAAGCTAATTTTATTTATATTTATTATTTTGTATTTTGACCAAATATTTTGTTTATTTTATGAACATAATTTGTTTTACTTATGACATTTCTATTACAAATTATGTTTAGAAATGAATAAATTTTTATGATGTTAATAATTGTTACTTATTTACATTAAATAATATAGATAATGTAAAGAGTTTTTCTTTAGTTTATTTTCTTATTCTTGGGGATAATCTTTGGGATTCCCGAACCGATTATAAAAATTGCTTTAACGATAGAAGCTATATAGACTAGAGTAGAAGCCTTAAAAAATGATAAGAAGAAGAAGAAAATTATAGTAGGATTAAAACCCATTGGAAACGCAAGATAATATGATACAAGTTAACGGAAACGTTTTAAGGATAAAACACGGTTTATTTCGATTTCCGGCAAAAAGATCTACAACTTTTGTATTTACACTTTTTTCACATAATCTCAAAATTTTTCGATTGAAAATTAGGGTGCTTTTTCGATATTTATTCAAAATAAGATGAAAAAATCAATATTTTAAATCAAAAAAATTACAATGTATTTCGAATATAAAAAGGTAAGTTTTCACCAAATTTCGGAGAAAAAAAATAAAAAACCAAAAACTTGGTTATTTGAATTTTTCGCATAAATTTTGAGGTTATTTAAAAAAAGTGTGAATATAAAAGCTTTAGATCTTTTTATTACCTACAACTTTGCCATTTAACTTTTTTCTATAAGACTTGTAGTTTTGCCGGCAATTCAGATAAACCGAATTTTACCCTTTAAAACTCACCCCTTCCATACTTCCTGAAATCAGATCGCCCGTAATTCATTTTTCCTTTCATTTTTATCATATTATCGTCTGTTTCCAATTGGTTTCATTCTACTGTAATTTTTTTTTGTTTTCAAAAATTATCTACCATGGTATAATATCATAAGTTTCATATTTAAGACATAATTTCATATAAGACTATATACAAAGCTAAGGACTTTCCCCAGGAGTTAATGCTTAGTCAACTGATTGAGAGACTATACCAATGAAAATTACGATTACTACAATTGAAAAGGTTGAGACACACTGAGCTCCTTCAATTACTTTTCTAAGCGCGGAAAACAAAAGTAATTTCATTACGTCATTTTTCGGATTCTTTTTCATTTACTTGTCAGGCCGCAAGGAAAAGATCGAAATTAATGATTTTTAATTTTTAAAGACGATCGTAAAAAAATAAATTTTGTTATCTAATAAATCGTTTTCGTCAACATCGAACAAAGTAGGTTCCACGTGTTGAATATGCAATCTTTAACAGTAATTTTTCAAAACTTAGTTCTCGACATGGAAATGGAAAAAATTTCTACGTTAAAAGAAAACTTTATATAAATTTTATTTATTTATATAAATAAATTTATTTATAGTATAATTATTTAAATTTTGTTAAAGGCGCTAAGAAGACTTATTTTCTGGGAACATCCTTAATGCCTGGCATATTCTAATAAACCAATAGCGTTGTTAGACCAAACGTTTTTACTCTATTATTACTTTTATTTAATAGCAATCAATTGACCAATTATTTTGTTTTTTGTACTATCAAAAGTTGTGAGTTTTTCAATTTTTTAAAGACGAAATAGATTATTGTGTCTAAGGATATTCAAGTTTATTTTAAATAAACTATAAATTGGATCATATATTTGTTGATATTTCATCAATTTTTTTCATCAATAAATCCTCTTTAAACAAAACAGTTGGCTCAATCAGAGTATATTGAATTATGATTAAATAAACCTCCAAATTAAACAGAATATGCCCTACTAAAAATAACGAGATGTTATGAAATTAAAATAAAAATTTATTTTTCATGTTCCGTTACATCACTATAATAAGATCGTTATTATAAATGAGCATATATGTTCGACAGATAGGCCGCTTTTTTTCTTAACACAACAGTTTGAATATCTTTATTAAGTGACCACCTAATAAGAATCTTATGTAAGATAATATTATTATCATTATAAATATAAAACAATTCATATAGACTTTATATAATATTGAACTCGTAGGTATTGTATGTAAGTAAGTCTTGTTAATAGTTTGGAACATCATCAAATCAAAGGTAATAAAAAAGAAATAAAATAAAATAAAATATACGTTCCTATATTTAATAAATATTACGATATTAATAATCTTAACTATAAAAATTTATGAATTTATTAAGAATTTCTTTATCTATACACATAAGTATGTTAGCAAAAGTACTTGAAACGAATCATAGTGTGAAATTATCCCAAATGACTTAAGGTAGTTTGGTTCCCAAATGACTTAAAGTTAACCCAATATTTTTTTGTGTTTATTCGAAAGATTATAATTAAAGGCAATTATAAAAAAAAAAAAACAGATTTTTTTACCATACCGTTTAAGAGATATAATTAATTAAAGTTTAGCAAAAATACACGAAGCTCTTATAAGTGACCTTGTTCAATAATGCCGGAAATGGAAGGTTTGTAGAAAATTGCCAAAGTTGGCCATGCAAAAAAAACTTTTAAATTGGTAGAACTATAGCCCAAATATACACTGAACAAATTTCAGAATAATTTACCACGTACTTTCCATGTAATTAATTTTTCAATATTGACATGTGGCTTCTATCTCTCTCCTCCATATTAACTAGGGAAAAAATGGTAGTTCCGTTAAGCGCGCTAATTTCAAATAGTAACTAGCGTTTTTATAGTATATAACAGCAAAAGGATATTGAGCATTAATAAATATAAAAATATTTTTTATAATATTAAATTTATTTTCTTACGAAATAATTTATTTATTTATATTAAAATTTAAAAAAAATAAAGATTTCACGATGTAAAAAATACAGTTGACAGTTGAGGGATATGTTTTGAAAATCATTTAAAGTCGGTATTATCTAGTGACAGTTGAATACTGGTCAAATAATATTTTATTTATTATATTTTTTTAATTTATTTAATTATAAACCGCAATTAAATTGTTATGTGAATTTCTATTAATTATTATAGCAAGCTTCGTGTATTTCATAGTAAAAAAAATTTTTTTTTTTTTAAGTTTTTTATTTGACGTCGAATTGTGGCTACCAAGCTACCTTAAGTACCCATTAATATTTTATAAGAACAAAAAAATTGGTTGTTTTTAATTGGTAGTAATTGGTGTAACTGAAAAATCAATGTGTTTGCGAAATTTTAAAACTTAATAAATAACAAATTGATAGACTGTGCGAAAAACTTTTAAAAATAGTTTTTAAAATTAATTATGAACACTTTATAGGTGACAACATTTGATGTTTCTCTAATTTAAAGTCAAAATTTAATTTAAAATAGCCGTTACTTACGAACGTATAAAAAACATTAAAACTAAAAAGTTGTTTCGCTTACTTGACTGTCGATCTTGCGAAATATCAATTTTATACAATTTTGTCAATTTTATATCATTAATTTGTGATTAATTAACGGCTAATTATGAGTTTTCGAATTTAATTGGGAAAAGATGTTTATCTAAGTTTGCATACATCGAATAAATGTAATAATATAATCAAAGATTAAGTAAGTTTGAGGATATAAATCATATATCAATAAATGAGATACAAAAATTGTAACATGAACCTCGTATATTTTGTCAACAATTTATTTGATATATTTCCAAACTTTACACAGAACTAGATAGTATCAAAACATTCTTTGATTTCCAATTTTATTTTCAAAAACTGCAGAAAAATTATATATAATATTAGGAAAGCCCTCACTTAATGCCCAGTTTGTGTATACTTTGACATTCTGTTTTTTATTCGCTTACGTTACGGTCTTCTCATTCTTATATAGTTGGCATGCATAGGACGTACTCATTCGTTTGTAAAAAATCATATATTTATTGTGGAAATTATTTCCTTTGTTCATACATTAAAATTATTGATTATTACTAAAGATTCGGCAATTTTGATACACATTTGCAGAAAATTTTACAATCGGTTCATTTTTTACATCAAAAAATTATTATTTTTTAATATTAAAATGTCTATAAAAATTGAGATTATTCTTTTTTTTAAACAAAGTTGTGGATATACTCAAAAATGCTTTTCAAAATGTTAGTTTTTAAAAATATCCTAAAGATGCGTCAGCTAATTTCAAATTTCCAGAACATCGAAAGTATGCCATCCAAAATCACAAATCGCAGTATCTCACCTTGTCACATGTTTTCTATCAAAGTTTCTGCAACTTTCACAAAATAATTTCATTATATGGACCTATAAAAATAGCTAACGTGACTAACAATCAATTTTTTTGAAACTGAATAAAAATATTAAATTACAGAAATATTGTTTGAAACAATAATTTTGAATGTTTTATTTTATAAGCTATCATATGTATATAGTTTTATAAAGTGTTTCTGATGGTGGTAACTATCCAATTATAATAATTCTAATTTTGAATAACATCTACAACCTTAAAAAGATTAAAACAGTTATTGGAATTTACCGTATACCCATCGACTTCTGTTAGTCTCGTATTATTTACCATACGGTCTAACGTCATCAAGATCGTGTAAGTAGTTTAGTGTTGTATATTTAGAAATTATAATTTCGAAAGGACCAAGCAGTTAAATTATATTTATCTCTCTCAATTCATAATTGCATAATAAAATCGGCAAGTTAAAACCATCGAGTTGAATATTTTAATATTAGACACTATGGAAGCACAATTTAGTATTTTTTTAAAATTAACTCAAATAAAAAGTTAATTAATTACTGAATTTAATATTGGCGGCGACTAAATTGTTGCAAAAATATGTGAACATTTAGAGACAGAAATAAAAAATAATATAAAATTTGCATTCAAATTAGCGTTTTGATTAAACAAATTCTCAGAATAACGAAATATTCATATTTATACAAATAAAAACAAAACTATGGATTCTATATATACGATTAGATGACTCGCTGACTGGCTGCTGGGTTGATTTTTTTGTTTTATAATGTGAATAAAGAGATGGTATTTAAAAAATGCATGAGGTATAAATTTGTCGAAATAAAACCCTAAAACATAAAATTTATAATTTTTTTACTATTTTATTCATGTAATAAAGAGATTCATTTATATAAAAATATATTTAAATATATGCTGACGCGTTTTAAGTAGAAGTTGATCGATATGGTTTGATACACGATAAACTATTATATAATTTAATCAGATATGTGTCTATATTAACTTTTAACGTGTATAATAAACTCATTTAAAGCAATATTTTCCACGAAAATAGAGACTTATTCACTGTATCGATGGGACGAAGATGTGTTAAAAATATGTAACCATTACCATTACTAACCATTATAACATAATGGTGTTTTAGAGATACGTTATTATGGATTTTGGCATCTAAAGAGGTCACTTTTCGCTTAAATGAGATAAAATTTGGTAGAGTTAATTATTTGGTGTAGAGTTAATTTTATAATAGTAGGAATATACTTCAGCAATTTGTGGGACTTTCTAGAAGAAAAACCGCTTATATCGATGTTTTTAGAGCTTTGCGATAATTAGTAACAAGGAGTTGATTTTTGCGGGTAAAATATAATTTTAGCTGTTTTTTACTCTCATAGCCCCTCCAAATTGAATCATATAATGGAGCAAGCTTAAATTAGTGTATTTAATGTAAATAAGTGTGTGTTTTTGAGGCAAATAAGTTTCACTACTCTCCCATTATGTAGCTATCTAATATTTCCAAGAACATGAAAAAACAAAAATTTCAATAAAAAGTGTCTTACACTATTATGAATTTAATAATTAGGAAATATGACAATGGAGCTCCGTTGTTCAGAATTTTTTTATTTTTATTACGAAGTAATTGTTTTGGATGATTTCAATAAATTCCACTCCAGTAAATTCTGAAAGCAATACCTTTATTCTCCAATGATGGGAGATATACACGTATCTCATTTTATTTACTTTGAAATTGAAATATCATTTTGAATCAATAAATTAATAAGATAAAGTTACAGGAAAGTTATCAGCGGTCGCGTCTAGATATTTTGATAGGTTCGAAGTCCATTCTTAGCAGATAAATCTTTTTTACATTATGCTTTTTTACGTTTTAAGGATACATGTATCAACATTTGAAATAATGTTTGAATAACATATTTCTTTATTTTTTCTGTATCTTAGATTCACCAGGGCAGATGAAACTTAATAGGAAAAAATGTTTCTTTATCTTGTTCTTATACAAAACAAACATATAATAACCATGTTTAGAAAAAGAATATGTGTGGAAACGAAAGAATATATCAAAAATTGCTTTTTAACTATGTATGGTTTGCAGTTTTACTACGTGGAACGAACATATTTAGCAAACTTTATAATAACACAGAACATTTAATTATGGTTGATTGTTATAATTTTTTTTATTAAAATTTTTTGAGACAAATTATACTATTCAATACCTTTGACTACATACTAATTTGAATGGTTCGAATTAAATTTTACATTGATAAACTTGAGTATAGGTATAAATATGAAATCTGATAAAATTTTCTTGACTGTTAATAACTAATATTTAGCCGAAAAATTATTGTCACAAATTATTGTCTTATTGTCAAAATGAATATGAATATTTGGTATAATAGAACAAAGTCCAAAAGAAACATAATTATTTTTTATTAGATTTAAAAAATAAAACTTATATGCTGAAATATTATTTTACGCTAGCTTCGAGTTTTATTTTAAGTAAATACTTGACAAATACAAAAATAGGAAAATCAGTTTAAAATATATACATTTTGACGATGAGAAGAATGAAACAGGACGATCAATTAAAATTGAATAAGACAATGTAATTAAATGCAGAATATGTGAGACAGTTGAGTACCAAAGAGAAACAAAAAAGAACGCAGAAGGGAATAATTGGAGTGCAAATAAAAACATAGAATATTTGTTTAGTTTAGTCACTTTTGCTAAAAATGGTTCAAAAACATTCAATAGCTACAATGAACCCTTTTTTTCGTAGATTATGAATCCGTGAACGCTTTTGCAAAAGTTTCAAAATTTCAAAGTCAACAACACTTTTTTTTATTAATAAATGGTTTCATTCGATTTAAAATTAATTTCAAATGATTAATATTTGTATAAAAATCCATTTTAGTTTTTATAATATATCAAGATAGAATTTGATGTTAGCGATGCTTGTTTACGTACTGCCATATTTTGAATCGAATGGAACTATTTGCTAACAAACAAAAGAGTGTTGTTGACTTTGAAATTTTGGAAATTTTTTTGTTCATTAAAATTCGCTTTTGCAAACAGCCATTGTTTGCAAAAGCTCGCATGAATTCGTCATCTGCGTAAAAAAAATGCTTTAATGATTATTCCGAATATTTTTGTACCATTATTAGGAAAAGTAACTAAACTGAACAATTACCAAACATCCAACGTTTGGTTTTAAATGTTTTAATAAAAATTACTCTTCACAAATATTTGTTATCAAAAACTTTGAAGGACGTGGCAAATATTCTCTATCTGTTAACACCAACAGCCAGAATTTCCCAACGAAGTAACCTCACCATTAGATTAAGCCTACTTAACTTCGTTATAAGAGTCCCTGAGATATTATAAATAAATTCTGAGCTAACATAATTGTTGGCTATTAATTTCAAAGAGCAATCAATTTGAATCTTTCCACACTAATCTAATAAATCATTCCGTAATAACACCGTATTCATTTCAAAGCCATAAATAAAACAATATAAATAAATTAATATCAGATTATCTGTTTTAAAATATCACAAAAAAATAAAAATAAAAGACGTTTGAACAAATATTTATGAAATTTTTCAAAAATATTTGATACTGGAATGTATTTCAAAAATACAGAACAACCTAAATCCTTGTAAATCTTTTTTTTTTAAACTCAGAAACGTAGAATGCGCATATACTTATTACAACACAATAACTAATCTATTTTACAACAGTGAAAACATATTGAAAACATTCTCTAAACTGTAAATCACCAGGTATACATAGACGGTCCACAAAAAAAAAAAAAACAATTGATCACCATATGAAAAAAAGGACACAAATTAATAACAAAGGCGTTGACAGGACTTTTTTTTTTGAAAATATTTTTATTAATTTTTTTCTGTTTTGTGATTTTTATCATTTTGAAGTTATTTTGATTGGATGGGATATATTTCGTTCTTTTTGGAATTCACCCCGTATTTGTGAGAGAATAGATTTTTATTACATTGAAAATTTATTACCAATTATTTTTAATTGGTAATTATATTAAAATTTAATGATTGCATTTAAGCTACTACTGAATTCATTCAAGGCATGCTGGGAGACAAAATTTTTGAGAATATCAGTTAATAATTTTTCTTAATTTAATATGACCACCAAGATTTGAACAATTTCATAAAAAATTTAATAATATTTTGGATTTTATGAAACCATCTATAGATATGATAACAACAAAGAATTTAAGATTAAACTTTTTAATGAGAATGGCACCAAAAATTTTAAGCGAAGCATTATTTTGTACTAGCATGTACTTCGAGCACAAAGTCGATGGTGATAAAAAAAACTTTTCGATAATTAAAATTCTAATAATAAAATATTATTTATTTATATTCAAAAAAATTAATTATTTAATTATATTAATATATTTTTCAACTTTCAAGCTGTAAGATTATGTGTTTATATATTCTATTCGGAACATTGGTTTTCGAGCAAAAATAATTTTTAGTTTAAGTTTATTTGTCATTAATATCAGTTGAATGATTTTGGTCATTCTCAAAGCTACTTTTACTTTTTAAGTCTAAAACGTACGATGAAAATTACACATTTCTCTAGAATACGCTATGTAAAGATTGACGGATAGATTGGCAAAAATGGAAATAAAATGTTTACTCAAGGACAACAAATCACAAACTGATCATAACTTCGATATTTTCTAGCGCTATTTTCTAACTTTAGATTTAATTTAATATACCTAAAATTTGGATACATTAGATTTAGTATCAAGTTGTTATTGTAAATAAACAGGAATATACATTTATATATATATATATATATATATATATATATATATATATATATATATATATATATATATATATATATATATATATATATATATATATATATATAATTATTAATGAGAACTCTAGTATTTTTCGAATAAATTTCGATTTTTCCCCAATTTCCTAGATCAAATTATTTTGTATTTTTATAAATACGTATTTCGACTACAAATTAGCAACGAGTAACATCTCCTCAGAGAATCATTACAACTAGCTAATTCATACTGATGATGACTTCTTTGTAGTCGAAATACGTATTTATAAAAATACAAAATAATTTGAACTAGGAAATTGGGGAAAAATCGAAATTTATTAGGAATATACATAATAAAAACTTAAAAGAACAAAAAATCATCAATTTTCAAAATATAGGCTGAATAATAATATCAATAATTCCAAAATTGTATCCATCGTGAGAGGGACAATGGACATTATCGCGAATATTGAAAACATAGACCAGATCTCTTTGAATATTTTGGCAGACAATCATCTCTTTCAAAGAATGGGTAAGCGACATGCAATATGTTATCACAAATACATGGAAAGAGTCTTAAAAGTGTATTTAAAAACAATATTAGACCTTTCCTGAAATGCACCTAGGCCTCTTTTACATTAACAATTTTAAAATATGCAAACGCTTGTATTGAACACAACAAAAATCTTAATATTTGTTAAAGAAATATGGAACGAAGTATCTGCAAAATAAAAAGAAGAGACAAAATTTTGTGTAACTCGATAAGATAAAAACCAGGAGTAATGATGTTTCAGTATTGTTAAAAAATTTAGAGTCCGACTGAACATGTATCGAGAGTCAAAAGTCAGTTGTGGATATTCCAAAGCAGAGTGTCAACACCTACAAGGAGTCTAAAGATTACCCGAGGTTGGAAGAACTTTGTAACAGGAAAAATTGTTAAAGAAGGTCTTTGTCTAGTAAGGATTAAATGAGGCTAATTATTATTATAATTATTATTTAGCAATAAAAACTTTACTTTGGTCCAATATTGCAATAAATAAAAGTTTGTTAAACATTTGTGTAATAAATATTCATTAATCGTTAGATCGTTTTTGCAAATTTATAAAAAAAAACTGCGCACCTTTTGCTGAAATATGTATAAACTGACTATGATTAATATCCTGAAGTATAACAAGGACCCTATGCAGGTCATGTTATTATATAGCTGCTTTAAAATATACGAATCAATTTACAAAATTTAATTAGCACTATACATAATTATTAACGCAGTGAACGAGTGTACGGATCCTTTAACATTCATCGTTATCATCGTAAATTGCAAATAAAAACCGAACGCTTGTATTCAGAGTTAATAAAATTGATTAGATACTGAATGAACTTCGGGAAGTCATAAAATATTTTTATTTTTTTGTGGTATTCTACGGTTTTTAACATTGTACTCAAGTGTCGAAATATCACACAGGATAAAGGATTCGGTATTTATATAAATTACTTTAGAACTGGTCTTATACATTTCTACACAATATATTTAAGATTTAAGAATACGATCCGTTTCCGCTTCCGCTATGGTGGGTTGCATAGAGATTCTGTGACATAATCAGGCATGAATTTCAGAAAATCAGGTTTTTCAGATAATCAGGTTCTGACAGATAATGAAGTTCTATCAATGAGAAAATTAATAGAGAACTGGGGGATTTTGTATGTATGAATTTTACAGACAATTAAAATGAAATGTATCATACGGAAATTGAATGCAGAAAATATTAAACGAATACAGAAAATGGTTATTTTAATAAAAATATTTTTAATTAATAATATATTCAAATTGTGCTCCCCACATATTTTTCGACAAATTTAGCTCGAATGTATTTATCAAAATATTAGCTGTTATTTTAAGTTGAAAATACCTGCAGGTACCAATTTGTGAGGGAGCTTTATTCATTGATATTTATCCAAACTTATATAAACCAGTAAGTTTTTTTTTTAAATTAAATTCTTCAAATTATAATCTAGAATCCTACAGCACCTATGGATATGTCAGGAGCTAAAGATCAAGATAGATACTGATTGTCGTGCTGAATCGTATATTGAGAAAACCGTCTAAGTAGTTTATTTTATTTTCTACTGGTCCATTCAAAATTGTTAGACTTAAGAGTGAATTATTTCTAGTCGGATGCGGTATTCCATATTTTGGTTCATACAAAATGACAGGTTTGTAGATTTTAAAAAAATAAAAAGTAGTAATGGTACAATTTTATAATTCAGCTAACAGACGTAGTAGCATGCTTATCAAAGAATATATTTAAAAATAATGTGTATCTATACTTAAAGATAAACGGGAATTCTTGGAAAATTAAACCTCTTTTTACTTAAAACATAATATTTTCTTACAAAATGGCTGTAGAGATTCATTTACAAAAAAAAAGACGATACCTATGTCAATGCCCAAAAAAGTTTGCCATTCTTGAAAATATCGGCATACTTGGAATTGGTCTCCAATGCGCAGTGAATTGGCGTTTGAATTGCATGAAATTTAAATTGAATTTCGAAACATGGTTCATTTCTCCTACTTGATAAATTCTCTGGGGCTCCCCCTACATATTATAAATTGTAGTTATTACGACACATGATAGTTTTTTATCGACCGTTTTCAATACTCAACAGTTAAATGGTTATCCGATATACAAACGGAATCCTTAATATTAGTATCACATTTTGATATATTCAGGTTGCATTTTTAACGAGATCTAAATAAAATTAAGAATATATAAACACTCCACCAAAAAAAAAAAACAAATAAATAAAATAAAACGTCCTTTAAAATAAGAACAGGTTATTTTTTTCTGCTATTAATATTAGTTTTTTTCGGCATTCTTTGTTTATATTCGATTTATTTTATTAGTCATTATCTTGTTTTGTAAGTCGGTACATATTTTAATTTATTATTATTTTGTTAATTCCATAACAAACTGTTGTAAACAAAAATTCACTTATCATTGACAAAACGGACTGGGGTCTAGGCGATTTTGAATTTTGTTTGTATATATCAATGATAGTATGTTCCTACCTATTGTATCTTCCGATTTTTATGAAATATTCTACTCACGTTTATCACATGACGGACATTTACTGTATAACTTAGACGCCTCATTGAGCCATAAGAGGCTTAATTATGCATATTTTCACTTTATAGGGTGGCATTATAAATGCCGCCTATTGCTCAAGGGAGTAACTAGTTGAATAACGTGAAAGCTTGCTCGATAGAAGATGAAACTTTGGCTTCTGCACTAAAAGCTGTTCACCCAAACGATATGAAAAAAAACAAACTCCAAACGAGTACTAACGTGACATCAAATATTATCAAGTATTCTTATCAGTAATCTTTAATCGATAGGAGAAAGCACTCTTTTTTATTGATAAGAAAATATTATTTATAATACGAATAATTACTCAAATCTATCCCCAATTTTTGGCACCAAGCAATTTATATTCAATATCCACTTTCAAACAAAAATATCCATTTTGGATGTATGAATTAGAAAATATTATATTTGTAAATATGGTATTAAAAGATTGTGTATATTCTACAAATTTGAATTAATAATAAAGATTCAGATTGTTGAAGTTTTTACTGTAGAATATGCGTTTATTTATTCATTTAAGCCAATAAACTCAATTATTATTGATACTGAATTTAATTTGCAAAAGGTAGAAAGTGTAAAACAGCAAATAGATGGTTTAATTTTATCGTATAAATATAATAAACTATTGTGCAAGTTTTATGTCATGATTTTTATGGCGTTTCATATAACAATAATCTTACAAAACACCTGACACATTTTTGTATGAAAATGGTATTTGACCTGTGATAATGATGATACAGTGGAATAATTTAGGCCTCAGCAATGTTATTACAGGTAGCTCTTCAAAAGATGAAAACCTTTTTTGTTTGTGATAAGATATGTTATTAATTATATGTATATACCTTTTAAGGGATAGGTTTTTAAAAAAACAAATTATATATTTTTGTTGTTGTAGTAGTGATATTTTAATTGATATATAATTAATTAATTTTGGAGAGAGGTTTTTAATTTTTTTTTTTTAATAATAATATAATCAGGACTTGGAACCCATTAGCCAAAGCTCTATGATAGAAGTGGAGCCACTGGTAATTATTTATCATCATTCATTTCCATAGACTGAATGTATCATGCATATTTCAACCGATGTAAAGAAATGTATAAAACAATACTTCATCGCTTCAATTTGGGCAAGGTGGCAATGGAATGTCCAACCTAAATAAGCCGCATATTGGAAGACGGCAACATTGCTAACTTGCTATAGACTGACTAAGATATTTTTACAAAATAAATAAAATACAAATCATAACAAGTGAAAGTAAAATACAAATCACAGCTAACAGTGTTAATTATTTATATATTCGACATACGGTTGAGTATCAATGTAAACTATGTATAATCATTAAGATTTATAAAATACACTAAATATTGAACCCAAAATATTATTTGTATTATATAATATTATAAATATTGTTTGTTTTGCAGAAATCAACAGTTTTTGTACAGAAATTCTCTTCTTTAATGAAAATTGAAAGTTGAAAAATTGCGTGATAAATCCATCACGATCTATTTTCGATTTTGAATTGCCTTTATGACAGACGGAAACGTCTTTAGGAGATTCTATGAATTCATAGCAAATTTATGGTAAATAACTTTCTACACGATTTTAAAACAGTTCAAATTATTCAAGAAATATAACCAAGCTAAAAGTTGTGCGAAACTTGAGTATTTTGAAAGTCACTACTTTAGTGAGCTCTGCATAATAATTTTGGGACTTATTTTTTCACTTTTATGCAAAAAAATATATAAAATACAAAAGAAAATTTAAAGAAAGTAAAAAAAAAATTTAATTGGGCGTGATTTTTCTTTTTCTTCAGATGTACGAGATTAAACTTTATTCTGAAATTGTGCGATCCCTGTTTTTCAGAATTTCATATAAATGAAAAGATAAGAAGAATTTAAATTTATTTATTTACCAACCAGACTAACAAATTTTCAAACAAGCTAACAATTTGTTGTTATTTGAAATTATTTATTGAAAATTTAATTTGAGCATCGAAGCAAGGAAACTTTCTGCCATCGCTATAAATAACAAAATAGCACCTACGGCTTTCACCACAAAATATCTTAATACAGTATTTTAATATGATGCACCAGCGATACAGCTATCATATTATCAACTGATCGAACAAATCTAATATTTTAGATATAAAATTTGTGCAGTAAGATGAACCAAGATACACTCCTTTGCATTAAATACAGAAAGAAAATTACATAATTTTACAACTTTTTTATGAGCATGTATCTGGGAAGTACGAGGAGGATTTCTACGATTATGCCGCCCTGGTCTATCAGAACCTTTAGGGATCATTTCTACAAAATAAGTGGAAATAAACTTTAAAATAGTCTCCCTAAATAAAGTCCAAAGGAGCGTATGTATATCCATTTGGATGTTCTTATTTTTATTATAGGCTGGATACCCGTAATCGTACACTTCATTGTTGAATACACTTAAATTTCGATTTTTTGCCCTGATGATGACTACTTTGTAGTTGATATTCATATTTAAGGGCAAAACATCGAAATTTATTCGAAAAATCCTAGATTAATAATAATAAAATTGAATACACATTTAAAAACTTGTATATGACTTCCTTATGATTAGTGTAAC
The DNA here is from genome assembly GCA_020423425.1 of Chrysopa pallens. NCBI lineage: Eukaryota > Metazoa > Arthropoda > Insecta > Neuroptera > Chrysopidae > Chrysopa > Chrysopa pallens. The sequence continues at coordinate 35,985,943 of CM035591.1, read as the reverse complement.
AACTTTTTCCTCTACAAAAATTCTGAAACGCAGGGCTATTTTTTGGAAAATTTTCAATTGTCCCCTCAGACCTCTAATTGATAGAAATCTGTTTGTTTGTTATTAAAATGAGTAGATCATTCATAGCAAATGTAAAAGTCATTTCTCCGTTCTCCAACAGTGAAAAATAGCAATTTTGATGTTGTCGGTCAACGAACTTCACGTTTTTGTCACATGTGGGAGAAAATCGTTTTTGCATTTGTTTGTAAATGATCTTCCGATACCAATAACAAAAAAACAGATTTTCGTCAACTTCATTCCTGTGAGAGCAATGGAAAATTTTACGGGCTTAAACTAACGATTATTAAGACATTTACAAATTTTTAGAATTTTTTAAATGTTTATTTACCAATGACTTGATATGATGGCACGGCAGATATTATGTTTGTTTATCAAATGTCATTAATTTCGTAATTTAGATTTTAAGAATTCGCCTTTTGAACCGTACATTATTTATCCTTTGAAAGTTATGCAATGTAAAATACTTGTTTTATCGGATCTGTAAATCATACAAAAAATATTTGCTTTACTCTAATCTTTTTAACAAACCTAGCAGTAAATAAATTATAATTTTTAGACATATAATGAAGTCCGAAAATAAATGAAATAACGATACATATCCATAGAAGTCAATATATCATAATAAAAACAGGTCATTTTTCAAAAATAAAAAAGAATCTACACACAATCCAATTTTAACAAATTAGTTGTTTTTATTTTCTTCTTTTTTTCTCTTTTTTTTTTATTACAAAAGTGACCGCTCCATTATTCTATTTATTAACTACTAACGACAGTGTGCAAAGTGAAACAACGAGCTGTTCTTTAGACATTTACAAGAGTGTAATCTATTGTAGTCCTTTTTTTAATGTTGTAAGGGAGTTTAACAGGGGTGTATTGTGTTGAATATGGGTTGCATGCAATCAATTTGGCTCAGAAAATTAACATCAGCTATGTTGAAATAGTGTCATAGTTTTCCAGTTTAAAATTAGAATATATTTTATATCAATTATTAATCAATTATCTGTGTCTGTTATTTCAATAGAAGAAATAAAAACACACATTATTATTTGGATAAAATAAAACAGCATGTGTGTAATCACAAAAGTCTGAAAAATGTTAGAAGTTTCAATGTTTGGGATGTTGGATGTTTGGGCAGTCTCCAAAAAATCACGAATAACCATGTATACACATCATTTATGCACAAGATTCAATGCTGTAAAATGAAACTTGGAAATGGGAAGTGAGTGAGTTTTGCTATTATAAAATTTTTCTTTTAGACATTTTTCGAATGTGAGGTGAAATATTCGAAATAATATTCATACGTATGTGGGATTTTTACGATTTTTTGGCTAATTTTTTCAAACGAAAATCACGAGAAAGGGTTAAAATTAGATATAAAGTTTTGTCTTTAATACACACAGGCAAACAGACACTACGAGTAAAAAGTGCAGCAACAAAACTATAATGAATCAAAATTTTAATGTTTTAAGGGTAACCTTATTTTAAATTGGTTATCATAAAATCTCTGTATACTTTAATAATAATTTTGGCCCAATAATATACATATTGACTCAAAGCGGAGATAATGTTTATGTGTAGATGTACTTAAAATGAAACTTTCTGGATAAATACATTATTACTATCACAACTTACTAAGGGTGCTTTACCAAAATTGACGACAGAGATTACTCACTTGCTTAAAACAAACATTCTCTAACATTTTGATTCGTATTCACGTCTGAAAAGAGATTTATTTGAATTTTAAGCTTAATTGAATATACTCAAAGAGAGGTTTAATTATGGAAATTGATCGGCATCTGCAATAATTGTTGTTATATTCCGTTTAATTTTTCTTAAAATACTTTGCATCCGTCTGTAACATGAGTTCAACCCGGAGAGCCATATAAAATTTTTCTATTACACCTCTGTGCTGGTATCTTGTGAATAGGCAATTTCAACGTCGATTATAATTTTAAACATAAATTCGTTCCAGACACTTGACTAGTATATATTTATGTATAAAAAAAAACCTCATAATTTTTCAAAAAATGAAAAAAACACATTAACTAATAATCAATTATCCGTAAAATTTTAGACGATTTAATTCCTTTTGTCCAAAAAAAATATACACTTTCAAAATAGAAAATAAATAAAAAATTATATAAAAAAATAATCATAACAATATTGTTTGGAAAAAGAATAATAATAATGATAGTAAGAATTTTTGTCCTTAAATTTTAATTCCCACGCGTAAATTCCAGTGTAGACAAGTTCACAAGGACATTATTCGATTATTTAACAGTTGTGATCAAAAGATATAACACACCTGTTACACTACACTAACTTTGAGAATTCCATTACGATCCTTGAATTATAAAAAGAACGTTAATGATGTGATTATTTTATTACTCAAAAATTCTTTCACCCATATGTAAACTACGGCATAATTTAGATTATCAAAGATTTATATATTTTAAGTGACCAAAGAAAACAGATAAGATTATTAAAAACGAAATATGAGTTTAAACCAAATCTTTAGGTATAAATCTCTATAAATCGTGGTGTTTCGTGTTTCTGAATTTGAGCATTATTTGAACATTGAATTAGTTATAGTTAGGGTAAGAGACGTAAGTGACCTGCTATTATTGGCTGATTATTTGATAAAATGACCATAAACAAGTAGGTATGGATCTGATTACTAACAATAAGTAAGGAAGCCAGAATCATCAGTTTGAGAATCTTAAACCATGTAGAAAAAAATCGTTTTTTTTTTTTAAATTATAATTAACGTTAAAATCAGTTGAATTAATTATATTCTGATGTTTTCCATAAATTGTGGACTTCCAAAGTTTGTGTTAATGAAACCAACTTTTGGTTTGATCTAACCGTTATGTGCATATTTTTATACAAATGCCCGTATTATGCCCAACTTATGTGTGCAACTTGGCTAATCAACGGCTAAAATAATATTTTTGGAAACTGTGAAACTAATATTATAAAGAGGAAACGTTTGTGTTTTGTAATGAACGAATAAATTTAAAAACTACTGGATCGATTTTAAAATGATTTCTCCGTTGAGAAGCTATACTAACCCCGGGTGGTATAGACTACTTTTTATACCCGTATTCCAATGGGAAAGGGAACTACGCAATTGAAACCACGTGATGATCGCTAGTTAAAAATGAATCTTCTAAGACATATTAACATTAAAATCATAAATTATTTTTGATATTTATTTTCATATTGCTAATAAACGTGCGAAGCTACGAATTATTTACCCTCTATAATCTATTCCCCTCTTCATCCATTTAATTATGAACGTATCAACTATAGAAATTCAAAATCCGATTTTCGGGTTCGATACATAACTAATAAGTAAGATAAATCAATAAAAAAATATTTAATTTATTTAACAATCGCACTTCATTTCAATGATAAAATTTATCATTTTCAATTCCTTCAAATGTCAAAAATCCACATAAATTGAACCATATCAAAGCCGTTTATATTTTTTAAAGATGTCAACAATTAATAAAATAAATTTTTTTTTTATTTTTTTGGTATGTTATAATCTGACATACGATGATTCGATAAATTATGATTTTATTGGGTGGTCTACTAACAAAAAAAATTATTATTATTATTAATAAAAAATTAAATAGAATTCTTTTTTTTTTTTTGTATATAAAAATATTTTTTGCTTAAGTCATGCTCATTAGTTTCTTATTGAGAGGAGATTCTCTTTTTTGAATTCATATTTTTTTGAAGTTATTAATTTATTTATTTATTAAATAGAAAAATATTTCTTCTAAAGAACTCGATTGAATTCTTATAATTATCTGAAATTTGTATTTGTATCACATTAATTATAATTAATGTTGATGAAAAATTAATTTATGTAAAAAAAAAAAATAGTTATTTATAATATTAGAGGCATCAATTTTGATTTAAAATTGTGTATTTTCACATGCCACCATTTCAACGTACTTTTCCATAAAAGCCACTAGTGATCCTTAACTTTTTTCTTTAATATACTTTTTAGTGCAAAATTTTTATTTGCATGCAAATTTTTGTTTATAAAGTATATAAAATTATGAACGAAAAAAAAATATTCCTCGTTTCAAAACACAGAATTTTGTAACCGATTACAAAATAGGAGACGATTCAGTTCATTCAACATTTTTCTATATATGACACCAATTTTGATAAATCCTTCTTTTCAATTCTATCCACAAGTGGGAAAAGGTCGAGTAAAATTATTTTTAATCGATTATTTGAACCCAACTAACGTAACGTAATTATTGATCTCAACCGATCACAATAGTAAAGCAACATTAGACACAAGTTAGTAGTTGTATGGGTGACCGCGTTAGAATGTTTTGTGCTGCAGTTGCATTTAATATATCCACTGTAGCCACTGTGTGACATTAGTAGTTGAAATGCATCTTAAAGTAGAAGTAATTTGAAACACTTCTATCGAACTTTTTTTTAAAGAAATTATGTATTGAAATCGATATAAAACTTTCTTTTGGATGTGAATTTTTAGTGGACTGAAATGATAGAGATACAATACGTCAAGAGCTTTTGAAATCGGTTCGAATATATAATGAGATTTTCTTCGAAACATTATAACTGATTATATTTAAACAATTGTTTATTATAAGTATTCTAGTTACTATATTCTCCCCAAGTATAACGTATCGTCAAAATTTAATAATTATATGTCTTAAGCACATCATTTATTAAAGCGATCCATAAATATATTTTGTATATCTATGAGTAATCGTAAGTTTTGAAAGATATTTTTTTTTCTTTGTAAATCTTTTTAAGAAATATTTATTTTATAATGAATTGTTCTTTTGAATATTATGATGGCAAATTATCTGAAGAATTTAATTTGAACTTAAAGAGTTATCATTATTTGAGATGAAATGATATATAAGATATAAAATAGATTAACTGTTGAACAAAGACAAAACAATAAAGGATCTCTTTTGAAATAATATCAAGATAATATATATATATAATTCATTTAAATTTTGGTTATTTCGTATTACTTTTCTATGTTTGATGAAAATCAAATTATTGAAGGTCATGCACTCTATTCGCAAAAAAATAGAGGCATCAAATATAATGCATAAATTTTATAATATATTAAAAGCTATAAAGTTTGATAATGTTATTTAACTGCTTGCATAATACATAAAATAGCAACTTAAGAGTTTGAACTCATTAAAACATGATACTAAAAATTGTTTCCGGTACTTTAATCTAAGTAACAATAAAATTCCAACATCACAATCATTAAATATTTATTTTATATCAAAAAAATCCATAATAATATTTTAATTTTCTTTCGAGATAGCACTGTCACGGACAATTGTGTATATCTGGTCTATTGGATCCGACAAAATACTCATTTTAATTCAGCTAGAGATTCGCCACTGCCAGTAATCTAACGGATAGCGGTGTATTTAAAGACGCTCCTAAGAAAATCAGTTTTCTTAGAATCTTTTAGAAAATTTAAGTACATATACTTGGAAGTATCCTCTAAACGTATAAATTTTGTTATACATTTCATTTCTCATTTGGAAAAAGTTGTCGATTTAAGATTGGATTTTTAACATGTAACTCCTATTTTGGTTGATTTTGAAGCAATCGTTTTATTAGATTACAAAAGCAATTTTCTTACGATGGTCTAAAAAACCTGAAAATCATTAATTGAAGATATTAGAATTATATATTTATAAATAAAATTATGGTAATCGAAATCCGTTTAATTTAATTTTATTTATTTATTCAATTTACCAAATGATACAAAAGTACATAGGTATAGTCAGGAAAAAAAAAAAACAAAATTGTTGCCTTAATCAATCTAAAACAATTGAACTAACTTAAACTATATGGACATTGCATTATAATATACTTTTTCAACTCATGTTTATATTTCGATATGTTTTCAATACTTTTTAATTATTCAGGAAGATTATTGTACAATTCACTCCCAATAATATCTGGCGAGTTTTTATATTTTTGAAACCTACAAGTTGCAACGTGTAAATCATAACATTGTCGTGTATTATAGTTGTATATTTCATTTCTTATTTGCAATCGATTATAATTTTTTTAAATAAATATTAACAGTTCATAGTAATATATGCCAAAAAACGTTAATCATTTATTTTTCTTAAAATGATTAACACATGAGTTTCGATACCCTACATTAAATATGAGACGAACAAGTATTTTTTTGTAATATAAATATTCGAAAACAATTAACTGCTTTTGATTGTTTTTTATTTTATTTTTCGTTATTTTTGAATTTCTGCTTATGATAATTTGTATTGAGTTGAGCACGAATCACATTTGGGATAAGCTCTGTATATGTGATAACATGATTAAATTTCGATTTTTTTGCCCCAATATTCATAGATCAAATTAGTTTGTATTTTTATAAATACGGATTTCGACTACAAAATAGTCGTCATCAGTATGAAATAGCTAGTTGTAATAATTTTCTGAGGAGATGTAACTCGTTGCTAATTTGGTGACGGTTTACAAATACGTATGTTGGTGTATATGTATATTTTAATAAATACGTATTTATTAAAATACAAAATAATTTGATCTAAGAAATTGGGGCAAACAAATCGCAAAAATCTACATACACTACCAAAGCCTACTAATACACTGGGGAAAATGATTGTTATACACCACATATGAGTCCTACATTTGTTGTGATGAGTACTACAAAAATGATCAGTATAATTTTTTTTTTTTTTTTCATTGAAGGGTTCTCAATAATTTACTATCCACAAATATTTCAAAGCGGCACTTTAAAGTAAACAAATAGTTTTATATTTATTTTGTTAGATTTATACGAGCTATTAGAAAAGGATGTTGGTGAAGAATATTCACTTTGAATAAAAACTTTATCGATGGAAGTTAAATCTGCGTAAATTTTGAATGGCATTAAATTGGCGAGCTTAGCATGATAGAACTGTTTATATTGTCCAATAAGAGTATATTCAATTGTATTGTAGTACAAATATCTCCAAGATTAAATTTTCCAATAAACTGAGAACTCATGAGCTGTTCGCGTGAATTCCAATATGAACAAAAAAATTTCAATGATGAGTCATATGATGCAAAGTACAGTAGCCACCTTTTCACAGAAATCAGGAATCGTGCTCGTTTATAAAAGCATTTACTTTTATAAATTTAAAAGAGAAGAATTTAGTTAATAGAGGTAACAACATAACATGCATTACCTAAGAGCATAAAATTTTACAAAAATAATATGTTTTGGCTGTTATGAAAAATAACGGGGCTAGAGCGTTTAAAAGTTAACAGTTCGTACGTAGGTCATGTTACTGTATAGAAAGTTTCAATTTTTAAGAAGAAAAAATTACACGAGTTAAATTGTTAATTCAAATTATCGTGAAATCAATACGGAATCCTAACCATTTAAAACCTATAATGAGGTATATTTTAAAAAAAGGTACCCACATCAAAATTAATAACAATATTGCCGACATTCATAAATTAATAACAATTGAATCTATTCATTATACATATATATATATATATATATATATATACATATATATATATATATATATATATATATATATATATATATATATATATATATATATATATATATATACTTATTTTGATTCGTTAGGTTCTTCTTAAACTCGTCATTATTTGATCAAGAAATAAAAAATAAATTTTTTGTTGTTGATGCATACTAATCCAATTGAACTCAAGCCATATGTTCGGTTTTTGAATAAATAAATAAATATATATATATATATATATATATATATATATATATATATATATATATATATATATATATATATATATATATATATATATATATATATATATATACATATATATATATATATATATATGTATATATATTATAAATATATATTATATATATATATATATATATATATGTATATATATATATATATATATATATATATATATGTATATATATTTATATATATATATATATATATATACAAATAAATATGTATTATATATAAAATTTTAAGTATTTATTAATTACACTTCTTCATAGTATTTATGGATAAATACCCTTACAACTTAGTTTGTGATATTTCTGAACCTTAATAAAATCTAAAATATTATCTACATCGTAAGAAATACTCGCTCTTTTTTTTTTTGAAATTTGTCATAATTATTTTGTATGAAATTCGATTTTGAAAAAAATAATTATTCTACAAATTGTTGTACTACAAATTTCCTTTTCTTTTAAAATCCTCAACTTCAGACAGAAAATTCTTTAAGGCGATAATTTTTCTTCAAATTTGTTGACGCATGCATACTTTTGTTGAAATTTAATTTGGTTTTCAAAAAATTACTTGCTCGGAAATGCAACGTTAAAAGGCGGTTTTTGTTTAGAATTTTTCTTTTTTAAGTTGAGTATTAAAAAAGAAAAGAAATTTTTATACAAATAATCAATTTTATTAAAAATGCGATTTATCTTCTATCTTCTATATATATATATAAATCAATTGCTGTTCGTTAGTCTCGCTAAATCTCGAGAATGGGTGGAGCGATTTTGCTAATTTTGATCTTGAAATATTTGTGGAAGTTCAGGGAAGGTTTAAACGGTCAGAAACATAAATAATAAGTAACGAAAAATTTAATTTTCGAATACATAATGTTCCTAGCTGTGAAATATCTTTTGTCTTTTTTTTTCTCACATGTAACAAATCCTATTAGCGTCATTTCCATAGAAACCAAAATCTAAATTTGAAATTCAAAATAAAACTTCTTTATCTCTTCTCCCTAGCAGTATGTTGAACTGTCAACTATATAAAGTGTGCATATCGTAATGTTTAAATATTACCGGAATCATTCGTGGTTCAGGGGATCTATATACGTTTCATCAAGTGTATGAGTACCACAGCACAAACTATCGGGTGAACGCGTTACCGGATGTACCCCACCAAATGCCAGATAAATACCGGGTGCATACAATGTACCGGGTGAACACTAAATACCTGGAATCCGATGAGAAAGGATTTTCTGAAATTCTTCCCTTAAGGGTAGAATTGCATTCGCATGATATCGATGTAATATCATTTAATAAAACGGGAAAATTAACACAGCAACACGTGAACTAGGTGGGTCTGCTTTAAAATATAAATTAATATCATTATATATTCTGATTTGCCTCAGCTTCATTATTTAGAAATAGAGAGTTGAGAATACGTTATTATATTAAGAAAATGTTGATTAGAAATATATGGCAAAACGACGTGTGCCGGGCCAGCTAGTTACAAAATAATTATGAAAAATTAAAAAAAAAAAAAGCGAGTTACCAAAATCGTGGAGGGCAATTCATTATACGGAATACTATTCCATACATAATCCTATATTGCTTACGTTATAAATCAATAAAAGAAATTAAAAAGTAAAAAAACATTATTCTTTTCAAAATTACTTCTTGCGTAAATTTTGAGACACCCATTATATCCTTTTGTTATTGTTTTAAGAATATTACTCAATAACAATGTATGAATTAGGGAATTTTCGGAGCAGGTATGTTATCAATATTTTTTAAAGTTAGAAACTTTTCAAAAACTCATACATCTATCCCTTTTTAACACGCTTTTATTAGCTTCACTCGTATGTTTGTTTGTCTGTAGGTAACTCTCTGAAGTTGGCTGCAGAACGCATCTGAACGGATCCTTTGCATGAGAGTAATAAAGATAGAGCTAGTGCGCGAACTACGCATGCATGCGTGTTTTTTTAGTTTTTTTAAACTATTATATTATTATTCATAACAAACATTTTATTCACTTGTGTTACAAATATGAAGGATATAAATATGCTGTAACTTTCTGGTATGTAAATTTTGAAGCTCTTAGCTGAAGACTTGTTTATTTTATTATTCACAAATTTTCTAAAGCCTCGATCATTTCAAATCATTCCGATAGACCAATAGTCCATGACCAATTTAAGGTGGTTACTTAAAAAGTCATGGAACCTCACACAATAAATTCTTTATTCCTACGGGACAGAATCGTTTATGCATAGTCTCCATACGTGATTTCTCTATATCCTGCAGGTTGCCATATTGCTACCTCTCTTGCACTTGCATGGACATGTTTTTCACTCTGGTACATTGATGGTTATAGAATTTGTACTGGCCTTTTATATTGTTTATTGTAAATATATTTTATTTATTCTGTTAAAATTTGAAGACTGATAATATGCATGTTTTTTTACAAATATTTCTAGGGGTCTATTAACAATATTGATTTGGGATGCATATGTTCTGGAAAAAATTAAATTCCATTAATACAAAATACTATCGGAAAAATGTATCCTAAAATTTATGACTGATACTATGACTAAAACCCATCTTATTTCTTACCCACCATAAAATTTTAGTACGGTGAACCTCGGGCACAGAAGTGCCTTTAATATTCAGCAAGTATGGAGGATTTGCCTGCTGTGTGTAATTTTATGACTTTTGAAATAACCAGAATTGGTTATTTCAAATAACCTAACCTAAATAACCCGGCTGTTCCTCTAAAACGCTTTGAAGGGGGAAAACATTAGCTTGAAAGATTCCATTTCATTGATAAATAGATAAAATTAAAAATGCCGCCAATAGTAAGTCTTTTATATCTGCAAATGCCACACAAAGGTTCTGGGTTCGATCTCCGTCATCAAAATCAATTCAAGTTGTTCCTGATTTTAAAAACATTCAATAAAAATAACTAGAAAGGTGTTCCTACTTATCAGGTACATCTCCCCCCCCCTACTATTAGAAAATTAAAATGTCCAACAAAATTGATAGTATTTTTGCCTAACATATATACATATATAACTTGCTTGTCCATTTTTCTAAATATTATTAACCTAAATTTAATATAATACAACATAATAATCATATTTGATTACATATCAGCTACATATAGTTATTCAATGCATCTTAATATATATGGAATGTAAGCCTTGATTTAAATGAATTTTTACACTTTTCTATACATTTAATATTTTTAAATATATTACATTTTAAATTATATTATTATTTACGATTTTGTGTCATCTGTTAAAAATATAAAAAAAAACATTGAAAATTGAAAAGAATTTATTTAATATTATGCATTTAAAAACAAACTCAATCTACATTTATGTATAACGCCTTCATTATTATAAAAATATTAATAATATATCCATATTCAATCGTATACATACATATTTATTTGCTTGCTTTAATGTAATATAGTTGTAGAGTACTCTGTTCCAGATCTTAAAATAAACTACATTTTACTGTGGTTAATAATATGGCGGTTAGAAAAACTAATTAAAATATTAAAATATCATATACAAATCTTTTTTGTGTATATGTTATGAACATATTTTTTAAATGCATTGCATTATTAGTTTTACTGCATGTTTCATGAAAAAATTGTTAAATTAAATGTACTCGTTTGTTTATTAATTGTTAAATTAATTAACTCGTTACAATGAAATTCAGATACGAAATTACGTGTCTTATTAATTTATTTAAGAAGTTTTCAATTTTTAGTCTTAAAAATTATATGATTTTAATAAAAAGAATTAAATTTTTTAAAAAGTCATTAATGGACATACGTCATCAAGCATAATGACTAATAAATTTCGATTATTTCGCCCGAATTTCCTAGATGAAATTTTTTTGTATTTTTATAAATACATATTTCGATTACAAAGTAGTCATCATCAGTATGAATTAGCTAGCTGTAATGATTCTCTGAGCAGATGTTACTCGTTGCTAATTTGGTGACGGTCTGCAGAGCGAAAGAAGAGTACGCATGATACAAGACATTATTAGCACATTGAGTAAAACATGTTAATTGTATCGTTAATCAGCAAATTTACGAATGTGCAGACTTTCAACTTATTATGATCGAAATGAAATAAAGTGTCTTTTAATTATTAATTGTGAGTTATTTATAATTTGTACCTTTGTTCCAAAAAATTAAAAAAAAAAAAGTAATTATCAGATCAAGTATGCAAGACCGAGAAAGACCAAAACAATGTCCCGGTCTTTCGCAACCCGTGACATTCTGTGTCTTCATATACAAACGCATTAGAGATGATGATGACTTTTTTATGTCCACATACTATTTAAACTTCGATATTTATATATGAATGCAATGTGCAATGTAAAAAAATGCAATGTATTATTGACTACTAGTATTTTTCAATTATTCAAAATCGAATAATTTTTATATACACTCATATGTAAATAGATAAACTACACCATACAGTTTCATACCCTTTCTGAAGGGGGGTGGTGGCTATTGTTAAAAAAAACAATTTTTTACCCCTATATAAATATTTTATTTAAAAAAAATATATACACACAAACATCGATAGAAATTGACTGACCAATAATAATAATACAGTTTATATATGTATATGTTGTATATATGAGGATTGCATGGACTATTCGGAGAATAAAAGAAATTTAAAAAAATCATTTTTTGATACAAATCTATTTTGTTTGTATTCAAAAAATATATAGCCATGCACTTTTTTTTGTTTTAAGCCATTGTTTTATAGTTTAAAAAAATCGGTTTATAAATGGTTTTTGTAGTTGAATTTTTCTATTCACTCTATATGGAAACGGTTTCCTCATCTAATTGCGTTCCATTTACACATATTATGATTATTCTTCAGATTTATCTTAGCTCTTTTTAGGCGATAAGATTAAAAAATGATTAACTCTTTTTCACTACTTAACTCTTTGTTATTCAATTGTTCGTCGCTCAAGATTGTCTTCTCTTCAGAAATTTTTTTTTTGTTTGCTATTTTACGTATCTAAAAACATTGCCAATGTCTCATTTAAAAACATAAATAAATTGTTTTATCGCATTCATTTCATAATGCGGCCCATTTTCTGCATGAGACATAGTCAATATTTTCTTCATTTGATTTTGTATGAAATGTATTAGTATTGTTTTCAACATTGCAACATGCATTTTGATCGTGGAATGCTGCTGAAGCAATACGAAATGTTTCTGATATCATATTAAAAACAGTTAATTAATTGCAATTGATAATTTCAATTTTCCAAAGTGATATCTTTAAATATAAATTAAATTAAAGATTCTATTAAACATAATAATATTTAATAATAATATATATAATTAGATTATCAAATGATAATTAATGAAAATCTTAGGTTTTTTAAATAAAAAATTTCCAATTTTGCCCAATGACTAGATTAATTTTTGTAATAAAATATGTTTTTCGAATTCAATATAGTCATCATTAGTATTATCAAATAGTAATTCTTCACATAAATTTTGGAGTAATGTGAAATAAGTGTAAATACAAAAGTTGTAAATATTACCAACAACTTTGTCATTTTACTTTTTCCATAAGACTGGTAGTTCTGCCAAAAATCGATATGAACCGCGTTTAGCCTTAAAAACTCATCTCCTACCATTTCCCGACTTCAGATCTCCCGTAAATAATTTTTCCTATCGTTTTTGTTATATTCTCTTCCGTTTTCAATGGATTTCATCTTACTATAATTTTTTTGATTTCAACAATTATCAACCCTTGTCTTGGAACCATACAATTCTATAAATTTCTTTTATTTTGAAGTCTCAATTTCTTAAATATAATCACAACATTTGATAAAAATATTTAAAAAATTAGTCATCAAAAATGTATGTATGTAAACTCAACTTGAATATTTGAAATAAAAGCAATCATCATCCAACATTTTCTATAATAACCAGTTCGAAATAAGCCAAACATGAAAAATTGTGATAATAAAAAAAAAAACATTCCACAGTTTGAAAATAAAATTGTACTTTTCTCATCCCTATATAATCGTCAATTTTAACCCTCTGTAATAACTAATAACTCCACCCCGTTCCAACACTCTTTTGCACCACCAAACTTTGAATTTACTAGATAGTACAATTGAATTTAAATATTTTTATTTGGTTTTTTGATAGGTGGGTGACTTTGAGGTGTGGTTATATGCAAAAAATTTATATCAATCCGAAAAAAAGTGATTAAAAATAGTTTGCATGTTTTTTTTTGCATGTCTATCTTATTATTTATCTCTCTCTTTTTTAAATGATTATTGTTTATTCATTAGTCAGCCATTAATCCAATCAACATTTATTGTAGGTATAATTTATTCAAACAAGATACAGCTTCATTCACGTGATAATAATGTTCTATAATATTGTTATAATACAAAACCCAAAAATGTACCTATAAATGCGATTTGATAAATATGTTTTTTTCCTGTCAAACCAGAAAAAAGTCGATGATTTTTCATAAATTATGCGTCATACAATTCTGTGAAAACGTGATTTATTGGTGAAATTTAAGGAAGCTCGTGAGCAACCATCATTTTGTTTTTACATTTACTGTAAAAAGAAGCTTAAGCGATTCTTCGTGACCCATACAAGAAATGAGGATCGGCCCATTAATGGGCCAAGACAGGCAGCCGATTTAAAAGTATCGGCCAATGATCCGAATATATCATCGGCCCAAGACTGGGCGAGTATCGGACTGTAACGCCATGCCGATATCGGATCCTATGATCGGCCGAGCATAGGATCCTATGATCGGTCGATCATAGGATCCCATGATCGGCCGAGCATAGGATCCAAGCATCTGCCAAACGTACCGATATCGGATCCTATGATCGGCCAAGCATAGGCTCCAAGCCTCTGCCAAACGTACTATTATAAATAATTATTTTTAATTTAGAAATAAAAAAATTTTTTATTTAGAAACATTAATCTTTATTCGATAAATATATTAATTTATTATACTAAATTATTTTTTATTTTAAGAGTTTTAAAAGAATATTGCACTGCAATTATAAATATAAGTATTACAACATTAAGTGAGTTATTAAAAAAGAAAATAAGTAATTTTAGTATAAAAATTAATTATCATTGTTGTCCTCGTTATTATTATTATTATTATTATTATTATTGTTGTCTTGTTGTTGTTGTTGGTTGTTAATAGCTCGTTGACGGCGGCCTCCATCCCTGTCTCCTGCATTAGCAAGAAAACTGCCGATCTTTACCCTTAACGATTTGGATTGATCCGAGTCCCCAAACTTTTCTTCAACATCCTCTGAAATTAGAAATATTTATAGATAAAACATAACTTTATTCAGGTGTAGATTTTAAACATATATATCCTACCTTTTAAACAAGTGTAAGTGCAAGTAGCACTAAAATTGTGTTTCCCGATACCACGTACTTTCTTCCCAGTGCCAGAATAATTCAATTGTACGGTAGGTGTAATGACCTCAGTTAAAGTTTTTCGTATTATAGTTACAACATCTGATTCCCCGTACATAATAACTCTGAATAAATTCTTCAGTTTCTTTTTTTCGTCGTCAGTTTTCAGGTCGTTATCAAAAATCAAAAATTGCGCCTTATCGTTGATGGAGAATATATTTTTATAAGGCTCCATAGCAGTGGTTTTAGAAATGTTTGGAACTTTTTCCCCAGTTTTCATTAAAACTTGAGTTTTAATTCGTTTAGCTTCATTTTTTATGACATACTCCGTGCTTATTTAAAATGCATCCAAATGTTCATGTAATTTGTCAAATTTCCCATCAATATAAGTCTTCATACGATCTAAAACAACAGTAAATAAATATACAAAAATATTACGAGTAATTAATAAAATAAGTAATAAAATTTATTAAGAAGAAAATTAGTTAGAAAAATCTTGGCTTTTCATTTTAAATAATCATTATTTTTCTCAATAAAATACTTGGAAATAAAGTTAGCAAATTCGATGCATGTAAATACAGATAAAATATTCATTAGTTGTTTTCTCATCGTAATTAGAGAATACCTAATTTAATTACATGCGTATAAATTAATTGTCATGTAAAAAGTTGGAATAGTAAAAAATAATAAATGGAAACAAATATTTTTTCCGCGATACGAGCAATATTCAATTTGTTTTTTTAAATAAAAACCATAAACACTTACCAAACAATATACCATCATAATTAATATGAGTTGAAATGGCTTGTTGATTTTCTGCCTTTCCCCATAAAGGTATAATAAACTTCTATAATGAAAAAAATCAATAAAAGACATTGTATAATTATTCAACTATTATAAACATACCTTTGACCTTAAATAATTTTGCATGTTTATTTTTGTCTGAGCATACATCTGTGCTCTGACAAGTAATCGAACTCACTGATTCCACATGATTGAGTTCATCTATAATATCATCATTTTAACAGCTGATCTAATTTTCAATACGCTTGCGCAGTCAAAAAAGTGTCATATCATCGGCCAAGCATCGGCTGAAGATCGCAAATTATTATAGAGCGTATACTACGGCGGGCGATGATAAGCCAGCCATTGGCCGTTAAAGAATGCCGATGCTTGGCCGATCATTGGTAGCCGTACCTTGGCCGATCAACGGAAAATAGTTGATCATCGGCAACTTTGTATGGGGAATGCATACTTCGTTCTTTGATAGACTTATGCCTCAGTTTTCAACATTTGTATGCATTCTTGAAATAACAAAATTAGAGTGTTACAAAATTACAAGAAAATTAATTATCATAAAGAGTGCATTTGGTATTCTAGAAATCACTGAGTATAAATGAATTGAAAATAAAAATATTTTTGAAATCACTTATTTAAATTGGCAGCATTCATACAAAGAAAACATTTTTATAAAATAGATGAAGCTCTTTTCAAGAAATTTTACAGTTTATACGTGCATGTGCGCAATTGTCATACACTAGTAAATTAATAAACCTGTAGAATGTAAATCTATTTGCGAACGAACAATAGAAAAATAAAACTGTTTTCACATTCTAATATCCTCTTTATAAATTATGGAACCAATTTTGATGAATATTTCCCAACATGAAAATATAAATATCAGATATAATTTACTTTGCGTTACAAACTTTAGACTAACACTTATATACTTTGACAAATTGTATATAGACTTGACCAAAAATAATGATCACTGAAATAGCTATATGTCGATTCATCTTCAACGAAAGAGTTGCAATTTGAACCTGAGACCATTTTCTACAATTCAACCGTATTTGCGGTTTTCTGTTTTTACCCCTCAATATGTAGAATAATCAAATATCAACAAAAAAAGGCGCACATGTAAGACTAAATCATGCCTCTTCTTACAAAATTTCATCAAAATCTGTCGAATGATTCACGATATATCAGCATGTATGTGAAAATAACCCTACGGAGACCAAAATCAAGATCGAGAATACAAGACCAAGAGTTATTGACAAGATTATAGTTATTTTAGTTTTACTAGATTTTAATACTAATGATTAAAAAAACAAAATAAATACTTTTTGACATAATATATCTACAAAGACACTGCAGGTCGAATTGATGTCTTGTGTACTTTTTATTAAAATACATTAGTATGTATTATATACGAGTATTAAATTATTTTATTAACGCATTCTAATTATACAGAATTAAACAACTATAAGCAAGCATAGCGCACAATCCAAAATCATAGCAAACGGGTAGAGTGAGAGCAGGAGAACACGCATTCAAAATGAGGCAAGACTTATAATTATTTCCAAATAATGTACTGCTTCCTGTACAAAAAATGTAATATTTAATTTAAAGATAGTAACTTGACGAACTCGCATATATGAGAAAAAATTTCAGTATTTAAGACGGTTGTTATCTTTAATACTATCTTAACCAAGTCTTGTTCGAGCAAAACCACGACCAAGACTGTACATTTCAATATCAAGATTAAGAATGGGATAGTCTTCATCTGGACATTTACTCCACACTAATGTCAGTATGCTATTTTTATCTTCATAACGACCCAATTTGAAATGATAATATAAACCTATACCATTTACGTATAAAATTTCATCCAAATTGGATGAACGGTTCAAGACACACCGACTGACAAGAATCAAAATATTTTTCAGGAAGTTTCAAAATATCGAAATATATAAACGTACGAAATATATAAAGGTATTAGAGCAAAAGGTTCTTTTTTAAAAAAAAAAAAAGGTACGTAATAATCCTAGCATTAATTATAACAAATTATTTTATTAAAACAACAATACAGGTAAATTAAATAATAAATGTCAAATATTTATATAAAAAATATTAAATAAGTTAACAATAATTATTTATTAATGTCTAATAATTATTTGATAAAAAAAAAACTACAAAATGAATTGATATTTAATTTACATGCGGATGGATCATAGGTTATCGATTACCTATGATGATGATGATGGGGACTACATAATTAAGTCTAGACTTAAATAAACAAGACACAAATATAATATTTTTTAAAAACGATTGAGAACCTTCATGACACCTCCATGTAGAAATATTGGCTGAAAGTAGAACGTTGATTACATTTGCACGCTAAACATCCACTGGTAGGTAAAGGCTGTTGACAGAGCCTCACACCAATCAAAACTGTGGGCCAAAAATATAAAAATTTGTTAGCGAATGTTTGTTTAAATATGGCAACATACTGTCTACTATGGCGTTAAACAGAAGAATTACCTATGATCGTGTAGAAGAAATTTTCTCGAACATGTCAGATTAACGTATGGTAGACTAATTACATATTGATCAGTGTGCATTTCAATCATCCGACTTAAAATCTGCTGATTTGATCATACCGTTAGGAATTGGGCGGTTTCAAATACTTATAAACAACCATGGGACATTAATGGCAAAAATATAATCTGACGATTTTAGCATAACGTAAAGAGCTGGGAATGCGATAGAATGGTGGGTGTATCAAACCATTAGATTAAACTAGCCCCTACAAATTATCATCCGATCATGAATCAACACAATCAGTCTAAATCACATTAAAAAATACCGATGAAAAGTTTGCGTAAAATCCAAATCGTCTTTTTTGATGTGATCGTACGTTTTCGTGGTGCATCGTTCGTATTGATTTTAGATCCCCTCTGAATATATGCCACAGTCTGGTAATTTAGTTTTAGGGCGTGTAAACGCTTGTTCCACCAGTGAATGAATGGGTATGCATCATATGAGTTTTTTTTCTTTCTAACATGTAAATTCCAATACGTCCCCACAACACTCGTGTAAATCCCCATTTATCATCGTGAGGTCCCCTTATACAAGTCTCTAGAATTTTTTTGTATGTTCTTTGTGTTTTATGGATTTTCAAGATTTAGAATTACATACCTCTCCACAAACATTTCCCACAAACTATACCAGGGTAGATAATTTTTGAAATGGAAAAAAATTAAAGTAGAATGAAACCCATTGGAAACGGAAGATAATACGATAAAAATGAAAGGAAACAAATTACGGGCGATCTTAGTTCTGGAAGTAGGAGGGGGTGAGTTTTTAATGGTAAAATTTGGGTTTTATTTGAATTTCCGACAAAACTACAAGTTCTATGGAAAATAGTTAAATGGTAAAGTTGTAGGTAATAAAAAGATCTACAACTTTTTTTTTTATTCACAGTTTTTTCACATAACCTCAAAAGTTATGTGAAAAATTCAAAAAACCAAGTTTTATTTCTATATTGTACAAAAAAAAAATTTTCCACGAAAACTTACCTTTTTTTGTTCTAAATACACTGTGATTTTTTTAATTTAAAATATTTATTTTTTCACCTTATTTTGAATAAATATCGAAAAAACACCCTAATTTTCAATCGAAAAATTTTGAGGTGAAAAAGTGTAAATACAAATGTTGTTGATCTTTTTATTACCTACAACTTTGTCTTTTAACTTTTTATCATAGGACTTTTAGTTTTTCCGGAAATTGAAATAAACCGTGTTTTATCCTTAAAAACTCACCTCCTCCTACTTCCCAAACTCAGATCGCGCGTAATTTATTTTTCCTTTCATTTTTATCATATTATCTTGCGGACCTAATGGGTTTCATCCCACTATAATTTTCTTCCACTTTTTAACATTTTTTTAGGCTTCTTCTACATTGGTCTTAACGATGTTTCTATATAAATAAAAAATTTAGTACTCACACTAGGTTTTTAGCATAATGAATTGTTTATTAGCCCTAAAAGCAACTTATTAATCCACTTTTGATCTCTATAATTTATGGGGAGTATTAATATATACTTTTTCACCCAAAATTACAAAGTTTACTGGGTATGATTGTTAATTTAATTAAATGCTCAGTCATTTTTACGCCTTTACACGAATTTGATTGAAGTCTAAGCCTGTCGCCTTCTTCTTTGTTTATATTTGCACTCATCATTCATACTTCCATAATTTGTTCGAATTTTGGAACTTCTGTGAACCATGTTTCAGTAATGATCGTCGAAATCTTAAACAAATCTTTTGAAGCATTTAGTGATTTTTATTTTATCGGATCCATCAGATAGTTGTATATACAGGTAAAAATATTATTATTTAATGTTTTCATCGCTATGTCTCTGCAAGAAGAAGCGATATTGTGTGTTGACACAGTATCCACCTAGAGAAGCGTCACAGTAGGGTGCCACATGTAAGAAAGATTTACTAGTAATATAAAATATGAAGTGGATTCGAATACACCGTATACGTTTTAAAGCCACACAGTCGTCACCAGCCACACAGACAGAAAATGAATATAATAATGATAAATAGTTAAATATAATATAAACATCTTTTTTTTTAATAATCGCTGTGTGCCCTCTATATATTGGGAGGTAAAAATGATACACTACATTTAGGTATATGTCATCGCATACTTAAAAAAAAATGGAAATACTGCTGTGAACTAAATACAAATATTATTTAGATAATTCTGATCTGGTAGTCATCCGTACCAAAATTTAAGAATGAAAATTTTATATGGAAATTATCCGAAGATGAAATCGATTCTGATTTTCAATAAATATTCAGAAAGTAGATGAAACTCTTTATCTAATAAATTATAATAATTAAAATAATTTTTAACTTTACCAAGAGTTGAATGTTCAAAATTATAATCATTGCAAAATTTGATTTATTATAATCATTTTCTTCTACAATTGTGAAAAAAGTTTCAGTGATAAGAATTAAGATAATTAAGAATAATTAAAATATTTAAATAATAATTTTTAACTTCCTGCTATTAAAAGTTATCGATTTCCGTCCAATTTTTCAAAAATCCGGTTGTCATCAATCTCGACGTGTTATAAAAGTGGCGTTCTAAAAGTTTATACAACATTTCGTCACATGGAAATCAGATCATTCGTTTGAAATTTCGCTATCGAAAAATTTCAATAAAAAAGTATTACTATATAAAAAAGTACTACCGTATTTTAAAATTCCTGACGTATCAATTTGTTTGATTCGATCACTAAAAGTTAGATCATTTTTGTTCTGAAAATATGAACATTATAATGTATTTTATGAGTTATCATACATAAACTTTTAGTATATAAAATTAACCTATTGACAATAAATTTTTAAATAAATATGTTTTTATATAAAATATTTTTTTAGTAAGAAGTATTTTGAAGAATGTTTTCGTATTTACCAGGTTTTCAAGTTTATTCGACATGAGTTTATTTGATAATTTTTAAAAGTTTATTCGATCGAAGATGCACGTTACTTTTGTTTAGTTTAGAGTTCTATCATTCGACGTACATATCTTAATTCAGGCAAAACAAAGATGAAATTCATATCGAATAATTAAATAATGATTTTGGTTTTTCAAAGGTAACAAAAAACAATATTACATTTTGACAAATAAATCGTATCTACTATACAAAATCGTGTTTTAGTTCCGTGTTTAAATTCGTAATCGTATCGCATTATTTATCATGTTAAATACATCTCTAAAAACTTGTATGTATGACTGAATTATAGTATGTGAAACAGCTTTTCCTCTACGAAAACTCGGATAAGTGTGATGTTTTTATTCTTATCAAAAAACGGCTAGATTGAAAAAAATATATCATTAAATTTTAAAATACGTAATTATGCGTCAAATGAAAGTGGTTCCACGTCGAAACATTCATTAATTCACTGGAAAAACGAGAAATTTTAAATTTAGTTCCTAGTGACCAATAAATTTATAGATAAATCAAAATTTGGAATTCTCAAAATCGGATCCATTACAAAAGCGTTCAACTGGGAAGTAAAAATTATGATGTTCATAAATTTAGAACATATTCAATGGATTTGCATCAAAGAAAGATTTTCCCAAAAGATTGTAAATATTTTCAATTTTCTTTTGTTAAAAATTTGTATTGAATTTAATTTCTTTTATTAACAAAAATAAGTTTCAAGAATTCAATCTTCAATATTTTATATTAGATATACTTGTCTCACACTTAATCGACATATTATTTAATTTGATTAGGGAACAAGAAAAGTAAACAACCAAAAATTAAAATGAACTTATATATTAGTCAAACACTATTGAATTTCATATGAATTATTATTCATCATTTGCTTTTTAACAATAAATTTTTATTTGTAGATAAGCGTAAAAGAATGCAGGACCGGCCAACATTAAACAGTGAAATTATTTCGATTTTAATTTCCTAACATAATTGCTGAAACTATAACCTAGTAAAACTTCGAATTTGATAATTTATTTATAATCAAAACAAAAACATTGATAATTAATTAGATTTGAAAAATCGATTTTACTTATTAAAATATACGAAAAATGTAAACTAAATGGTCTTTTGGAACATAACAGATTATATATTTTTAAGAACTCTTTTATATTTTATAATAATTTTTATGTATTAAAATATTATCATTTATAATTGTCTTATTAGCAAATTAAAAATTCGTTTTTCAGACAAACAAAAAAGTGATTACCTAAAAAATTAACGATTGCTACTGCAATTATATATTTATTTTAAATCGATTACTTTTAACATAAAATAAATGTCAAATTAATTAATGAAGTTTTTTAGCCAAATTTTACACCGTTTCATGTTCATTTTTGAAAATGTAATAATTAAAAACATTTTAGAATAACTTTTTCATTTTTACTTTTTTTTTTTGGTGCTATGAGCGATATATAGAACAATAATTCTAAGAAAAAATGGCATAGAAAATATATCTTTTTACAAGTATTTTCAAAAAAGGATAAAAATTGATCCGGAACCCATTCAAGCTATTCTTAACACAAAACCATTGACAGAACACGTTTCATCATGTTTTCATACTCAAATGCCTCCAGAAGAAAAACTTGGAACCTGCATTCATAACTCCCAAGTACTTTAAGATAAAATATTTGTGTTTACCCATTTAATCCTTACCCCTTATCTGCAGAACAAAAATCATAAGAATTATTTTTTTTTTATAAGCAAATAAAATATTTAATTGAAATAAGCTTAAGAATCGTGTAAATCTTATCACATACTGTTTATTAGGATGTAATGCTTGTCCACATATTAAATCTTAATGTATACATATATATTTATATATTTTGTTATTTACAGGATGACTTGGAAGACGGATTAGTTCTTATTAGTTTTTAATTTACTAGTTTATTTGCCACTTCTTATTGATAATTTTAAATGTTGCCATTTTTCAAAATTTGGTTTGATTTTAGTTTTACATTTTTATTTTTAATGAAGCCACAACCTCATCAGAAAATTGAATATCTTTACTTCCCAAACATGTTTCTCTTAGATTTGTGCGATACTTCTGAGAGTGTAAATAAAGCTCAAATAAAATATATAGGTATTTAAATATTTAAAACATCTTTAATACTAACTTAGATTTAAAGGCAATGTATATAATATAATAATAGTCATTTAAATTTCAGGTTTTGGTGATAACTCAAATTTAAAAAATATCAAACACAGTTCCCATTAAATATTCCTTATTTTCTTGAAAGATCCTTATCAATCATTACGCAATGGAATTACTTTAAGCTTCCCATAAGCATAAAATTTTCCAAGTACACAAAGAATAATACTTCATCTGCAGTATACAGAAGAATATTTTTAGAATTGAAAAGAAACTAAGAAAAATTATTCACAGGTAGCTCCAACCTTGACAACAAACATAGATGTTCAATAGTTTCCAGGCATAATCTTCAACGGTTAAGGCTTTTTGATTTTCCTTTGCTTATACTGGAATACGACGTATTAAGGACAAAGTAAATGGTGTCAAATCAGCCGTTTTCATTTAATATTCAAATACATATTGGCCTCCTTATTCATCAAATAAACATAGATCCGGTATTTGTTAAAATAAGCGATGGTCGAGTTGATGAACAATAACTATAGATATTTATGAAATAATTTGGTTTTCTAGCTATCAAGGGAGGTAAATCAAAAGGCTGGCAAGAAAGCAAATGAAGCCACAAAGAAAGCGGTTACCGATAGGTAAAAATCTACACACAAATTTTAAAGGCTGACCGTTTTTGACGCCAGCACAAATTCTTTTACTGTGTGGCGTGACTTAAAACAAGACGAAATTATACTGGCATCAAAAAAAAAGAGATATTTTATAATTGAAAATACATTTTGAGTATATCCCTTCATTTTATGTAAAAATTAAGCCTGAAAATAGTATCATATTTGTAGGTTTTTAATGTACGCGAATATAGTATCTTTTTCGGTTTAACATGATCTTAATATAGTATTTTGAAAACAATCTATATAAAAATTAAGATACTACATATTCATTATAGCTAAGAAAGTTATAATTAACGATTTCTAATATGTTGCCAACAATTTTGACATCGTACTCTAGACGAAACGATAATACCAGCCCGAATGACGAAAGCAAACGAAAGAACAATATTCTCATCTCGGATATTTCATTTTATAAGCAAGGCTCGTTTATATTCAAAACCAGCCTGTTCATGAAATACATATATGTTATTGAATAAAGTAAATAAGATATTAAGTTACCAACTAATAATATCCCTCACATCAATTATGTCTATATTGGACAATCCCAAATTGTCTTCATCCAAATCGATAATAATAATTTCATATCACGATAAAGTCTATATGTTTATATGTTTTTATAAATAATTATGTATTAATAAAAAACATTTTATTTATTATATATTTAATAACCGTAAATAAATTTTATATAATATTGATAGTTTATATAATATATTGATTGTTTATTTACAATATATTTTAACTACATACTAAAATTAAGAAAAACGAAACCGTATATAAGTTTTTCAAAGCTCTTCACCTAACTCCTTATGATTTCCAAACGGAATAATAATTTGTTTTCTAACGAATTTATAAATTTAGATAAACAGAAGTAAGATCATCAATAAATCACTAGAATTAGGAAAGGTAAGCATTCAGAAAATATTCGCCAATTAATATAAGTTATATGTATCACATACGAAAAACAAAGTAAGTATCCGCCAACGCAAAATTGTGGTCTAACAACGTCCTACAAATTATAATTATTAATATTTTTCAATTATATCTCGATGGATCAAAATATTTTATAATATTGGAACGGAAAGTAGACTTAAGTTGTAGTGAAATTCTTAGCAAAATAAGTTCATTGCAATTTAAATTCTTTGGATTCAATATTTAAAGGAAATAGTCATAAAAATTAACTTGAACATCATTTTTGAGTATATTCGAGTATATAAGTTCAAAGTATATCCGAATAATCTTATCAGAAACCCCCAGATTTTTTTTGAAGTTGTATTTCGCGCACAATTAGCTCAAAAATATTTATCGAAATGTTATGCAATTTGGTACACACAATTCTGATATAAAAACGGAGGAAATGCTGGAAAGTTTTTCTTGTATAAAGGATTCTAAAGTATAAAACAAATATTTATTTTATAGTTTATATTCTTTTCCGAAAAAAATCTCTTCAATTTACCCTTTACAATCTTAACATGAAAGCGTTAATACTGAAAAGTGAAAATGTGTCAAAATATTTTCGAAAAGGGTCCAGGAAACAAAATTTTGAACAAAACTTTTGTCCGCAAACTTGAAATTCGTATTCAGTGACGAAAAATATGGAGGATCAGAAAATCAAAACTATAGCAAAACTTTCCTAGAAATTATTTTTCTAATGTATCCAGCATATAAAATCAAAATTTTTTTATACTCTAAAGTTTTTTTTTGAGAAAAGCTCTTCGAAACCTACTTTTTCATATGAAAACAGTCCATGCCAAATTTCAGAGCAATTTGAGATATTTGTGCGCGCGCGATAATTGGAAAAATGTATATCGTATCAAAAATTTTCTTTATTATAGAATTATCGTTGTTTGTCAATTATCATTAAAACGTTGAATAAAATGTTTATAAAACAATCAAGCGTGTCAAAGAATTTTTTGTGAAATAACACTTCTAATATGAATTAAAATTTTGATTTTCATGAAAATTTTTGGAATACTGTTTGAAACACTCTCCGTTTTCATGTAAAGATTATGTATGTCAAGTTTCATAACATTTGGATAGTTACTTTTTTTTTTTGTTAATACCACGCGAAAATTAAAAAAACACAATTGACATTGAATTTTTGACAATTTTATAGATGTTCATTCTGCTCTTAAGGACGCTTAAACTTCAATTCAAAAATTCGTATTAAAGACAATCTGACTCGAAAACAAGCGTTTATCACTATCTGAGGATAGCAATATTGTTTATAGTTAAAAACATTTATATTAAATATAGGTATTGAACAAAATAAAAATTAAATTTTAAAATCCAAAATAATAGAAACTCTTTGATGATGTATAATCAAATCCAATACAAAAACTTAACGATCTGAATTTTCATGGTATTTAACATTACAAAATACCCGGTTTTCATGGTGTATTAAGGCATTTTTCAAATCTGGTATTGTGTGTCTAAATAAAACTTTTATTGAAAATCAAATACATTATAAAATACACAAAAACAATCGTGTATTTTGAAATTTTAAATAAACATGAAAGATTAAGCTCTGTGCTTTTTTTTGGGTCTATATATTAATGAGTCTTAGCAAAGCGACAAATGTGGATATTGGTACATTTTCGATTTTATGAATATAGACAGGAAAGTTAGACTTTTCTTCAACAGAATAACCTTCAAAATTATAAATTATCATCTTTTTCATCATTCTACACATTAAAATAAAACCATTTTTCATAGCCTCACCTTGATTTAAAATTTTGCCATTCTAGTTATTGAAATACTGTAAATGGGATTTGGTCATTTTCTGAAAAGTCTCTCTTCAAAAGATATTTTTAATTCCAAGAGCTGTTTTGTTATTGATTGTAATTGGAAGCTTTTTAATAAATCCGCTTATCATAATTTTGACGTTTTTCCCATAATTATAACTAAAAACTTAGTAATTAATTTTCATATTTCTAGATCATTATTATTCTATTAGTTGAAACGAAATTAAAAGTAGAAAATTTCGAAAGACACCATTTTTGGGTATGATATGAAACAAAAGCGATGAAAATATTAGATAAAAAATAATATGGTTTATTTTTCGAGGTCAGAAAACTTATATTTAATTTCATATTAAATATTTTTACATAATTACGTAGCTTTTACATTTTGTCATTACATAAATGTCATTCTCAAATAACACCATTTTTTAACTGAATTATTTATGAAAGCGCCGGAGGTAAACAAACGGACCTTAATATTTTTTATTTAATATTATTATTATTATTTATTTATTTTTTTTATATTTTTATTTATTTATTTATTTTTTTTTGTTGCTTTTGTTTTTACCCCGACAGTGTTTTCAAAATTTTAATTTTCTTTCTAGAAATCTGAAAATAGGATACATAGTCTTTATGAGAAATATAATGAATACGATTAAACTCGATTTATCAATTGGACCAATAGTTATACCCAAGGAAAAATGTTAATATTATAAAAAAAGGGTGAAATTTTAAGAAGTATCATAACTCATTAACAAACCAGCATACTGGTTTATTAAGTAACGAACAATAAAGAGTTGGTCATTTCCATTCTTTTAGCCAAAAGCCTAACTTTTGTGCCTATTTTCATCAAAATCGGAGATATCTCAGCCCCCTTCATGTTGAATGGAAACCGTGTTAGGTAAAACTATTACTATTACTATAGATCTAAACGTCGACTGAAAGTGTTCAAATTTTCCGAATGTATCCTTTTGATCGCCATCTTACGTTAGAAGATAGATGAACCAAATTTATATAATGATTTAGAATAGGGGAATAAAAGTGTCTAAGGTCGACCAGCAGCAATTGCCCGCTACCATGTGTCGAAAAACACACTTCTTTAAAGGAGGCAACTGGGACACGCCGACACTTTTCTTTTACTCGTCGCAACATTTCTTTTGATATAAATTTGGTTCATTTTTCTAAAAAGTATAAGATGATGGCAAATGCGCCAACTGGTAGTAACATACATGCACGCAAAATTTGAGCATTTCAGTGGTATCGATCTAAAGATCTGTACTATAAGTACGCATACATAAAAAATTTTATATTTTCTTACATTTACATATGCATACTTGTTTATTCACCTTCTACTATACGTTTCTTAATCCGTATTATTTGAAAATATGTATTTTGTTATATAGATTGACATCTTTCTACATTTGAAATAAGTGTATACTTGATTTAACTTGTGTACATAAAGTACTTTCACTGCCACCTGTAAGCGAAAGGAGCAAGCTTATTTATATATATATAGTATCAACATTTGAATAGATAATAGTACAATCGGTAAATTAGTAGATGTCAATACACTCACTAAAAGGTAAACTAAACACGATCAAGTTAGCTATATACCTATAACACCCCTTTGTCAGAAATCATTTTGTCATCTTTTGGTCACGATTGGTAAGTAGGTTTCAATGTTTATTCATTTAAAGTTATTATCCCATGAAAAATTTGTCGGATTTTTATTGGAAACCATTTGGTCAAGTTTTTATTGGAAATCATTTGGTTACGAATAATTACTATATTTCATCGTTTGGTTATTCGTAGTTTACTTGCTTGACCCAAATTTCTAAAATAGTTATTTGTATAATTTAGATTATGGTAAATTATTACACAAATAAAGTATTGGAAAATGATTTATAGTACAAAATACTACTAAGAGATGGATGTACAATAGGGTACTATAAACCTTTATTCTTTCAATATTGTATATTAAATATATTGTGAATTAATTATTAATTTTTTGAAATATGACAAAATTAATATAATATTTTTTATTTTCTGCTATTTTATTAGTTGTCAGTAATATATTTTTTCGTCGCCAAGTTTAAAAATATAGGCTATGTTTGATGATTTCCATATTGAACCATTATTTTAATTAAAGTCTTTAATAAATTATTAATAATAAATGGAAATCGTTTTGTTTAGTTTAAATCAAGAAAAAAAAAATTAAATAAAGTAATACGGTTGTATTAATTTTTGTTAGATAAAGATCCAAGCTTCAATTTAATGTTACTTACAAAACGAAAAAGGAATTGTAAATAAACGGAAATTATCAACTACCGGTTCCCGTAAACAAGGCTTATTATTTAGGCACAGATAAATGTGTCATTATATGTATGTATAATTTTTCATGTATAATTTTTCAAATTATATTGTCTTCATGTATAGAAAATTTAACTTTCACGTTTATGTTTACTTAATGCGGCCATTAATACGATTATGAAATCGATATATCAATAAAGAATAATTTTATTAACATCATTGTTTAAAAATAGTTTATTAAAGACCGACGGAAATCAATTGGATAATTGGTCCAATATAATCGAAATATGGAACCAGTGTTTGATATTGGTTGGCTATTTCTAATTTTTGAGATTATATAAAATATTATATTAAGTTTGTCATATTTTAAAAACTTAATAATGAAATTATGAATTTCAACTAATTAACAAATGTTTAATTCTCTCGAAAGTTCTGATTTCACAATATATTGTTAATTGAAATATTTTCAAAAGAAACAAGTTTTATAGTGCAGTATTGTATAGCCATCTCTTAGTTGTATTCTGAACTATTAGTCACTTACAAATACTGTGTAATACTTTATCAAGACCATCTATCAACTAGAATCTCAACCATACAAACGAAAGGGGTTCTAACTAAGGGCACATTTTTTATTTTTTACGACTCAAAAATTAAAAATAACCAAACGATTTCCAAATTTTCTTTTTGAAAATCGTTTGGTCGCAATTGGTCAGTGTTCTTCATCGTTTTCTCATTTAGTAATTTTTAAATTAATTCCAAATAAAAAATTACCTTAAGTCAGCAAATGGACGCTTTGTTGGATTTTTCCAATTTTCGTTATAAAAGTTGTTTGGTCATGATTAATTTCTAGTTTCCATCGTTTGGTAAGATTTTCTTGTTTTACTGTAATTAATTAATTTTTGTTTTTACAGTTCAGATGCTGATTTAACAACAGTGATGGATTACCGCTTAGGCCCGTGAGGCCCGGGCCTAGGGCGGCACGTTTTGGGAGGGCGGCAAAATTTTCAGAACGTTAAAATTTGAGAGCCGAAAAATATACCAAAAATTAATTTTTAAATTGGTTCTGATTTTTTTTTTTAATTTATAAAAAATTTCCTATGGACTGTAATTAATTCATTTTTTTATTGGCTTTTCAATTTGAGGATGTATTATTCATATTTTGATGGAATCAATTATAGTCTATCGAATAATGTTATTAAAAAGAAACAATCAAATTGATAAGCTTTTTTGAGAATTACTAAATTACTTTTTACTTTTGTTTTTTCGATAAGGTTACTCTTACATGTATAAAGCATTTGAAATTACTTATACTTATTAGTTTTTCAATTTAATTTTGGTGTTAAATGAAAATATGTATGAATTAACATTTGACATTCATCTGAAATTCGAAACATTCTTAACTTCCCGCTAAGAAAATTGACAATTTTTTTGTTTACCTGATTCGAAAAAAAACGGTATTTTTTATAGCTGCATAAATATTGAACTATATTTTTAAATTTCAACAAAAAAATCAAAATATATATAATTTTGCTGGCCAAAAAGGGCGGCGTATCAGACACGGCCTAGGGCGGCAATAAGCTTAATCCGCCAAATTACTAGATGTAACATTAATGAAGGATTATGTGTTATATAGATAGTTTTATCATTTTTAAAGCCTGTTATTTTTTTTATTTAAAAAAATAATAATTCGAATTGCCGAACTATAATTTTTGTTCTTTTTCTTTTCACATCGCTTTTAATATTAATCTAATTAATAATCAATGTTTTGATGTGAATTTCGCCCATCCTTAAAATACTTTAAAATGAAGTACATTATTCTACTATCTGAAGCAAAAGTTGTTTGCAATAACATAGTCTTCATTTGTAAAATACGGGGCACCCATTTTCAAATAATTTATGGACCCCTCGCATTTCAAAATATTATTGATCCGGTCAAAATAGACATTTCATCCATCCTTGCATAAATTCTCAAGTAGCTAAATTTTTACATGAACGTTTCAGATACCATTATTATGAAATTATGAAAAGTCCCTATCGATCATTCAATGAGTGCGAAAAATGTTGGGTCAGGTCAAAGTGGGTTTTAGTGTTGTTTTTAGAGAAACAGTTAGTTTTATGATAAAAAAGCTAAGATAAAATTTGAAGATCATGCAATTATCAATATCATATCTTTAGGATTCAGCAAGAAAAAGTGACCCTAAAATTTAAATGTATTCCACGCAACCTATGAGGTTTCCCCCGTAGCCTACTCCACGATTTGTTTTAGTAAATTTTTATAGAATTCAAGGTCTTTTCATTTAATTTCTTCCTCATCTCTATTTTCTTTTTTGCTCGATAGTCTCGAGTTGATACAAATTGTTCTAACAGTGATTCATCAGTTATTTCGTCGTTGCTGTAAGGATCTTCTTTTGTTGAATGTGCAATATTTTGCACGACTTGTATTGACAACTGGAACAAACTAGTAAACGAAATAAGCCTATTTTTTACAAACTGCAATTTGAATTACATCCCTTTTTGCAGTTATAAAAATAGTGTTAAGAAGCTTTTCTAACGCAGGTGGAAGTAGTTTGTGAATTTGTTTCAATACTTATTAATTAACTTCCAACTTTTCCTTTTCTTCCAAGCCCAGATACTTTCATCCCATAAACTTTTGTGGTGCTACTCAATGCTAAAAAAGGATTTACTTATTAATACGTTTGAGTTTCAGTTCTGTCATTTTAGACTTGGTAGAAATCCCAACTTCGCGAGCTTTATTGCGGATAATTATATCTCCACCGCCTCTAATAGTTTTACTTATATTATGTGTCCAATGATATACATCAGGTAGACAATATTATTGGGAATACAACATTAGTAAATTTTAAATTCTATTTTTCTCAGAAATGTTGAATCTTCAAATGGTTTCTTTCTTTTTCTCAGAAAAGATAAATGGTTAACAATTTTTTTAGATAATTATATGATCAACCATTTTTATCTCTATTACTTTTATTATAAAAGTATCCGTTTCCTTAAAAAAATCTATAAAACTCATTTTTTTGCGAACCTTGATCTGGCACATGGGATCGATAGGGACTTTTCAGAATTTCATTATAATAATATCCTGAACATTCATGTAGAAATTCAGCTTCTTAGGAATTTATGCAAGGGTATCCCTATTTTCCATTCTTACTTAACCGGATTATGAGTAAATCATTTATTTAAAACCATAAGAGTGATAAATCATTTGTTTATGCTACAAAAGTGGTAAGTCAGTCATCATTGAAAATTTTTTTATTTTCATTTATTTCCTTTTTTAAATCTTAAAAAACTGACATTATTCAAATGTGTTTAAAAACTATTTTTTACACTATGAAAGTAGAAAGATGACAGAATTTTTTTAAATGCTATGCATCTTTTTAGATCCCAAACAGACACATTTCCAGTATTTCGAATTTATATTTTCCAAGGTTGTGTGGCGGCATTCCTGGTAAATCCAAAGAATTAAAAAATTCAATTGGAAAATTGACGATCTGGTTTTCATCAACAATGTTGTCAATTGACTTTAAAGTCATTAGACCGCCTGGCAATAAATTTTGTATTTGATAGTTAATTTCATCAACATTTTTTGTCACCAAAATTGCACAGTTACTGAACAATTGTACTCTAAGTGATATTTAAGAATAACCGAAAATACACTCTCAATTTTTCAATTGTTGAATGAACAATAGTGCAAAAGTTTTATTTTTATCCCCATTTCTGCAAATGATTTCTTATATTTAAATGGGACTAAATTCGAGGTACACCATAACCAAAAAAAGAATCATCCAAATCGAACTATTCTGTGATTTCCAAGCACAAAAAATTATTTTTGAACTACCTCTTCCATTTACGGAATTAATTGTATTCCCAAATTTAAATGGGAATAGATGAATTTTTAAATAAATGAATTTTACCTCGTTAGCTTAATGATACAGAAAATTTTATATATTATAGAAATGTAGAAAATACATTTTTTTTAATCCCATATCTGAATTGCAATTCGTTCTTTGAAGACGTACGTACCGAGTATATAGATATTTAAGCGTTTGTTATTGGCAGTGTATTTTTCTATAATACGTAATAATTAAAATAAAAAAAACACTTAACGATCGAAAAATTGTTTAAAAACCTTTTGTCAAAGATAATAATTCTAAATACATGCAGATTGCATTTTATCTACAACAACAAAAACAGGCATGTTTCTTCCCACAGGAGTGTATGTTTGTTATAAAAACATGTAAAAAAATGATAAACAGAGTAATAATTAGGAGACATTAAGACTAGACCTATGTGGTCCAGTTGTGTAGTGGCGCCTGTAAATTTACATACATAAACAACATCATTCAATTGATAATAATTATATGTCCTAAATTTAAACATGCTTTCTGGTCATTCTACTGGACTATTCCCTGCTTGTAGCATGTAAAATATTGGATATTATGTAATTTGATCCAATTTTTTTTTTTTTTTTTAAGGGAATTTACTGATTTATAAAATAAAGCTGATCTGTTTGACTTGATATTTTTATAGTCATTTATAAGTCATATTTTTATTTGACAATTAGAATAGATTTTTGAAATTTTTAATGGCAAATCCTCATTTTTAATAACGGATAACTAAAAACCTATTGACTTTTCGATAATACTTAAAATAACATTTTTTTGCTTTAAATTTGTTGCTTTATCGGTTATTTTTAATGTTGCAACTTTCATTCTGTGATATGTATGGGTTTGGCATTCATCATTCGTGAGGTCAGGGAGGGCAAAACATGGTAAAAAAGTATCGATAATTTTGGCCACAAATATGGAATTGGATTAACTAAATATACAGATTTTCTTTTAATACCTTGCATCACGATATCTGAGTACAATGGTACGACTAATTTGTTGAATATGTTTCACCATACCAGTATTACCTCATTCTAATGCTAATCTAATACCATTAAAAATTATCGAATAAATAGTATTAAAAAAAAATCGATAATAAAAATTTTCGATGGGCTATCGATATCAAATGAGAAGTAGATATCAAAAACTGTGGATATTTTTATCATGTTTTCTAAATTAGTAGAATAATTTATTAAAGAGAAGGTGTGCAATCAGATGTAACACCATAATCCTTAATCTAAAATTTTACTATTATACTACCCACCGTTTTTCGAGCTATACGAGATGAATATATTGATATGGCTTCAATACTACGAAATATTCATGAAAAATAAACAATATAAAATAGGTTTAAGTCATAGCACAAAATTATATTGTAAGTTTAAGTTAATAGAACTATCTATAATTCAATTTATTGATTCATTTCTTTCAATAATTAAATCAGTATGGTAAGTAAAGGCTAGCACATTGATCCTTCAGCCAATGAGCGAGTTTTACTACTCCCAACCAATTCTTCAACTTAAGCTAAACTAATCTTATGATTCGTGGCACAACATTGGTACTTTTAGGAAACAATACCGAATATAAAAGATTTTCAAAATGCAATAAATATTTCATGACTTTTTCGTTATCCTTAAATTAGATTTGCATAGTGAGTGCTGGAGGGAATGTAACGGGCCAGTATGTAGAATTTCATATTTTTTTTAATATGTTTGTAAGAATAAACAGCGATTTTGTAGATAATTAATTTAATTAGTTGTATAATTTCTAAACTTAATACAATCACCTTGTATTAAATAGGAGGAAATCATCAAAAAATCAAATTTGAAAATTTATTTAAAAAAATAAAAAAAGTGTCTAAGTAACAATTGCTGTTTTATTATGAATAAATTTATCCTTAAAATAAAAAATAAAAAAACTCGACCTTTCTCGTATGGGGGTCTTGAATTTTAACATTAACCTTATATGATCTATTCTACAATGACTACAATACATTCTTTTTCTGGACCATGTGTTATGTAATACCAATTGATTTGTAATTGATACTACCAACAGAAGGATAAATTACAATACAACAAGAAATATCCATTGTCCTAATTTTCAGAAGTAAAATAAAATTCATTGTTATGAATCCTATAGCAATACGATGTGTTATTGTTTTATGCATCGAATCCTGATTTAATATTTGTTTTTCGTTTAATGATATTATTTGTTGAATGTAATTTGTATGAATTCATATGAATGATAAATATTGTTCTCAAGATTATCTGGTACAATATTTATTATGGTTATAAAAGAAAGTATTAAAGAAAAGAAGAGCTAGGAAAAACAATTGCATGGGCCATTTTAAAAAAAAATGGATATTATTTATGGTAAGAAATTGAATCGATTATAAGAATAATTATAATATCCTAAAAATCAGTTTTATCGAAATTTAGGATTTAACTTCGAACTTAAAAGGCATATATCAAATGTTTTGAATCTAAAGACTTGATAAGAAATTGTGATTTGATGAGAAAAGCCTCTAGACTCACACGAATTTCATATTTCATAAAACACCGTTTATATTACATAAAAATAATCTTCGAATTATTTAAAAATATGCAATGATATTACATAAAAGTTATAGCTATTTCATAAACAATTTTATGAAATATATGATTTTGTTAATAGCCATGTTTAATAAAAAATACCGGCAGGCTATCCAGCATACAATGATGTCGTCAATATTGTATATAGGCAAAATTAAATATCGTACTTTGATGACGATATATCGTGCTGACTGGGGTGTCGGATGTGTTTTGAAAGATGACTCTTATAAAGTATTTGTTTATAATGTAAAAAGTGTTATGAGAAGCGAATTCGCATAATAGATCAAAAGTGTAACAGTTGTTGTAATATTAACTTAGTAATGAATATGTAATTGATATTCAAACCTTGCCTCAAGATGATTAGTAGGTATATTCACACCTTTTTTACCCTCCAATTTAGATCTTCAAAACGTCAAACCTCGGATTCAGAGTTCATTGAGTTTATATGTATTTCGCTCACATGGAAACACAAATCTACGAGTGTAAAACAAGAAAAAAATTAAATAAAAATAAATAAATAACTAGAATTATTTATAAAACAATTTTGGTGAAAGCACTGTAAATAATTCAATTTTAAATCCGTTTCAATTTTACCGTTAAGGGTTAAAGGGCAATACGGTTTAAGGAAGACTAAGGTTTTAATGTTTCTAAGAGAGTGTGATTAATCCCATTACTCCTTAATTTATACATTTTCGTATGATAAATAAAACATTACGTATGCATAATAATATTTAAATAAACATATTGTATCATATTAAACATTATTCAACTCCCAACACAGTAACTCATCTAAGTAAGCTGTGGCAGCAATGGTAATCGTCAGTGATTCTCAGTTAAAGATATATAATTTCACTTTTAAAATGATGAACGTTCGGCTTTAGATTGACATGACGAACAAATAGACTTGCATTAAAAAAAAAATAAATAAAAAGGATTCAGTAGACAAACAGAATTTTTATTAAATCACATGCTGTTCAAAATAATTTAAAATGTTTGTTTAACTTAGTTTTATTTTTAGTCAAGTTTGAAAAAGTCTGTCACTTGTTTATTTTCGGAAAAACCTGCTGTTGATACACATTACTTATCTATATTAATTATCTATACTCGTAATTCCACGGTTACGTAATATTATGAAATACACTAATTTATGGTGTATTTTATATCTTTATCAGTTGAAAATGAGTAGTTTAGACAGATAAACATATTGAATTCTGATAAACAACGCAATACAACATAACAATCAAAAGTATTTAATGTTTTTAAGTAGGTAAAAAAATGAAAATAGGTAAAAGTGTCGCATTTTTTGATTTATTGCCAAAGCGAATTGATAAATTCAAGGTCAAAAAGTGTTCGTTTATTCAAAACAAATAACTTAGGTTTGAAGCAAATATATATTAATGTATTTAATACATATATATTAATATTTATATGTGTATTTATATCTGTATAGACTGCATATTAAGAGTTTATGAATGCTAATGATTAAAAATATTTCACACATTGTTAATAAAAAAATGAGTATTTAATTTAATCATTGATTGAACGGAAATTTACAAGTAGAGAATTTCTTCCTTGATACAATGCCTATTTTTTCATTTACAATATGTATTCCACCTAGAATGACATAAATGAAACATTGAAAAAAATAGAAAACGTATTTTTTTCCAAAATTCTAAGCTTTCTGTTTGGAATATTTTGAGTGGGATAAATAAGTTTAAAAATTGCATATTCACAGTAAAAAAATTTAATTCTCTTTAAAAAGGGTTCCGGTAAAAATGTCATATTTAAAGCAACTTCCGAGTTATATTGAATTAAGAGAATAAGGGGCATAATACCCTCCACCCTTAAGAACGCAGCTCTGATAATAAGCTGCATTGCAAATTAACATAATATACTATTAAAATGTGTAAACGCAATTGTTTCTTTCTAAATCCTATTTTAAATAGTAACTATATGCCATAATTTTTGCTGTCAACGGAATAAATGATAGTGAACGAAATAAGTATCGTTAATCATATAACTACATAACCCAAAAGTTTTGTGTTAGACTCACGCACTTGACAACTTTTATTAATCTTAAAATGACGCTGTATACAATGTCGTGCGTGGTTGGATTAAATGTATATCCAGCATTACATGGTCATCTGTTTAATGTAACAATAATTTTTCAAAAAAAAAAGCAACAAACTTTATATACGATATACCTCACATAGCGTGGTGTTTTTTAAACGATATATAAAATATTTGAAGCATTTCCAAGACTTCAATTTGTCAGTGGTTTTTTTTTTTTTTACAAAATTAAGTCGCCTTACACAAACGTTCTCATATTTAATATAGGCATTTTGAAAATAAAGCGATTAGTATTTTAATTTATTATAAAGAGAAAACATTTGTATTTTTGTATGAAACAAAAAAACTTAAAAACTGCTTGACCGATTTGAAAAATTCTTTCGCCGTTAGGAAACTACACTATGCTCGGTTAACATATACTACTTTTTATCCCTGTATTTCCAAGGAAACGGGAACTACGGGGGATAAAGAGAAAATATTTGTCTTTTTGTGTGAATGTTGGTATGTAATGAATAAATTTAAAGAATGATAAAAATTAGCCTAACTATTTCTGTGATGCAAAACCAACACTAAAGATTCCCCGGGAGTCAAAGAGCCGAGATACCAGGTGTGTTCCACAACAAAAATCGGATAACCCATACCGGGTGTCTCCAAACAAAATGTACCGGGTGTGAATATAAAAATTTCGTATCACGGGTTTCGTACATTTTTGTAACGTGTAGCCAAGGCGATGGTACCGATCGAAAACACTGGGTTCCCACAGCAACAATCGGGTGGCTTAAAATTGTTACTGCAGCGCGTGACCGAATCTGCTAGTTTATAATAATTTAAAACTTAATATAGAAGATATTTTTTAATTATTTAATAAGTGAAGATAATAACTTGCATTGTTTTTTGATTAAATATCCGACATATCGGGCGGATTGAGCCACTGCCTGCCTTTTAGATTATTTAAATCGTGTTCTGAAAAATTTATTTATTATTGTATGCAGTTTTTTTAATATTAGAAATTGCATCAAAGTAAGATTTTAACTCAAATTGACTATTAAAAAAAAAAAAACCTATTATTATCATAAAAATCCACCGTTCATATTATTTCCGTGCGACGGCTGGTATCCGAAAATTGAATATGGCTTACCATAAAACTTTGTATGAATCAATAAGTTATATAAATAAAAATTATTGTTTTCATATTCCAACACCTTCTCCATATTTTATTATATAATATGCTTTTTGGTTTTGTATTAAACGTTCAAGTAAACAATCGACGAAAATAGTTTTTATCATAGAACAATAAAAAAAAGGCCAACAAAAGCTTGTAATTTAGGAATTATTTTTGAGAAAAAGCCTGTTTTTAAATAAAAATTTTCAATACTTAAACTGAATTTTTTTAGATCTAAAGAATCTTCAACATAAATATTTGAAAACAAATATATCAAACTTTAAAAAATAATAAAAATGAACAAATAGATATAACAACTAACAGAGTTACTTGTTTAGATACTCGACAAATGATTTAGTATCAGTGTTTATATATTATAATAATATGTATTGTACTATTAACAAAACAAAAAAAAAAGTTTATAAAGGAAAAATTTCTGCTGTATAAAATTTTCTTATTTCTTTTATGGTTAAAAAGTTGGGTTCTGGACCCATTGGACCGAATGAACTTGCTAGCTCTTTTTATTTTTGAGTTATCTAGGTGATGAACAGACTGACAGAAACACTAGACATTTTCTAGCGTTTCTAACTTGAGACTAATAATAATATACTCTGGCATATGTATATGTCGAGTATAAAAATGTAATATAGATTTAAAATTTCACAAATGTGTGTTTTTATCAACAAAAGTTCCGTTTCAGCACAAAACATTAAAAAATTAGCACATAAATTAAAATATCCCAAACTTATGGTGTAATAACGAAGTGTTTTTTGTGGCGCCATACCAATTATTTAAACAAATTTATAACCCAAACAAAAAAATATTTAGAAGCAAAAAAAAAAAAAATTGTTACATTTTAAATGTCCAATATATCATTTTTAAAATGTACTACATGCACAACATTTAAAGGGGGCGGGCATCGTTATTTAACAGATCCCATGGGTGTAGCATGTAAATATAACAACAACTTACATACAGGACAAAGGATAATGTCAGAAAAAAAACTTTGAGAAAAAGGATTGGTACGGTGAAACAAGTTATCGTTATCGCTTACCTCGTACAACAAATATTATATCTTAATACTGATATTAATTCAGTACAATCAGTTATTATAAATAAAAAAATACAGATAATGACTAACAGTGTTAATTGTTTATTTACTTGATATATGATTGAGTATCCTTATTTGAACTATTTTGCATTGGCACTCATAAAATACTCTTAATATCTCTATAGGTACAGAAACGTATAATAATAATGAATTGTCATTATGTCTGTTTATTAGCTAAATTTGAGCTAACATTGTGGCGAATCTAAAAATTTGACAAAAAAATATTACAAACAAAAAGTGATTGTTTTAAGATTCTTAACATTTTTCTTCTATTTCTCATGGTTAAAAAGTTGGGTCATGGATATATAAGATCCAAAGATCCAATGAAATATTACAATTTTTGCTCGTCACCTCTTTTCGTTTATGAACTATTTTGATGTTAGACGGCTTTACAGACAAGCGGAAATGGACTAATTAAGTGACTCTATGAACAACAATACCAAACTGTTTGTTGTTTGTGTGGCCAATATTTGCTAGCGTTAGACTAAAATTAATATACTCTTACTTATTATAGGAATCCAGTTATAGTGCATATACTAAATAGTTTACCAAATGCTGACATTTTTAAAATGGGGTGAATGCTATCCTATGTAGATGGTGAAAATTACTCTCGGAAATCGATAAAACATCTAATTTTAAGCAAAAAATGTTTCATGAAAAAGTTTTTCGAAGAGTGAATAGAAGTTAGTCAATAAGATCTAGCTGTCATTAAAAAATGTTGATTTAACATTAAAAACATACATTTATTTTAACCGATATTTTTCGAATACCTAATAATAATTTTTCAAAATAGGAATACAAAAATATACCTTATAAAAGAATAAGTAGATAATTTTGTTTTTTCTTTCTGTAGATGCAATCTTAAGTAGATTTTAGTTGGTTGAAGGTTGAAATTTCGTTGAGGCAAAACAGTAATTCGGGGAAAGCTTTTTCATAAGTAGTTTTTGTTGAAGGTGATAGATCAAAGACTGTAGGGGTTGTAATGAAAAGAATCATATTTTCCTAATTTTGTAGTGAAAAATTGCATTTCAACCAATATTTACTAAAACAATGAATAAATTTCATGCAACTCTTGTCCAGATTCTTTTGCAAGTGCTAAAAATACATTCTGTAAGTTCCACGGTTTTGAAATGCTGAGCTTAGAAAAAAAAATCAATTCATCTACTTTAAAAATTATTATTCATTTCCTAAAATTCATAATTTTTGAAATCTAATACTTAATATGATAATTAAAATAACCAAAGTGAAAGTATAGCTTTTTATCAGCGATTATTTTAGTATTTTTTTTATTTTTGTAGTATGAAAGTTAACTGAGATATCAATATTTGAAGATAAATGAAAATAAGGACCAACATATCAGAAAATTATACCTAATCTATGAAACGGCTTTACTTTACTTAAGTTTTTATCTAGCCTTTAAAATTTTCTTTAAAATGATTTTTAAATCAATTTTATAAAATTTACAGATTTAGGAAGTTATCGTTAAAAATCCAATCGAATTTATTTGAAAAAAGTATCCATATATATCGACTGTATTATATATTACGTCATTTCCATGTAAAAACTATTTAAGAAATAATAAATAAAAAACGGGAAATTTTAAAATGTAACCATTTTTACTTCAAAGTGTAAATCCTCGAATATTGAAATCCCTCCACTATAACTGGGTTCTGAGATAAAAATCTAAATGTACTCGACTAAAGATCTTGTTGTAAGAAAAATCTCACTATAGTTTCGATAGTTTTCGTTAAATGAAAAACAATTTCTAAGTATTTTAAAATTTTCATTAAAAATGAATGAAATAATATATAAAATCATCCTATAAAACACCAAATATAAATTTTAATATTTACTTGGATGAAACGAGATTGTCTTATTTAACAATTGGCTTGAACTACAAAATTGCCGTTTCTCGCATATAATATTCTCGTTTTTTTTTTTTTTTTTTTAATTAGATTAAATTCCAATATTGTTAAGAAAAAAATATTTGAATTTAGTACGTTCCAGGTTTTCTTGGAATCTTTTAGATAATTTAAATACACAAACCAAGAAGTGTCCTCCAAACGAAATAAATTTTTTTTTTTCATACCTTGTAGAAAATTTATTTATGAAAAATTGTCTGTTAAAGATTGCATATTTAACACGTGGTTAGTTCTGGTCGATTTTGAAGAGAAGGTAATTGAACTTATAACAGTTATATATCAATAAAAAATTATAATAAGGGGTATTCGTTTAATCATAAAAAAAATATTTGTCTAGTAACCTGGCAAGTAAAAGACAACGAATCTGGAAAATGGCGCAATGTGATTTATTTTTTATTTCTGCGCTTGGAAAAGTATTGGAAGAAGCACAGCGAATCACATACATTTTCAATTGTAGTTATAATAATTTACATTGGGAGAGTCTCTCTATCAGTTTAGCATGAATCACCTTTGGGGATATTCTAAACTCTGTACATTGTCTTCTATGATAATATGTTTACAAAACATGCTAAATATTGATGATATAGCTTTTCTAACGCTGAAATAATTCAGTAGACCCAAATATTATCCCTTACAAAATAAAACAAAATATTGGAACCATAACATTTATAATTTACTGTAAATAAGAAGCATTTAATAACATCATAAAAATTTTTTTAGTCGACACATAATCTGTAATGTTCAAAGTTCGATCCCCTACAGATGTGTAATGTTTTCAATAAAATTCGAGAATAGACGTTGATCTATTGAAGTGCAAACGTCATTTCTGCTTCTATAAAATAGATTTGTGTTAAAAACAACAAAAGTTGATAAAGTTATCTAAGTTGTAGAAACATTTAACATAAACTTGAGGAACATCCATAATGTCATTCTATTTCGATCAAATTCAATTTGTGTACTATCTGACTTTATCTCTGTCTTGCGTTGCGTTTAAATCAGTTTCTTTAAAATGTATAATATACTAGGGATAATAATATTACTAAAGAAAGTAATTTTTATCAATCACCTAGCAATCGTCTAAATTTAAATTATCTTATGAATCAAAGTATGGTAGTTTTTCAAGCAATTTTTATGCCAGAATTATGTATATGCGTTTTAAAATTTTTGTTTCAGAACACTACGTAACATTTTAGAGACTGTATTATTCAATTTAATTTGACCATATGCAAACATTTCCAAAGCTGTTCAAATGAATATACAAGCTGTTCAAATACAAAATTCATGCCAACGTCCATTTTTATATTGATAAGTTTTAGAACGTCTTTAGATTCTGGATGTTAGCTAATGATATTATAGCGGCCCGACGTTTGTTTTCCAAACAACTTTTTAATTTAGTAAAAAAATAAAAAGAAATGGTATATATATAAATACAGATAACTAAATGTAAGTATAATATTTAGTATTACTCCCATATTTCAAAAATAACATAAATGTTTATATCGCATTAAGATAGCTTGCTTACTATAAAAGAAAATATTAAAGATTGATTTTTGGTAAAATACATGAGATACGAGAAGAGTAATAAAATCAATTCGAAATAAAAAATCCCCAATTTTTTTTCTTTTCAAAATTTTTCTTCTCGGTGCAACTTCATTCTTCATTCTTACTATGAATTTAGAAACATCGGATTTAAATTTTTCTAACACGATATTTATGTGGAATTTTGATTTTTTTGATTAATTTTTAGTTTTAATTTTTAAATATTTATTAAAATTTAAATAATATTACGTCGGTTTCCAAATGAAAATGTCTTCTTGGAATTGACTCTGATCTTATAATTTAGGCCATTCAAACCACCTTTTTAAATGTAGAGCGTTGTTCAACTTTAAGCTCGCCACCACTTTTCTTTTATGAAATTCCAGAACGTATTTATGCTCAACAACGTTATTTATCAATAAAATACTCTTATTACAATAAAATTAAGCATTAAAAAAAACCATCTACGTACGTTAAGTTAATTGTACGTACAAAACATGTTTTTATCATTTGGCTTAATAGGTTATTTAGACTTTAAACCTTAATTTAAAAAATGAATTTCTACAAATTTAAAACAAATTACATACCATATGAGACAGCAGGTATAATTACATCGAACTTAATACGATCTAAGTTTAGTCGAAACATTTATGCATTTAAAAATACTAAAGCTTATTATAAAATGTTGAAAGATTTATATTTGTTTAAAAACATACACTCAAATTTGTTTATAACAAATTAAGTAAATTACTGTATTAACGGTGACAGAATAGCTCGCGATCCATTTTATAGATCGTTAAATTTAATTGTATTTTTTGCTTTCAGTCTATAAGTATGAAAAATTCTCACGGTTTACAAAAACTTATCTTAAGTTCATTAATAATTATATAATTACTAGTAGATCTGGTCACACGTTTCTGTGGCAATTTGTACAGAAAACAGTTTTTAAAAACAATTGTTCCCATTTTATCAAATGATATTGCATTGATTAAATGCAAAAGTAGATTGAACCAAGAAATCAC
Organism: Chrysopa pallens; assembly: GCA_020423425.1. Lineage (NCBI taxonomy): Eukaryota > Metazoa > Arthropoda > Insecta > Neuroptera > Chrysopidae > Chrysopa > Chrysopa pallens. The sequence goes on along the minus strand of CM035591.1, from coordinate 35,941,138 downwards.
GTTGTCTCATACAAAATTTGCTCCCTTTTTTCATCCCCTTAGAGGCAGAATTTCGAAAAATCGAATAATCGGTATTTGGTACACTCGATACCTCAACATGTTAGCCACCAGGTACTTCGATTTAACATAACGCCATCTATTAGATACTCAATCCAGATGATAAATTACTTTCGAATCTTATGGAACTCACAGATAAATATAACTCTTTGTGTTACTATAAAGATATAATTTGCATAAAAATATTATGCAAGTTCCTGTAATTGGTTACAAATAAAAATTTGTTTCAGTTAAATATAAGTTTCAAATCTATTATTTTTCCAACATTTAAGCCCCTATTTTATTTTCAATAGAAAGTAATGGTTAAATGAATTCCACTTGTTATTTTCCTTAATTCGTTTATGTTTAATTGAAAATAAATTTTAAAATATTCAGTGGTCATTGATGACCTAGCTATGTAAAACGACGCTAAATAAAATGAAATTAAAAAAATGCTTTAATGTGTTACTTGGATTTGAGTCTTGGTATATCTTAAATATTTTGATAAATCTCAGTTTTGAGAATGATATTTCATCTGGCATTACAAATGCATACTTTGTTAAAAACCTCAAAATTTAGATGATCTATCTCATCAATGAATAATCGTTTTCAATAGGCATGATGACTTAATTGTTTTTATTACCTCTTTTGAAACATTTTTATTTTATGAACAGGAGACTGCAGTTTTTTTTTTGGAAATCTTTAAAAATAACGAAGATATGGACGTTTAAACATTATGGTTAAACAAAGATAATATTACTGAGTAGTAATGTCACCATTCAGTCAGGATTACCATCGAAATTGCATGTAAACCATCATTTTCATCAATATAAGAGCTAAAAATAATAATCTTATTTTTTGGTTCGATTTTATTTTAATATTCAAACTTTGTTATATTATTGATTCTAGTTTCACATTTTGATGAATTTGATGACATAATTTCAATAGGGTAGTTCTAATTTTTCAAAACAGAAAAAGTGAAAATTTTATATTTTAAAAGCAAAATTTTGTAGACAATTTTTTTTGAAATTTTTTTTTATTTAATAATATTAAGCCATTAATTACGCCACTGCCACTATATGATTTTCATGAAATATTTAAAATCTGTCAATGTGGACTACAATCGAGGGTTTGACAAGTAAAATTGGAGTGGGTTGATATGGGAATTTAAACAATTGGTAGACCTTATTCAAAAATATTACTACTGTGCCTCGAAGGAAAACTCACGGCATTACCTCGGATGCAAGAATAAAAGATTGAGTATGCAGAAAAAAATGTATTAAGACACAAGAACTAAAGTGTTCAATATTTAAAATCCATCCACCTTTGGGTTAAAAATTTTGCAACTTTAAAAAAGGATTTCGAAGAAACCGATAAAGCATTAAATCTTAATAAAAAAACTTCGTTACTGTTCAATTGAAAAGTTCATTGCTTTTGATTCATAACTGAAAATTTCGACTTTTCATTAAATAAAACAATGTTCTTAAACGATGTACCGTAAAATATACCAGGGTAAATAACTTTTGAAAACAAAAAAAATTATAGTAGAATGAAACTAATTGGAAACGGAAGATAATATGATAAAAATGAAAGTAAAAATAAATTACGGGCGATCTCAGTTCGGGAAATAGGAGGGGGTGAGTTTTTAAGGGTAAAATTCGGTTTATCTGAATTTTCGGCAAAACTACAAGTCTAATGGAAAAAAGTTAAATAGCAGAGTTGTAGGTAATAAAAAGATCTACAGCTTTTGTATTTACACTTTTTTCACATAACCTCAAAATTTATGTGAAAAATTGAAATAACCAAGTTTTTGGTTTTTTATTTTTTTTCTCCGAAATTTGGTGAAAACTTATCTTTTTATGTTCCAAATACACCGTAATTTTTTTGATTTAAAATATTTATTTTTTCATCTTATTTTGAATAAATATCGAAAAAGCACCCAAATTTGCAATCGAAAAATTTTGAGGTTATGTGAAAAAAGTGTAAATACAAAAGTTATAGATCTTTTTACTACCTACAACTTTGCCATTTAACTTTTTTCCACAGGAATTGTAATTTTTCCGGAAATCGAAATAAACCGTGTTTTACCCTTAAAAACTCACCCCTTCCACACTTCCCGAACTCAGATCGCCCGTAATTTATTTTTCCTTTTATTTTTATCATATTATCTTGCGTTTCCAATGGGTTTTATATTACTATAATTTTCTTCTCATTTTTATTATTTTTTAAGGCTTCTACTCTAGTCTAAAACATTAAATTTTGTTCCAATAATAAAAATGCATTTCACTTTTTTTTTATATTTATCAAAAAATTTTTATGGAATACATGTATAGTATCTCAAAAAAAGGTAGTCAATTAGCAATTTCTAGAGTAGCACGAAGGTATGTTCTAGTACCAAACCACCCTGCTTCCATATGTGCATACTATTTGTTAGCGAATTATTGAAAATATTTTTATTATATGTATTTGGTTTTTCAAATATTCACAATAATATCCCGATACTAGAGGTTATTTATTTTATTTCTTTAATATCAGAATACTGCCAAACCCGGACTGAATATAAGTTATTATGTTATGTTACAGTATGCAAGTAATATGAACTCCTCAGAAACCATCAGACTACCTATTTATAAACTGTTGTTGTATATTGTATTTAAGTAACAGAATGGAAACATGTCACTAGTGAGAGGAGTATAAATGTATAAATGTGGCTATCATTGAATATACACAATCATCAAAACGGTGGTTCAATTCACTGAAAAATCATATTATATTTACAATACAAAACCTTTTAAGAACCTTCCTTCAGGACAACTAAGTTGTTGACAATTAAATTTTTCGCCAACTGGAATGAAATTTACAATGAACAATGTTCAAAAATTTGAACGAAAATTGTTGGGAATTCAAACATTTTACGAAAAATTATATCAAACAAAATTTTATTGTATTTGAACGTTTCTTTTATCTCTTATGGTTCATAAATTGGGTAATGGATTCATGAGATGATACGGTATTATTAAAACTCAATGTTCACAACATGTCAATATACTTATAGGTCGACTTAGTGGGTTTTTAGGTCGTAAAAGTTAAGAAAACGCCAGATTGATTGCGGGTATGAAATTTTCGCTTTTTTACATTTTAGAATATATGAAATTTGAGTTTTCATTAAAATTCATTATTTTATTCCTGCAATTGTTTGTTTCTTGATTTGATTTCTTGTTTTTATAGAACAAAGGCGCAGCATTTATAAAAATATGTAAAATACTCGACAAAAAAAAAAATTATATATAAAGATAAGGCTCGAGGATCTTGGCACCTCATCTAGGGACTTTCGATAATAATTTTTCGATTACTGTTTCAAGCTGGTATAATTAGTTTTCAAAATATTTATATATGAATTGCTACTGTCTAACATTACTTGACTATTTATAACATATAAAAAATTACAAATTTAATTTTAAAATTTCCAATCACTGACCAATTTAAGAGACTATCGGACCCATCATGACCATTTTCTGACTTTTCAATTGGGATTAATTAGTTTTTAAATTATCTTGTAAAACAAAACAATTTTTCTATAGCTGATCATTTAATAGAAATAACTGACCTTTTATGACCATTTTTTTTTACCTTTTAAATGGTATTATTGATTTTTTCGAAGTTCCATAAATGGGGTGTCAAGAACCTGGAGCCTAAAGATAATGATAATGATCATGTCATATAAAAATAAAGTCGAAGAAATTTCGCCTAGAAATACAAAATTGCGATTTTTTAGGGACTAAATATTATAAGAAAAAAATAATTTTGACGAAATCTAAGAAAACACATATTCTTAAATAAATGCAAAATTTTCCCAGAAAAATCTCCTAATGGATCCCAATTCTATAATTCAAAATTTATTAAGAATAAATTTTGATTATAAATAACTTTAAGCAAAAATGTAGTCAACGTTTTATTCAGATAGCAATGATCTGATCTAGATTCAAATGCAACCCAACTAGCATTCAATGGTTACACTCCTTGTCTAAATCAACGTATACAAAGTTTCAACATTTGCGATAAGCACTCAGTCCGGGATGGTCTTACTAATATACATTTTAATTTTATGATGATAAATGTGCAAACATCTACCGTTTGAATACGCCTATCATGTCGCTCGAATAATTCAGACTACACCATGTAAATCACGAATTTAATGCAAATATATATATCTTTACATTGGCAACATGTCACTATTGAGAGGTTTTTAATAATTCGTATTTAATTATGTAATACTAAATTAGATATACGAAAAACTTTTAATTTAATTAAAATAAAAATGAAATCTACATAATTTAGCTCAAAGTTTTAGTTCATTACTTGAAATTTGTTATATTAAGGGGGTATTCTGGCCTAGAAAATTGAAAAGTCAATTTTTTTGTGTGCATATTTTCAAAGCTTAGACTTGCAAAACTATTCTCTCAAAAGGATTTTTCAAAATTCGAATTATTTTGGGTCATAAAACGGATTTTGTGATGTGGCATCTAAGCCGGCCGAGCGAAGCGATGAAACTTCCAAATCGTTTTACTCAAAACTCCTTTTGTTGAGGTGGTTGATACGATATCTCAAGTTCTATTTGACCAATTCCATTGAAATTTTGTGAGAATATTCTTTATACATCTCTATATCACTTGGAGCTTGGATTTTGAAAAATTTTAATTTGAAGTATTTTTAAAAAATTTCGTAAATGTCAAAAAACAGGGGTAAAAAAAATTTTCATTTTTTCAAGTGGACGCCATTTTGTGATTTTTGTTTTGTTTTTTTTTTTTTCGGCCAAGGTCCAAGATATAGCGACATTTTTACTAATTAATAATTTTGTTTGTTTGTTCGATTTAAATCAATACAAGGGTTGGAATCATGGAAGCACAGTTTGACTGGCAACCCCCACTTCACAGGCCTGTCACTGGATGAATTTTTGACTTTTTTTTTTATAATTTTTTTATGAACTTTAAAAATCAATAAATATCATATAAAAAAATGGATGCTAAAAATGTTTTTAATTTTTTTTTTTTCCTAGTTTGAAAAATACCCAAAAAGTAGAGCTCTTAACTTAAAAGAGATATTAAAACGGTAAATACTACATAGACCTAAGCAGGAAACTTTAAATTAAACTGACTTTGATTTAATTCGAATAGTCCAATGATTTTGATATTGTATTATTTTTGATAGCAAAAGGAGTCACCCATGAGCTACTAATAGATTCACGTTCGATAATCTTATTTGCTCCAAGAATATTTATTAAATCTGACGTCATGTCAAATAAATAATTTTTGTAATTAAATATTATTAAATAGTTTTAATTAAACAGACATAAATCATAATTTTTCGTTAAGTAAACATATTCAATCAAATGTGAATACATATACGTATATAAATAAAATATATAGACATTTGATATTATCTACACTTTTACACTTAGAGCAGGATTTGGAGATACTAGAGTATGTAAAAAGCACGTTCCGCAATTGTTAGTCCATTTAATTTGGAAACCTCTTTCTCCCGTTTAGTTGTACAATAAACTTTGGAGCCATTTTAATGGGTTTTTTATGTAAAAGCAATCAAACAAACTCATGTGATTTTTTTTAAGCTCATGTATGATGCAAAAAATGAAAATTAAAAAATTTTCATTAGTCAAGTAAACAATATTTAAGAATGGAGTGTTTAGACTTTTTCCAATCTTCAATTCATGATCCAGGGAGAATTTTTATAGAAAAATCAATAGTTCAATACTTGTCGATTTTTTATGAAACTACTCTAAAAATGACTCCAAATTGTCCATCAAAAAAAATAAAGGAGGCTTTAAGAAAATTAAACCAATAATTGATGTGACAACATCGGGGTATTTTGCATTTAAGCTATCCTTAATACAATTTCAGGAACTGAATTTGGTGCTAGATTTTTGAATACTAAGCTAATTTCAAGTACGGTTCGAGAATGTCCCACTTGATAATATACTGCTGGTGACGTTTTTGTATTTTTCTGACCTATTCAAATCCTTACGTCAACCTGAAGTCAGATAATTGCAATACACACTGATCAGCATATAATTAACCTACCATAGCTTAGCCCGGCCGACTCGAGTACATCTGCATTTCCCCTCTTAGTTTCTCCTACAAACTTTATCAAAAGTAAAAAACAATTCCATCTCAAATCTAATAGAAATCAAAATGGACTTTGTTTACTTGTTAGTCATGTCTTTCAATGATTAAGGTATGTGAAATGGCATCATACAATTTGACAATTATTCATTTTTGTTTGTTAATTTTGTAATTTTTCTGGTTGTACTGAAAGCCTATATAAAAAATATTTTTGGATGATTTTCATTTTTTTTATTAATTTTCGGAGAAATTGTGCAAAATTTAAAATATAAGTAAAGTACAAATATTGTTTAAATTATAATTGTAGTTCAAGTCAATACAGTTATAAATTCTGCATATATAATTATGTATTTATTAGTTTGATTTGAGCTAAAATTGTAGCGAATCGAAAGATTTTATGATGCATTTGTCTGCTATCTTTGTTGGTTTAAAAATTGACTCATGAACCAATTGGACCCAATGGACTTTGCTAATTTACCAAAGTAAACTCAATTTTTATATCAAGAATATCGTTTTTGAGTTATCTTAGTGAAAGATAGACATGCGAAAATGAGCTAATTAGGTGATTGTATGAGCATATATAAATTTTATTTTGTACTCCAATATTTTATAATTTATAAACTTTAGACTAAAATTAATATACTCTGACATATTATGTATGTGGAATATAAAAATAAAGTATTTGAGATATTTTACGTATAGGTACTATTTAAAAGAAACGTTTTTGTATGATTGTTTCTTATTGGTTACACACAAATTATTCGGGCGTGTCTTAAAAATTAGTAATAAATTAATATTCATCTATAGAAAAGTTATACTGTGGCTTAATCAATTTTGGTAAATTATAGACCAACATGTTTAAAATAACCAAGTTTTGAATAATATAACACTTTTTTCGTTTCTTATCCAAGGTATGGATTCTGATATAGGTAATGTAAAAGAGTGTTGAAGAATACTTGATTGATTTATTCATGTATAAGACAAATGCATTGGCAATTCTTATTTGTACCTGGTAAAATATTTCTTGAATTTCATCAAGTATGGAATACAAAAAATCTAGGAAAATAGTTTCCTAGGTGTTTTTTGAAAAATGACTACAACAATTTTTTTTTGTTCCCTCTTGCTACTGTTATATCTATGGTATATCAATACATATATTTTATGATTAAGCTATATTTTAAGCGTAGAAAGAAAGAATTATGTTGCATACACTAAAAAAAGGTTGCACTTTTGTATTAGAATATTTACGATGCATTTCTATCTTGGGTCATTTCTTTTCGGAGTGGTAGGCGTAACGAGAGCAGTAAAAAATATTATTTTGTAAAAAAGAAAAAGGTTTCTATACACATTTGAAGTTATCGCAATTAAAAATACATAATGAAAAATTGGCTATATCCATACTCAAATGGTCATCCTTAAAATACATTTCATAAAATTCTTTATTAGCTTTTACTTAGATTCAAATGTCTCCAGTACAATTTAAGTTTAAATCATTTCCCGATGTTGGGTTAAGCTAAAATTTAAATTCATACACCAATCGAGTGACAATACAATATGACATGCTATTGGCCTTAAATTTCTTACGCTTCAATCATATTTTGATTATTATGACATTTAATTTTATATTAAAATGTAACTAAAAAACTGTTTTAATGTATAATTGATTTTAGTTTAAAGTACGATAAAAGCTGACAATTTAACAAGTCGCACCACACACCCCCTGATTTAGAACATTGAAAAAGGAAACATTGAAACTTTAAAAACTTATTATTGGCATGCATACAAGTATTATAAAATAAGTATATTATTATATTGCACAGCTTTCATCTTGACTTTAACAATTTCAGCTTTTCGTATAATTAAAAAGAAACATCAGTGATTTTATAATTAATTATTAATGAGAACTCTAGGATTTTTCGAATAAATTTCGATTTTTTCCCCAATTTCCTAGATCAAATTATTTTGTATTTTATAAATACGTATTTCGACTACAAAGTAGTCATCATCAGTATGAATTAGCTAGTTGTAATGATTCTTTGAGGAGATGTTACTCGTTGCTAATTTGGTGACGGTTTGTAGTCGAAATACGTATTTATAAAATACAAAATAATTTGATCTAGGAAATTGGGGAAAAAATCGAAATTTAAACTTCAGTGACTTTATTGACTTCAATTTTACTAATGTTAATAGTTGATATCTCTGAATCTATACTGTATACTTAGGATAAACTTTATTGAATATATTTTGCTTAGAAATGAGTTTCTTATATCCGGAGAACTAGATTTCGTTTTTACTTAAATTTTTTGGTATTTTTGAAAGAAAATATATAAACAAATTACAAAGAAATTTAAAATTTGATTTGTTTTAATATTATATTCGCCAATAAATGAGAAAGATATCTTTAAACATGCATTACATTAAAATTGACAAAATAAAACGTTACAGAAACTGTATTTTCCATAACAAAATGACGATTTTTAGCCCAAGTCATTAGAGTTTAAATTATATTTTCGACCTCCAGAATAGTGAATTTCACTGATCTATTAATTTTGTTCTAAATGTGAATTAAAAACTGAATAGCGTTTTTTATTGCGTTTTTAAAGCAACTATCTAAACCCCCAAAATAAAACTACAAACCATTAACCATATTCTTTGAGGAGTATACCGATTATAAAAGAGTAATGTAATCTCATTGGCAGTTGAATTAAATTGAATGAAAATTATTTTAGCTTTTTAACATATTCTAGTTAAAGAAACATTCAATTTTGTAATAATTACGTATGCTTATTGCACTGATGTGCACTATTCTATAATCAGGCAACATTAAATTTCCTATAATGTTAGGATAGAGTTGATACTCCATAAACAATTAAATCAATTTATATAAAACAGTGCCATAAAAAACAAATAGTATTTAAAACACAGGTGGATAATTATGCAAATTTAATAAAAGATCTTCTTTATTAGAAGTTTCGTGTCGAATAAAATTGACTAAATTGTTTTTTAATATTTTAATTGAAATGTCTTAGCTTCACGAAAATGCCACAGAAGGTATTTTAAAAAGTTGTTAATAATCATCAAGATGAACTGTTCAAGATATAGTTTCTTAGCTTTCAATTTTGATTAAATAAAACAGAAAATTTAGTATCAGTTTACGACTCAATCATTTGCATTTTTAATCAAATTTGTGATTTAATTTTCGTCTTAAGATTTTGGACTATAAATTTATTCTGTTAAACTGTAAATATTTATTTTTAAATTCATATTTCATCTCAATCAAATATTACGCATTCTAGTTGAAATGTTAAAACACCTCAAAAATTAATCGCACATGTGAATGCGAAAAATTTTGCATTCATGAATCATCCAGCCATGAGCGTAATGCCAATAATTGTTACGATCTGAAATAAGAGGACTGCCTGGTCCACCTTTGTAAGTTATCCTAGTTACGCCCATGTCAATAAATAACATACATTTTATTACAGATTGACCTCTCTATATGGGAACAATGGTGGGGATAAAAATCTTTATACATACAGAATCTCCATATGGTCTTTAATTATTTGAATACATTGGGTCATAGGTTATACTCATATACGCACCAAAAGGATCTAATCGCTGTTATATCGATGTGCTAAGTGTAAAAAAATGTTACAACAAATTTTCGAATCAACCCCGGATTCAACGTCAACTCCAATTTTTTTTATGACACCATTTTCGGTAAAAGATATATTAAATATTGATCAAACTACCAATACGGAAGCTGAAGAATTTATACATAATAATATGACATATCGTTGTGATAATGACAATGAAAATGGATATTCTTCCTGGCAACAATCCCAACAATATAGTACGTCAAATATTATGGATCAAACAGCACCGTATCAATTTGCTACACATATGCCATATGATCCATATTTCCCTACAAATTATAATGGTTACTATTATCAACAAAATGTTCCATCGATTGATTCATCATCGAAAAATTCGGGTTCTGAATTGGGTCTAATGGACATTAGTGATTCTGTGCATTCAAAAGTGTTAAATAGTGATAATGCGATAATGAACAATAACGATTTTATAAGTACGCCTGGAAATAATTGTTTGACTACATCATCACATGTTCAACAATTGAGCACGTTATGTTTGCCATTTTCATCTCCAACGGGAAAACGTGGAAATAGTGTTGAAAATATTACAGAACAATATAGAGCTGGTGACATTCAGGAGTGTGTAACGGGAAGTCGGCTGGACAGTCCAAGTATGTTGTGATTATATTTTTAAATTAAATTTATTTTGATGATAATTTGAGTCTTGGGAACTTAAAATTTCATGCAAAATAATTTTTGTCAATATTAACTTTTATCAAAAAAGCTTGCATAAGTTTGAAGTATTTACAACGGTTATTAACAATTAATTCATTTATGAAAAAATTTATTGTTTATGTTGAAACAAATGTTAACAATACTAATTTTTAAAAGCATTATTTCTCAACACTTCCATCATACATAAATAATATACAAAATTATTATGGCAATAAATTAGTTAAAAGAAATTTATTTAAATTAAATATTTTCTTAGATATTCCTAAGACTTCTAAATAATAGACATACAATAAACGTACTATTTTAATAAAATTTTTTCTGAAAACTCAAAATGTTATATATAATTTATGTTATGGTAAATATATACGCCGAAAATTTGGTGAAAATAACAATTTCGTAACGTAAAATGCCTTATCTAAATTTAGGATTTACTTTTCTTTTGTTTCGAAGAAATTCTTTCACACTTAAAAATTATATAATTTAGGTAAAAATAGAATCCTTTCAAAGCCTTGAAGATACAAGTTTATAAACCATACCTAGATTTAAAGTGAAACATCTTAATTATTATAAAAATTATCACGCTTGTAATTTCAAACAATTATTGTAAAGTACAAAAATTTTTTTTTCAAAATTACTAGAAATATCTTAAGATTTTTCATGATCTGTTTATTTGTTTCAGAAAATCATGTAACCAGTTCCAAAACGGAACTTCGTAAAAATGGTCGACAGCGTTGTAAAAGAAAACCTCGAATATTATTTACTCAAGCTCAAGTCTATGAACTGGAACGTCGGTTTAAGCAACAACGATATTTATCAGCACCGGAACGAGAACAAATGGCTATTACACTAAAATTAACATCCACACAAGTGAAAATATGGTTTCAAAATCGTCGATATAAAAATAAGCGATTACGATTACAAAGTCATGATTTAAATCAAAATAACAATTGTAAAAGTAGTGTGATGACAAAAAATCAACAAAAAGTCAAAGAAATTCCAAATAATGCAATAGTTACAAGTAGTACGAATATTAATACATTTGGAATGGAACAAACGCAATTTATTATGACACCTTACACACATAACACACCGTCATCGTTCAGTAGTAACAATAGTCAATATCATTCGGCGACATTAAATTCTCCACCTCAAATATCAACCGCATGTTATGGTGGTTCAACAGAATCGGCTTGCAACCGAATTTGGTAGCATAATTTAAGAAGTAATTTGTACCAAGGAATACACAAATGTGTACATAAGTACTGTCAAAAATATCTCAGTCGAAAAAAATTTTGCAAATTATTATTTTTATTGCAATGTTCATGTGCAATTAATTACATATAACATTAAAAAATAACTGAATACAGTGCAACCTCGATATAACAAATCAGAAAAACAAATGAATATTTGTTATATCAAGTAATTCGGTAAAGTGAGGTTTGTTAAAGTTGTGTTGGTCTACCATTTGTTATAACGAGGTAAAAAAAATATTTTTATTTACCTCAACATTACGCACTCATCTGTTATAGCGAACAACTATGCATGTTTTGTCTATTTAAATACAATTAGCTATGTCGAATATTTTTGCGTAGGATTTTCGTCTTTATAATTAATGATGTTTCGCTGATAAGGAACACCTTTTCCGTTTCTGAGCCATTACAAGTAGAATCTTTAACAATAGTGATGAGCAGCACTGTTTAAATTACGTCCCATCAAACAAAACACTGATTTTTATACAAAAAAACTTGTCGAAACATGTCGAGACTGCATCATATACTATGGGACTAAGGATATTGGTGGGAACGTTATATAAAGGTATTCGGTTGACAAAATTCGTTAATTAGAGAGATATTTACAACTTTTTTTTTTTTTTTGATAGTTCGCTTATAAAGAGGTTGTTCGCAAAAAATCTTCGCAATGTAAAGGTGTATTTTTCATTGGCACTTATGGACAATATAAGGGGATTACGAAGAATTTATTAAATCATAAAGGACGTCGTTATATTAAGGTTGCACTGTACCTTATGAAAAAAACTAAGTGCTAGGAAAGAATACATTTCACTAACGTTTCCATATTTTTAACAGATCTCTTCTATACAATTAGGAAAAGTTCTGAAGATGTTTAATTTGATATTAACCATAGTTAAAATAACCCAGCCTTTCTAAGTTACAGGTTTTTCAACAAACAACAAAAACTTATTAATTATATTTACTGAATCTTGTTAATTGAAAGTTAATTTAGTAGATTATTTTGTATAGACTTAACTTTTACAATGATAAAAAATTCTTTAATCATTTTAATAATCAACCAGTCAAAAATGAATGTTTTAAGAGGAAAAACGGACACCGTATCAAAAAGATTTTCAGAAAACAAGTTTCTGAAGTAAAAATAAAAATATAGTTTATATTTATTATGTCTGTTCGGCCCTCCGTTTTCATGTCTAGATTATACATACCAAATTTCATAGCATTGGGATTTATTTTTTGAGTTATTTTGGGTGAAATTCAAAAACATACAATTTATATTACATTACAGATTGTCTCATCATAGACATTTTTTTTGTGACTATTAATGAATTGTTAATATGAATAAAATAATTTATTGTATATAAAACTTTACAAAGATGAAGAGACTGAAATCATTTTTTTCTATAAATCGGTTAAAAAACTTCTTAAAGTTTCAGTATTTTAATATTTTTTCATTATTTATTCTGGTTTTGTTCATCGATTTTATCAATTTGTAAATAATCTAATGATTGTAAATATTTTTGTATAAATTAATTTTTAAATAAAATTTTGAAGAAAATTTCCATTCGTCTAATTTACACTAAAATTTAATAGAGTACAGCAGCCAAAGATGAAATAAGATATAAAACCCGTCTTGAGTTTCGGAAATAACATAATGGCGGCTTGTTAAATTTATTTTTCGAGTTTTTCAAATTATCTGTTAAACTATGATTTAAAAAAAAAAGCTTCATAAAAAAATTAGATGTTTTTTAAAAGCTTATCAAAATACGAGAACATTATAATTAGTTCATGATTTATGGGCAAAACACTAAAATACTTTTAAAATATAATATAGCATTTTTTAAATTGCAATAACTTGTGCAAGGATTTATTGATTGTCTTAAAATTTCAGAGATTCTTTAATAAACCCAATAAGTGATTGAAATCCGAATTCTAGGACATTATAAATTTCTAAGAAATTCGCATGTTTATTTTAAAAGACACTCACGAACAACAATTCCCTAATTCGATGTGGTAGGATTTTATTTAGAAAAATTAATTATACTGTTAAAAAGTTTATTAATTCTACCATTAAAAGTTTAAACCTTATTCGTTTAATTGATTAGAAATAGCATTTAAAATGAGTTATTTAATGTTTAATATTATACTGTAACTGGGTATTTTTTGAATTTTAGTAACATAAATAATTACTCGTGTCAACTTTTTGAAGACAGTAAATTTAATAAAAATAAGAAAAATAAAACTAGAGGAGTTAATTATTTATATATCCTGCATATACTCGAGTGCCAATGTTTATATATATACAATAAATACATAATTTTATGAACGTTTTGGTACTCAAGGATATGTAGTGTATTTTATCAATTAACCTCTTTAGTTTTAATTTGTCAATTTTTCATAATTAATTTTAGTGTTTTCAACAAGTATGCTCATATACATTTTGTGTAAGGCAGTGATTTCCAAACTTTTATGATCGCGTACCCCGAATAATAAAAGTCATTATTTGAATTCTTTAGTTATATTAATTTGACAAAATTTCGTATTTTAAATATTAATTTAAACCGAGAGATGATGAATATTATTTAATGATAAATGTAGCTTGCAATACCATAATTTTCTCTTTCCCCATAAAATTTATGAGATGCATTGCATTCTGAATAAATTTTGAGAATTAATTACACCTTAAATAATTAATATTGTTAAAATCGATAAACCGGAGAATTTATTAAGTTCTGGTGTTTTTTTTCATTTTGCAAATAAGCCGGCCAAACGTTCACCAATTATCAAAGAAATACAAAAAGTTTGGTTTTCACTATTTTTAAGTTTTCAAAAATCAATAAAATTTGTTTAAAAACTCTATTAAAGATGTCAGATTAATTTTTTTTTGTAGGCAAAATCGTGAAAATATATTTAGATACCTAGATCAAAATTATGTTGACAATTTGCAAATTATTTACGACAGTACTAAAACTTATTCGCGAACATTATCATATAAAGAATTATAAATAACTTTGAATTAGGAATACATCAAAACTGTAAAGGGCATTGCTCAAGTAAATTAAATTTTACTAGTCAAATGTTTCAAAATAGCTGTCATATAGCTTTTCTATAACTCATATAGTAAGCAATTTCGAATAAAAGCTATCCAAAAAAACCATCCGCGATTGCAATTGCTGCATACTTTTATTAGAAATATTAAATATGATTTTGCTAACTGTATTGAATTGAATTTTCACTCCTTATTTGAATTTTCCCAAACAAATGTTGCAAATAAAAATTGTTGAGCTTAAAGATTTAGTGTATTTTGAGTAAAAATACTCAAAATGTATATTTTTAGTAAAAAACCCGAGAACATAAATTCCACCAGTAAACATTACTTCCTTTGAATATTGTCTGCGAGTTAAAAATAAGCAATAATACAAAATAATAGTGAGGAACAACTATCATCTTATGGCTCTGAAATGAGTAAGGGCCAGTTGCAGGGGATACTTTGATAAAATTTTCTAAAATGTTTTAGTTCACGTATAAATTTATGAAAAAAACTTTTCTGATTAAAAAAATACTCATTTCCCTTTCGTCTTTACCGTTTAAAAGAATTATTAAAAATTATTTAAAAACTATAAAAAATTATTTTGATTTTATTGATATAGTAAATTAATTGAATTTTAAATACTATTTATATTTCATTACAAGTTTTAGATGAGATACCGTGTAACACAAAAATCTTGTTTAATTTATCCTGTATAAAAAAAGAAACAGTATTAAGAACTTGTACATCCAGTGATTGAATAAAACTCTGTCATAAGTGACATTTGATTTAATATTTATTTTATTTCGGTAACTTTTTATTTTACTCGAACGTAACATTGCTTGTTTTTTAAGATTTGGGTTTTACTTAAGTATTCAGCTGGTTTTCAAAGAACTATTTATGGTGACTGGGTTTTAGTGCGTATTCTAGTATTAGTCTGCAGTCCCACACCTTGTACGTAAATTTATCACTCACCTTCTTGTCATATATCGGTATTTCACTACCAAGCATCTGTGGAGTAGATGGTAGCACATCTGGATGGTCCCAGGTTCTATCCTCGGCACGTGTGTATTGTTTTCTAGAATGGTCATAGTACGTAGTCGTAAACTAGAGTCATCCAACTATGATGAATACAATATTAATACTGATCATGATTCGAACAAAACAAAAATGTCTCTTTTAAATCGAAGAAAATACACCATGAAAGTCATATTCTACGAACAAATTTATATTCACACATCTGTTAGTAGTGGAAACTGCTTAAACTCGACAGTCGATTGTTTGTGTACAGTCAAAAGTTTGTGTACAACCAACTATAATTTTAGGAGCTTAGAAGAAGGAAAAAATATTAGGAAACAAATATATTTATAATAATTACAACACAATATCAGTTCCTCATGAAAATATCTATAAAATTAACGAAATCAGACTTGGTAATCAATAAAATAGTGATCCTAGTCAAATACAAAGTCAATCAAATTAATCATTGATTCTTTTCGTAGCTGGATAGAAATTTGATAGATAACATGATTATTTCGCTCAAGGAAATGTATTAACGTAATATTTTAATGTATTTGTTGATAATTTTATAACATTAAATACATTATCCACTGTTTGACTATGGAAGTAATTGAAATTGGGTTATTTGACTTGTATTCTTTGATTTAAATTGTATTCAGTCTTTACATATAATTAGATTTTTCTCAAGATATACAATAATATGGTAAATGTCATAAATGTGGAAGTTATTATAATGTAGCCGATTTTATGTATTTGAAGGTAATTAAACCCCAAATCCAACATATTCAGAGAGATGCCTCTGTATGTGTCTGTACGTAAGTACGTTCGGAATAATTTTTCATCTCGATTCTTTCGAGAGCAAATAATGATAACGGCGTGAAACTGCTTTATTTTACGCTTAATTTTACTTAAAACTGAATGAATTTTAAACAACATCTGTACTAAAGCAAAAAAAAAAAAACATATTCGCATACATATGAAATATATGAAGCCCAAATGTATATTAAATTTAGTCAAAATATAAAATATTGAAGGCACTACTAACGAAACCTTGATATAAATGTTCAAGGAATCATTTAATTAGTCAAATTTTCGTATGACTGTCCGCCATTTTTCTCAATCGTCCGTTAACAAGATAACTGATAAATGAAAAAATATATCAAGCTAAAATTTTGTTGCCATTTTCTATAACTAAAAATTGAGTTTAATTTCATGTATTATTTTTTACTTTATAAATCATGTTCCGTAGGAAAACCTTACTATACAAGGATTCATAAAACTTCTTTCTAATTTTTAAATACAATTTTGAACATTTTGTACTTAAACGAAGACCATTAGAAAATGAGTAAGATAAGAGACAGTAAATTATTTTATTCTATCAATAAATTAAAAATATAATTTAATGGTTGAACAGAAAAGCTTTTTGGGTTATCTTAGAAGGCTAAAAGGTGATCTGGCGTTAAACAGAAGAGAGACCTGTATTTTCCATAAATAAATAATTACCTTGAGAATACTCTGTCAGACGTCTAATGTCATACGTGGAGTAAAAATACATGTAAATAAAAGTTATTCTGAATTAAATATGAAAGTACCGATTTATTCAATGATTGGCTGATCCCTGGAACGTACTGGTACAGATATCAAATTGCACATCTTTCATTATTAACAAGGTTATGAAAGCTTATTAAAGGCACATTTTGGGAATAGATGTTTCTTAGAATCTTTTAATTAATCAATTCTCGTATACCAGCCCAACTCCCATAACTTTCGTCATCAAGATAACTTAAAAACTAATTAAAGCAAAATTTTGGTGACATTCTTAGCCCAAACGTGCGTTTTATTTTGTGAATCAGCCAAATCTATCACTCATGCTAGTGGCTTCGACACTGAGTAATATAGTTAGTGGCTAAAAATGTTAGAAAAAAATACTATAAAAACTCATGTCGCCGTCTTAATTATATTACTTGATATGTATAGAATATGTAAGCACACAAAATTTTGGTATATAGTCAACTAATCATTACTGCCGTCCGTTCACCCATTTGTCTACCAGCTTGCATGCCTGTCATCCAGATAACTCAAAGACGAAAATAGAACGCGAAATAAAATTTTGACATAATCAGTGATTTTAAATTCGTGAATGAGCAGTATGTGTCTATTGGACCCAATGGATACTTGTGCCAACTTTTAAAACCATAAAATATATTAAGAAATATACAAATTAAGAAACATACAAATTTTTTTTTAAACAGTTTTTCGTAAATTTGTGTATTTTATGAATGCTAATATTAAAAATATAGTTCAAACATTGATACTGAACATATTTCAATATTTTTTTAAAATTTGTTTTTAATAATAAAATCTCACATATGTTAACTTTTAGTCCAAGAGCATTTATTTTATCATTAAGTAAATCTCCACGAAAAGCACTTTTAGTTAACTGGATAATGTAAGGGCAATGTAAAAATTCATTTCAAATAGTGATAAAGCACTTTTGGAATCAGATCAGTAGTTTCGGAAAATTTGTTTATGTGTGTAAAAAGCTTCGAAAGTGGCCTTCTATATTCATAATATTGATTAATTTGAAAAGTCAGTTGGGTTTTTAACTTATTAAGTTATTTATATTAACGTTTGAATACCGTAATTAAAATTCATAATACTTGAATTAGTATTTTTATTTGTATTTATAATGAAGCCTTTTATTGGTAGGAAAATTTAATTTTCAGAAATCCATAAAAAACACTTTTCTTGTAAGATATATGAGCAGAACATGCGGCCATAGATCAGTTCATACCTAGAATGTTTAGTGTTTTTCTGTACGTTTCTATAATTCAAAATATTTAGGCACTCTTTTTCACGGAAACGTTAGAAAGATTCTAATTGCTCTGATAAACTTAAAAAAGTTGGATGTACAGCTTTTTTCGTTATTCGAATTGGGAGATCAAAAGTAAATAATTTTTCAAAAGGTGATGTTACCCATATCATGCCCATAGTTTAAGCGTGTTGCACAATAGATATTTTATTGTATCGGATAAAATGATTTTTTACGGCATTTGAAATATACCATTAATTTATCAACTAGTTTTCTACTCTCTGTATTGAATAATATTATGTTGTTAAAACATATGTAGATTACACTTATGGGCATGAACATTAATGAATCTATACATACGTCAACTTATGTATAAAGTAAGGTGAATATCTATGTTGAGAAACAACAGACCTAAATGTATATAGTCTAGTTAACAAGTGATACTTTAAACAATTAAGGTTCGCCTTTACCGTAAATTATGTGTCTTTTGATTCAGAATGGCATCTAAAAACGAAAAAATGGAGACCGGCAAAATCAATTGTTAAAAAATTTAAAAAAGAGATGGTTTTTGCTTTTTTTGCGGATATCTCAAGAACAGTTACAGATTGTTACAGATATTTGAAATTAAAAAATAAAATATTCTTGTATAAAATTTCTTAAATTAACAGTAATTTTGAATTGAATGATGGAATTAATGAGAACGAAGCCGGTTTTCAGAACACCACGGTTGACATAAGATTCGTTCATTTGAACAAAAATAAAATTTTTAAGCCATTATATATGAATATTATGGAACAAAAAAATTAGCGAATCTCTGTATAGACAATAGAATAACTATCCGTAGGAAAAACAGTTTCCTTTATTTTTCTATTTTTAACCCCAGGCGAAAAACTGATGGGATGTTATAAGTTTGACATGTCTGTTTGTATGAATGTATCTGTCTACGTCTTCGTAGCTCCCGAACGGATGAACTGATTTTGATTTCGGTTTTTTTAATGTTTGAGCGATCAATTATTCGAGAGTGTTCTTAGCAATGTTTGATGAAAATCGTTCCAAGATAGCCGCCGTCACAAAATGGCGGAATTCGTATTTTTCACAACTCCCTCAATATGGGCAAATCCAAGATATGTCATGTAATTTTTCCAAGTTAAACCAAACTAACAAAAACACTATGATAATTTTTAAACAAAAAATCTGAGATTTTATCCACTTCCTGGATCTAATCCTTGAAGGGTTCAAAAATTATTGCAGTTTACAAAAATTTCTTTTTAGATTTCATTTCAATTGTTTAAATAATTGCTGTAATCAGATACATCAGAATTAAACTTTTTTTTTTTGGTTATACCTATGCTCATTGAAAATTTGGAAAAAAGTTCCTAAGAAATAGTTTTAGTAGAAGAGATTCAAAAATGTCAACTTGAAAATGTAACAATCCTGTCGACCGTGGTGGTCAGAAAACCCGGTTTTTGCTCTATTTTTGTCATTAAATTAAAAGTATAAATATACATGGTAAAGTTTCGAAAATTCCCTTTTCCTGTTTATTTAAGAAATTTTATCCCCTTAAAAAAAATCTGTAACAGAGATTGTTTGAGATATCCGCGAATGTAAAAAAACAATTGGTTCAGTTAGATTCCATGGGTACTTAACCCATCTTTAAATCGTTAAAAGTATGGGATAAGCTTAAATACGAATAATTTTTCTTAAAAACAAATAGTTAATGTTTGAAACATCCTTTTATAAGGTGTTTAGATTCGTCATAAAATCAGCAATCGAAAAACACATACATAGTAAATAATTATTAACTATTCTGAAATGGCGCATATTTTAGTATTCTACATTGTAAGTTGCCCTATCTAATTATAAAATTATTTGCGGACAGATATTTTATCGACAGTCGAAAATAATCGTTTTTACATTACATAATAAAATAAGCAAATTCTTCAATTATAAGCTGATACACGATAATGAAAGTTTGCCGAGTTCAATAGTAAAGTAAAAAGTTGTTAAGGCTTATATATAATACGATAGCTGCCACTATTATAATTTGCTTGCCTAGGGGATGATCTGCTTTAATTCTAACTGCCATATATTTATAGACGGAATCAATTTTTGAAGGAAGTGAAAGCGGTTGTTCATTATACAAAATACTCACTATTTTAGCGTTGGCCAGCGAGGCCGTTTCTCTTAAATGTGTGATGTTTTTATTATTTATTGAACTAAATTATTATATTTGCGTTATTTTGCAGCTATATATTTATTTTTCCATTGCGTGAATTTTATTATTTTTATTATTATACAAGCCAATCCGCTAAACGTTGTTTTACCATATAAATTTTCTTATGTAATGCGTATCTAATTAATGTTTATGTAATTTAGTTGACAGTAGAACTCTTTCTTAACGATCAGTCAGGTTAAAAAATAAATTTAAGGGTTATAAACATTTTTAATGCAAAATCATAAGAAATAAATAAAAAAAATTTGGAAAAGAATGTTTTATTGAGCCACCCTCATCACTTAGGCTTATAAAAAATAATTTTCGACCTGACTAATATTAATTTTCTCACAATTACCGAATACACAAAAAAAAGTATAATAAAAAACTGTCAAGCCGTTTCAAAGCTGTTTCGTTACACAAAAATAGTGATCCGAAAATTTTATATATTAGATTTACAATTTTTTCTTATGATTATCATTATTCTTATTACTATCTATTTCAATTTTTCAAATCATTATTCACTGTTCTATTTTTTAACAAACATTGCATTTTTATTTTTTATGTCAAATATTTTTCACGTGAACTAAGTATTTGACACATTTTTAACATTATTTAATAAAACAAAGATGTATTGTTTATATTTTACTACCAAATAGCGAGTTATGTCTACGGTATCGAAAGTATTGTATTCGTGATTAAAAAAAAGATTTTTGTTTGTTTTAAAACTTTCTCAGCATTTTTCGTTCTGTTTTTCACTTCAATGCTAGTCATTCGACGTGAACCATTTATCGGACTTTCATCAACTTACATGTACATGTGCGATATAGGTTAACATTAATAGAGTGAATTGTGCCACAAACGATTACTCACGAACTTCGTTATTAAACATAAATCTATAATTGCAATGAATAAACGGGTTTAGCATAAAGTCAGTTACCGAAACAGAGAATTTTATATTATAGAAACGTGTAAAAAGTATTTTTTTTAAACATTCTCAAATTTGAACTTAATCGCTGAAATCGTTACGGAGATATAACTATTTAAGTAAATATATTCGATAATGGGTGTGTTCACTTAAATGCCGATATACTGTGAACCATTCATTCGATTTTTATAAAATTTTGAGATTTAAAAAAAAATTAAAATTGGAAATCGGAAATCGGAAAAACCTATATTAATATATATATATTAAACCTATATTAAACCTATATATATATATATATATATATATATATATATATATATATATATATATATATATATATATATATATATATATATATATATATATATATATAAATATAAGTAATCAATGTTAATATAGGTTTTTCCGATTTCCGATTTTAATTTTTTTTCACTGGATATACATGAATGAATTTTTAGTATCAATAATTGGAAGCATAATTGATGATTCAATTTCACAAATATGTTATCTCACCATTAATTAATTACATAGAACTTTATATCTTGAATATCTTGAATTAAATGCGAAATCATTCGGAATGTATAACTATTTACATAAAAATATATTCATATATAACGATTCATTGATATTCTGTGTCCATTATTGGCAATGTAATGTAATTTTTGAGCAATTTTCCGAGATATTGCTTACAGATTTTTAACATGTTTGTTAGTGAATCTCTTTTATTTGATTTATCATTATTAATAATTAGGATCATATTATACAACTTTATTTCTATATTATCAGTTTTGTTTCCTTTTATTTATTACATATATTTATGATTATTAATGAAATTTTTTGTTTTAATAACGTTTTGTTATATATTACGTTTAATTTTGAGTATATTGTTGTTCTTGTTCTGTTTTCAATTTTTTCTATACATTTCACGATTAAAATTTTGTTAATATTTGCCATTAAATTTTATCGCAAAAGTCCTCTTTTTATGAGATTTTTTATTTTTTTATAAGATAACTTATATAGAAAAACTAAAACAAAAAATGCACACCAATTTCGCGTTAGCATGAATGAATTTTCCATAAAAAAAAGTCATACCAATTCTATCGTTACATGAATGAATGTTCTAGTACCAAACACTCATGATTCGAATGCTAATCTGCACACATCACAATTATACGATGACTTTTTGTCTTTCTTATTTTAAGTATTCTTAATTTATAATACAATAGATGAGGGAAAGTGTAATTTGCCCCCGAAAGGGCACACCCCACTACATCATCATATTTATATATACATTAATGAATTAAAAGAAAGATCAAAACTGGACCTCCTTTTCTCTTAATACAATAATGCTACCATTCCGGACTGATTTAGTGTACAATTGGGCATACAGATCAGCATTGATTCCGAAGAACCATCAGACTTTTACATTTTACGGAAAATTAAAACTTATATTTATTCAAAGTGACTTCAACATGTCACTAGTGAGAGAAGTATTAAAAATTAATTCATTAATGATTATCGAATGAAACTAATACCGATATCTAAGTTTTAATTCGTAAAATAAACTTAATATTTACAGTGACAAATAAATCTATTATATTAGTACAATGTGTGTTTATAATGTTAAGTGATAGCTGCTGACTAATATAAAGTAGCTTATAGACGTATCAAATAATCGTAGAAAATATTTAGAGTGTTTTTCTTTATTGATTTAATGTTTTTTCTATAATTTTAAAAAAAATATTAGCATTATCCTGTCCTTCTCTATTTAAACTAGAAGGGCAAAAACACATACCCCTACGTCAGCGCAACTTTTCATGAACGAAGCTTTTGCTTCTCGCATTAATATATATATAATGTTTGAATACAATATAGTTAGTTTAAAATATTTATTGTGGAATCGGACAATTGCACAACAAATATTTTTATGTTTTCGGCTATTATACCAATATATTTTAAAATTAAATGTTAAAAAAAAACATTTCGAACAAAACGAACAAAAAAAACAACTAACAAATTATTATAATTTTACTAGCCTTTTTGTTCTTAAGATTTAAAAAACTGTAGATGGTATTTACTTTTAAGTTCATATGAACTCTTCGAGAGTAGAATGTATAATTTGAAAATAAAAATCTACTCACATCGAGCTTAGGATTTTAAGTTTATGGAAAGTGCCTTTTAAATATCTCAGAACCTGCGCTTACGTCATTTATTGAGTTTATCACTTATAAGAAAGCTACTCTAAAAGGTCTAGGTACAAGAGACTCAATTGCGATGCCCCTCTTAATATATTCTACAAAAAAACTTATGAAATGATTGTCATTGTGCAGGTTTTCTTAACAACAAAAATTTTTTTACGAACCATGTTTCTATTTCAAGCTTAGTTTTTTAGAATATCTTTTCGATTTTTCACATTATCCGGAAAACTATGCTTTAAATAAATAGAAACCAAAAAATTGAACGTCTACGAACTTCCTTAAGGATGTGATGCGTTTATTATTCAATATGATGACTTATTTATGTTATCACTATATACTAAGAAACTAGGATTATAAAATACAAAACACTTTAACGGCAGTAGAAGTCCATATGTAAATAAAAAGCTTAAAATACGCGTTACTTTAGAACACAGGTATGTCAAGCTGGATTGGGGTACGATAGAGATAAAGTAAGAATCTAAAGTTGTCCAAATTTATGAAAAACTTACAATTATGTGCAGTGTAAAAACTTCGATATTATGTATATGGATATATGGATAAATCTAGAAGTCTTGAAAATATTTTTCATAATTGAAAGTTTTTCATAAATTTTGACAACTTTAGATTCTTACTTTATCTCTATCCTAACTCAATCCAGCTTGACATTTAATCAATTTTCCATTATTCGACTATAAACTTATTTCTGGAAAAACTTATATTAAATTACCCGGGGTCAAGACTTCCGTACTTAGACATTTCATAGATGTGACTTTCAAAATATTCTTCATCAATCTTTATTTAAACTTCCAATTTCTCCTTAACTAATTACTCACAAACGGTCACAAACGTTCACAAACGATTGCCATAGGCGATATATGAAAAATTAAATTTTTTGGATTTTATGTTTATCATAAAATGTGCCAACACAAGTGTGTCAAAAGTACTAACAAGTATTAGGGAAGTGTCCACAGTAGCCACTGTTTATAATGTTTTTTTATATGAATAAAGATTATTATTTTACAATATTATTATAATGTTATTTATTATTATTATTTTTAATCACCTCAACCTTTTTATACTAAATAATTATTAGTAATGGTAATTAAAACTATTTTAATGATAGTTACATAATTACTTAGTTATTTTTCTATGAAAATTTAATATTTAAAATAATTTTTGAATGCTTCGTCATATTTGTAATAATCTAATTAGGATTTGAATCTAAACTTTTATATAAATACTTCGAAAATATTTATTTTCAAGTTTGTTAAAATAATTAATAAAAAAATTAAAAATAGAGCTATAAAAATATTTAATAGTTTAATTATTATAGTGTTTAAATAATATACTGTTAAGTTTATAATTAAATTATCGATATTTTCATCCATAACCAGACAACCAAGTAATCAAAATTTGTTTTATTTTTTAGCAAATTATAATTGTTCTAAAATTTAAATATCCTAGTCTTTGGGATACATAGTGCTTTATAAAAAAAAATAGTGAATGCGTACCATACATGTACGCGTGTCAAAAGTTATACTTCTTATGAAACAATTTTTATTTGCATATAAATAATTAATTAATGGATAAGAGTCAACCCAATCAATCAAAAAGCACAGTTAAAATTTGAAAAATTAAATTATTTATTTATTTTTTCTTTCATTGATTGTGTTGTTTTATATTATAAATTAACTAACAAAAAGAAGCTAGCTACAAAAAGAGTGAAAAATAATTACTTATTTGTATCCGGAGAATATGATTTGTCAATATGTATAAATAAATATATTATGAGTTCCTAATAACTACTACTCTTTGTACCTTTTGAAGTGTCATTTGAAAATTTGTTGTTGTTTGTTATTTATTTATTATATTAATTATATTTTGAGAAAAGAACATTAATTATTATTATCAATACTGATGATAATGAGGTGCACTACAAAAATACAGTAAGTATTGTATATTAAGTCATTTAAAAAAATGATTATTATTAATTCTATTCTGTAGCCAACTTCATCATGTCGTTTTTATGGGATCGTCCACGCGCCGTTCTCAAATTGACTCTCATCCAAACGTGCCAAAAGAAAATTAACTTTAAAAAAATAATAATTGATATACTGTTTCAACAATACTGTTTAGTTTTTTTAGTTGCTTATCGATAATTTTATTTTTTATAAAGCAAACATGAAAATAAATGTTTTTGAAGTATTTATGTACAAATGTATTCGTAAACGTTTGGATCGAAAGACTAATTAATTTATTACATATATGATAAAGTATTTAAAAATTATTTTAATTATCGTTTTCCAAAGATAAATAATTGAGGAATGAATTATGTAAATACCTTTAAAGTAGATAGTTTTAGTTATCACTATTAAAGAATTAGTAAGTATAAAAATATTGAGATGAAAAGAAAATAAAAATAATAAATAACATTATAATAGTGAAAATAATCAATATAAAAAGAACAATAAACAGTGGCTACTATGGACACTTCTCATTGTATCAGCAAAGATGAGTTCCATTTATATATACATGTTAGTACTTTTGGCATAGGTATGGCAGCGCGGCATCTTCTATACATTTTCGAATGACTAGAATATGTTACTATATAACCTTATGCCATAATACAGATTCAATTTGACTAAAAAAGTAAGTAAGTCAACTATTAATTTTTAGTATAACATGAATGACTGTTCTAGCACCAATCACTCATGTTTCCAATCGCTAATCTGTATACGCAATTACACGTTTTTCTCAGTTACAAAGGTAGGTTACTAGATTATTTAATATTTTATGTGAAATGTATTTTAAACTCAAACGATGTTATGATATGAGTATGGTTGACCAATTTATAGTTTGATAGTGATAGATAATATTGAATTATTTACTCTATTCATTTGCATCACTTCAAGTCATAAACACATTTCCCATTAAACTCGGTCTTTTATTTTAGCCATTAGACGTTTAATATGAGAATCGATCAATTAGTTGAAGTGTGACGAGAATATACTCCCCCAACCACAAATCACCATATTTTATACACTACCGATTATAGTATTCTTACTATAAAACAGCCATCCCGGACTGATCCTGTGTATAATCGGGATATATACAGATTAGTATGGATACCACAAAAATCACCAGACTTACTCTTGTGTTATACAATATTGAAACTTATATTTATTCAAATCATCTTCTACATGTCACAAGCGAGAATTTAAAAAGTAAATTTCATATTAAAACACCGCATTTTTTTCACGGTATTTTTCAAACACGCAGAAAAATTTGTGTAATTTAATATATGTCCTCTAAAGGCGGGGCGTGGGGAGGTAAAATTGTATTTTTTCTATTTATTTAAAAATTCTGTAGAAAATGAAGACAAATGTATTTTGGGAGATTTCCTTTAATGTTATTTTATAAAAATAAAA
Organism: Chrysopa pallens; assembly: GCA_020423425.1. Classification (NCBI taxonomy): domain Eukaryota; kingdom Metazoa; phylum Arthropoda; class Insecta; order Neuroptera; family Chrysopidae; genus Chrysopa; species Chrysopa pallens. The sequence goes on along the minus strand of CM035591.1, from coordinate 35,913,764 downwards.
GTTTTCCTATTTTCCAAAACTATGTCATTTGATATCACATCGATTGCATAAAATTGTATCGTTCTGGTGAGTATTGAAACAAACTTGGTATTTTCGGAGATTTTCCCCAAAAGCGGGAATGCAATAAAAACGAAAGTTTTCTTATATTATTTCACATCGATTGCAAAAGAAAACGCATGTTTCTAGTAATTATAGAAAAAAGTTTGTATTTTTGAAGATTTTCCCCAAAAGCGGGAATGCATTACAAACGAAAGTTTTCTTATACTATTTCATATAGATTGCAAAAAACTGTATCGTTATAGTAATTATAAAAAAATGTCAGTATTTTTGGCCGAAAGTGGAAATGCAATAAAAAGGAAAGTTTTTCTATTTTATTTCACATTGATTGCATCTACCTTATAAGTATAGAAAAAATTTTAGCTTTTTATGAATTTATTTTTTATAAATTACCCATGTTTTATGCTTGGTGACACAGCCTGTATTTGTAAAGTAGTTCATATAAATCATCATCATATAAATATATCTGTGCTTAGATACATACAACCAAACCGGAAATGACAATGTATGTATATACACAATACACAAATTTAACAAGATGTAACTTATAAAATTATAATTATTAATAAATACAACTCTAAATATTAGTGTAAAATACGATCAAATCAAGCTATATTTAATTTCATTAAAAGCTGTGTTCGTTCGACGAGCGCTAAAACTGACGTCCGTTTCACGCCCGTACGTTGAAATAATCTCTAGTTAGGATCCATCTAACAGGATCGATTTAACTTAACTGAAAGCCTAAATGAACGTTGATTTCAGCATCATTTGATGTGTTGAAAAAAAACAATAGTGTGGTAGAGCGTTAAATGCAATGAATTAGATGAATATAAACAATTATAAACTAAATAAATATGGAATGTATTAATGCCCAGATGCACCGTTACCTCTTAAGTATTAGGAGCTACACAGTACATTGTATATATCGATATAAGAAAATTATATCGACCAGCTAAAACGTATAATAAAACATTACAGTCGGCTCTCGTTAATTCGAAACTCAAAGAACTCTTAAAATATTACTAATTATCGAGTGTTTGAAATATCGAATGGTTCGAAATTTTTGAGAGAATATAAATAAAACTTAGAATTTACTTAATAATTGGAAGTTTTATTATTATTCGAATATGATCAATTATGATTAATTAACTGCTATTATTTAACAATGACAAAAGTTTAGAGGTACGTTCGTGTACATATTCATAATGTGAATTAATTAATCTTTCGAAAGAACTCTGTAATACTGGTGTGCTTCAAAGCACATTGCTGCTGATCAGTCTGCTCAATCGAACAAAAGTTGTTTGTTTTTGTATTAAAATTTTTCTTTTATATCTTATGATCAAAATGTTGGATCATGGATCCATTCGATCCAATGGACTGATTTGGTCATATCTTTTTTGACCTAGAACACATTACCAAAATTTCAGCTAGTTATTTTTTATCGCTTACCTTGATGACAAACGGAAATAGAATGAATACTCAGATGATTACCTTCACCAAAATATTGTTTGTACGTTCAATATATACTAGCAATTCAAATTTAATGCAAAAATTGACATACTTTTACATATTATGCCGAGTTTAAAAATTAGAATAAAAAGTGGCAAATTTTGTGTAACTAAAAAATCACATAAATATATATAATTTTTATTATGAGTACATAGTGATTATATAGTGATATTATTTCTTTTTGACTTAAGTATAATTAAAATCAAACAAGTGAGGATAACAACCAACAGAGTTAATAATTTAGATACTCGACATTTGATTAAATTTGATTGTTTAGACTATTTTATCATTCATAAAATACTATAAACATCCATATGTATAATAATATATACCTATTGTTATTACCTATGTGTGTTTAATAGCCAAATTTCATCTAAAATTGTGGAGAGTTCAAACATTTTACAAACAACTTTTGCTTATTTCAAAAAAAAAATATTTTAATTATTTGAAGTTCTTCTATCGTTCATGGTTTAAAAGTTGGGTTAAGGATTGATTAGACCCAATGGACCTTTTACGCATTTACGAACTGAAACTCACTTTTTATGTTTGGCATACGTCACCAAAATTTCAGCTTGCTATCTGTTTTTGTTTTTGAGTTATCGTGACGGCGGACGGACGGACAGTCGAAAATGGACTAATGAGATGATTTGAGGAACACTTATACTAAAATTTTGTTTCTGCATTTAATATTAAGTAGCGTTACAAACTTTAGACTAAAATTAAAAACAGACATATAAAGACAATCTAAAAAGCAATTTTTTTTTCAACTTCAAAAATTTAAAAGAAAACATTTCTAACATATTTATTAATGTTTCATTTCATTTTAGAATTTTTATTTTTCGAGAAATGTTTACAAAATATTTTTGGTAAGCATTCCATTTTCGTACGAACATTCAGAATGCATAATTTTCTAAATTTTATGAAACATTATGTGTGTGAAGTTACCACCTACATTTCGGAATATTTCAAAAACGAAAATTGTAATGAATTCTGCCGAATTGTTTTCAAATAAAATGTTATTTTTGTATATAATTTCACAAGAAGGAATATTATTCTACTAAATTGAATCTAGAACACTGAATAATTACTAATTTCAAATAAATGTGTATAAAAATGCAATAGAAAATAGCATATATTGGAAATATTTCAGGAAAACTGGATCGGTTTGGATGAAGTATGTTTATGAAAGTGGCACAAAATAGGAAACTTTGGACACAATTTACCACAACTTTCTTTTTTGAAATATTATAAAATGTGCTATTATTTTTTTATCACTGTATCTCCAGAACGGGAATGTATAAGCTAGAGGTAAAGAAACAACTCCACAATTGCTTTCCATAAATTTATAAATATTGATACAGTAATATCTGTTAAGCTTTCAATATTATTGTATCAATATTTATAAATTTATGGAAATTATATATATTTTGAAATCAATATTTATAAATTAAAAAATTTAAATCGGGTTTTTAATCACGTTTAAATCAAAAGGTATTGAATTTTCAAAAACTTTTCAAAACGCACTTTTATCACAAAATTTCACACTGTTATCACAAAACTTTTAATAGTAAATTTTTTAGTATAAGACATTGGGAATTTAACAAAAAAAAAAAAAAAAATCAAATTCATTGACGATAACTGGTTTCCATCATTTAGCAGTTTTAATAACTAATTGCACTGGACTATAGATGAATAAACAGAAAAATATGGGTACTTTCATCGAAACTGATTTCCAAATGGTATGATAATTAGAAGTGCTTTTTCCACATTTTTCTATGTGCAATTTTTTTTTTTTTGATTTTTTTTTTATTGAATGCATTACAATTAGGTTCACAATACACTTGTAGAAATAATGCAATATAATTAAAGTAAGAAGTAACAAAGGCAACTCTTGAAAAGTTACTTTTGATTTGGTTAAATTTCAACTGTTTCCATTTTAACAGTTGTGTATAACTACATATAAATAAAAAAGTAGTGGTCAAATGATTTCCAGATATATGCACAACGGAATGTTTCTAGTATCATACTATTAATGCTTCTATCAAAGGGCGAACGAAGGCGTTCAAGACTCGATAAGACGTTGGAGGAACGCCAGTGTTCAAAGAGATTATACTTTCTAGTTTTTTAATCCGTTTAATGCCACCAATTCATTAAACGGTTAATACTGAAAAAAAGTCATCTATATGAACTCTCGCGTTTCTCTAACCTTTTGACGGGTTTCGAACGTCTTTCTATTTCATCAACTAGTATCATCATAAGTTTATTTGATATATACATCAAATAACTTAGAGTTAAATGTATATTAACCCAAATGTATTTATCTACAGTGCCATCCCGGATTGACCATTATGGGTTGCCTCAACAAACAAACCTTAGAATAATTAATTTCCTATTTCAATTATTCGTTTGATGAAGACTTTGTTCTCCCTTTATAAACAGAATTTTGTATACCCAGAAATAATTTGTCCACTACTCATGATAAGATTATTAAAAATTTTAAATATATATATACAAATCACTATTCAACATGTCACTAGTGAGTTGAGTTTGTTGTTTTATAAAATAGACATGTATTCATCTATTGCATTAACTTAGTACTATTTATCAATGCGGTATTAAAAAGGTTTGAATCTCAACTATTATATTTTTAAATATAGATACTAACTGTAAGATAGCGTTAGCATCTTGCTCGCGCAGATTGTGTCAAAGAAACATAAATTTTGTTTCTTTTGTGATATTTTTATGTAAGAAAATTTAGTGCCCCTTTTATATTTACAATCTTTCGGTTATTTCAAAATTTAGAATACCTTCTTTTTATAAAACATTAAATGGCTATGTTTTTTTGATAAAACCTTTACTCTTTTAATAAAGTCAATCTGAAATGTAATGTACATTGTATTTTTTTAATTTTCACGTATAAATAACTCAAAACATACTTATTCAAATGTTATGAGTTTGATATTCACAATTTTGATAGAAAACGGAGAGCATGCCGAGTTTTTCGGGAGAAAACATTTCTAAATATAAAATAAAACTTTTATTTTAAAATCGGGAAAAAATCAACAACATTCCCTCCGTTTTTCATAACATTTGAATAAGTAATTTTTGAGTTATTTATGCGTGAAAATTGAAAAATACAATACAAAAAATACATCACAGATTGATAGAGCCTGTAGTGGTCTCCATCAAAAACATATACGCACTTAACTGGAATGTGTCATAAAATTTGCCTACTTAGCAACTTTAATAAATATTCCAGTAATTAACATGGAATTGACGTCGAATTTGGAGTGTATTAGAAGTATATCACTAAAATTAACAAGTGATATTTATTTGATGACAATAGGATATTAGACCAGAGTAGAAGCCTTAATAAAAGATAAAAAGTGGAAGAAAATTATAGTAGGATGAAACCCATTGGAAACGCAAGATAATATGATAAAAATGAAAGGAAAAATAATTTACGGGCGATCTCAGTTCAGGAAGTAGGAGGGCGTGTGTTTTAAGGTAAAACACGGATTATTTCGATTATATGCACCCGATATTTACCTAGTATTTGTACCTAGTATTCGCGGTACATCCGGTACCGCGTTCACCCGATAATTTGTGCTGTGGTACTCATACACTTGATGAAAGATATATGGAACTTCTGAACCATAAATGATTCCGGTAATACTTGAACAATACGATATGAAAACTTTATATAGTTGACAGTTCAACATACTGCTAGTGAGAAGAGATAAAGAAGTTTTATTTTGAATTTCAAATTTAGATTTTGGTTTCTATGGAAATGATGCTAATAGGATTTGTAACATGTGAGAAAAAAAAGACAAAAGATGTTTCACAGCTTGGAACATTTTGTATTCGAAAATTAAATTGTCGTTTATTGTATTTTCCGTTACTTATTATTTATGTTTCTGACCGTTTAAACCTTCCCTGAACTTCCACAAATATTTCAAGATCAAAATTAGCAAAATAGGTCAAGCCATTCTCGAGTTTTAACGAGACTAACGAACAGCAATTGATTTTTATATATATAGATAAGGTGAAAATATAAATATTTTAAATAAAAAAATCACAGTGTATTTGGAACATAAAAAGATAAATTTTCGTGGAAAAACAATTTTTGTGTAAAAGATAAATAAAAAAACTTAGTTATTGGAATTTTCTCATAAACTTTGAGGTTATGTGAAAAAAGTGTGAATACAAAAGCTGTAGATCTTTTTATTACCTACAACTTTACCCTTTAACTTTATTCCATAGGACTTGTAGTTTTGCCGCAAATTCAGATAAACCGAATTTTACCCTTAATCACCGCCCCCCCCCCTACTGCCCGAACTCGCCCGTAATTTATTTTTCCTTTCATTTTTATGATATTATCATCCGTTTCCGATTCATTTCATTCTACTATAATTTTTTTGTTTTCAAAAATTATCTACCCTGGTATATATGAAATTATTAGTAATACTATAAATTATATAAATTTTTCTTTTTAATTCAAATAACGAAGGTGCCTACTACTCGAACCGGTAAATACTGTAGGTATATGTAGGTATATTTATAATAGAAGTCAGAGAATAACTTTACCAATTTGCCTAAGATGTACAAAACGTGTTTCTGTATATATATATATATATACATATATATATATATATATATATATATATATATATATTTTTTTTTTTTAACCTAATTTAATTTGCCTGAATAGTCAATTTTTAAATTTGGTAGTATCTAAAACTAAAATTATATGATACCCTGTACCTACGATTCATGTCATATTTAAATAAAGTAATTTCAATTAAATTTAGTAAATTGTTTGTTTTACATAAAATATAAAATGTTTAAAAGCCTATCAAAGTAAAAGTCTGTATGTTATTGAATTCCCGCTGGGATTGTCAACAATATTCAATCATAAAAACATTTTAAAATATTAATGGATTTCTAATTTTGTTCTTAATATTTGTACAGATAATATTGTATTTTTTTTTTTTTTTAATATAACTGGGAATATAATTTGGAGAAGGATAAGGGTTCTTCACTGTATATATTATAGTCGATTGATGGAACCATAATTTCACTATTTAAGACAATTGCATTGTTTAACAGAAACTTCCAAAAATGATACTGTTTAAGAAATATATTATTAGAAAAAAATTTATGTTTGAGGATTGTCATACTATAAAATAATTAATTGAATGATGACAGTACCTTAGAAAAGCATAAAAACATTACAGTTGAAAGGCCAAAATTGAAATTATTCGGTTACTATAATCTAATTATATAGCATGAGACGAAATTACACTATCAAAGATTGTATAAAACATTTTATAAAATATTCTTTGATTCAAAACATCAAAATAGTTTGAAAACTATGTGTAGTAGTCCTAATAGTAATTATTGGTAACAATAATTTGAATAAAAGTATGAATTATGCTTGAATAACAATCAAAATATTAATAAAAGTAATCAGATAAAACAATTACGAAATCACAGTAGATTAGAAAAATATTAAGAGACGAATCTGTGATTAATATAATAATATTGAATTTAGCTGTTTATTTCATTTCATTTGTTATGTTTTATTAGTTTTTATTTTCCTTAAGGATGGGTATGCGATATTATTATACTCAACGTGTATACAACAATATGTCAGAGTATATTAATTTTAGTCCAAAGTTTGTTATGTTCGGCGTATAATATAATATGTCAAAGTTTTTTAGTTTTAGTCTAAAGTATGTAACGGTGAAAAATATTGATCGCCCAAGCAAAATTTTGATATAGGTGTTAATAGAATTATCAAAACAGTTAATTTTCGCACATCCATCCATTCATGCGTACGACCGTCCGTCACCAGGATAACTAAAAAACGAAAAGAGATAGCGAGTTGATATGACGTTCTTTTGACATTACAAATATGATCGATCTCGAGATTGAGCAAAATCGATACATGGGATCCTGGGAACTGTTCAGATTCGCTACAATTTTAGCTAAAAAGTACATATACAATTGCAACACGTAATAATATTATTATATATGTGTTTATAACTGTATGGACTGCATGTTTAGAATATTTTATTAATGCTAATTATTAAAAAATAGTTTAAACATTATTCAACAACTTATTTTGTTATTTTTGCAATAAAATAAGTTGCTTAAAGTTGATAATATGCTTAATTACCGTTATAACCGTGAATTAAAGTTGATAATATGAAAAATCGTATTCGACATTTTCACATTGCACCGATATAAAATCCTAATTTTTTAAGACTCTTATAAATCTGCCTGCCATAAAATCACCTTAGACTCGATGCCTTAGACTCACGGGTCTTGGCGTAAATTCACCAATAGTTATTATTAATTAAATTTAATCATTGAAATTAAAGTATTTTAACTACCAAGAAAAATATAAAATCGATAGAATATTGACTAAGAAAGTACCATTCACTATGTGTTATTTTTTGTGGAAGGATAATAATACTCAATAAAATTCAATAAAACAATTAGATCTCCTATTAATCTGATATAAACAAAAAACATATTTATAAAAACTATTCATTTTTAAGAATCTTTAAAAAAAAAATTATAACATGGTGCTACCGTTTTGTTTGTTTGAGGATATATTTGAATTTTATTTGGATTTTTCGTCAAACCTCGCCATTATTCATGCAACTGTATTATATGTATATATAACATTTAAACATTCGAAATTTAGTCTAGAAACTAATTTTTTCACAACTATTTAACAGTAAAAGCATAATTTATTTTCAATATAAGTTAATTTAAAAATTACATCGATGGCATTTTAGCTTTAAGTTTACAACCACTAACAGTTAAAACTCCTGATTTGATAAAAATATAGATATAATAAACGACAATTTAACTTAGAATCTCCATTAAAACTAAATATTTTTATCAGAATTTGATTAGAATTTGCATACTACTGCATTTTTCGTTTTCGAATCAATTTTCATTTCATTTTCGAATTTTGTTATGGTTTATTTTCACATCTTGATTTGAAATTATAGTCAATCATCCTTATTACTCGAAACATGAGGTACATGTTTATGCAAATATCTGCTCACATTCATAGCTCGTTTAAGAGGCTCGCCTAAGCCTCTTTTATTGATGTTTTTTGTTAATACAGCCAGCACAAAGCGTGTACATTGCAGTTTGCATCATAGCTGACATATTAACCAAGATTGAGTCGCCCATGTTAATTTTCGTGCACGTCGATAGGTTTTTAATGTATTGGCGGTTAAAATTGGCCATTTTCAACTTCATTAAGAAAAAGTAATAACAGATAATCTCACTCAATTAATTCAAGCGTCAGTGGTAAGTTATATGAATTCTATGTAAGTCAAATACCAGCTTTTATAAATTGTTTAACTTGATAGTTTGAACTCACTTCCATGAGCACTATATTTTCAATGCCATTTTACATTACATCGTCCTGAAAAAAAAGCTAACTGGAAAATGCCATCGTTAAGAAACATGGAACTGCTAAGAGTGTTTCGTTAAATCATAAATACTCCAAGAGGATTTTTTAAGTGTTACCTTTTTTTGTTTAAATATAAACATTAATAACTGTTTATAAATAATTTTTTCTGAAACTTAAATTATAAACATTTTAACTCCCAAAATGACGTTGATTACGTTTAGTAGTAGAAAGGACCACAAAAAAAAAAACGATTATTGTTTATTTATATAAAAATAATATTTCTTTATTTTTATAAAAAGTATATTTAGGTAGCAAGTACTAAATTTAATGTGCATATGATTTATTCAGTAGCACAGGACATCTTTTTTTTTTAATGCCACAATTTCCTGTTTAGAGAACAGAAAAAAAAATTGATTATTTTACCATCAACCGGAAATTTAGAAATTGTTCTGTAAGCAATTTTTTGAAATTAAATTTAAAACTCTCATTTTATAAGTATTAACGTCGTTTGTAAAAATAATAAAAGTAAACCAGCCAGAGGAGAAGCAAAACCCATCTTATTGTACCATTAATGAATTGAACCATTAGATTAAGCTTGAGTTAGCACTTACTTAGACTTAATTCATTTAAAATTGTATTGAACTTGCTGGGACTAGCATCGAATCTAGGCCAGTACAAATGCTACAGCCATAATATTTGAAACTAACGTGCTCGAGTGGCTGTAATATAGATTAAATTTTCTGGTGGAGTAGGCAATTAAGAGGGTCGAGATATTGATTTAGGAGAGAAATGTGATCTGTTACGAATATTAAAACAAAAATATTAAAAACAAACAACTTGCCAATATTTCACAAATATCATCGAATTTTTTGAAAAAAATTAAACTGACGATAAAAACTAACAGTATTAATTGTTTAGATTCTCGACGTATGTTTCAGTATCTTTAAACTATTTTTAATCATTATCATTCTTAAAATGCTCTAAGTATGTCATACTGTTATAAATGCGTATATAATAGTATAAGCGCTAAATAATAATTCCAGCTATTATAATATATATTAATAATTATGACGAATCTAAAGAGCTTACAAAAAATGTAGCAAACAATTTTAATTATAAAAATATCGTATGTTACATCCATTTAATAGGGTGGTTTCAATTGGGTGAAACTAAGAATTTAATATAAGGTTCATCTCTGTCATTTCTAAGGGATAGAAACTTTTTTCAGATGCTTTTGGATTCGAGATCAATGACCCCAAAAACCACTGAAAGACGATCTACGTGATCATATTTTGAATTTTATAAATGTTTTTATCAGTAATTTTATTTGGTGTGGGAAAAATACTCCAATTTTCATAATGACATAGAGGTTAGTGGTGAAGAATATTCCTGAAAGTCTGAAGAACACGTACAAAGAAGAATTTTTAAAATCGGAGCTGTTCCACCATTTTTTTCCATTTCAACATTTTTCTTGGTTTATTTACTGTAATATATAGAAAATGTATATTACTATTCAGATGCTTTTTACAAAAGCTAAAGAATTATGTTTTGTGTTTCTACCTTTATGTATGTAAGAGCCAGTTTAGGACTTAAGTTCTTATACGCCTGGCTTTTCAAAAAGTAGTGTTTACGTGTAGAGGTTTTCACTCATGCTTAATTGACGTGGATTTCTATTAAATTCTTCCATTCAAAAGAAATCCTTAGTTTAAGATATTGAAGAGTTTCTGAGTATAAAAAAATAAATAGGATAAATTTAATTATAATTATTATATTAATAATCACTTTTTGATTTGATATATTCATATCCATAAAAGTACAATAAACCTTATGATGACTAATGAAGGCTTATCTTAATATATATATTTCTTGTGTGCGTGTGTATGTGACTGAACTCCTCCTAAACGACTGGACCGATTTTGATGAAATTTTTTGTGTGTGTTCGTGGAGATTCGAGAATGGTTTAGAATCACAATTTGGTCATATAAATCAATTGCTGTTCGTTAGTCTCGCTAAAACTCGAGAATGGCTGGATCGATTTTGCTAATTTTGATCTTGAAATATTTGTGGAAGTTCAGAGAAGGTTTAAACGGTAAGAAATATAATTAATAACGGAAAATACTATAAACGACAATTTAATTTTCGAATACAAAATGTTCCTAGCTGTGAAACAATTTTTGTCTTTTTTTTCTCACATGTTACAAATCCTATTAGCATCATTTCCATAGAGACCAAAATCTAAATTTGAAATTCAAAATAAACTTCTTTATCTCTTCTCACTAGCAGTATGTTAAACTGTCAACTGTATAAAGTGTGCATATCGTATTGTTCAAGTATTACCGGAATCATTCGTGGTTCAGGAGTTCCATATATCTTTCATCAAGTGTATGAGTACCACAGCACAAAAAATCGGGTGAACGCGGTACCAGGTGCACCCCACCAAATATCGGGTAAATATCGGGTGCATATAATGTACCGGGTGCACACTAAATATCAGGATGCTGATAATAAAGGATTTTCTGAAATTATACCCCTAAGGGTAGAATTGCATCCGCATGTAATCGATGTAATATCATTAAATAAAATGGGAAAATTAACACAGCAACCAATGAACCTGGCGGGTCTGCTTTAAAATATAAATTTATATCATTATTTATTCTGATTTGGCTCAGCTTTTTATTATTTAGAAATAGAGTGTTGAGAATATGTTGTTATACTTAGAAAATGTTGATGTTGGTTAGAAATATATGGCAAAACGACGTTTGTCGGGCCAGCTAGTACTTATTGAAATAATAATATAAACAATACTTAATACAATAGTGCGCAAAAAATAATTCCAGATTTACGGAAAAATTATAAACACAAAATGCCTTATTTGTAAATTGGCAAACTTTTATATTCGAAGTTTAAATTCCCGTTGTAATTAACGTAATATCACTATGAATTAAAATAATTGCTTACCAAATCCAAACGAAAAAGGCTAAAAACTTATTATTAAATCGTAAGTAACAAACACATAATAGGCAAATCAGCAAAATTTTTGAAACATTAACAAGAAATATTTAATAATTAGAAAATTATAAGATAAGAATAAACTAAAGATTACGAAAAATAGTACAATTATTGGGAATTTTTACTTGGAAAGTTTTCCGGAAGTTTTGAAAATTGGCAATATTATAGATTTTAACGTGCTCTTTTCGAATTTAAATTTCCACCTCGTATCTTTGCCGCTCGTGCCACCATATTGGAAAATGACGCCTAAAAGCAGTTTTTTGATAATAACTGCCACCCGACGCATTTAACAGAAAAAACATATCTATACAAAATAATTGAAGAAAAAATTTCCTACAATTTATGTAATAACCTTTTTTGGCCTAAATTCAATGGTTTCGGCGTGCGAGCGCCGTTGAGTGTAGTTCAACACACGTTTCGGAAGAAATACTAATTTTCATCCCCATGAGTAGAGAAATTCTATTTAATTCTGCACTGACATCGAGTGTCAAATCGATAAATTGCAGGACAATTTAAAGATGAGTCAGCATAGCATAATTTTTTCAATTGAATAAATACAGTACGTAAATAGTGTTATAGAGCTTTTTATCCACTTCCGGTCATTATGTATCCGATAGATCGCATTAACGACATTAACAAATGGAATCCACCGAGTCTTCCGACAGTATTATTCAATTTTGAATTCTCATTTCCCGCGATTTAAAATATAAGGACTGATCAAAAGTGACGAAACAAGTATGCTGATGTAATGAGTCACATTTTTCAGAAGCCAATAAGACAGCAGTCAAAATTGTGTCATAATCACTCGGTGGAGCATTAATGAAGGGCAAACAACCAATAAAATATTTTTCGAAGGGCAGTTCTGCTGTCGCCAGTTCCATGAATCCACTCCATCCAGGTATGTAATGCAGGTCAACACATTTTCCATATAGCCACAATAAGCCAGAACTGATGGTATTATCACCTCCGATACCGCACGTATGCTACCAAAGTTTTGAATCTTTATTGTTTTCTAGCCCATATCGTTTTTCCCCGTAAATGTTTTTAATTCACTAGCGCAAAAACTACCGACGACTTTTGCAGACGGCATTTGCTTTAATCGTTCAATATATTGGTCGGGAGCAATAGCACTTTTAGGTGTTATACTATAGTTTCCACTCAAGTTTGTATTCATTGTCTTTTCTTTTTACATTTGACTTTTCCAATCCTTTTTCCTTCACTTCAAGAACTTCACTTCCTTGCAATTTTGTTTACTTCATTAGAAGCCATGGCTCTATAAATGCAAATGACACTGAGAAATGATAAACATGCACTGATGTCTAATGACATGTTTCTTAGAAGAGGCATGACACAAAAGGGACGCATTCCTTAATACCTGCGGAGACAGCCCATAGTCAGCCGGGTTTTCAATCTACAGTACAATATTTAACTCTAGTATAATTTTTGTATTTTACAATTCACAAATATGAGCAGTTTAAATTAAATATTACGCGTTAGCGAGGATAATGGTTTACGGCGCTCGTACGCCGAAACTATTGATTTTAGGAATAAAAGGCAATGTCATAAATTGTAGGAAATTTTTCTACAATTATTTTGTTAAGATGTGTTTTTCCTGTAAAATAGGTGGCAAAGTTGAAATTCGGAAAGAGAACGTCAAAATCTATAAAATTGCAAATTTTCAAAACTCCCGGAAAACTTTGCAGGTAACGTTTAATTTTTCAACCAAATGACTGTACTAAAATATAAAATTGCAATCAACTTACTAATGAGTGCCATATGATAAAGCTATAAGAGATACCACTTCGCTCACTAGAATAAAGGTTGAAACGAATCTTACGAATCTTTGTTTCTTTTGGAATTCCGCGGATACGAATGCGGTTACGGATATCCGGCACATCTTTGCCTCTACTACATAATCATGGACAAAAATGGGCCGCCTCTTCACATCGTTTATACACAACACACATCATATTTCTTTATCATTTGCTTCTTTCCGTTTATTTGTTATGTGAAATATCCAATTTTCTACCCTGATGTACTCGGATCTTTATCTAATATTTCATATAATCAAGGTTACTAAAAGTTGAAATAAAATAAGAATGATAAATTTATCATAATTAGATAAATGGATAATTATTTGTACTCGATCCTAATTGATTATAAAAAAAAAAAAACAATTGCAAGTGCATATGAGGCTATGTAATTTAAACACCCGGTATATTTAACGAACAGAAAAAAAAAACAAATGACAAGAATTTCTATATAAATTTATACAATAAAATCGATATTTATTTATAATTAAATTAAAATTTTTGCTAATGGCTATTAATGCTTTTTAGTTGGAGTTAATAAATTTTCCTTTGTGAATATATTTAAATGAACATATGTGTTTTTTTAACTGCAATGTTTAGAAAAACATTTTACATACTCTGATTGATGTTTAAGTATTTTTGAACAAACTAATTGTATTTAAAATGTATATAGAATAATTTATTGATTATATTTTATTGAAATCAGTATAAAAATATTAGTTGTTTATAGATTTCTACAACTAATTTAAAAATGACACAATTTTATTTATATCATGAGAAAATCATAAAAACTTAGATTTATTTAATGATTTAGCCTACTTAGCCAGTGTTTTCCTACCTACTCTTTGAAATATAGTGGGCTATAATTTTTTCTTCGTTACGCGTTAGCAATAAAATTTTAATCCTTATAATAATTTTTTTTTTATATATTAAAATTCAACTGATGTAGACACATTAAAGATTGTTTTACAAAATGATGTACATATTCTACAAAATTATGTAAGTTTCAGCTATGAGCTATACCAGTGCAAACATATGATAGCTCAAAGGGTAGTTTTTAATCTTTCAGTATAATTCGTGCTAAGAATTATAGATTGTCTTTAAATAATTTCGTCATATAGCTACAGGTTTCAAAGACTATGTATAAAGAGTCAAACGATATCGTCTCGTGGCGTAAGTGTGTGGCTACACTAGCGTTTCATTTGCCAAAGTTTGTTAAATACAAGCGGTCCCACTAGCGACTGAAATTCAATGGACGTTCTACTTGTAGTTTTGAATTATACATGTTACACGAGAGCTTATTACAATTGCTAGAAAAAGGTTCAAACTTGCTTGATTTTTATTTATTTGTGTTTAAAGTACATCAAGTTGATCTATTAAGACTGTTTCAGATTTGTGTAGTATATTAAGAACACACCATTGGCGAAGAGACGCATAAATTTACTAAACGGAGAACAAAAAACAAAATAACAAAACGGAGTGGAACAAGTTTTTTCATACTATGGGAGTTTTTATACTCGACATACATAATATTTTAGAGTATATTAATATTAGTCTGAAGTTTATAACGCTACCTAATATTGAACGCACAAATAAAATTTTGGTAGAGGTGTTCAAAGAAATACCTAACTAGTCCATTTCCGTTTGTCGCCCGCCTGTCCATCCCCAAGATAACTCAAAAACAAAAAGAGTTACCGAGCTGAAATTTTGGTGATATATTCTAAACATACAAAGTGAGTTTAAGTACGTGAATGAGCAAAATCGGTTCAATAGATTATTGGCTCAATTTTCAAACTACTAAATATAGAAGAAAAGTTCAAATAAAAAAAAATGTTAATAAAGTTGTTTTGAAACAAACAACTTTTGTTTGAAACATTTTTTTGTAAAATGTTTGAGTTCTCCACAATTTTAGTTCAAATTTGGTTAATAAACACAATACACATTATAGACTGATTATTTATATTATAAATGCTAATTAAAAATAATCCAAACAATGAAATTCAAGCATATGTCGAGTATATAAACAGTTAACTATATTAATTGATATTTTCATGTTTTCTTCAATTTTGTCGAGATTTTATTTTATGATGTTAAAAAAATACCTAGCTAGGAAGACAGTATGTTTTACATGCTTTCAATTGTGACTGACCTTCGAAATGGTAAGCGCATTTTGAGATTCATTAACTCACAGTCTAAACGGTCAACAATTTTGCAACTTCTGGATCGTATAAATCAAACAGGCAAAATCTGTCAAACAAATGGTTTCATGGTGGAACAACTTTAACTTTTGAACAAATAATTTCTTGAGAATTTTGCGACAATTTTCACTTTTCTCGTGATTATCTTTAAATTCAAACTAGGTCATATTATTTCTTTGTAATGTTTTAAATATTGAACAAAACAAATTTTTAACATATAATCATTGGACGCTTTTATGAAGCCTTTTAGAGAAATAATGAATGAAAAATTGCATGGCAATAGGAAAAGAGCTAGAGCCCAAACCATACTTGGTTAGATGATGTTGAGAAAAACCTTTAAAGAATGATAATAAAAATTTGGAAAAAGAATGGGAGAGTGATGTGAAACTCTATAGAAAAGAAACCCGTAGCCCATCAAGGACAGTAGTAAAAAGAAGAAGGTGTATATTAACTCTTTTTCTTATTTAAAATTATTAAATATGATATTTATTTTGACATAGTAATAATTATATAATACTGTTGATAAAATAATGACAAACATAATTTATGTTATACGTATACCTCACATATCATTTAGATAGATATACACAAAAATGTAATTGAGACAGTGATTTTTCAGTTTTTAAGGGTTAAAACGGAAATTAATTTTTATTTGTATTTTAATAATAATTTTATTTCCTGTTAGCCACGTGAGTTTTATAATGTTAGTATTAATATAATTGTTCATAAGCTTGTTTCCTTTTATATCAATTTTTGTTTTTATTTTTTTCGTAGAAAATATAACGCATATGAATAGAATTATTACCTTCACGATTAACTTTTGCTGAAACAATGTCAAGAATATTTTTAATTGTTTAAAATGATATACCTAGAGAAATATTATTAGCCTAGTAGAAATCTGCGCATGAATTCCAAAACTACTCCACCGCAATTTGTTTGCGCGATTTTCTGTAAATTGTCCTACTGATGATTTAAATACATGTTAGGGAGAAATCCGGTGTCATATTGTTTAAACAAATACAAGGTATTTTTATTTTCGTAGCCGACATATACATGTCAGAGTATATTAATTTTCGTTTAAAGTTTGTAACGCTACAAAATATTGACCGCTGATATGACAACACATAGTATTATTAAATATGTATTTATAACTGTATAAAATGGATATTTAGAGTATTTTCTGAATGATTATGATTTAAAGATAGTTCATACATCGATAATCAATCATATGCCGAGTGTATAAACAATTAACTCTGTTAGTTGGTTCTTCATTTCTTTTTTATATTCTTAAATAAAATAATAAAAAAATCATCTAATGAATTTATAAAATAAAGATAATAATTTTCGAGCTATAAACGATTTAAAATCAAAAAGCCTAAGTACGTAATTTTTAAATAAGGTTTACTCGGCTGCTGCCACATAATATTAATTTTCTTTTTTTGGAAGTATTTCTATGTTTATAGGTTTTAATGGTTTTTCAGACTTTAATTAATTATACGCTCATATCGAGAAAACAAATCGTTTTTCGAAAAAATGAAAAGTTATTATTTTTATGCAACATACATACAATTTTTCATATGTATGGCTTGTTCGAAAGTGCTTGTTTTATAAGTATTGGGGAAAAATAAACACTTTTGTATTAGTCAAAGCTACTGTTGTTTTAAATTAATAGAAAGGAAAAATTATTCGACTGTGTTTAAACGAGTTCGAAGACCAAATATTTCGATATTTTAATATATCAATATTGATTTTATGATTATTTGCATAAGAGTTGTTGATCAAATAATCCGAAAATATATAGATAAATAAATAAATAAGCGTGAGTCAATGTATTTGATCGTGAAGGCCTAGGCGGCCTAAAAATATACAAAAATTAAATTTATTCTAGGTTCAATATTCGAATCACAGTTGAGGTTAAAATTTCCCTAGTTCTTTTGAATTTGGAGAATCAATGAAAACTCAATATCTAATTTTCGATTAAAAAACATATTATTTACCTCTCCATGTATATTGTGTTAAAAAAGCTGTTAGGGGTCATCTATTTATTACGATACACTTTTGAAAGAGTACAATAGTGAAAGTCAAAGATGACCAATGATATGGGAAGCCTAGGCTGTTTTAAAAACAACAGAAGCAAGGAACTGAATACCCTAACTCAAATTGGAGTAAATAATGGGTACGACCCCCATATTATAAGAAATCTTAACAAGAAAATCAAGCTATGCAAAATCAAATATTCTCACTTATTTCATCCAAAAACGAAAAATTATTATGCACATGTAGGCAATCTCACAACAAATTGGAATCCTCTTTTGAACGTATAATATACAAGCAGCTTTTAAAAATAATGGTAATTTAGGTAAATCAATTTAAAAAAAAAAAAATTATAAAAATTATAAAAAATTAAAATATCCTTAATATAAGTGGTGTTTAAAGATTATATTGCCCGCTATGCAATGCCGTTGTATTCGTCAGCCAAGTAGATTATTTTTAAACAGGTACAAGTAGCACATAAACATTTTCAAATGGTTTTTTTCAAATGGTTTTTTTTTTAAATTTTCCATTTTATTAAAACGATGTAATGAAAAATTGTAATCTCGATGTAACTAGTATATAAGATGATGTATTATAGATAAAGCTTAGGCTAGGTGCTATAGTTATAAGCCGATTTGTATTTTGTATATATTTTTGATGAAATAAAGAATTATTAATTTGAATTTGAACATAAACAGTCATAAAACTTATAGTCAGTCATAAAATTGATAGTGAACAAGCCGGAGATCTTACATATTTGCGACAAAAATTGAATTTGATAGAAAATAAATTAAATAAAATCCAAATTTTAAATAATCAAATAGACCTTAATAACTTCCCATTATTAAATTTGAAATTATAAATATCGTAAATTAAAAAAAAATTATTTATCAACTTCACCCACAGTTTCTTCATTTGCAATAATCTTACCTGTTTTTCCTTTATATATGTATCCAAAATAAAAGAATAATTATTCATTACTTGATAATGACTTTATAAGTCGAAAGTGCATTCGTTATTTTAAAAAATTGTAAAGTGAAAACAAGACAAAGATAAAAGTTTCATTAACTTATAAATTTGAATATGACATAGTTATATTTTAAAGTATCCATACTGATAGTAAATAGGCTCAATTTATTAAATTTAATAATAAATTGGAATTTTTCGATTTTTCGAACAGCCATAGACAGGATTATGAAATTCAAAAGAACAAAGGCTCTTTCTTCAGACATATCCAAGAGCCATTGCGATAGTACTTACTCTTCAGAGATCTATCTATAGTAACACTCAGATCTTGTCACTATAACGAGGGGTCTTACTTCTTTATTAAAACTGATATAATACAATTTTAGGCGTGAGCAGAGCTGCAGGACACAAACATATAAAAGCAAAACAAACAAATGATAAACGAATGTAATTCAATACTAAATGATCTTATTAAGTCAATAACAATTTAATGTATAATGTAGACAAATATATTATTAATAAAGTCAATACGATTTACGTACTGTACAACAGTAAACGTATAAAACACCCTTAAGTAAAATAATACATTAAATTAAATCAAATGTTTTTAAATATTTATTGTATTTATTTTATTAAATCTATATCTATGCATGTAATAGTTAAACGATTTATTATAAATAATATTCATTTATTTTATTTAATGATAGTTTTAATTGTAGACTTTCGGATTTTTATGGTTTTAAATTGCAATTAATATGAATACATTTTTCAAAGCTTCAATTGAAGCACCTTTACTTCCATGAACCTACGAACATGAATCTGAAGTTATTTTTTCTTAAATCTTTCAAAATAAACAATTTATGTGGACATTCAAAAATCCTAATAAAACAAAAAGTGAAATACTTGCATATGACAAGATTTGCTAGTATCTCCATTTAAAAAAAGCATATAACCTTGTTTTTGACTCAATTTTAATTGACCTGAAATTTATTGGATTCGGATGACAACGAAAAGAAAAATGGTGTTATCTAAAGAAGCATATTATCTCAATATTGAAAGTTCTAAAAATTTAATATTATATACTTGAACGAATTGTGTAAAAAGTTTTATGCCATATTTCATATAGCAAGTGCGTGGAATATACAACGTTTGATACATCCTTAGACTGCGTCCGATATAACGCCCTTTTGTCTTAACGGAAAAGACTGTAAATTAATATTAAACAAAATATATTTTACTAGACTTTAAGAATTGAAATATTTCAATTTATTGTGTTCTAGCAAACCCGCTCTCGCGTAACTGTGACGAGTTTTACTGAAAGAAGTTTGAAAAAACAATTCCACCTACAGCCCCTTTATTTGGTGTGGTGACACCCAATATTTCAGTTCTCTTGATCCTAGGTTTGGCCTTCGGCATTGGCTTCGCGTCACAAATATACACATATTAGACTTGGTTGTGCCACCCGGTACTTCGTGCTGTGGTACATATATACTTGATAATAAGTATATGAATCTACAGAACCACTAATGGTTGCGGTGACACTTTAACGGTATGTTATGCACTCTTTATATAGTAGACAGTTTAACGAACTGCTAATGAGAAGAGATAAATAAATTTTATTTAGAATTTCAAATTTAGATTTTGGTTTCAATGGAAATAATGAAAATAGGGTTTTTAATATACTTCAAGTCAGAACTTTATAAAAATATTGACCCCATTTTTCACACCCTTAGACAGAAAATGGAACTAAAACCAACCCTATCTTTATAAATTAAGGCCAATTCTGATGTATAAACTACATTATTTTATAATTTCATTTAAATACACTCAGTGGTTTTTAGTATAGGAATGAAAATTTAAATATTCAATTTAAATAAAATATTTAAGATGTTACTATTACTATTCTTTTTAATTTAAATATAATTTAACAAAATTAAATAAACTAGCTCCTATAAACCACGTGGATTGGTCGTTGGTAAAAAGAGATTAATTAAATAGCCCCGCGTAGACTATTTGAGGAGAACGGGTTTTGCCCACTCCATAATTTCTTACACGTATTTTTTTTCATATTTTTTTGGGTACATAGAAAATATTATCAAGAAAAAAGAACAGAAACCTCAAAAATAAAAACAACCCTCTATTCTAAATGAAAATATATTTGCTCAATAAACGATAACTTGTAAGAATGGCTAGTGCCAACATTTGTGTAAGAATGTTTATAACTATGAATATTCTTTTATATATATATATATATATATATATATATATATATATATATATATATATATATATATATATATATATATATATATTTATATATATATATAAATATATATATATATATATATATATATATATATATATATATATATATATATTTATATATATATTTATATATATATATACATATATATCTATATATATATATATATATATATATATATATATATATATATATATATATATATATATATATATATATATATATATATATATATAAATCAATTGCTGTTCGTTAAAACTCGAGAATGGCTGGACCTATTTTGCTAATTTTGATCTTGAAATATTTGTGGAAGTTCAGAGAAGGTTTAAACGATCAGAACAGAAATAATAAGTAACGAAAAATACTATAAACGACAATTTAATTTTCGAATACAAAATGTTCCTAGCTATGAAACATCTTATGTCTTTTTTTTTCTCAAATGTTACAAATCCTATTAGCATCATTTCCATAGAAACCAAAATCTAAATTTGAAATTCAGAATAACACTTATTTATCTCTTTTCACTAGCAGTATGTCGAACTCTCAACTGTATAAAGTGTGCGTATCGCAATGTTCAAGTATTACCAGAATCATTCGTGTATCAAGAGTTCCATAAACCTTTCATCAAGTGCACGAGTACCACAACACAAATTATCGGGTGAGCGCGGTACCGGGTGTACTCTACCAAATGTCAGGTAAATACCGAGTGTATATTAGATACGGAATCCGATAAGAAACGATTTTCTGTAATTCTACTCATAAGGGTAGAATTGCATTCGCATGAAATCGATGTAATCTAATTTAATAAAATGGAAAAATTAACACAGCAACGCGTTAACTGGGCGGGTATGCTTTAAAATATAAATTAATATCATTATTTATGTAGATTTGCCTCAGCTTCATTATTAAGAAATAGAGTGTTGAGAATATGTTCTTATACTTAGAAAATGTTGATATTGATTAGAAATATATGGCAAAACGACGTTTGCTAGGCCAGCTAGTATTTATATATATATATATATATATATATATATATATATATATATATATATATATATATATATATATATATATATATATATATATATGTATAACAAATACTTATCTTGTTCGTTTTTAGTTCCACAGTTTTTTTACAGTTTGGTTTTTGTTTTCGGGACTTGGCAATAAAAGAAACATTTTTCCATTTGAGTGAGGAACAATAAAAGAAGTATTGTATTTCAGCAGCAGGAATTGAGCCATGTTTATGGATGTCCCTTAATGAATAAATTTTTTGAGTATTCACACATCAAATAAATACCCTTTTCCTTGGTGAAATGGTGATAGTTATTAATTCAATCCAAAGTGCGAAATATCTTTCTACCAAACAATTTAATGGGGTTTTGCAAAATGCGTAAACTACATACGTATATAGATGTGCATATAAGTTTTTACATCCTGAAGTATCGAAATATCGAATAAATGTTTTTTCAATTTTAGATAAACATTTATTATTTTTCAAATTTTATAGACAGATTAAATATTGGAATCAAATTAAACAAATTTACTGAGCGTTAAAAGTTTAAAAATTTGTTCTTAGTCATATTCTTGCAAATTGCGAAGGAAAATTATTAAGATTTTTATATTTTCTTTTTATATAAACTGTAAAAGTATTGAAAAGGTCAATGAAAAATTATTAATTTTTTAAGAATTCGGGCTTCATATTTTTCTGAACTAATATATATTTCTTCCATTATCAACGAAGGTAATTATTCCGATTTAAAGTACCTATGTCATATCAAAATAATGGGTAGATGATTAATTGTTCTAAAATTAAAGATATTTCAACATTAAAGATATTTCAAATGTATATTAAGGTATTTATTGAGAAATTCTAAAAATTGCGTTTTTGGATCTTCTCTTAAGAGGAATAAGAATCAAAAATATTATATTTAATTTTATAGCATGTTTCGGACAAAATAAATCCAATAAAAGTACTTTCAACCTTTCAACTGTTTTGGTATGGCATTTTATCGACCGGTAGATCATGACGTCTTTACCAGAGAGAGTAAAGTTTAACTTTACCAATGTCACTTTGATTTTAAAACTTATAGTCTAGAATCCAAATACAACATTGACAACCTGTAAACAAATAATTGTTTTTGTAACTATGTTGGCAAGAGCTAGGTATGTCTGGCTGGTTTTAATTATTATTCCGGTTGATATTATTACAATATGTTCCAAGTTACAGCCCATACAAATGATATCTTCCAAATTACAGCTTTCGTCCTAATTGCAATAAAAATTCTCATTTTTATAATCCTATAATATAAAACCAAAATACGCCATGGAATAATCAGTGTACAAATAGGACATGTAAATAATAGAATGAGCAACAAAAAAGGAAAATTTATTTAATTTTTTTAAATAAAAATAAAAGCATCATTAAAATATTTATGAAAATCATTACTAAATAGCTTTGCCACTACGTTAAAAACGATCTAACAAGCGTATGTCTTGAGCTTTTCATACATGTTTTCCATTTTCTTGACTTAATTAAGTTTAATTTTTACTGATGGAGCTAAAACTGGTAAGAAGTTAGACAGCTACTTTTTGAATTTCTTTGCAAGGAATAATTTTTAGCTGAAATTTTTGAAGTTCAATGAGTAAAAAGTCCATTATCAAAATAATTCAATTTAGCTAAATTAAATGATTAAATTTTATTTAAACATCATTTTCCATAATTTTCCAAGGTATATTAATAACAATAAGAAAAGCACAGTATCACATTATAAAATATATATAAAATCAACAAGCCCACTTCATTACATTGGCCTTGGACGTAACCAACTAAAGCTTACAATTGGATTGGTTAATATATTAAATTGTTCAACAATTCTGATTGGTTATACATAACATAAAACGAAAAGTGGATTTTCATTTCATAAAAGGGGAGCGAAAAGAGTTTTAAATACATTCACTGGTGATTCTTATCATTCTTTTTGTATAAGTTAAAAAAAGATAGATATATAACAAATATATAACGATATCGTTAATTTTGTTTACACATAGAATAAATAAGAATATACGTTAGACGAAGACAGATCTAGTAGTTAAGTGATGTATGTAATGAAAAAATAATAATACTCAAGCATGTGTTTTGAGATTTTTGTGAAAGAATAGTAAAGTGACTTTTTTCAATTCATTTTTATTTTGAATGTGGTAACGAAACACGGGCGCTGTTTGTTCGAGATATTAATCTTGTGGGTGCATTTTTTTGTGGGTGAATTAAGTGTTGAAGTGGTAGTGTGCAATTATGAATGACGAAGTAACCATATCACGATTATCTCCAAATTCGGGTACAACAATGACCGTGACACCGTTTTCAATTAATGATATTTTGAATGATCGTCATAAAAAACGTCAAAACATTACGAATAATCTTGAAGAGCAATCACGGTATTTGAGTTTATCAAATGAAGATATGGCTCTGGATATGACAACAATATCGGGATTAGGCCATCGACGTTACTCAGGTATAATATTTTAAATATTTTCGAAACATTTGTTTTGACGGAATTCGTCAAATTCCCATATGAATAAAATTTAGAAAGAAACACGAACAGCAAATTTATCTGATTAGTCAAGTATTAAATATCTAAAAAAATATGCAATGATCATTGTATTTAAACCATTTCTAAACACCTAAATAAACACCTGCAAAAAACAAACCTAGAAAATATTATTTTTAAAACCCATATCGAAATCAATCGTACGAATTTTCGCATTGAATGGCCAATAAAAAACTCAAATTGATTAAGAAATTTCAATTGTTTTTGATGACCTTACTCGAAAATAGAAATATATTTTAATATTTTGACCAACAAAAAATGTTTATCAGGTTTAATATAAATAATTTAATGGTTTTTAAAAAAAATTATATTAATTTCAAATTTTTAAATTTTCCTTATTTAATTTTTTTTATCGGACGTGCGCATCATTTGGAGAAAACCCGTTAATTTTAATCAGATTTTCATTAAACATAGCCAAGATTCAAAATGATGAAAACCACCCAGAAAATAAATCCCTATTTCTATTACCATCCTTTGGAGGAATGATCAAGGATTTAGGAAGAAAAAATCCCAATTTATAACTAAACAAAAATCAAAAAATGCGATCCTTGAATTTTTATCCCTATTTAGAAACATAAATACGCTATTCTTATGTTGTGTTGAGTTGTTTGTCAGAATTAACTTTTTTAATCTGAAATAATTATAAAATACATCATATTTGATAATTTTAAGGAAGCGTGGAAAATTCAGGTCATCACGTTTTTGGTTTATTTAAATTTTCCCATTTTAATTACCCCAATTTGTTTTAACCCCATTACACATCTTTGTCTCGAAATCTACAGTATGTAAACCAGAAAATACATTATAAGATGCTTTAGTAATACACAAACATTTTTCGAGGTAACTATATGCTCCTCAATTGTGTTTCAATGGTCTCATCCACTCAATTTAATGTAAAATAAAATAAAAAAGTCATTCATTATCATTATAGTAAAATTATATAATAGCAAAGTTTTCTTAATGACTTTTCTTTAAGAACAACGGTCAAGTATGAGTTAATGTCTTGGCTAATGGAAGTACAAATTTGTAATTTGCTTTATTATAATGGGCAGAAATTTTATTGGGAATTTAATCAATTTAGTATCATTTTTCATTTCAGAGTAACATATTATTCTTTTTGGTCATTATTATTAGCAATTGATAAAAAATAATGACATACAAATTTTCAATGAGACGGAACCCTACTAATCTAATCGTTTTTATCGTAAAGGTAGTAATATTACCTACAATATAAATGGTACTTGGTTGTACCATTTGGAAAAAAATAAACTCACACAACGCTATCAAAAAATTATGGTAAAACATTAATATATTATCTAACATAAGTATTAATGTCGCGTTTATATCAAGGGCTTTTTAAAAAGCATACAGTGTGAGGTATAAAAGAGGGTATTTTGTATGTATATTGTTTACCATGTATTATAAAAACCCTTTTAAAAGCTTTTACGTATTATATTATATAAAGCATCAAAAGCACATTTATATAATGGATTATACTTCTTATATTGTTATTAATTTAATATATTAATAATTATATTCAGATTTTTTTATTTGTGCATACAGAATGTTTCATATGAAATTCTGGGACAAATAAAGATTTAAAAAAAAAATAAAATAAATAAAAAATAACAACCTTTGGCTAAAAAGTAAAAATTATTTTAAATTATAAACCTCTATAAACAATTCTCAGTCGGCACCAAAAAATCAATTTTCTATTTTAATTTATGATTGGCGTCAACTTCGAATGAAGAATGCTCAAAGGATATTTCATTTTAATTCATATTTTTGTTTTTTAGTAATTTATAAAACCATGAAAAAAATTTGGGTGAAATCACTAAATATTGTTTTTGCCTCCAAATTAATTTGATGAGAAAATCCAAATCTCTTTGAAACTGTACACAGTCGGTTCATAAACAAAGAAGTTATTTCCGAAAATCAGATGAATATATATAAACAGACGAATTGATAACCATTTTTGAAGTCGGTTAATTAACAATGGATCATTTGCCATAATTGCAGTAAAGGTCTGTCTGTTTGAATTATGACTCTAATTTTTTTAATTTAAATCTCTACCTATCGGAAATATTTTGAGTTTTTTTGATAAAAATAATTTATCCTACATCAAAAATTTTCTTATAATCGATGTTTTGGAACCTACAGGGAAATTTTTATATCATGACTTTCTGTCGGCCTGCCTGGTGTACTATCTATTCAAATAAATCAGACGAACTATCCAATATTGCTCGATGAATATTTATCTATAGTAGTCCCATTTTACAAACAACTTACTTGGTAAATAGGCGTTCTGTATATACAACTGCTTGAAAATTTGCTAAACGTCTCTTTAAAATGTTTAAATGCCCACGTAGTGGTAAAGCCAACTTGCGTCCAAAGTACTCCAGAACATATAACATCTTTGCCCATCCTATTGTCCAGAATATATAGCAACCAATTTTTTTTAATGATTTGAAAAAAAAGGTTCAAATAAAAAAAGGTATTGACATAAAAATAATAGTTTTAAGCAAGTCTCATAATTTAATTTTCTTATAAGACTAATTTCGCAATGTCGCTTGCATTTATTAAGCGAAATCTCAAACGGTATTATAAACTTTATAAACGACAATAATCAATTTCACTATAATTTTCCTCCTGGGAAACATTATCATTTAAATTGTTTCCATAACAATTTATTTAATTTTTTCACTTATGTATCGTATTAACTAAGAAATTGGTTAGAACTATTTCGATTTAACTAGCTTCAAAATATAACACATCGTAAATTCTACTGTTTAGGAACTGTAATTTCGTAGACAAATGCAATCAACGGCCATCAATTCAGATTAGAATTAAATGATTCTTAATACTTTTTTGAATAAATCAATATTGACATCATTAATTATACAATGCTTATCATTTTATATCATGCGTAACTAAATTTTTTTCACATTAAATAATACTGCAAGATCAAATATTGACCATGCATTACTTAAAACATTCTGTAGTTACAGGTACTACTCCATTTATATAATTGCTTTTTTTTTAGAAAGTGTGCCGTTTAATTTATTTATTTTTTCATTTTTGGTATTTTCTGCATGATAATGGATATTTTTTTTTTTTTTTTTTTAAATCGAGTTTGTCATTTTGATTAATGAATTGTTAAATAATTACTAAAAAAAATTTACCACGACAAGTTAGCGATTAAATTTCGTATAGTTGAGCCTTAAATAAATTAGCACAACCTTATGGGCCTATAAATATTGTGCTATGACTCGTAAATTATCGAAACATCAAAACAAAATCTTATATGCCGTTATTAATTAAAAAATCTAAACGTTTATCGAAACAGTTATCGTGACTCAATTGAAAATATCTTTTCATTTATTCTCTAGCAGTTAGATGGTTTTCATTTTTTGCACGTTTATTCGTTCCGATTATTCTTTAATAATCATTTTCTATAATTGTGGATTTTGATATAATTTAAACTACTACCTAATGTAAACCTATTCCATACAAACACATGTTAAATATAATTCCATGAAAATCGGATGAACGCTTTACGAGGTATCGGCATTTAAGAAAAAAAAGATATAAATATCGAGCGCTTTATCGCCGGAATGGTAATAGCTCGATTCTAAAATAGGATTATCTCCACTATTGTTTACCAGAAATTTATTAATATTCGTTCATTTGTTGTAGATCTCCCCTGAATGAGTGCTACAAACTGACAGACCGACGGACTGATATTAAAAACATCAAGATCACATAAAATTTTTTTAGTATTTTTTACATGATAATGTTTTTTTCTAAAGTAATACATATAGATTAATTGTATTATGGAAATTATAAATGTATTTTACTTCCGAGTTAAGTATATCTATCGATATCAAAAGTATTGTGGGTCTGTTGGTCTACTCGTTCCAATAAACGTGAATAGTTTGAAAACTATTGAACGATTATTTATAAATTTGAGTTAAACAATAGTGGAGATGTTCAGGATGGTCTGATCTTAGAAACATGTAACCTATCAATTATCTTTCTGAGGATACAACCCCCACAACCTTTTTTGTCACTTAAATGCTGGTATCTTGAAAAGCGTTCATTTTAATGAAATTTGATATGTATCATGCGATGTTTAGATTTAAATATGTTATTAATGCTTATGCTTACATCGTTTATTATAAAATTATGAAAAAAAAGTACTGTCCCATAGAATTTTATGTAATAAAAATGTAGAAAATTTTTCCAAAATATCCGGTAAACAATTGGGTGACGGACGTCTCTAATATGGATTATAGACTGATACTAATTGGAAGAATTGTAATAAGAAAAGACTATTTTAAGTTTTATCCGTAGTCTTTATATCTAAAATAGTACAAATCAAAAGAGTATATTCGTTATGAAAGAGATACGTTCGATAGTAACATAAAAAAAGTCTAAATATTTATTTGAAAGGACTGAAAAAAGTTTCTTTAAGAAAATTATTATCAAAATATTAATATAAATGCAAATATTGATTGGGATCTTTTGATAAGATTAAAAATTCAAACTCGAAATGATGACCCATAGGTTCAAAAGTACACTGGGTACATTAAAAAAAATCGGGTACCACAAACTTTTTAAAAAGTTTTCAACATTATTTTTCTAAATTGTTTCAGAAACTGATGACGGATCTATATCGCCATCGATTTTCACATCAATTACACAACATTATGGATCAAACGGATCAATAATTTCACCACGACATCATCATTCAATACCAAATAATAATCGACATGCGAGTCCAAATCTTAGTGAATCAAACAGTAATATAGAAGATAGTACAAATTCAACAGTCTTGGGTGGCGCTGGTAATCGTAAAAAACGTTCACGGGCGGCATTTACCCATGCTCAAGTATATGAATTGGAAAGAAGATTTAACCAACAACGTTATTTAAGTGGTCCAGAGCGAGCTGACTTGGCACATAGCTTAAAGTTAACAGAAACGCAGGTCAGCAAAATTTTTTTTACAATAAGGGTATTTTATGTTTGATCGACAATTTGTGACTGTCTGGCACAATGGAGTTGTATCAATAAGAATTTTGTATGATCGATTACATAATCAATTCTCAATTCTAAGATATAATACAAGATATATTATCATAATTTGATGTTCAAACATCAAAAATAAAAAAATATATTAATTGTGGCATCACTTTTTTTAAAATTCATGGGAAGCGTATGGTGGGAGACATATTGCCTTTTATAAATAAACAAATTCTACTCTTTGGGCCTAAATTGCGAATTTTAATGGGAAAATTGATAATATCTTAATTTTGATCGTATTCAAAGATAATAAAACATTTGTTTAAAAATTAAACCAATATTATTCGTTTTCACGCAGAAAATATTTTAGCCGAGTTTTGAATAAAATAAAACATAAAATTAGCACAGTCTTTTTCTATTACAGGTAAAAATTTGGTACCAAAATCGTCGGTACAAGACAAAACGAAAACAATTACAATTACAGGAAAACAATTTACTGAATCAGTCCGGACGTAAAGTTGCTGTAAAAGTTTTAGTGAAAGATGATATGCCATTATTTTCATTACATCAAAAATATAGTCAACTGCATCCAAAAATATTATCAACATATCATGATATCATACCAAAAACTGAATTCTTTGCGCACAAAAATATCTACGAACAAATTATTAAAAATGAAACGGCATTTTTGCAACAATTTAATCAACCACAACCATCACAACAATTGCCCGCTGTTCCGGGATTAAAGCCATCAACTAAGTTACAACAATCAGTGATAAATTTGTATCAACAACAATATAATAATAATCATTTACCATTTACATATTTCAATTGTTATCATCCAATCTCAGCGGCTACAAATACCACAATGATAAATCAATCAATATCTACGCCGAATGAGGTTTCAACGCCCCAACAATCGACCATGAGCGACGAAGAACTTTCAATAATTGATCAACCATCATTAGCATCTCATACTCCAAATCAGCTTAATGAATCTACGTAAGAAAGTTATAACGAATTTTTTGAATCATTGGGAAAATATTAGAGCTGGTGTAAAATTAATTGGAACGATAGGAAAATGTATTAAAGAGAATACTTTAAGGATGTTGTAACGAATAACGTAATAGATTTTCGGTCAATTATAAATGTTAAATAATCACGCATGAAAACAGTTTTTCTTGAGTCATTTGGACTTCCAATCTTTTCATAATATCCAACCACTGTTTAACATTACTCGAATTAATTTTTTCAGAATCGAGTTAAAACAAACTCTAAATTTGATATTAGCTTTAAGATACTTTGAAATTTTACAAAAGTAACACGGCACTTGAATTTAAATAATGCAAATTTGTTTGTGCAATAAACACAAGTGTATCGAATATTCATTTTAATTAAAAAAAATTAAATACAAAACATTTACGTTCACTGCAAGACTATATAAACGCGTTGCGTTTCCAGTGATGATACCTTGTGTTATATTCTTAAGAAATTTTTTTTTTAAACTAAAAGCTTTAATTTTAAAATATCATAATATTTATATTATAGAATATGAAATTTGTAAATATTCAAAGCACACATAAAAATTGTGAAAGAATGTACATTTAAAAACGAAAAAAAAAAAATATATATATAATAATGTATTCATATATCAATTTTATCAAATAAAGACATAAGTAAAAGTTATTGGATTTTTGTAATTTTTTTTTAAAACCATTATGAATTTCTATGACAATCAAAATATTTTTCAGAAAATAATCAGTTTGAAAGTAAAGATGCTTAAATTGAAAGGTAAGTGAACTTCATCCATTCATTGAATGTGATGTTTCTTGCAAAAATATAATCTACAATAAAACGGGCAATAAAATAGAAAATTAATGTTTTCATTTTACACTAGTTTATATTTTTGGACTAAAAGAAAATAAATAAAATTAATTTATAAACCTCTTTTTAAACCGCAATAAGAATTGGGGATACTTACACTATCTAGTTAATGATATCACAAAAATTACGAATCGCGAGGTCCACACAGCTAGTTTCCTATTGGAAAGTAACAAACAATGGGAAACTTAACATAAATAAAATAAATATTATAATACGAGTTATTAATTCAATCAAAATTTTTTTTCTTAAGTTTGTCTGAGGCAATTTTGGATAAGATAAAATTAGTTTTGATGATATTATTTGCTTTGAATGGCACTGATTCCATTTCGAATAGGTTTTTTTATTAGGAGATAATATGGACGTATAAGCGTACACTAACGTGTATACATATAGACGTAACCTTCACTCTAAAAACTTTAAAATTGATTTGCAAAGCCCCAAACCTTGGAAATATATATAACAAAAGCATCTCCACCTATATGTCAGAAGTAAAGACTCATTTTTCAAGACTGAATATCAGTCTGTAACTGAAACAATATTACCGTATAATAACTAAATTGGTCACAGGGATTTAGGACAATAAATTACAAACTAAGTGTTGATTTTAGTTGAACGTTTCGTTCTTTTGTTAGGACTTCCTCAGCAACTTAATCGTACTAGTTTACAGTTTAAAATAAATTGTTGTTGAAAATTATAAAGTATTGGTGTGTGTGCATATTATAAAACCTAACAAAAATTAACAATTTTAAATTGTTAAATAATACTTTATAATTTTCAACAATAATTTATTTTAAACTGTTAACTAGTACGATTAAGTTACTGAGGAAGTCCTTACAAACGGACGAAACGTTCAACTAAAATCAACACTTAGATTGAGTATATCAATTAATAAGTATCTTATAGATGTATCAAGTAAATTCTGGAATAGGCTGAATTCAAAGAATTTTCATTCAAGCTTGCTACCGTACATCTTAACTATGTAAGCTTTTTATGTTCTCTTGGACTAAAACTTCTGATTTAAAAGAATAATTCGAGTAAAAACGTCACCTTTCTTATAAAATCTTATTAAAGATTTATTTGAACAGAATTTATTAAAATATACCTCTTTTGACAGTTTATTAAAATATACTTCTTGAAACACTTTTATTACTATTGTCGTCAAGATAATAAGCGCAATTTATTCAACTTATGAAGAAGAGACACAGTTCTTCTCATCAACAACATAGAGCACGCCCATTTTCATCTCGACTTCAGAGTTATATGTATAGTAAAGTACCAACAATGCCAACAATTTCCCATACTAATTTACATATGAATTGGGTAACAATTTAAAATGATGAATATTCTTCTTAATAAAGTCATCATAATTTTAGAGAAAGTATATAATTTAGAAATTATTTTCTCTGGAAAAAGTTTTTCGTCATTCTAGTTAGATAGCATTAAAAAAAAATTATATTTTATTTTTCATATTTTCATAAAATATTTAATGATAGTTTTTTGTTATATAATTACGAATATAAAGTAAGATTTTTAAGGATGTTTAAGAAAGTTTTTCAAAATTTAGATTTAGTTCAGTTATTACAAAATATTTAATCAAGTCTTCTATACCTCTTTTCTAAAAATTTTTTTCGTTTGATATTCATAAAACCGTGCAATAATTGGTATTACATTTTTTAATATCTATATTAATAATATAGTAATAATAAAATAATAATGAAGTTTTACCTCTCTTGAATGGTAAATGAAGATGATAAACGCAACCATAAAGAAGCTGATACAAGGATTTTCTTCCACTGGAATAAATATTTACCTCAAACAAAATTCTCTCATAAAATCAGTAGATATTGACGTTTTAATCATTTGTCTCGGAAATATATACTAGCCCAATCGCAAGAAATATGGATCACAATCAAAACCAATATTAAAATAAATAACATTAATTGTGCTAATCTTGCAGAAAAATGAGGTTCTTTAGTCTGTGTATACTTCAGCTTTTGTTGGTAATTGAAAAAATAGAATCTGCAACCTCCTAGTATATCAAAATATATTTGAAATGTTGACGGATCCAAATGATATTAATTAATAATCAAAAAGCAGAATTAAAACAAAGATTTACAAATTAAATTTACAAGATAGAAAATAATTAGATAACTGCAAAATTTCAGTTATTTTTGCAAGTACAGGTGATGAAAAAATGACAATTTTGCAAAGGTATAATTCATTTCAATTCCGGAAATATACCATCATGCTGGAAATATTGTCTCAAAAAATTGTACGCATCATATTTGTAAATAGAATGTGACAAAATGTTACTGAACCGATGAGTAGTACACACGAGCCAACTGAATGCGGATGGAAATTGAATGAATCTAGTAAATTTAAATCATTATGGTATATATCTCCCAACAGCTTCGTTAAAAATTGAAAAAAAAAAACTGAGCAACCAAAAAATGTGAGGGAAATAAATTTAATTTTTATGGGAATTATTTAGATAATTGTTGATCAATAAATTTTGTATAACAACTTTTGAATTTACTTCAATTAATTGTAGGATTGTAAAATTTTCCCTTAATTCCTTTTTCTATACTAATCTATGTATATAACTTAAAATAAAAAATGGTATGCGCAATACATTCGGTAATTTTTAAGTTCGCATACCAAGATATTTTTAAATTTAACATTAAAACTAAAAAATGCAAAAAGGTTTCCGTGATACTATAAAATTTTCATCTCATTTACACTCTTCAAATAGGTATGTCAGATTTTTGGAGCTAAACAAAAATTTGTTCGGTGGGACTTTTTGTTAATGTTTTTGGTTGAAAGCTTGAGATGCGCAAGAAACTAATTAAGTTTAAGTCTTCTCTCTTTGTTATTTACAACCTTTAACGTGGTGTAATCTTTTACGTCCATTAATAATACTTCATTTTAATATAACTGAATTATTAAATAAAAGGATATCAACCATGTATAAGTAAGTTCGATAGATTTCGTCTTCAAGAATCTTATAAAAATTATAATTTATTCCAAATTTTTAGAATTATAACAAAATTTGTTACAAAAAACATTTGAACGGAGTAAAATTAATTAATGGAAAATTTTTTCATTATATATTATTGATTTTTGTGTCTGAAATGCTACTATGAGAACAACTATGTTTTGTAGACAAAATCCAAAATTCTAAATAGTAAAACCCAGACAGACTCACGACAACAGCGTGTCCACTTATCTTACATTAAAGGTTTATATAAAATGTTAAATCCTTGGGTGGTACACGTCAGTCATATTAAAATCTAAAAATCAAAACGTTTAACTATTCTTCATCCAGTCTCTTTTAAGGATGTAATTCGACACTTAAGGAATAAAATATAGTGTATAAAGTTTTTAGTTTATTTAGATTGAATGCTGAAGTCATTGAAAACAACAAGTGTATATAGTTAAGATTACATGACAAAAAAAATTACTTTTGTATATATTTTAATTTATGTTTACAACACTAAATTTTGTTTACATAATTGTATACAGGATGAACAAAATATTTAGAAATTAAATTAAGAAGGTAGGATGAGCCCTACCATAGACAAAAGATTTTTATTATTCATTTTTGCCATACAACTAATCAAGTATTACATTAAAATCATTTTATAAATCATTATAAACCACATGTATTTCTGAAGATGGCCATGTTGGTGAAATGCACAAAAAATTTAATTAAATTAATAACAATGGTTAACTTTATCTAACATTACAGCTTTTAATTAACCTCTTTAATTAGTATAAATATTTAGAAATTAGATTAAAAACCAAACAATAAATACGGATAAAAACTAATAAAATTTCTTAAAAAATATTTGGACATTTCAATTTAATCTACTACCTCTTTATAATATATACCAAAGTCATTAAAAAGTTGTAAAATATAGAGATAATTTGTTAGAGAATGCGTAAAATTGATTTAAGGTATCCGCAATTCGAAGTCAAATAAAAAACTTTTTTTTAATTTTTTTTACTATCAAATACACGCAAATGCTATAATAATTATAAGAAATTCACATAAGAATTGAATTGATATAATTTAATTTCGGTTTATAATTAAATAAATAAAATAATGTAATAAATAAAATATTATTTGACTAGTACTCAACTGTCACTAGATAATACCAACTTTAAATGATTTTCAAAACATAGCCCTGAACTGTCAACTTTATTTTTTATATCGTGAATTCTTTATTTTTTTTTTAAATTTTAATAAATAAATAAATTATTTCGTTAGAAAATAAATTTAATATTATAAAAAATATTTTTTATATTTATTAATGTTCAATATTCTTTTGTTGTTATATACTATTAAAAACGCTAATTACTATTTGAAATTTGGCGCGCTTAACGGAGCCACCATTTTTCCCTAATACATACAGAAGAGAGAGATAGAAGTCACATGTGAATATTGAAAAATTTATTACATGAAAAGTACGCGGTAAATTATTCTGAAATTTTTTCAGTGTATATTTGGGATATAGTTCTATCTTAAATTAAAAGTTTTTTATGCGGGGTAAGCTTTGCCAATTTTCTACAAACCTTCCATTTCCGGTATTATTGAACAAGGACACTCATAAGAGCTCGTGTATTATTGATAAACTTTAATTTATTATATCGCTTAAACGGTGTGGTAAAAAAATCTGATTTTTTTTCTATATGTGCATTTAATTAAAATCTTTCCAATAAACACAAAAAAATATTGGGTTAACATTAAGTCATTTGGGTACCAAACTATCTTAAATAAATATATTGTTTAAATTTTGCACTTTATTCACATTTTTTCTTAATTAATCACCATTACTCCGTTGTCCCTTATTCGGTGACATTGTATTTGGAATATTCCTAAACTACCTAATATTCTTCATATAATACAATACAATATTAGATAGTTTAAGATCAAAATAAAATAAAAGTTCGAATTAAAAAACATTGAGATCACCTGTATATAATACATTCGATTATTATTAAGTAATTAAGCATCTCATCAAAGTAAAACTAAACATGTCATTTTAAAACTGTAACTATACTAGTAGCTAACTATGCTCAAATGTACTGTGGAAGCTTCTTCGTTGAAGTCATAGAATTCATTATTAGTATTAAGTTGAATGAGCATTATAAGCATTAATAAAAAAATATAATAATTATACATATTTTTTTAAATGAATATATTAAATTATAATGTTGTTAATTTAATTGTTTAAATTAATGTAATTTTATATGATAATTTGTTTACTTTATCACAGCGTTTGAGCACTAACATATGTTCAATAAATGTTGACATGCGTTTACATTATAAGGACTAAGATATCAAACGAATCATATTTGATATCATAATAATAACTATACTGACTGTAAGAAAATAAAACATTCATTTTTTTTTTAAATTCATTGACAAAATAGCAAACTTTTGTTTTAGATAAGATGTATTTAATATCTTTAATATTTTTTTACAATTGTCAACATTTTGTTATTTGCTGAGTAATTTTCGTTTCGCGGCCTAGATCTTCCGGTCTGTCAGTCTATCAGACAAAGGAGTATAACTCCAGAATTAATGAACGAATGTTTATAAATTTGTAGTAAACAATAATGGAGATGTTCAGGATGTATTATAACCAAATATTTTGAGTTTAAGCAAAAAAATAGCGCAGAAAATATTGAAGCTAGAAAACAAAAATATTATTCCACCGACGACTTATTGTTGAGTCTGGAGTGTTAATGTAAAATGAGGATGATATTTTATTTCCATTTATGTTATATTATGTCACAGAAAAGTTGAATAAATTAAGTGATTATCATTTAAAAAATGTATTTTTTCACTTAATATCTAAATTTCTAGTCAACTTATACAGCAATTTAAGTAAATATATGCATAGGTTACGGTAAAAGTAGATATTGCGGCAAATGTACACATTTTCCGATAAATGTGCACATTTGCCTCCTCGTTTGGGTAATGTACATTCAACTAACATTTACAATTTCAAAGAAGGGAAATGTACATTGAATTCACAATGTCCATGTCGTTTTGGTAAATGTGAGCATACAAAATACGAATGCTGGAGTATTATGTAATTCAGAGTGCCACAATAGGAATTCTTGCTCAAATAAATAAAACTTTTTTCATTATGAAATTTCTATATGTTCCTTTATAGTTTTATAAAATTTGACTGTTATAATAAAGTAGAGTATATTATTTGTTTGATTTCCATCTTATTGGTCCTGAAAACCTAGGACGAAAATTGTATTCATGAATATTGGGATCATTACCTACAACATATTATATAATATGCAAAGAAAAGTATGTTTTGTTTGTCATTTATATTTTTTAATTAAAATAATTTTCGTTATTAAAGCGTTTTGTATTATGTTTATTTAAATAACTATTTTTTTACTGCAACAACATTTTTAATTTATTTGTATTCCAACTTTTCTTAAAAGATGAAGGTAAGAGTTTATATTTACCAAAACGAGAAAGCACAGAGTACACATGTGCCGGGAAATGTATATATACAGTATATTCTGTTCACATATACCTAACTTTTTGGGAAATGTCACATTTCACGGTAAAAGTGTACATTTCCCAAGAGTGTACATTTACCGTAACACATACACCATAAAGGAGTTCTCTGTCTATTACTGGTTGTGTATTTTACAATAATTTTTGCTTTACACAAGAAAGAATTTACAAAATAAAAATTCAAAATTTTAACCTGCTCATGCTAATAGTTTTCGTGAGAAACAAGTATACGTACATATTCTGGTAAATAAGTGTGTACACACATCAAATTCGTATCGTGATTACATTACTTCCTATGCTTTCCGTATAAAAATAAAATACCAAATTAAAATCGTTTTTTTTTTTTAATAATAGGCTATTACTTTAACCATTTCATATGTTAGTTAAGTGGTCTTTCTATATTTATAAAAACTTTTGATATAGAAGTAGTAGTCTTACTTCATATTAATACTTCAATTATTTTTACTAAAAATACCTACTTGTGTGCTTATACCAAACACAAAAAAGTACACAGTACTTAAGTTAATAAATTATTATATTTTGAATTCAATTATGCTATGCTTGTTAAGAGGTGTATAGTGAGTGTATGACCAGCACTATAAGCTAGGTACTATATTATAATTGCTTATAAATGCACTATTTTTGTTTTGTTATTGATTTTAAGTGTTTGTGTGTCTGTCTGTATATGTGTATTCGATGAGGTAAAATTTGTTGTAATGGAATTATAAAAACACTTGAACAAATTATTTTATTAATTGTTGTAGTTAAATATGTTTAAAATTAATTATTACCAAATCAAAAACACTGACATATATTATCCTCAGAACATTTCCAAAATCTGCCTTGAAGCAATGCGATAAAATTCTTTTGTCTTCACTATTGGAGGATAACATTTTTTCATGAGTGAATGTTTTTCTTTTAGTGATCCAAGATCCAAGAACCTTCAGACCATACTTTTTTTTTCTCAACAATAAAATGTATGGGATAGCATAGTGCTAGTTTGTACTTTAACTGTTTACATACTTGCAATCTTGCACCGACAGCCAATTTCAAGGTACGGGATTCAAAAGCAAGGTAACAACACAACTCATTTTATAGCCTATGATTGGTCAGACGGCTCATAGATGGTTTTGAAATAGTTTTCTAACTATAATACTTAAAAATCAAGACTGAGAATATAACTAGGATTACATTTTTTTTTTTTTTTTTGGAAACTTTAAAAAGTCTGGCAAAGATTACGGCCCACAGAAAGTATCTGGTAGTATGGATTTTGTTTTTTTTAAATTGTCTTTAGCTCATACATAAATATCAGCTTTGAGACTATAAGAAAGGTAAGTTGTCAGACGCACTTTTAGAGCACTGTATAAATTGGTCGTTCTGAGAAAATAAGCCAGGCTCTGGAATCCTGCTCTATTGCTCTGTAGGAAGAGAATTGGATAGTATTCCAATAATCAATTAAACAGAATGGTTAAACAGCACAAAATTAATACGTACAGAAAAATAAATTTTATAGAGATCCTCGTGTCATTATTGATGACTTGATAACTATAACAGTTTTACTATAACGTTTGCAGATAAATCAATGAATCTCCTTTTGGACATAGCAGCTCAGCACCAAATGACCAAATTACGTATACAAATTTGGAATAATTTTTCATAGAATCTAAAAGACAATTTCTTGCAACTGTATACAACAAATGCTATAGAAAAATAGTTTTCATAGATTTTTTTAATAAAAATCGCGTTTTTCACTTAAAACTGTTACCAATAAGTGAAAAATAGAAATTTGGAAAAATCCTCGATGGCGATGCTTGAGGAATGCGATTATTTAACGAACGAACTTTTTACGCTCCCAAATAATAATGCCATTGCAGTATTTTTTTTTTTTCATGAAAATTTTATAGAATATTCTTCGAATGTTATACTTAAATGTTTTAAGAAATAGATTTTAACTGTGTCTTGAAAAAAATTCACAAATATGTGCATTTTTGCACGAATATACCTTGCCCTCCCCCCCACATCAAGAGACCTTTTCTCAAAACAAGCATGAATTATAAAACATACATTTTGACAACGTTTATAAATATTTTGTCTGATTTTCAACCTTATACCAACCCTATTCGAACTTTCAAAAATATTCAAAAATATAACAAAAATTAATTTGTATAACTTAATTTTGGAATCTATAAATCTTCAAAGAATTTTTTACTTAATTCCAAATACTTCTGTTGGAAAATAAACTAAAATTCGAAAGTCAAATATTCGTTTCAAAACATGCAAAACGAAAGTAAATGGAAAGTTTTGTCGAATTGTTGTAAGGCAACCTTTACAATTGCCTTC
Organism: Chrysopa pallens; assembly: GCA_020423425.1. Classification (NCBI taxonomy): domain Eukaryota; kingdom Metazoa; phylum Arthropoda; class Insecta; order Neuroptera; family Chrysopidae; genus Chrysopa; species Chrysopa pallens. The sequence goes on along the minus strand of CM035591.1, from coordinate 35,873,069 downwards.
TACGAAACAATATGCGTTTTGTATTTTATTTATAAATAGGTTTTACTATAAATATTTAATACAATTAAATTCTAAATATTATTTTAAATTATTTATTGAATTATAACATTATTCTAAATAGTAAATATTACTTTGTGCTTTAATCTTTTTTGTATATGTATAAATTGTTTATTAAATTTCCGATTGAAAAAATTAAACTTAGTAACTCTAACGCCTTCATATAAATATTTTTTGAAGAACCTCAATAAATTATTTGGTAATTTAATTTTGTAATAAATTATTAAATACATTTTCTAAATTAGATAATTAATTTAATAAATGTGGCAAGCGATTATTTATTTATAAAATATATATATATATTTTTTAAAATTAATTTTCACTTCTAGCTGTCAAACCAAATCGATTTCTTTTCAAAATAGATGATTTATATAGGAAATTTGTGTATAATAATTAGAACAAGGTATATAAACACTACCTATTTTTATAAAATTGGATCTGCTGCCAACTTAATAGAATTATACACTAAAAACTGGATTGGAACTTTGACATGAACGTCTTTCATCTAAATTATCGGATATTTTGTAAAATCTTATATTGAATTGAATTTTTTTTTTTTTTTTTTTTTGTTTGATTGTGTGATGAAATTAAATTATACAATTAAAATAAGTACTTTTAAATTTAATAATACAACGACGCCCAATTTAATAGAGGTAATCATTTTTTCAATTGGAAAAAAATGCACAATGCACTTGATATTTAATTTGAGTGGTTTACGTTCTGAGTGCATCAATAACATATTTTTAAAAGTCTTCTGTTTTGTTTTACAAAATATTAAAACCTCTTAAAATCATTATGTTATTTTTTTTATGTTCTCTTCTGTTCTAAATAGACCTCTTAGTTACCTGTTTAATTGTTTTGTTTTCGACAGATACTTAAAGCAATTTATTTACAGTTTTAAGGGAGACGAAGACAAAATGTTGAGATAATCAAAATCATAAAATCCATTAAAAAATAAAAAAATGAATTCAATTTTTAGAATATTTGAAAATATATTTACCGCTTAGATCACTAACAAATTTTTATCTCGGAAATAAAATCAGATTTGGAATTAGCAAAAACTGATTAGTTTGATTTGCCCATCACGAGAAACCGGTCGCAATACAAGCAAAGGCCTGATTCAGTTATTTTTATGTATAACAACGTTTACTGTTTTCCTAATTTTATAGAAATGGAAAATTGGTTTCTAATCAGAGAAGTAAGAAAGAATAGTATCTAGTAATTCTGTATTTTGATCTAAAAAATGTATCTCAACACATTTAACTATGGCATTAATTCCAATATACAAAAGAAAGATTGGTTGAAGAGTGTTACGATTTTCTTATTAAATTCATTAAAAAATTATTTATATTTAAAAAAATTCTAAATCGTAACAACCATAACCGACGTTACAATGTAATATTTTTTAAGAGTAGAGCCTCTTTTACCTTTTTCTTATTCTCGGCAGTACTTGCTGTGCTTAAAGACGTACTTAGACGCAATAATTTATTATCTGTCATTTCATATTTTAATAAAAAATGACAACTTGTTCGGTATAATGTAAAAATTTGATAGAATTAGAATAATGTGTTTTTAATTCTCTTGTTTCTCTGGCCGTTGAATCGACGTCATCAACACAGTATTTGTACTGAATGGGTAATGGATAAATCGAAAGTTTCGGAGAAAAACATGGTTTTAATTTGTTGCATGGAGCAATTATAGAATACTAGACTATATATTAGTTGTATCTTAAACTTTTTTTAATTTCACTTAACACGTTATGTAGGTAAAATATAAGCAATTTTATTTCAATACATTACAAACAATTTCATTTTTACATTATTGATATTGTTACGTTTGAAATTTTAAAGAATAAATTGTCATAAGCATTATGCATTCTTTATAATTAGACTAAATTTTTAACTCTATCTTTATTCAATGTTAATATCTTTTAATTCAAATTAAAATTGAAACTTTTAAATCGTATGAAATGAAATTTCAAACAAATTTAGTAAGGTAGATATTGAATATTCTTTATATAAATATTGGCTAAGTGTTCGTTGGAATTTAATTATGGTTTTAGGTAGTATGTGCTTGTTTGCTGAAGTAAATTTAAATAAATTTATAATTTTTTATTGCAAGGTCCCCAGCAAAATTTAGTATATGTATGTATACATAGTTAAATTAATTTTTACTTATTTTATTAAATGGTTAGGAGATATTTGATGGCTTGGTTATATTAAATTAATTACAAATCCTTCTGCGTTATTTATTTTTTTTAAATAGTCTTTTCAGGTTAAATAAATAGCAACTTAACAGCTGGGACATCTTCAATAAGATGATTGAACTATGGACTATCTGGGGTCAGTGTGATACTTTATTGACCATTGCCTAATGGGTCTACATACACTGCGTAACTGTAACACCCCATGGTTTAATTAAGTTTATAGCTGATATTAAGTTTATAAGTTTATCCCGATATTATGGTAGCTTGGTAGCCGCAATCCAAAATCAAATAAAATTTTTTTATATTTTTTTTTTTACTAATAAATATATGAAGCATGCTATAATAATTGATAAAAATTCACATAAGAATTTAATTGATATAATTTAGCACGGATTATAATTAATGAATTAAAATAATGTAATAAATAAAATATTATTTGACTAGTACTCAACTGTCACTAGATAATACCAACTTTAAATGATTTTCAAAATATAACCCAGAACTGTCATCTTTATTTTTTATATCGAGAATTCTTCATTTATTTTTTAAATTTTAATATAGATAAATAAATTATTTCGTTAGAAAATAAATTTAATATTATAAAAATATTTTTTATATTTATTAATCTTCAATATCATTTTGTTGATACCATTAAAAATGCTTGTTACTACTTGAAATTGGTATGCTTAATGGAGCAGCCATTATTCTCCTAGTTAATACGGAGGAGAGAGTATCTCCGCTAAACGACAGAGATAAAAGCCACCATGTGAATATTGAAAAATTAATTACATCGAAAGTACGTGGTAAATTATTCTGAAATTTTTTCAGTGTATATTTAGGATATAGTTCTATAAATTTATAAGTTTTTTTGGCGGGGTCAATTTTACAAATTTTCTACAAACCTTCCATTTCCGGTATCATTGAACAAGGACACTCATAAGAACTCGTGTATTTTTGCTAAACTTTAATTAATTATATCTCTTAAACGGTGTGGTAAATAAATATGTTGGTAAAAAAATATTGGGTTAACTTTAAGTCATTTGGCTACCAAACTACCTTAAGTTTATAGATTAATTGAAGTTGTTTAGGCAACATACGACATATCGTATTAGTATTACTTAAATTCAACATACAACTACAATATTTAATCCCCTTTGGTTATGGCTATATAGCTAAAAGTAGCTGAAGCCAGAAATTAAAAAAAAAAAAAACTACAATATTACATTTTCAACATCTTTTCACTTTCAATTTAAATATTTTTATTCACCATAGCAATAATAAATTATTCTTCAGGATGGCTTCGTGGTAAAAAATTATTCGGGTATTTAGGCTAGAGAAGCGAAGAAGTAAACTATGAAATCAATTACTTCGATAGGCAAAAATTAAGTAAATATTAACCGATGAAAAAAACTTCAATTAGAATTGTATTGCAGACAACAAATGTTTTTGATTTAATTATTTTTACCAGTGACAATTTACCATAAACGGTGTCGCTGGCTATCCGAATACGGGAGTAAAAACTCAAAAACCTCTTTCTAAAGTCTGTATGGTTCCAAATTAAAAAAGTGGTGAATGAAGCGATATAAATACTGTTTTATTTTTTTGATGATAAAGATTTAATTTAAATTTAAAATTTAAATTTAGAGTGAAGGTAAGTGAGAAAAATTTGGATCTTGATTGATAAATTGTATTATGTTTTGTTTTGTTGTTGTTTTTGCATCGAGTAGAGAAAATGATATTCGATGATAATACGATGGTTCGAAGAATAATTTGCTATGATGGATGATTATATAATCATAAATTTCACGAAATGCTTTATTAGTTGAGCGAATATAACACTGATTTTGAAAATTAAACCATCAATTTATAAATACTGTTGCATCGTAAGTCTTTCTACGATAATTTATGCAAACTGAATAGAAATGTCAAAAAAAAGCATATACCATCTATTAATTGATAGTTATCCGTGTTGAAATTCTAAACATCCATTAATCTATAAAAACACCTTCCTCTTCTTGGCGTTATAAAAACTATTGTCCCTCGTGTTTTTTTTATAGATATTACTTTTTGTTGCGGGAAAGATATAATGACAATCTTAATTAAAATATTGCATTAAAATTTGTCATAAAATAACAATTAACATAGCTAATTGTTTAGATACTCTACATATGACAGAGTATCATTGTTGGACTATTTTTACTTCGTATTCATAAAATACTATAAATATTCAGTCCATACATATATAATAATGAAATTCATTGAAATCATTATGTGTTTATTAGCTAAATTTAAGCTAAAATTATACCAAATTCTAACATTTTACGAAAAAATGTTTCAAAAAATATATTTTATTCGTCAAAACTTTTCTTTTGTCTCTTATATTTAAAATGTTAGGTCTTGAATCCATTGGATCCTTGGGTTCGATTTTGGTTCGATCCACAAACTCAGGTACAGGAATCACTATCGAATTTCATTCAGCTTTGTTATGTCTTTTAGTTTTTTGAGTTATCTTGAAGTTAACTTATTAGGTGATTATGTAAATACGTACACCAAAATTTAATTTGTGCGGTCAATATTAAACTAAAAGTCGTATGGAAAAAAGTAAAATGACAATGATGTAGGTAATAAAAAGATCTACAACTTTTGTATTAGCACTTTTTTCACATAAACTCAAAATTTTTCGAATGAAAATTAGGGTACTTTTTCGATATTTATTCAAAATAAGATGAAAAAATAAATATTTTAAATCAAAAAAATTACAATATATTTGGAACATAAAAAGGTAAGTTTTCACCAAATTTCGGAGAAAAAAAATAAAAATCCAAAAACTTGGTTATTTCAATATTTCATATAAATTTTGAGGTTATTTAAAAAAAGTGTAAATACAAATGTTGTGAATCTTTTTTTTACCTACAACTTTTTGACTTGTAGTTTTGCCGGAAAATCAGATAAACCGAATTTAACCCTTAAAAACTTACCCCCCCCCTACTTCCCGAACTCAAATCGCCCGTAATTTATTTTTCCTTTCATTTTTATCATATTATCTTGCATTTCTAATTGGTTTCATCCTACTATAATTTTTTTTGTTTTCAAAAATTATCTACCCTGGTATATTACTACCCTTACAAACTTAAAAAATAAAAAGTACTCATTAGTGTATTAAATGTACGCTATGATTTTTTATAGCTATTTATTTCCATTATTTGTTATGATTTGATTTGAAATTATACGTCAAATTAAAGGATTTTTTAATATAAATTATTCAAATAACTTATCTATAATCACTGTAGGAAAAAATTTTAGCAAAAATCGAGGCAAATCTTTTCAGTTATGAAATAAAATATCACAGTCTTGTACAATTATTTGTATAGAAAATATTTATAAAGAATATAATTCATACAAACTGTTATGAATTTTTTTACTGCTATACAGTTTTCGGGTTTCGCTTAAAAAAGATATTCTATATGTGCTCGCTCTCTACATTATACAACTTTTCAAAGTAAATCCTTTCGTTAGTATTTAATTTTGAATTTCAACAAAGTCTTTTTTATTGTAAGTGTTAAACCACATATAATATCAATTATCAAGAATCAAGTTTCGATTACATATTTTCGATCGTAAATACATTGAAAATATTTTAACAGATAATAGTTTAGTAAATACAATATAATTTATATACTACCCTCTCAAAACACACAATAGTCTTTCAACCTCATACAAATATACATATACTACACACCCTTATAATCTAAAAGCATACCCTTGCTCAAATAAATAAAATATTGTGTATTATTAGGATCAATTTCCACATCATTTCCAATTCAATCATATATTTATCAATTTACTTTCTGTTAGAAAGACATGGTTTTCACGCTGAAATTAGAAAAAAAAAAAGTTTTAAAATTAGCATATTAACTTTCTACTTACAATTAATTAATCATGACTTAAAGCGTTATCCATGTTACTTAACATGGATATTGCGTACCAAACATTGCACATGGAGGGAACAACTAAGCCACAAGAACCTGGAATGTACAATATAATGTCCTTATTATGAAACATAATCGCAATTAGAATCAAATGTAGATCACTGAAAACGTCTAGTTTAAATCGATTACATATAAATATATAAGTGTAAGGCAAGTAAAATGGCATCTTGATTCTTTTGGATTTTGCTTTTAATCGCGAATAATTATTCGACAATGTTTACATGTGATTTGGCTTAAATTTGCAAATTTTTTTAAACATTATTTATCAAAACTAATATTATAAAGCGGAAAAATTCGTATTTATGTATGTATTTTTGAATTTAACGAATAAACTAAAAAACTAATGATTATTTTTTTAAGCATAATATTTATTTTAAGCATAATATTTATTTAAGCATAATATATAAGGAGGAATATATGGGGGTGATTTAAAAGCTCTCAAGCATTAAAATGTTCCCACATCTGAAATAATTATTTTTAAAGTTTAAGCTTTGTGAAGTATTCGTGTATTGCTGGATACTGATTTAAAAAATGCCAGAAGACACACTACCAAAAATCTGCTAAAAAAGATGACTTGGGTAATAGAGCCCCGACAATGTCTTGAGTAATTTAGATCCCCCAATAATTTGTTGGACTCTCAGAGTCTTCGCACCACCATAGAAGAAATAAACACTGTACTTAATCGATTTTACAATAATCTCTATGGAATAAATCAAGAAACATGACCTCCAGTCAGTTACTGGTCGAAGATGGTGAAGCGTATCTAAGGCTAAACAAAAATTTTGATAAAAAAAATTAGTCAACAGAGAGCAATGGGTTGTTCAGTCTTCAGAATTTACACCAATGTGAATATCTACAACTGGAATCACCTGTGAAAGCACCTGTGTAGTATGTAAATTACGAACGTACGAAATTATTCAATTGGTGGTTTGCCTGCGTAGCTTGTAGGTCACATTACATTGGACTTGAAACTAGATTCTACAACCCAGCTAATAGATTTGTAAAAAAATACTCTAAAAATCAGAATCCTTATATTAAATACATTTGTTATTGTTTTTGTCTTTTCTGTTATCTTTGCTATTTTCATATATTTTTATATTAATAGAGAAGTTACATACATTTTTTTATCAGTTCAATTGAAGCGACTTTACTTCATGAACTTGGATCTGAGGTTTTCTATTTAGTTTATAAACAACATTGTATCCATTGTTTTTCAAAAAGGAGATGAAAAATAGTCTTTGAGAGTTTATAGTTAGTTTCATATTTTGATATGTAAAATAAAAAAATTTTTTAATTTCAACTTCTCTATTGTCATTTAAGTTTTATTCTATCTTTTATTGTATCACACTGTACAAAATTTATTTAAAATTCTTTAACAACATTGTAAGCTTAATTGCAAATACAAAATATCTATCTAGAATTATTAGTAAAATAAGAAATTTTATTATTTGAAAAACATCTTGGGGTAAACTAAAAATTAAAGATTCTCGATTAAACGGAAATAAATGGATTTTAATTTTATCCAACTCTAAATTATCAAAATTTATCTGTTTTTGTGATGTGAAAATATTTTAAAATAATTTCCTTTATTTAATCAGGAATCTATTGACCTGTCATTCTATGGTCATATTAATATTGGACTTTTTGGTGTATAAATTCTTATTCCCCTCCATTTCTAAAACATCCCTCTTAATATTCATATAATATCACAACTATATCTTAATTTAAATAATATTAACTAAAGAACATATTGTTTAGACTTTTAAATATGTAATTCTTTTTGTTTTGTTATAGTGTAACGTGTGTCCTAGTCACGTGTGTCAGTCACACATTATTTTGTCACTTACTATACATGGTGTATCATAGATAGAAGTAGTAGTGTGCATTGATACATGTGTCATACAATGGGTAACAACTATTCGACTCATGTTGAGTTAGTTACCAGTTACCGACCGCTACTACATGAATTAATCGAAAATAGCGTAACACAATAGAATTGTAAATATTATAGTGCACTCACTATTAAACTGTTAGTGCTATTTTATATAAATAGAAGATTTTTATTGGTTGATCTGTGCTAAGTATATGATAAAATATCAGTCAGCCATCACTCAGCAACGAAAATTAGAATGCTCAAGTCAGGATATTCGGGTTAAAATCAAATTTTGAGTTTAATACAAAAACTAAATATCGTAAACACTTTAACGGTTTCTGTACACATGCGTTGGCCATATATTTAAATAATTTAGTGTCTACTTATAGTTTTCAACGTTTTTTTTTCTGCCTTCAGCTACTTTCAGCTATATAGCCATTAACCAAAGGGGATTATTATTATTTTTATACAACAACAGTACAGAGTACTGCTATGTGGCCACCCATACAAATACGAACTGCGATTGCTGTTGCTTAAATTTATTGATTGGTCAGGGTCAGTAATTACGTTACGTCAGACCGGGGTCAGTTTTAAATCTTGATTAAAAAATTAAAAGGAAATTAGTTTCATGATATGTTTATAGGAGGCTAAATGTAGAATTTTTAGTCTAAATCTTAAGACTTCAGCAAACATGCTGTGTGTTCTACATACGGAAACTTAAATTCTTTGAAAGTAAGAATATTTATCCTAATATTAGATTATCAAAAATATAAAACTTATATCCTACTTTGTAACACGAAGTAATATCTGACAGAAAAGTTTTAGCATGCAAATCCTAAGAAAATTTCGAAAAATATACAAATATTTTCGCAAATTTCACCTAAAAAATAACTCAAAAAATTCTTATTCAAATGGGATGAAATTTGTAATACCCGATCTTGACATAAAATCGAAATAGGTTTTAGTGAATAAAACATTTCTTAATAAAAAATTTTGTTTGGATTTTTCAAAAAATTTTCGAGGAAATCATTTCAACATGCCAATATTGTGCATACCATGTTTCATTACATTTGGAAGTTTTTTCTGAGTTAAAGTTTGCGAACATAGTGTATTTATTATTATATGTTAGAACATTTTTTTTCAAATAAAAAGTACAAATGATTCAGGTTTCGCAATTTTTTATTGTGAAGTTTCTCCACATGTTTGACTATTTGCTTACGCCTTACGATTTATAAATAAATCTAGGGGTTCCAATTGATTAATGACGGTGGTGCAAGGAAGAAGATATCCGTCAAAGAATTGCAATTAAAATATGTTTATGCAATTTGTATTTTATTTTTGTCACATATAATAAGTCTCATGCTCTTTTAAAATTGCATAACATAAGCCGCTGTGGTGTGTACAAGAAGCAAAAGACCTGAATTGACGTTTAATAAGCATTAGAAATTAGCCAAATTTTAATTTGAAAGCTGGATAGATTCGACAAAATTTGAATATAAATTCTTTCTAAATTATATTATTATTTTCTATCAACATAAATGAATCAACAAATAACAATACTTTGATAATAATAAATTGTAAGTCATTGGATTGTCACTAATTGTAACAAAACGTCGTTCGAAATTTGAATTGGAAACCGCGAACACTTAGTATTCTTTTCAGTTGCAATCAGTTCTATTATATTCTATTCGCTTATTATCAATTGTCAAATATAGTTGACCAGCTCGTTAATCAATATTTATTTATTTAGAATATGGTGCAAAATAATTTGATTTTATATTTTTATACTAATAGACCATTTAGGCGGTAATTTCTGCTAAAACGATTATCCCTTATCATAACATGGAAGGTTGTGGAATCCAATTAAGCAGACGACCAAAAAACTTCTAGTAGTAGTAAAAAATTTTTATAAAGGGTTCTTGAGTTCTCTGACCATTTTTAGGGTAACTTGAAATAACAAATATTATATGGCCATCGCTAATACTTAACTTACAATTTGCTATTATATAAAAATTTATCCTTTGAGGTGACATGTGGATATGTTTCTTCTTAAAAACAAACTAAACTTGTAATGAAATTTTTGTCGTTATTTAGTGGATGTTAAGATGTTAAGTTTCCAAGGATGGGGAAGACACTACCAAAATTTTTGTATAGGTGCTCATAGAATTTCGGAACTAGTGCATTTCCTTCATTTAGTCTGCCTGTTTGCCTGTTACCAAATTGAAAACGAAAAGAAATAGCGATATAATTTTTGATGGTGTTGTTTGTTCTAAACGAAACAGTTTAAAATAATTGTGCCTGGACCCGTTTTTTAAACCATAAAAGGTAGAAGAAGAAATTCAAATACAAAACATATTTGTTTCTAAAAAATTTTATTTGAAACTAAATTTAATAATCTGTAATAATTTTATTTGGCTACCATTTGGTTTAAAATGGAGAAAAGTAGATTTCCTTGTCACTTTCAAGTCTCTTTGATGGTGTAAAATATTTTCCCATATGTTAAACAAATAATATCGGTCAAAGGACTGACTACTGCACAAAACTTTTTCTTCAATGTTAACTTTAAAAATTTGCAACGTTTCTGGTTTGTTGTGGTAATAAACAACACATTTCAGAAAGAAATCTAATAAAACAGGAGATTTCTTGTTTAGGATTTTGAAACATTATTTCAAATGACATTACTTTTCCCGCTCCATATGTAATTCATATTCTTATTTATTTAATCTTAGCATCACCTGTTTTAGATTCTATTTGAAAGTCAGTAAATATAAATGAACTTAGTAGATAACATGATTTCGATTTATCGGTATGAAATATGACTGAAATATGACAAAGGGAATTTTGGCATTTTAAAATGTACTGAAAAGATAATGTATCTAAAAAAATCCACACTATTCTGCTTATTAACATTAAATTATAACAAAAACTATCAGCAACTCAATATCTAACGTGCATTTAAATCAGTATTAAATAGGACTAAATCTTATACATTTTATATAGATATCTAACAAAAAAAATTATCTTAATTATTAAATTGGGCAACTAGAATTATATAAAGAGCACTTTTAATTTGAAAACTTGTTCGAGTTCATTTAGAGTAGAAGTAATCAATTTATTATATACCTACTATGATTACGCTTATGCCATCCATGTATCTACGTTTAGTTGAGTTAATGAACCTGAAAAATCTACTAATTGTAAATTAACATTTTTATTCTTTTTTATTATTTTATTTTCTACAATTTTTTATTTAATTAAATTACATAATTTATGTTTGAGTCAATTTTACAACTTTTTTTATACTGCGTAGGTATATATATATATACTATAGATTATACTATGAGAGGTATATTAAATTTAGTCTTAGGCTTGCATCGCGTAAAAATTTAAGTAACATATTTATAAACTATATTTATTGTATTTGATTCTCCGTCGGAGTTATCTTGGAACGAAATAGCAAACAAAAATTATTTTACACATCCCTATACATATGATGTGCCTTTACACTAATATAAACCAAAGTGGTCAAAAAATTGGAATTGAAAATTATCAAAAATAGATAGCAATAATAGATAGCAGGTACGGAGATATTAAATTTGGGTGTTGAGATTATGAATTAGAAAAATTTTGTAATTATTGTTAAATGCTTCCAAAATATGGTATTTATAGAGTTATAAGAAAAAATACTTGTAAAAACCTAAAACAATCACTATTGTTTGCAATATTTTTTCGTAAAGTGTATGGATTTGACTCAATTTTAGCTCAAATTTACCAAATTAACACATATAATTACAATATATATTGTAATGTATGTATTAATAACTGTATGGAGTGGATATTCTATTGAGTATTTTGTGAATACTAATGATTACAAATAGTTCAATCATTGATACTCAATGCTCAATATGTCAAGTATCTAAACAATAAAATCAGCTAAATGTTATTTTCTATTTTCTATTTTTCATATACTTATTAATTTGCCTAGTATGTTGAATTTAAGTATCTCGAAATAGTTTTCTTAACATTTTGTTATTCAGTAATATAAACAAAAGTTTCGATATTAAAACCAATTTTAAATAACTTAATAGTTTTAATTGATTTTCAAATTCAATTACAATATACAGCTTAAACAAATAACAATTTATACTAATAGTATGCAATATTATTTTTATAATAAAATAATCCAATCGATCATTATTTTAATTTATCTATACATTTTATAAAACACAACGTCTTTCTGTACATTTGTAAGATTTGGTACTAAAAACAAATATAGGTGCAGAAATAGTAAGTACTCATAGGCGTTAGTTGACTTAATACGGATTGAATACCACACATTATTAGTCTTTTGATCACGCTATCACGATCCGAATTTACTTACACTATCTTCAAAAAGGACTTATAACGTATACTATCCAATTAAAGTTAACATATGCTAGGTATATTGAGCTGAGAACGTTTAGTTGACCTTTTTAGTTTAGTTTAGAGGCTTGGAAAGGAAACTACATTTTGGATAATGTAGCCTCGAACTACTCGAATCCTTATAAATCTCAAATGTATGAATTGTATTTTTACCATGTTTACCATCCCTAGTCACACATATTGTCAATTATTAAAAATCACCAATGGCTATTATTCTTTACTAGAGTCCCGTTACAACGGTCAAAATTAAACCATAATACATCAAAAGTGAATCTCTCTGCATTGAAACAAAACAGTATATATGCGTGCCTTTGAACAAAGTAGTATATTAAACAAAGGGTTATATATGCGTATGCATGGTAGTGTATGTAATATAAGTAACACTTCCTATATATGTGTGTGTCATAGTGTATGTAATATTTTTTTTTAGTGGTTTAATGTATTTTTTATGCATAATTTAAAAAAAAATATATTAGCATTCTCCAGTCCTTCTCTATTTAAACTATAAATGTGCCAAATTTAATCCTCCTCTGCCTGCCCAAATTTTGATTCAAATGGATAGAAAGTTTTTACTTCACGTATTAATATATAGACAAATAAAATAGAACGACATCTATTTTTACACAATCGTAGTGCCTGTCTACCTGTACGCTCTATTTAAATATTAATAATATTTCATTTCATGATATTTTTAAGCCTTATTTTTATTTATCATATTTATTATAAAAACAATGGTATCAGTTTGCTAGAAGTAATTAAACACGGACTGTACTTAAGATAAAATGATTTTTATTTTAAAACAGTTTATATTTTTACTTTTATTTTATAGCTTAGTCAAAACGACACAATGCAGGCTGTTAAATTAAATGGTGATATATATAGAGTACTTTTATCGACCGGAATCATTAATATCAGACAGAGCCACGGAGAAGCGCAGTCGTATTATTATAAATATGATTTTTTTTTTATACGGAAGAGTTTAAAGTGGTCATGGGAAAACTTGATAGACGAACGAAATTGAGAATACAAGTTGAATTATTTTTTAAAACCATTTATAATCTATGAATTCTATCACTAAGGCGGGCACTTATCAGCTAGTATAATATGTACGCACATTCAATATACCAAAATGAACTAACTAATGATTTATTACGCGTATAATGTTATACATTGAAGAAGGAAATATAAAAATTATTTTAACAGGAATTATATTTTTAGTTATAACTTAACACATGATTATTAAACATCCAAAACATTATAATATGTACGTAAATCGAAACTTCAATTAATTTATTGAATAGCAATAATATTTAAGTTATTTCATTTGTATATATATGAGACGGTTACCGAATTAATTATTTCGAAAATAAAAGCAAGTTAAGAGTTGTGTTAATTGTTTAACTATAAATACAAATGATTATTAAAATTATGAAAATACACAATATATTCGATACAGCCATGCAGAATTGTTTATGCAACATATTTTTTCTAGTGAAGATAACAACAATGTTTGTTGTTTGAATGCCCGATATGTAGTTTGCATACATAATGAGTATCAACGCTTGATCACATATATTTTGAGTATCAATGATTGAACTATTTTTAATTATAAGTATTTATAAAATACACTTAACTTATTCCAAATTTGGTAGTATTCATATAAAAATGTGAAACTGGGATCAATACTATAATAAAATTTGAAAATTAAATTAGTATTGATTAGAAACCAACAAATTATAAGCTATCAAAGAGTATTTGCCATCTCTGTCTGAAAAACGTTGTTTCACATATGGAGATACTAACAAGTGACGTCATAAGCAAGTATTTCCCTCTTTGTTTAATTTGGAATTTTAAAGATTTAAAAAAAATCAGTTCAGATCTATTTTCATGAAGTAAGGACGCTCACAGTAGCAATTTTATCTGATTCATATACTCTATTATATGAGTTATAATTATATTTGTGTTTATTAGCTGAAATTGAGGCAAATATAAACAGTTTTCGGAAAATGTTTCAAACAAAAGTTTAAGAAATAAAATTTTTTTGCATTATCTGAAATTTGTTAGATCTCTTATAAGTTAGGTCATGGATCCAAGGGATCCAGTAGACCGCTTTTGATCATTTACGTAATTAAGCTCAGTTTTTTGGGTATGCCACTATTTCAGGTCGACATCTCTCTCGTTTTAGAATGACGCAGAAACAGACATATGAAGTTGGACAATTAAGTGATTCTATGATCACATATACCAATATTTTTTCAGTGCTTTCAGTGCAAACTTTTGACTAACTTTAATACACCCGTTTGATCATTAAGGTCAATTTGTTATATATCATATTGAGAAAGATAGAAACTTATTTTAATAAATTAATCTATTAAAAATATTATTTGGTCTTATTTTTAGATTTTTTGCCTTTTTTTCGCGTTTTTAAATATTTTATTTGAAAGCATACACAGAATACCTAACAATTTAATTCATTGTTAATTAAAAACATCATATATGCTCTATGTATATCGGTTATAAAGGATATAGCGTCCACAAAAATTTAAATGCTTCAATTTAAAAAAGATATTTTGATTTTTATATAAGTTGTTTTTGCCTTACAAGATCAATAAATGGAATCATAGTAAAAAATTAACAAAAACTCATTGATATTATTATATCTACTTGAAAATGTTCAATTTAGTTTATTTATTGTAATACATAATGTTTCATTAAAATACATTGAGAAAGATGAAAAATTTTATAAAAATTTACTTATATTAACCAATAAAAATCAGCCAGGTATTTAAATAATACGAAAGTTTTTTGCAAATTATTATCATATTTTTAATGATATAATATTCGTTTATTCATATTCTGAACAGAAAATCTTCGAAGAGACAACGTTGTATATTAGTTTAAGTGGACGTTAGCGATTTGAATAACGGTCTTTCTGAAAAGCTGTAATTCTGTCTAGAAATTTCTATACATAGACACATAAAATTTACATGTTTATAAAATATTTGTGGAATGTATAAATGTATTGTATACATATTATGTACATAACTTCTAGACGTTCTGGTTCCGTTATTTTAAACGCATATTACGATTGAAAAAAAAGCCGGCTTACAAAAAGACCTTTACTCAAATCGCTCCACAAGTTCCCACTGCTCTCAGTCTATATGAGTATAAACAACAGATAATTGTTTTAAAATTAAAATTTTTTTAACAGCAGAGAATGGCGAGAAAGGAAATTGTTTAGGACCTCACCAAACAACAGATCGAAATAAATTCATTAAAATATACTGTACATATACTAAAACTTTTTTTACTGTCCAAATATTACTGTTTGCCTCTCGTAGATTCTAGTCGAAATAAGTGCCGCCGTTTTCCATTATTTTAAAGGTTTAATTTAAATCTAAAGTTTAAGGGTCTTTTCTTTTGCTTTCTAATTTCCCTTTGAATTTTATTACGTACTTTCCTGTTAAAGTAAATTTTCTGATGCATTCATTGCAGCTAAATTTCCATCTGCTCTCGAACTATGCCCCAGTGAATACACCTGCGCCTAAAACTAGCATGAAGCGAACAATACCTTTTGATTGGTATATAGTTGTTTTTTTGTACAAGCATCTTGAGCACATGCCAATAAATTTGTTCATGTAAATTCGCAATTTGAGCATTTGAAGGTGGGTATGTTTGAATAGATACAAAATAATTTTGAATGCCATTTAAAATTTTTTAAACCTGTTATTTTCAATGTAATCATGGTTTTCCAATTTAATACTCACGGAAGTGCTGGCACAAATATTTGGACGTTTTTAAAAATTTGACTTTATAAAGTTCATCACCATAGTCCAGAAAGAATTGAAGTAGTTTTTCGCAGAAAGGCTAGGAAGCGTCACATTTAGATTTTGAAATGTTTTACATTTAATATTACTAATTAGGAACAGTGTTCAAAAATATATTTTATTAAAATAGATATTGTTATCTAGAAGTATTAATGTTAAAAATCTGAATCACCCAGACGAAATAGAATTCCAAGAAATATTCAAAACGACAAATCAATTATGAAGGCATCCAGAGATTGATATTTAACGAGGCATACTGTATTAACGTAAAAAGTCATCACACACAGATTGTAATATACACAAAAATTGAAAGCCATCTGTGTTTACACTTAAACACTAAACACAGTCAATATATACAGTCTTCAGTCATTTTCAAAGTAATTTCACTAAAACTCACTGAAATAATAATATAAAAAATTAAATAAAAAAACAAGTAAAAAGAAATATTTTTAACCTAATAATATCTTTTATTAACTGTTAAATGTAAATAATAACAAATGTATTGACTCGGAAATGTATAAAACAAAGATGATGATATATTAATAAAAACGATTATAATTATATGTATATACAGTGTTTAATGTATATTGAGTATGTATTTATTATTGATAGATTTAAATGATCATCATTATGTCCATATTATTATGCTATACAAATTTGTATTGAGAGTTCGTTAAAAATTGAAATTATACAAGAAAACTCCAAACAATCGTTTTGTTTTTGTTGTGGCCAGAAAATTGAAATTATGTAAAACAAATTAAAAACAATTTTATCGTGACACATTCACAAAATGTATTAAAAAAATTTTGAATTTGTACAGGTGGTGTGCTGCGATACATCCAAAAGGATCTCATTTTAGCACATTGTTATTACATCCTCTTTAGAAAATCAGACAAACCGCATAATGTAACTGCTTCACTAGAACACATCTTCGTAGTTAAAGGGCATTCTTAAAAAAAACTCTGACAACTAGAGTTCCAAAAATAGTTTGTTAGCTATTAAATATCAGCAATATTGGAAATGTATTTGGAGTCAATGCAAAAGTCTCGAAAGTTTTATAAATATAGTACAATTAATTAAAACCAGCCATCCAGGTTGAATTTAATAATATAACATCCAATTAAAAATAATGTAAACGATCTAAAATAGAGCTAAACTAGAATAGCAACAGTTGTTTCTTTTTTAAACTTATAACAGCTCATCAGTAGATAGAAAAAAGCCAATTTTATAGATATAGGTCAAAAATATAAAATTACTAGTATTAACATAAATGAGCCAAACGATAAATTTACGCCTGGGCTATCTGTTTAGTAGCCAAGAAATCGATAAATCTCCATATCTGGAAGGATTGCTTTCATTACCAAATCATTAAATTTCTCAATCAATTACATCCAATCAAATTTTATAGTAACAATTTCAATTGAATTTGTTGGCTGATTAAACACTTTTTTCATGACTTGTATTTATTCATACTATCTTGGTAATTGCATATCAGTTATTTTTAAGTCCAATCAGGTGGCATACCTTGAGTGATAATCGTGAGGTAATGATGATAAGGAAGTTGAGTATTAATACAGATTAGCTTACATAATATTCATTATTATCGAACACATTATACAAATCACACGACATACATACATATGCACATAAAATAATATTTACTGCATATAAAACATGTAAGACAAACAATCGATCACTCATCTGTCTTAGCTAATATACACCGTTAAAAATATTTTTATAAAAACCATGTTTATAACATAATTGAAATTATCAACATGCGAAATGTTTTCCAAACTTTGCTCTTTAGTGGATAGGTGTAATGAATAATGGTATTTGAGTACATCCAGGGGCGTAGGAACGAAATTTTTGCTGGGTGGGCAGGTACGAAATTTTAACCCCCCCCCCCTAAATTTTCGATGATAATAATTTTGTATGAAAGATGTTTGTGATTGTTAATTAATATTATACCAGACAGTTTTTGTTAGTTGTAAATAATTTTTGTAAATTTTTCTTTTTATTTTCTTCAATTTTATTTACATGTATCTCTTATTTGTATGTAATTACATTTTTAGTTTTTACAAACTTTTTCGCTTTACAAGTGCTTGCTAAAATTAAAAAGTCAATACAAAAGTCTTAAATTATACTTCAACTTTTCTCAACCTTAAACCTAGATTTTGCCAAACACAGATTTGCGTTTTTCTGACCGTGCCACGAATTCTTTCATTATAATATTTAAATCTAAAGCAGCTGTAAGTTCTTTATGTACATGTAATAGCAAAAGGTTTGTGAGGCGCTTTTGGGACATCGAATTCCTTAAATAAGTTTTCAATCTTCTCAAAGCGCTAAAAGATCGTTCAGAAGTCGCGGCAGACGCAGATACGGTTAGGATCAAAATTATCAGTAAAATTACTTCATCTAACATATCCCTGGTTTTCGACGGTAGATTCGCGAGTTTTTCGCTCAATTCGGAACAGTTGGAACTTGCAATATCGGGCACGCTTTGGAGCAGAAAAAGTTGAGCATGCAATCTGCTAATATTGAAATCTTCAGCAAAGACACCGAGTTCTTCCGCGAGCTTGGTTTCGTCGCCAACTAAACCTTTAGTCGCGTTCAACAGTACAGTTTCGAGTGACACTAGAATAGCTAAACCACTTTGGTCGAACCTTTCATTCAATTCTGATATTTGCAAATCTAAAATTTCGAAATAGATTTTTCTCAACGAATCTTTGGCTGAAAGTCGCACCAGTGGAGCAGATTTGGAAGTATGCTCGTACCGTTTGTTTGGTTGTCTCACGCGGGGTTCTTTGAAAGGATTCAAGTCTAACTCGTGCGATTCTCCAACTGTTTTTTCAAATAAACGGTCGAACTCGATGTCTGTGCGCAACGATTGCAATCTCGAAGATAGTAAATCAGCAGCTTGTTTCGCACCTGTAGCTGTTAGACCAGGAGCTTGAAGCGCTCGCGCAAGTTGTTCGCAAGGAGCAAAAGTTTGAATGCTGAGGTTAAGAAAAAAAAGGGTCTCAGACTGCTCAAGTTTCAGCAACCACCTGCGAATTTGAGCTTTTTTTCCGGCTTTACAGATTCGCAATTTTCGAACTTAGCTAATGTTCCCTGCACTCGTGGATAATTTTCTTTGAATCTTTTGAAAGATTTTACACGTGTGGTCCATCGCGTAGGACACAGAGTGGTCCATCGCGTAGGACTAATCGAGTCGTTTTTTCAACCGGCAAATCATCATCTGAAGATGCTGAATCGTCTTCGTATGCTTGTAGATCGACTTTATCGTACATTTTCTTTCTTTTTGCCGATTCTAGAATGCAGTTCGAAACATCTTTAACTAAGCACATAACATCGCATACCCCGCTTTGTAGTTTAGCTGTTTCTTGGAGGACAAGATCCAGTGAATGGTTGGCACAATGGACGTAGATTGATTTTGGTTGCTCGTCTTGCAACAACTTCTGCACGCCATTGTGACGTCCAGCCATGGTAGATGCTCCATGAAAGCACTTACATTGACACTCGTTCGATGATCACTCTCAAGACACAAGACACAATTTTAACTTTTAATTTGTAACTAACTGTGCACTTGAACAAAATAAACTGAAGTAAACTCGCACGATGCATGCTTTTAAAGTAGTTGGACGATTGTTTAAACAGGGGATACTTACAATAGTGACAATAAAACTGTCCATTTCGGTTGTCCTATTGGCTATGAAAATAAGTTGTTATTCCGAAGGTAAAAATAAGCATTAGTTACAAACCATCGAAAGTACTATCCAGAGGATTATCGATGAGTCATCTAATCCTCTCTTAGACTAGAAAGGTCAATTTTTTATGTAATAGAAGTTTGGCGCGATCCATGGCGCGCACGCCACTTATAAATTTAGTCAAATAGAAGAGACTTAGGCAAAACATTTTAGTAAAGGATTTACGTATAAAAATGCTACTTGTTTTCAATAGAATACATATTCAGATATCATTTAAAACAAAAAAAAACGTTAATAAAAATTAATTAAATTATACCCGACTTCATTATAATATAACCTACCACCACCTACCCTTCAAAAACGTGTTTCAGTTTTATATTCGAAACAAAGAAAAACACATAAAAGTAGTATAGATTTTTTGAAGTTATTTTTTTTTGTCAAATGGCGCATGACCCCGCGAATTACTATTCGATTAGGCAATTAACATGAACTGGCGTTAATACAAACCATTTTCGTAAAATTTTCTTTGTCGGAAAACTTTCTATAACAACCCTAAAAATTGAATTTTTTAACTATTAATATTTAAGGTAAAATGACTTTTGACCCCTCAAATTATGATCAAAATACTCGTTTAAGATCAAAAAACGGTAGTAAAAACCATTTTATCGAATTTCACCCCATCGGAAAATCGTCCAAAACCAACCCACCAATACAACTTTTTTTAGAAAATAATTTTTTCGGCTTAAATGCCCTATGACCCTGCGAATTATTATTGGATTATGCAATTAACATGAACTGGCGTTGAAACAAACAAATTTCGTAAAATTTTCTTTGTCGGAAAACTTTCTATAACCACCCAAAAAATTGAATTTTTAAACTATTTATATTTTAGGTAAAATGACTTGTGACCCCTCAAATTATGATCAAAATACTTGTTTTAGATCAAAAAACGGTAGTAAAAACCATTTTATCGAATTTCACCCCATCGGAAAATCGTCCAAAACCAACCCACCAATACAACTTTTTTTTAGAAAATAATTTTTTCGGCTTAAATGCCCTATGACCCCGCGAATTATTATTGGATTATGCAATAAACATGAACTGGCGTTGATTTAAACCATTTTCATAAAAGTTTCTATGTCGGAAAACTTTCTATAACAACCCTAAAAATTGAATTTTTTAACTATTAATATTTAAGGTAAAATGACTTGTGACCCCTCAAATTATGATCAAAATATTCGTTTTAGATCAAAAAACGTTATTAAAAACCATTTTATCGAATTTCACTCCATCGGAACATTCAAATCAGGTCAAAATATTTATATTATTTCATATGAATTGGTGGTACCTCCAGTATCTACTATACCTACCAATAATTAATAGATATTACCTAATACCTAAAAATTACCTACCAATAATTAATAGATATTCCCTAATACCTAAAAATTACCTACCATATTGGTGTATTTTCTGCCATTTCATTTGTCTACTCTACATGATCAAATGTTCCATGACAATAATAAAAATATTAAAATATCCCAATTAAACGATCAATTATTTCAACGGTGAAATATCGAAATTATTACAAAATATCTCCTCATCAAAATAGTTTCAAATAAAAATAATCCTTACATGATTGTTTTTAGTTTAAAATTAATGTAATACCAATTAATTTAATCCCAAATTCAACCCCATATTATCACGATCCTAAGATACCTTTGGTTTTTTAATAACAGGGGAGTACATATTACAGAACGATCCAAAACAGTAGTGAACTATAGTGAAATAATGACTAACACTTTAATTTTAAATTTATTTATTTTTTACAAAATTTTACAAAAGTGAGAAACATTGATTTTAATTATTTATTTTACAGTCTTATACAAACAAAAATATATACAAATTTTATTATCAAAATTAATACACCAATATTAGAGAAAAATTGATTTAATTATTAATAGAAAATAAAATTAAAAAACAAACGGGACCTGCAATATAATTAAATAATCAAATCAAATTAATAAATATTTTAATATATCTCACCGAATTATCGCGTCTTGTAAAACTAACCTTACTCTGTTCACAGTTATATATTTCTATTACTCTTTTAAATAATAGAAGTTGCTGCTTAAATATGTTTTACAGGAACTGAAAAATAATAAAATGATACTATAAAATTTTTCTAATTAATAAATATTTTAATATGACTCACCGAATTACCGCCTCTTGTGAAGCTAACCTTCCATTGTTCATCCATGGCACTCCATTAAACACAAATATAAAGTCAAACTCTAACACTATCCAGTTTTATGTCACTTAGGTTACAGTTGGAATTGATTTTCTTTTAAAAATAAAAACCAAACATTCTCTACAAGAATGTGTATGTTTTATATACCTAAGCCATAGAGATAACTGCCGAAGTTTCAGTCCGGGCATACAAATATCATGACTTGGTACGATCGTCCTTTGCAGAACTACTTCATTAGTACACACACAATCATCGGAGAAATAATGATTTTTATAATTAGTATAAAATCTAATTCAAACAAAAACCTATTCAAGTATGGTCAGTCACTTAAGTTATAGTTGGAATTGATTTTCATTTAAAAATAAAAACCAAACATTCTCAAGAATAATGTGTATGTTTTATATACCTAAGCCATAGAGATAACTGCCGAAGTTTCAGTCCGGGCTTACAAATATCATGACTTGGTACGATCATCCTTTGCAGAACTACTTCATTAGTACACACACAATCATCGGAGAAATAATGATTTTTATGATTAATATAAAATCTAATTCAAACAAAAACCTATTCAAGTATGGTCGGTCATTCAGTTTACAGGTCGAATTGATTTTTTTTAAAAAATAAAAACCAAACATTCTCAAGAATAATGTGTATGTTTTATATACCTAAGCCATAGAGATAACTGCCGAAGTTTCAGTCCGGGCTTACAAATATCATGACTTGGTACGATCATCCTTTGCAGAACTACTTCATTAGTACACACACAATCATCGGAGAAATAATGATTTTTATGATTATTATAAAATCTAATTCAAACCGTCTAACCGAATTACCGCGTCTTGTCAATCTAATCTAACATTAGTCACAGTTAGTCACACTGTATTTAATTATTTAGAGGACCTGAAAAATAATGAAGTTATAATAATAATAGCAAATTTTTTTAAATTAATCAATATTTTAACATGACTCACCGAATTGCCGCGTCTTTTAAAACTAACCCCACAATGTCACTGTCAAATATTTCTAACACTGTTTTTAATTATTGATGTGTTCACTTCAACTGTCACTATGAAACTGATAAAGTTCAAATCTGCAAATTATGAAATATTTGAATTTGACAATCGGAGTCTTTTAAAACTAACCTCACAATGATCACTGTCAAATATTTCTAACACTGTTTTTAATTATAAATAGGACCTGAAAAAAATGAAATAAAAATTATAATAGCAAATTTTTTTAAATTAATCAATATTTTAATATGACTTACCGAATTGCCGCGTCTTTTAAAACTAACCCCACAATGTCACTGTCAAATATTTCTAACACTGTTTTTAATTATTGATGTGTTCACTTCAACTGTCACTATGAAACTGATAAAGTTCAAATCTGCAAATTATGAAATATTTGAATTTGACAATCGGAGTCTTTTAAAACTAACCTCACAATGATCACTGTCAAATATTTCTAACACTGTTTTTAATTATAAATAGGACCTGAAAAAAATGAAATAAAAATTATAATAGCAAATTTTTTTAAATTAATCAATATTTTAATATGACTTACCGAATTGCCGCGTCTTTTAAAACTAACCCCACAATGTCACTGTCAAATATTTCTAACACTGTTTTTAATTATTGATGTGTTCACTTCAACTGTCACTATGAAACTGATAAAGTTCAAATCTGCAAATTATGAAATATTTGAATTTGACAATCGGAGTCTTTTAAAACTAACCTCACAATGATCACTGTCAAATATGTCTAACACTGTTTTTAATTATAAATAGGACCTGAAAAAAATGAAATAAAAATTATAATAGCAAATTTTTTTAAATTAATCAATATTTTAATATGACTTACCGAATTGCCGCGTCTTTTAAAACTAACCCCACAATGTCACTGTCAAATATTTCTAACACTGTTTTTAATTATTGATGTGTTCACTTCAACTGTCACTATGAAACTGATAAAGTTCAAATCTGCAAATTATGAAATATTTGAATTTGACAATCGGAGTCTTTTAAAACTAACCTCACAATGATCACTGTCAAATATTTCTAACACTGTTTTTAATTATTGATGTGTTCACTTCAACTGTCACTATGAAACTGATAAAGTTCAAATCTGCAAATTATGAAATATTTGAATTTGACAATCGGAGTCTTTTAAAACTAACCTCACAATGATCACTGTCAAATATTTCTAACACTGTTTTTAATTATAAATAGGACCTGAAAAAAATGAAATAAAAATTATAATAGCAAATTTTTTTAAATTAATCAATATTTTAATATGACTTACCGAATTGCCGCGTCTTTTAAAACTAACCCCACAATGTCACTGTCAAATATTTCTAACACTGTTTTTAATTATTGATGTGTTCAATTCAACTGTCACTATGAAACTGATTAAGTTCAAATTTGCAAATAATGAAATATTTGAATTTGGCTCACCGAATTGCCGCGTCTTTTAAAACTAACCCCACAATGTCACTGTCAAATATTTCTAACACTGTTTTTAATTATTGATGTGTTCACTTCAACTGTCACTACGAAACTGATTAACTTCAAGGAGAAGTTGCTACTGATGGGTGCTTTACAGGACTGAAATATCATGAAACAATAACTTTAAAACTAAAAATTTTACGCCACTTAATAGGCTCGAACAACCTACTATTTGGTTAATAGATCAACGACCTAACGAATTGCGCCACGAAGGCTTGTAACAGTGATCCAAATTAGTAGTGACATTTATATAATCATCAATTGCTCTATTAATATAAAAATTTATCGCCGCCAAAGAGGCTCGTAACCACGACCTTTTGGTTGTCAACACAACACTGTAACCAATTTCGCCACAGAGGCTTGTTGCAATGACTCCAAAACAATAGTGACATATACATATATAATCAATTAATCTAATTATAAAAATTTATCACCCAACCATAAATTTGGTGTTGTTTTTCAGATATTTTAAAGGATTACATGAACTTCAAAAGCTCAAAATAAAAGTATTATTTTTTTAAATGTTTTTCTTATATATTTTGTATTTACATTTGGAAATATTTTGTGAATTTTAAATCAAAATTATGAAAATGCTTATCTATTAGGACCATTGTCAACTCGATCGATAAATATCGACAAAAAAGTTTACACATATTGGTATCAATTTTGAAAAGATGTGTTCATACCTAATGTCATTCATTATCTTTCAAATTTGGCGTACATATAACTCCAAAAAATAATTACCCAAACGTTTTGAATTTTGGTATGTACAATATTTACATGAAAGCGGTATGTTGAAACATTTTTTTATCTAAAATCGAATTAAAATTGTTACTTTAGGAATGGTGGGTCCTCCGTTTTCATGTGAACATTTTGCTACCAAATTTCATAATATTTGGATGAGTATTATTCAAGTTATTTGTTGGCAAATCTTAAACGATAAAATACATTCAGGAATGTGCTTATTATATATTTATAACAATTTCTCTTAAGCACTGAAGCAGACGTTTTGGTGTTTCAATATCTTATCACTCACTTAACAACTACTTAAATATTAATTTTTCTTTATAAAAAGATGTTGTTTGCTTTATGGAAGACTTTCAACAAATCAAAATAATAAATTATTAATTAATATTTGATGAATAATATATATTGTATATTGAAATACGTATTAATAGCTGAAAATAAGCAAGTGTGACACCATTATTACGTGTAGTTAGTTGAGTATTACGTAGAGTTATAAATAAAATTTAAAGTCAATTTATATGAAGTGTATTATTAAATAAAATAAATGGTTGATAAAAATTGAATAATTTTTTGGTAGATTTGGTGGATTTAGATTCGATTAAAATTTAACTAAAAGAAAACAATACGTGGACAATTAAAAATCAATCAATCGACCGATTAATTGCAAATATATTTATTTATAAGAAATCAATCAAAGACGCAATGTTTTTAACACGCTTTTATTAGCTTCACTCGTATGTTTGTTTGTCTGTAGGTAACTCTCTGAAGTTGGCTGCAGAACGCATCTGAACGGATCCTTTGTATGAGAGTAATAAGGATAGAGCGTGTTTTTTTTAGTTTTTTTAAACTATTTTATATTTATTATTATTTTAAATTCTTCAAAAAAAAAAAAACCAAAAAATATTTTGACATAGAGGCTTGTAACAATAACTCCAAAACAATAGTGACATATAAATCAATAATCAATTAATATAAATAAAATATTTTAAACCGCCCCATAGATTTGAACCACAGACCTTACAACTGACAACCCAACATACTAACCAATTGTGCCACATACGCTTTATAAAAAAATCCAAAAACATAAATCCTAACTTGTTTCAAAACCATGTTTTATAATTTTTTTTTAATTTAAAATTCAACTCGCCCAGCCCCCCATATTTTGACACATTGTTTCACTTACATATTTGATAACCTTTAACTGAAAAAAATATTCAAAATACAAATATACACGAAAAAAGCACAGTGTTATCTCTTTTTTCGTAGATAAAAAAAAGCTCTCCAAATACCTGCTTTAATTATTAAAATAATTCTCAGTTGATTCAATATACACCTATTATATTATACAAACATTTTAATAATAAAAAATGTTTGATTTTGAATCTAATCAATTGTTATTTATTAGGTAGATTTACTTTTAATTAAAGACAAGTGTGGTCCTCCAAACATATTTGTCAGTCTTAAAAAGACTGATTTAGATATAAAAATTGCTAAAGATGTGTAAAGTCGTTATAACTTGTACTAATTGTACAATGCAACCAAATTTCAATTTTAAATTGTATCTATTATCTATTATTTCATTTATATAAAAATGAATTGTATGTGTATAATTAATATCAATACCTATAAATTGAATAAATCAAATATTTTATTGATGTTTAGATATTTAATACATTTTAAATTTGTTGTTAAATTTTTATTGTTAATTAAATGATGTGAAAATATTTATTTAGTATTTATTATTATTTTTATAAATGTATTAAAAAAATAAAAATAAAAATTTATATGTAAAAATACAAAAAATAAATACAGATACACTCATACAACATCTATATACACAATCTACTCGTTAAAATGAATGTGATCCATTTAAAACTGGTCACAAACAATTCATTTTCTTAAGATTTATTACTGAATTCTCTTAAAATTTCTGTTGTGTGTGTCTGTATGTGTAATCTTAAATAATTGACATTTTTTTTTTAAATGTAAGTAAACAAAAGAATAAGAATAAATGTAAGAAAAATAAAACATTTTAAAATTAATAAAACATCTGGGTCACTATTATTACTTAAACAATATTTAACACAAAAATATATTTTTTTAGTTATTTGTTTAAATAAAAATAAAATTAGATGTTTTTGTCTTACAAATATTTGTTAACGTGAACACAAATTTTTGTACTAAAATTTAAATTAATCAACTTCAAAAAAAAAAGGTTATCCATTCGACCTGGATGCATGTAATATTATTGGAATTCCACAATATTTATATATTTTAGTTAAACGGCCTTTTAAGCAGGTGTGCTAAACGTCTTGTGTATACATGTTTGTATGTGTGTATGTACTTAGGTATATTTGCCAACATATTTCTCAGAAATTAGAGATCAAATATGGTAAAATAAAATTTCAGGTACTATTTTTTGTAATTGGGTATCATTCAACTTAGGAAACTAAAATGAAAATTTCATCAAAATCGGGTTAGTAGTTTTAGTCAAGATGGATTTTATAGATGGGGCTTTATCTGTTAAATAAAAGGGTTGTTCCATTTAAATTCAATAAAAATTATATCCTTAAGGCACAGGAATAGAGAAAAAAAGAATGTTTGGCTTTTGTTTATCATTTATTTATTTTATTAGTTTTACAACACTGTCAAAATCCAATTATTTATACATGTGCATGCATCATAGCTAAATTTGAACTAAAATACGTATTTAAATTTAGTCTTTATGTCTTAAATGCACAACCAAGATTTCAGCTATTCCTTTTCGGTTTTGAGTCATCTTAATGACGAACAGACAGGCGGGTTGACATGCGAAATTGGAATAATTTGGTGATTTTTTAAACCACCTCCTATACCAAAATTTGGTTTGTAGCTTCAATATTTTCTAACTTTACAAACTTTAGACTAAAATTAAAATACTCGGGCATCTAATATACATGTTTAGTATAAAAATTAGTGAATACAAATCTTAAAATAAAAATGGACTAGAACATAATTTTACAATAAACTGTTCCAATTACCTTTCGAAGCGAACGTCAATGGATCCCTGTTTAGATAAGAATATGATGTTTAAAAATGCAATATGACTTCGAAAGGTAATTTGTAACAAGGAAATTATTTATGAAACAATTTAATTTAATATTTAATCAATTTTTTAAAGTTGATTCTATTTATTCAAAATCGGTACACCAAAGTAAAGCGATTGATAACAATGTGGTTTTGGAATCAAACAAAATTATTGTCCATTGATAACTGTTCTTTTTAACATAAAAAGTACATATTTTGTGACACACTTCTTTTAATAAAATTGTATACATTTTATAGGCATCACGTTTTTGAATAGAATTAGGTTGATCGAAACTATGACTTACTTTTGAGAAAAAATGCGTGATGGAAACTGCCTATTCCGCAGTTTTTCCATGGGTCTTTATGGAACAGAGTCACTTCATTATGATATTCGAAGTCAAATCGTTCAATATACTGAGCAACATTGGCTCGAAAATATTGATATCTTAAGAGCAACATGTGATGTAATTACTTATACCGATGTTGACCATTATAAAAATTATATGGGAGCTAATGGTAGTTACGGTACAGACTTTGAAATATCGATGTTTTCCAAAGCGTTCAAAACAAATGTTAATGTTTTTCTTCGAAAAACCGACCATTTAGTAGAACAAATACATTGTATTGGTGATAATGAAATTCAACAAAGTAATTGTATTCATTTAGTATTCTCCGGATCTGATTCTCAAAATGGCCATTTCGATGCTCTTATGATAAATGAAATCGAAATTAATGAAGTGGAAATGATCGAAAATAACGATAATGATAATTTTGATTACCAGCCGATGGAAGAAGAGGAGCTTACTCGATCAACAAAGGAGACAAAAGTGTCAATTGACCAAATAACAAAACATCGAAATAAAAGCGGCAAATTTGAAACCCTTTATAAGTATGAAGTGGGATCTTTCCAACTTCAGACATCGAATATGGCGGATGATAATGGTGATTTGATCAATAATTTATTAAGAAAATTTATAAAGGAAGCTTTAATAAATCAGTTAAATATAACATGTTCTATTAGTTTTCGAAATGGCTTAAGAATTAATAATGCAAATGTAGTTGCTTTTGGTAAATGCAATATTATTAGCCATGGTGCTCGTTTTAGATTTGACTGTACTTCATTGAGCAATTTTATCATGAAAATTACTGTTTCTTCCACTCATAAGGACTTGTCACATCAGCATAGTTTTGGAAAAATAAAAATGGAACCAATAAGAGGAGAAAATAGAAAATTTTTAAAAAAATTACAAATATACTCGCCACGGTTAACACAACTTTCAAGTTTTGAAAATACTGATAGCGAATTATATAGTGATGGTCATTCGCAAAAATCTGTGAGATTAGGAACAATTCAAAAAATTGTGTCTGAAGGTCGATGTGAGAAAAGATTGGTGATTAAATCTCGAACGCTTCAAGATCTTCTCCAATCTTTTCTTGAGGATAGTAAGTTGCGGGATTGTTATATCAGACAGTTTTCAATGCCATTGCAAATGATTTTTTATACAGAACGGCAATTGTCAATAATAGATGAATCGAAACCAATTATTCTTCATTTGGATGCAACTGGGGGCCATGTAAGAAAATCGGTGGATTATGAGTGTAAACATATTTTTTACTATGCTATAGTATATAAGGCATTAAAAACTGTCATTCCTATATGCGAGATGTTCACTTCTGAACACGATACCCCATCCATAGCACACTTTTAAAAAAAATATAGATGGTTTGTACATGAATACACCCGAAAATGGCCATATTTTCATGCAATTGTGGTTGATTGGGCTTGGGTGTTCATGAATGCTATATTATCAGAATGGAATGGTATGAATATTTTAGAATAATTGCAAACATGCCTTGTGTATTTAGAGCAAGGCATAAAACCTAAAAGTTTAACATTCTTGTTTAGTTGTTGTGCTCATACAATTCATCGATTTGCGAAGTCCATCAAACAAAAATTTCCAAATTTAATGGGAGTTAAACCTTTTTTGATCGGTTTTATGGCTCATTTAATAATGAGTAGAAGTTTTTGTGAAATTAATAATGTTTTTAAAGATTATTGTAAGGTTTTTCTAACAAAATTTCAACATAAGGCTGAAGAATATATATTAAATATACGGTGCGTTAATAATAGTGATAGCTGGTCAGAAATGTTCAAAGAAGGGGACGATTTGGATACACACAAATTCTATCACAGTGATGATCATAATGATGACGTGAGCTTTGTTTCAAGTAAATCAAACACTCCCACGTATGCTCAATCCCCTTTCTTCAAACATTTTTGGAATCAATATTTAATATATATTGAAGAATTTAAAAAAAGTGAGAGTGGCAATGTTAATATTACAAATAAATATTACAATCCAAAATTCATTGAATTTGTCATAGCTTCATATATGTCATACTGTCCTTTGTGGAGTTGCATGATAATAAATTTAATTAATCCAAATTTAAATCGATTATCAAATGCATCAGCGGAATCATATATGAAAGTATACAAACATACAGTATTAGGAAAAAGAACAAATGTATCACTTAGTGAAATATCCAGATTACTAAGAACCAACACTGAGCTTTTAGTGACCGAAGAAATTCTCCATAAAATTGAAAACAAAGCCAAATGTCCAGAAGAGTCCAATGGAAAAAATGATACGGACGACGACGAACCAAACTTCCCATTCCGCAGAAATCGATGGGGGGCGCAAAAGAATTCATTTTAAAGATCAAAAATATGACAAACCTCGTAATACACATATGAATTAAAAATCATTAAATAAATTGAAACAAAAAATAAAATAAAAAATTGACAAAAAGATAAATTCATATTCAAAAATTACAGAAGATAAGATATTGGGCAAACAAGAAGCCATAAAAATCCATACTATACCTGATGAATTGGACAGATGCCACCAACTACCGGTAAACATCGATTCTGTTACATCAACTAACAAATTAAAAATATTGCCTAACGGATTGGTCGACAGAGTAGGTTACTATTATAATTCCGATTCAGCTGGAATAAATGTGGGCTTATACAAAGCGCAAAGCCATTTTTATTATGGCGGGCTTGAAATAAGAATTAATTGTCAGCATTTCCAGACTCTATTAAATAAATATCGATGGATAGATGGACAAATCATTGATGCCATCAATAGTATAAATGGAAAAAAAAGCAAAGATATCACTTATTTTTCAACAGATGTAACAGGTTCAATTCTGGGAGATTTATCAAATAAATTCAGGTATACAAGAGTTATTATTATTGCCATACACGTATCACGGACATTGGCGATTGTTAATGGTTGACATTAAAAATAGAAAGTTAATTTTAATGAATCCCTATTTTATAAGAGAAGAAGAAGGTGAAAAACAGCGAATAAAATTAGCTTTCAAAAACTTTCTTGAAAAATGTTCTCCAGGTACACCTCTTAATAGCATAAAGAGAACTGTTTGGGCTTTCGAAGACGGTATTGAACGACCTACACAAGGAAAAAATGACGGTATAAATTGTGGTATTTATGTAATGTATTACATCAAATGTGTATCGGAAAAAATTGCTTACGATAAAAATTTTAATACCGATGAATTTCGGCTATGCACGGCAAAAATCATGTTAAAAGAATCAGAAAATATACAAAACCGATACATACAATGTTTTATAATAATTGACGCAAAACATGAAACAATTTGTTGTCATCTATGTAATCGGCAAATTCATACGACTTGTATTATAATGAATGAAGCCAGTACGGAAGACGAAGACAAATTGATAAAAAAGATTAAAAAAAGATCAAAATTAAACAAAAAAATCGATAAAATAATCGATTTATGCAGTGATAGCGAATCAAATATTGAATTAATAACAAAAAACAATACACGATTGCACTATTTTAATTGCCGATTATGTCGAAAATTCATTAAACAAACGACTTGATTAATAAAGCATTAGATGAGTTAATCAAGTCTGATGAAGTACATTTGTAGACAGATGTCGTATGTACACATAGAAGATAGTATTATCGTTTAAATTTGATGTATGCGATTAGTTACCCCGACGTATTATCGCATTTTATAAGAGTGAATGAATTATATATATTGCTTGAAATGTTTAGTTTCTTAAAGATTGTTTTTCCTTAATAAAAGAAATATGGCTATTACTCCATGTTAAGGAGGGGGGGGGGTGTTAAATGAAATGAATTTAAAATTTATTTTAAGAAAATTTGTTTCAATATAAGCAAAATTTTCACAATATAAATAAAAAAATGAATTGTTTTTTTTATGTTACTAATAGATATAAAACAAGGTTTTTTTTCGAAAAATTACGTCGGCCAAAACATAGAATAGAAACGAAAGATAATTGTTTTTCATATAAATTTTTTACTTAATTCTTAATAAATAACAAATGTTAAAGGTATGTTTCGGATAATTTAAATCTCTGAAAAATTTCCTTTCTTAGAAGATCCAACATAAAGATTTTATTGAAAAATTGCGTAGGTCTAAGAGAATAGAAACGACAGTTAATTTCGTTTACATGCATTTTTTACTCCATTTTTACTATATGACAAATTTTCAAAGGTTTTCTTGGGTATGTTCCTCCGGATAATATAAATAACTGAAAATTTTTTTTCTGACTAATAAGACCCAAAAAACCCCAATTCAATTATAAGACCTAAAAATCTTATTCAATTTTTTAAAACAATTTTTTGTCGATAACCTTAATAAATAACTATTTTTCAAAGTTTTACACGGGATAATTGATGCTTCTTAAATGTGAACATTGGTATTTCCAGTAATGAAATGATGAAAATGATTTATACTAAATTATTTAGTTATAAAATCATATAGCTGATCATATAGCGGGAAAATAAGTTTTAAATGATGATATGATGAAAAATTATTGATATCAACTTGTTTTGGATCATAGGCCATTTTAGAAGACTAAATGATTTTCTGAAAAAAGCGTTTTGATCTCAGATGATTATTTTTATCATCATTAAAGGGGTCACAAGTTTTGTTTACCATAAAATAAAAAGTGAAAAATTTTCGATTTTAAGGGTTGTTATAGAAAGTTTCCGGCAAAGAAAATTTTAAGAAAAAGGTTTATATTAACGCCTAATCATGTAAAATATATAATCCAATAATAATTCGCGGGGTCATAGGCCATTTAAGCCGAAAAAATTATTTTTAAAAAAAAGTTGTATTTGAGGGTGGGTTATAGACGATTTTCCGATGGGGTGAAATTCGATAAAATAGTTTTTACTAGCGTTTTTTTGATCTTAAACGAGTATTTTGATCATAATTTGAGGGGTCACAAGTCATTTTAACTTAAATATAAATAGTTTAAAAATTCAATTTTTTGGGTGGTTATAGAAAGTTTTCCGAGAAAGAAAATTTTACGAAATTTTTTTGTTTCAACGCCAGTTCATGTTAATAGCATAATCCAATTATAATTCGCGGGGTCATAGGCCATTTAAGCCGAAAAATTTATTTAAAAAAAAAAGTTGTATTTGAGGGTGGGTTATAGACGATTGGCCGATAGGGTGAAATTCGATAAAATGGTTTTTACTAGCGTTTTTTGATCTAAAACGAGTATTTTGATTATAATTTGAGGGGTCACAAGTCATTTTACCTGAAATATAAATAGTTTAAAAATTCAATTTTTTGGGTGGTTATAGAAAGTTTTCCGACAAAGAAAATTTTATGAAAATTGTTTGAATCAACGCCAGTTCACGTTAATTGCATAATCCAATAATAATTCGCGGAGTCATAGGCCATTTAAGCCGAAAAAATTATTTTTAAAAAAAAGTTGTATTTGAGGGTGGGTTATGGACGATTTTCCGATGGGGTGAAATTCGATAAAATGGTTTTTACTAGCGTTTTTTTATCTTAAACGAGTATTTTGATCATAATTTGAGGGGTCACAAGTCGTTTTACCTAAAATATAAATAGTTTAAAAATTCAATTTTTTGGGTGGTTATAGAAAGTTTTTCGACAAAGAAAATTTTACTAAATTTGTTTGTTTCAACGCCAGTTCATGTTAATTGCATAATCCAATAATAATTCGCGGGGTCATAGGCCATTTGACCAAAAAAATTAACTTCAAAAATACTATACTACTTTTATCTGTTTTTCTTTGTTAGGAATATAAAATTGAAATACTTTTTTGAAGGGTAGGTGGTGGTAGGTTATTTTATAATGAAGTCGGGTATAATTTAATTAATTTTTATTAAAGTATTTTTGTTTTAAATGATATCTGAATATGTATACTAATGAAAACAAGTAGCATTTTTATACCTAAATCCTTTACTAAAATGTTTTGCCTAAGTCTCTTCTATTTGACTAAATTTATAAGTGGCGTGCGCGCCATGGATCGCGCCAAACTTCTGTTACATAATTTTTCGTGAAAAACTATTGTTTTGCCCTTAAAATTATCCTACACGAAATTGTAATAGAACAATAAAATTTTTAATCTCTTCAACAAAGGGGCATGACAGCTGCCCACCCTACCCATACGGCTCCTACGCCCCTGAGTACATCGTACTTGAAAATTAATGGCAATTTGTAATAGGTACCTGATATATAGTATCCTGAGTTATTGGAACTTAATTTCTTTAGCGAACAAAAATTTCCATACTCCAAAAACCTTTAAAAAACATATTTCCAGGTACTGCATACTCGCATATCTAGATCTTGTAGAGAACATCCATTATTCTTTGATGCATGAATATTCTTCGCCCTGGGTTAAAATTTCCACTATATTTAGTTAATTAATTACTTTTTTATTTCACCTCGAAAATAAGGTTTGCAGCTGGTGTTTTTGAGATATCGGTGGCATTTTCGTTTAATTGACTAATTAGAATTATTCGTGAGTTAAAATGAATGTGTTTATATTATAGACAAAGTTAGAGAAAATAAACAATTCAAATGAATCATCTAGTTATTTTCATTTTAAACATTAAAATTTTAAAATTTTTTCATGTTATAATAGTAAGTTTTATATTCATAAAATTTTCAAAACACAAATGACCCAGTCACGCCTTGCTGTAACAATTTTCACATAAAAAGTTTGCAAAAACAATTTTCCCATTTTATCAAACATTTTTCATTCTTGAAAATAATATGGACCTAAGATCTATCCTATCTTTTAAGTTGGAACGAATCACTCATTTTGCAAAAACAAATCACTTATTTTTGTATATAAACATTTTTAAAAAGTTCTTGTGATTTTTTGTTTTTGTACAGTGTAGATATATGATTTATTCAACATCATATGATGATATATTATTATAAAATTTTAAATTACCAAAACACCGGCTGTGATGTTTATATATTTAAGAAAACTTTACATATTTTAAAAGCCCAATTTATTATAAATACATGCATAACACATCCTATCCAATATATACACTACTCAAACATCAAGTGAAGTAACTTTAAACACCGCAAATTTAAAACCAATCAACAGTAAACTTATATTGGAGTTTATGACACAAAATTTATTTTTATAAAAAAACTTATGTATTCTTAGTATTAATGAGATTTGCTATTGACTTTCTGATGGGAAGTTATTGTTTTCATTTTAAAAAAATTAAGATTTGGTTGGTAGCCGCAATCCAAAATTAAATAAAAGACTTTTTTTATATTTTTTTTACTAATAAATATACGAAGCATGCTATAATAATTGATAAAAATTCACATAAGAATTTAATTGATATAATTTAGCACGGATTATAATTAAATAATTAAAATACTATAATAAATAAAATATTATTTGACTAGTACTCAACTGTCACTAGTTAATACCAACTTTAAATGATTAACAAAACATAACCAACCCTGAACTGTCATCTTTATTTTTTATATCGTGAATTCTTTTTTATTTTTATTTTTTATTTTAATATAAATAAATCAATTATTTCGTTAGAAAATAATTTTAATATTATTATATAAAAAATAGTTTTTATATTTATTAATGCTCAATATCTTTTAGCTGTTATATATTATTTATAAATGTATTAAGAACGCTAGTTACTATTTGAAATTGGCGCGCTTAACGGAGCCACCATTTTTTCCCTAGTAAATATGGAGGAAAAATTAATTTCATGGAAAGTACGTGGTAAATTATTCTGAAATTTTTTCAGTGTATATTTGGGATATAGTTCTATCAAATTAAAAGTTTTTTTTTGCGGGGTCAACTTTGCCAATTTTCTAATAACCTTCCATTTCCGGTATTATTGAACAAGGGCACTCATAAGAGCTCGTGTATTTTTGCTAGACTATAATTAATTGTATCTCTTAAACGGCGTGGTAAAAAAACCTGATTTTTTTCTATAGGTGCATTTAATTATAATCTTTCGAATAAACATTAAAAATATTGGGTTAACTTTAAGTCATTTGGGTATCAAACTACCTTAATTAATAATTAATAAACTAATTACAGCTGCTTCGAAGCTCTGAAAAATAAAACGGCTCACTCTACAAAATTTTTAAATATGAAAAGTTGCACATATCATAATTTAGGCACATAAACTGCAGTTTTAACTTTATGCATAACATCCCTGGTCCCACGGACCATTATTTTTTATTAATATAAATATTTTATGTTTATTTCCAATACTCAAGTCATTAATATTGATTACAAGAAAAAAATTAAAATAATTTTGTAGGTAATGGTTTGTATTGACTTACGGTACTGTCACATTTGATCCACCTAGTGTGAAAAATGTCACTCGATGGATAAAATTACATATGAAATATTACCTGTGCATAATTTTCACATTTGCAGTAAAGCGAATTAATGGCTAAATAGTTCAGAAATAATGTGCCGAAAAACTGGAATTTTCTCTGAATAAAAACTTTCATTAGCTTGAATTTTTTTCTTTATTGGCTACTTGTAAAAGAAGGTCCCGATTTTACTAACAAATCCTAAATTTGGTCTAGGATTTTAGTATTCAATGAATACAATTTATTGATCTGACATCTAAAAGACACATTCAAGACTGCTGGTTCTTAGTATTAAAGATATCATTTCATCGTTAATCGATTTGAATGAATTTTATAGCAGGCTAGCAGACGAAGAGAGATTAATTACTTTTGATAGTTGTATCTCATTTTATAGCATAGATATAAAAGACTTATGTTATCTAAACAAATTTTGATGGATTATCTTTTAATTTATTTGTCATCATTTTAAAAAATACGAATGTAAACAAGATTCTCATTTCAACGGATGTTTGTGTTGTACCCTATGTGGATGTTATATTATACATAGAAACGTATAAAGGTCAAGAAAATCTGCTTTGATTTTCTTGAAGGCTGTTTTTTTTTGCAGATGAATAATTATGTAATAACTCTTAGGCAGAGCCTTGAATAGCCTTGATTTTCAACAGTCGCATAGAGGATTATTCAAACTCTAAAATAAAAGAATTAGTTTTGTTCACATCCGCAGTAATTTAGTCAAGTAGCAAGTAATATATTAAAAGTCAAAGTTATGTAATATTAATTTCATATCACATACCTGTTTATATTGATCTGTGATTGTGACTAATTACTGTAACTGTAATTTATGTTCCAGTTACAGCCATAGAATAAAAACAGTTATGTGATATGAAATTATATTACATGACTGTGACTTTTAATAAATTACTTGATACTTGACTAAATTACTCGACCAATGTGATCAAGGCTTTTGTTCAAAATTTCTTAATACTGAATTTTAATTTTCTACTACATAATACGAATAAATTAAACATTTATTCTTCTTGAAACCAAATTTAATTGAATTATACAAATTAATTGTATTAAAGAGATGAAACTAGAAGTCCAACAGAAAAAACACTTTCAGTTTTTCAAAGCTTCCCAAACAATTCTCCCAATTTTTCATTTATAAAAACCTTTTTCTTGCTCTTACATTTGAAAAGAAATTAGCCAAATTTACCTCTTATCCGTTTAAAAATCCAAAAGATTAAACAATTTACGGTTTTAGTTTTTCCAAATTTAAGGTTTTTAAAAATGCTTTGTGTTTGGAATTTGAAAGAAATGTTAAAAAACATATCATTATTTTTGGTTAAGAGATTGAGTTTTTGAAATTACAAGATTTCAATTCAACTTAAAGTTAGTTCATTGATTGTCTGGTATAAAATAGGGTCTATACAATTGTGTATATGAGTAAATATTTTTTTCATTTTTTCAATTGAAGCGTCTTCACTTCTCGAACAGAGAATTGAAGTTATGCTTTTAAAAATTAAAAAAAAAAGGCTCTGGAAGTTCTTAAATTCTTACTAAATGAAGATATTGATACTATTGTAAAATATAGTTTTCAAAAAAAGAGCTGAATTACAATCTTTGAAAGCTTATAACTTTGTTATTTTTGAATCAATTTAATTTTTTCCCCAGTTTATTAAGGTATTAAATCTAGGTTCACATTCTGA
Organism: Chrysopa pallens; assembly: GCA_020423425.1. Classification (NCBI taxonomy): domain Eukaryota; kingdom Metazoa; phylum Arthropoda; class Insecta; order Neuroptera; family Chrysopidae; genus Chrysopa; species Chrysopa pallens. The sequence continues at coordinate 35,833,997 of CM035591.1, read as the reverse complement.
TGTAAAATATAGCAAATTTAGTATCATTAAAATACTCAAATTTGTACAAAATTAAAAGTCATTTACTTTTGATTTTAAATTGTTAGATTTTTTACTATAGATAATAAAATAAATTAATGGTATTAAAAAATTATTTTTAGTCTTAAAAATTACATAACAATTATGTACATTGCTTTACGTATACTTAAAAAATTAGTGACACGGGAGGATGGATTTTTATTTAGCTATGTTTGTTGTTGGTGGAATAAATACTACCTTTTCATAGAATTCTACTGTTACTAAACAAAACTAGTAGGTAATTATGAAGAATCGAAACTTTGTATGTTCGTAAAATTGTTCACACAAAACTCAGCTGTTACGAAATTTTTTGAAGTATTTATTTTTAATTCTAATAATTTTGATAATTTCAGGAATATTTAACTCTACGCAATTAAATACTACAATTTTATTTTGAACCACAAAAAAAAAAGTAAAAAATTACATGAATATTTTCGAAAAAAAATGTTCTCGTATTGTTGTGAATCGGTTTGAAACGTGATAAGTATGTTGAGTAAAATTTTCTAATAATGATGAAAGAAGTAATCTCCACATCATATAAAATGTACACTTTATGTGTGTGTTGTGCATTAAAGTATTCTAGAACAGGATTTTGTGGAGGGAGTGGAGGGAGAATGGGTAGTTTTATATGATAGATAGTTAAATTGAACATAACCACAGGGTTGTAGTAATGTACACACGTCTTATGGTAGGTACACCCTTGTTGAACCATCATCGATGAAGGGTAGATACATGTATATGTATATAATCGAACACGAACGATTTATTTGAAAATGCTTCAATCAAGCATCTACTTTTCTTGACTTCTTGCCACAACTTGAGTGTATAGAAAGAATCATCGTTCTTAAATTGATTATTATAGGTATATACATAGATTTGGTCACATGCTACGGTCATATTAGTTCGGGTATTTACGTCTTTTTTTTATACAAAATGAACAATGTTTAAATAAAAACTGCAAAATAAAATTCCATATTGATAAATTTATGTTTGAACAGATTATGCAATTTTTTCTAATCCCTATTAAAACTAATTTAGATAAAATTCTATAAACTTGTATACAATTCGTTATAGTTTTAATTTCTTCTCCGTCAATTGTGAATTCACCATTTTTCTCTAAATGTATAGAAAAACACATAGATTTGTTTTTTTTTTACTGTTTTAAGTATTTAAACTTGATGGCCTTAAAATTTTACTATTTTATTCTACTCAAAATAAGTAGCAGTTGTGAAAAAATACAAATCCTTAAGAAGTAGGATGAATATGAATGCTTTCAAGCATTATACAGCATCAACCCATATGTTGTTAAGAAAGTTCTTCCTTTAGCACAATATTCAATGTAACATCAAATTTTGCTTTTTTACAGAAATTTAATTCGTAAGTATCGTAATTTGAATACGGTGTATGTTGTGTAATAACTGCGCCATATTGTCAATTGCAAGACACGAGTTCACGATTCTTTAATAGCTTGAGTGAGAAATGAATTAATATTGGATATATTTAAAAATTTACCTGTTTTTTTCAAATTTTAGTAGGTAATAAAATCTACAACTTTTGAATTAACACTTTTTTTACAAAATCTCCATATTTTCGATTGAAAATTCGGGTGCTTTTTCGATGTTTGTTCAAAATAAGGTGAAAAAATAATTTTTTTAAATCAAAAAATTTACAGTGTATTTGAAACATAAAAAGAACTAGTTATTTGAATTGTTCACATAAATTTTGAGATTATGTGAAAAAAGTGTGAATTCAAAAGTTGTAGATTTTTTTATTACCTACAACAATGTCATTTAACTTCCAGTACCTGGGTGACCGAGCTTTGCTCGGTATTTTTTTTTTTTTTTTTTATAAATTGTGTTTTATGGAAATTATATTACGTCGAGGCGGAAGACGAGTCCAGCACGCTAACACTTTATACAATTATAATAACAAAATCTTATTTGAAAAATATTATTCACTTTATTGTGTTGTTTTGTTGGGTTGGGTTGGCTTTAAAATGTAAAAAAAATTAATTTTACTCGTCGGTTGAGCCGGGATTCGAACGCGGTATCTGTTTATAAGATCCTCGCACGCTAACACTTAGCCACTCCAATGACTATATGACTATAAATATTAAACAAATATATCATTACATTATAAAAAAATTATCGATAAAACACGAATAAAATGACATTTTCTAAAAATGATTCCTAGCTAGATCGATTTATTTCATGAAAATCGTTGGAACCGATTCCGAGATTCCAATTATATATATATATATATATATATATATATATATATATATATATATATATATATATATATATATATATATATATATATATATAAGAATTGCTTATTTAAAGATATAAGATAGGACTTGTGGTTTTGCCAAAAATTCAGGGTTTATCTGCATTTTACCCTTTAAAACTCACTCTCCCCTACTTCCCGAACTCAGATCGCACGTAATTTATTTTTCCTTCCATTTTTATCATATTATCTTCCGTTTTCAATGGGTTTCATTCTACTATAATTTTTTTCTCTTTCAATCTACCGTGGTATATTTACTCAATCGTGATGATAGTCCTCCAAATGTATCAGCTTTTTCGAATTATAATCCTATATCGATCCTGCACCAAATGTATGTGCAAAATTTTAAACCTCTAAATTAATTAAAATAACTGATTGAAAGGCTTGTCATATTACAGTTAGCATGTTTGTGGTGTTTTTAAATTATACATAGAGACAAGTGAAATTCACAAAATAAATAAAATCCCTGACAAAAAATATTTAACGCGCCATACTGTGGTGATGGCCATCTTGGGTTTGAAATTTAATTTCGAATAGTATTCTATTTGTCAAGCCGTTTCATTTGTTACCCGTATTGAGGAAGCTATGAAAAAATATGTAATTCACTATTTTGTGGGACCATCTTGGACCAATATTCATCCAACATAGCTAAGAACACAGCCGACTTATTTACCTTTCAAACAAAAAATTTCATTTAAATCAAAATCGGTTCATCGGTTCGCAAGCTACGATGAACACAGGCACGTTAATTGCTTATAACATCCGTCGTTTTTGTATCGATGTTTAATGAATATACTATGAAAAATGAAACCAAAAATAGATTCTTAACATGGTTTTGTAAATCAAATAATAATAAAAAAATGTTATCCTCACATGATTATGGGGTTGAAGTTAGTAATAAGTATTATATGGTCGCAAACTTTTTTGTTAAAGCCAATCAAGGAATGATTTAACTGTTATATAAAGCACGCTTCAATATTTTTATAAAGAACATCATTATATTATTTAAGAAATAGAAAGAGAAAGATGAAGGATGTACATTGTACGATAGATTCATATAGGTGGTATATATATATATATATAAGGATAACGACATTCTTTAACTCTCCAATTCAATTCAATTGACAATCCTCTTATCAAATGTATTATTTATTATGTAACGAATTAGTTCTATATTCTTCGTCGTCGTCTTAAAAACCGTACGTATTCAATAGTTAAAAGTTTTTATCGAACAAACTGTGCTCTATCTATCGTTTATTTTATCATACATGTGTTTCATTAAAATCATTTACATTCATATACATAGTATGTTTTTATACAGTTCATAAACCTACTGTGAGGGAAACACAAAAAAGTATGTAAGCCACAAGCTTTTTCGACCCAATCCTCTGCTTGCATTTCTCTGAAAAATGAAAGTTTTTGCTAAACAATTTAGTTAGTAAATGATAACTTTCAGAAAATTATTAAGACTATACTCCATTAAAATGCGATAGCACAGGATACGTGTTACACTTGTCCTTCAAGTGGTCAATGGGTAGTCTAAAAATATGATCATGGCGTTGAATCTATACTAATAGAACAAAGTGAAAGAGTTTATTCGATCGTAAATTTTTGTAGAACTAGTAATCACATTGAAAAAATAATTTATTTTGCAGATTAAATATTTAAGAAGGATTATCCACAGCTGTTATTGCTATAAAGGAGTATGCTTCTAACAAAGTTTTGACTTAAATTATATGTAATATACATCGTATTTCGTTCAATTATCGCGCACAAATAACAAAAAAAACAAATATCAAAATGTTTTGAAATTTGGTATTTTCAATATTAACATAAAAGGGAGGTTATTTACCCATCAAAAATTAATGTAACTAAATTTGAAAATTAAATTAAAATTGATTCAAAAACGAATAATCTATAAGCTCTTAAAAATTGTTTTCCATCTCTTTCTTGCAAAAAAGGTGTTATGATTCTACGATAAGCGATTATTTTCTACAACAAAGCTTTTGAATGTTAATGTAATAGCATTTTTATTCACAATCAATTCATTTGTGTATACTTACATTATTTATCTTAATTTTTTAAGGTATGTGTATACAAGTGCCATGGACATCGATAGGACCTCTTACTGTAGAATGATCCTTAGGTATAATCACTATGGAGATGATCATGTATGATGTCATGTATGCAAATATCCTTCTTTATTTAATTTAGAATTTTGAACGTCCATATTTTGGCTATTTTTTAAGATTTTTAATTAATAAAAAAAATTGGCTTTAATTTAAGTGATAAAAAAATGTCTGCATCTTCCCTATTAGAGCGAATGAATATGAGCGATGTAGAGGTAATATATTTACTATTCAGTGTGATAGAAGAGAGTTAAGAAAGAATATACGAAGCGGGCAGGCTTTTGTAAGCTTCTTCTATCACTATGGATTCTTATCCAAACCGATTGGAGCCGTATGTATGATTGTAAGTAATACATGTATTACAATCTCATTTTTATGAAATTTATTTATATTTTAATGTATATTTTTAACTATTTTTAACGGAAATCCATTGAAATAATTGGATCCAGCTTTATTAGTCTATTCAAATTGTTGTTAAACCTTGAAATAATTGTAACAAAACATTTTTCAGAAAAGAAACGACTGGTGAAAAGTTACTTTTACCACTTTTATTCGTGGTCTTAAGTATAAAAAGGACCTGATTTCTCATAATTACGCCCGCTGTTTTAACAGGCTTACAGTCAACACCCAATGAAGCATAAAGTATCTCAAAATTTTTGTGTATATTAACGACTTTCTGTCAGCAAAAATCAATTAGCTTATTATATTTATTTCAGTTTCATAAATGGTAATTAGTTGAAGTGTTTATGCAAATTTATGGCGAAACGCAGCAGTTGTCACACATGAACTGCATTTAAAAAAATTTTTCGTGTTATTTTATGTAAAATTCTTTATCAAATTGTAAATTTGAAAGTAAGACCCTTATTTTATTGAATACGTATTTATTGTTTTGCTATCATTTCCTTGAAAAGAATTTTTGTCTATTTGATCAAGCATTTCAATGCACAATGTGTATACAAAAAGTATACATTGTCATGTATAGACGATCATTATCATCTAAATTCACTGTACTAATGATTCTACAGTTTCTTTTTCTTTTGTTTCTCATTTTCAATAAGCTTAACTTATTGAGCAGACATTTATTCTTTAGTAAAAGTAGTTATTTGTCATTATTATGTTAAAATCTTAATTGCAGCTTTTGTTAATAAATGACCGAAATTGTTTTATTTTATACATGTTTTTAAGACTGAATTCTATTGACTTGCATACCGATAACTGAATAATTATCACATAAAAATAAAGATATATAGAGAAATTTTTTCCCATCCAGTTTAAGCCCAGTTTCTGATTTTCAAGAACTTCAGCCAAATATGTGCATTTTTCGAATTTCAACAAACAAATCTAATTTTACATTTAAAAAAAAAAAGTATGTAAAATTTATGAAAGGCAAATAATTTATACTTATTTTTAGATTCATTTTAGAATTAATTGGTACAATTTGACATCGATTCCAAAACAGGTATTTGTTTCTTTTTGCAAGTCCTGATAAACTTTGACCTGTCCAAACAATTGAGAAAACCATAGCTCTGTTACTTTTTATACTAATGGCTTCTACCCAAGTTAATGTTTAATATCGTCGATTAGAAAAGTTTGTATGTTACATTGAGTCCTTTTTCTCTGAATCGCCTAATATTTGCAATGACACAACTGTGATTTTGGTGAAAAATGGGCATTAATGATTTTTACGCCAACGGAGAAAAAAGAAATCACTCTTTTATTGTTCCGTAAATAATAATCCTAACCCTACTTTTCTCTTCAAGGTTTTCATACGTTGTTTATACAATTTGACAGTTAACATGAAATGCTCTTAAGTTTTAATTAACGGGAAAACGTCAAAATTACAAAAAATGTAATATTTTTATAAAAACCTTCATATTGAAGCAAATCTAAGGAATTTATAACGGCTATTTAAGAAAGTATTTATTAGTTAACTTCCATATATCATTGACAGTCCCCTGTGACTTCAATAGAAAAGTTTTCATTAAGAATAAAGGCGACTATGCAAATTGGTTTTCTTTCATTTATAGAGTACTTTCGTTGCACTTTTATTGACGTAAATGCTGATCTTTAGACCTTTTTTAATTTAAATCGAGTATGTGTCTTCACAAACGTTTAATGATTGGATATTGACAGACTAATTTTTTATTATAAATAGCTCAATAGTTCGACTTTCTTTATCGAAAATGGAAATGCTAATATCAATCATAACAAAGATTTCCTTTAAAAATTTTGATTAAAATGTACAAATCAACACTTTAAGAATAAGCCAGATGATTTAACATTTTTTCATAATAGTATATTGCAATTCGTAAAATTTGGGCCGGGAGTATTAACATGGTTGACTTGTGATTATGAATACACAAAATCTAGAAAATATAATTCTTTCTATACATCTGTATCCAATTATTTGCCATACACACAAATACAATAATTTCTATTTATACAGAATAATAAAATTTCGATTGTTTTTGATCATGCTTTTGAGTGCTAATTACGAATTTTTTCCAAGCATGATGGAATTTGTAATTTTAAACTTTCTTGTGACCATAAATTCGATTTAAAATAAAAGAACTCCTGTAAACAAATGTAAGTTAAAATAAATTACACCATAAACTAAATAATAAATATGGTAGAAGTGTCAGAAAAGGTGGAAGTTTTTAATTTTTACAATGATTTATACTTTCATAAAATATACCAAACTGGGTTTTGTTGGCAGTTTACAAACAATCTACAACAGAAAACAATTTACAAACAATTAATTTAAAAAATGTGTATTATTTCTGCTTAATATAGAACGTTTTCTTGTCAAAAAACATTTATAGATAAGCGTTATCTATTAAATTTAACACCAATTTGAGTTCATGTAATGCTATAAAACTCAATCAGTATTAACCTGCGATGGTGGTGTAATGGTCAGCATAGTTGCCTTCCAAGCAGTTGATCCGGGTTCGATTCCCGGCCATCGCACTTAATTTTTTTAGATTTTAATCGTATTTCACATTTTTAATCAACTATCTTTTGTTTTGAATACTTTTTCCTACATCCTTCATGCTGTTATCTTTTTGATTTTTTATGTCAACGCAAACCACTCTTGACATGTATTTCTCCAGGTTATAATCATAGACTAATAGAAATGACTTTATGGCTGAAATAGTAGTATTCCATTAAAATTTAGGTCTTCTTTGGCTCAAAACACAAATCATGAAATAAAACACTTTGGAATTTATTCATTATTTATTTTTAATATAAATAAGTACAATGATCTGTGAAATAATAACTGTGGACGCCTACCAGTGATTCCAAGCGCTGCTAGGAACAGTCATAGACTGTGCCCTCTAAACAAATAATATTTAATCTTGGTCTATAGATTATATTCACTGCTTTAATCCAAGTTCACTGCCTGACGTTTGATATATAACTTAATTAACTTGTACATAGATGGCATTGTGTGTTGTAATAGCTTTGAAAGAGGGATATTTACGTAAGTTACATATTCGGACCATAGATGTATAATATTGTAATGCGGACAACGATTCAGACCTTTTAGTAAGGCGATTAATATCATATATACCTGCACAATTAAAATTTTGGGGATTTTGGTTAATGGCCTTATATCAGTATTTTCTGAAGCATTTTTTAATAAAAAAATAATAATTTTTTATTCAGATATTTTAATTAAAATAAACCGTATTTCAAAAAAATGGCATTATTTCGAAATTTTATTAAGGTATAACCTATGTGTTAAGGGCTTACATGTGTTTCTTGGGTTCAAAAAATCGATTTGGCTTATTAATTTCTACAACATCTCAAGAATATTATCCTAAATTTTCACGTCAATCCGAATAATAGTTTCGGAGATACAGCCTTTTTTGTCTGTCATTGTTTTATATTACTTTCACTTCCTAAGGAAAATTAGTTTGAAATATTTTATTGGGTGATTACTACTTGAAGGACGAGGTTCATTTGAGGTTATCCCAAGTTTCTCTCATAAAATTTATTAAAAACGTGGTATAACAGCCGCATTGGTCGCTGCTTGTATGTTCAATGAAGGAACATCAGCTTTATAATTGATTATGCACGGTATGGATTTAAAATTATTATTTAAAACGCCCACGAATATTTCCGAACTTCGAATGAAAACCGTGTGTGCGCAGTCGAAAAAAAATTTGCGAGCGAGATTCGCGAAGCCAGAATCCGTCATCAACAGGAGCAAAAGGATACCCTGGACATTGCAATTGCTGCAGGATCTTTACTTTATGTGCTTGGACGAAGTATTTTTTTTTTCAATTACAACTATTTAAAAAAAAAAATGTTAAGCAAATTTGACCAAAATTTTCATTTTTTTGGAAAAATGTCTGTCAAAATTCCAATTTTTCTTTTTTTTCTTTCCTTTGTTCAAGCACGATTTATGGTCTTAACTAAAACACGGATTTTTGTTTTTTTATTTTAGATGATCCTGTCAGGAGTTATGCTGACAACGCAGTAGCTCCTTTTTTTCAAGGGGTCACCGGAAATGACATCACAATGGCGGAGTATGAATTTTTTTTTTTGAAAATCTCATATATTATTCTTTAAATATGTATCTATAAGACAGAAAAAGTTTGAATTAAATAAATAATTTTTTATATAGAAAAAAAATTATTGAAAATAGGCCTTTTTTACCCGGCGAAACCCATGTAACCCGTTAAAATAAATGAATTAAATTAAGGTTTAACCTAACCTATTTGTTAAAATAAATTGCATTGTAAAATATTAAATGGCGTGAGCTGCTTTCATAAAATTCAAATTCATCTTTTCCTTGGTCATGCCATTTCATTTCATATAGATTGCAAATAAACTATGTCTCTATCTATGGCTTGCATAGATAAAAATGATATTTTTGAAGAGTTTCCAAGAGTGGTGTTGGGTTATAATAATTTTACTATTTGCTCTAATCATTTCACAATAATTGCAATAAATCACATATGCCTAGCTAACATAAAATATAAGCTAGTATTTTAGAAATTTGTGATGAAGACATTTTATATTTATTGCAATTATCCGCATCTTTCTAGCATTAACAGAAAAAGTTGGTGTTTTTGGATATTTTCCAAATACAAGATGCAATTTTTACATAACCTAAGAATCCAATAAATTTCTTGAATGCGATAAACATGCCCACCAAATTTCGTTAACATATATAACGAAAAACAAAATGCAAAGTCGTCCAGCTAAAACATAGATCTCATTTCGCATCGTCAACTAATTTTTATAATTATTACATTAACAGTTTTATATCCAAATACCAAATTTTTTAGCAGAGTTTGTTGTAAATATTTGTTGTTTATCCAGGCAGCAGACAGACAATTTTTTGAAAAGTAACATTATAATCTAGAAACATAACCATAATGGCTATTTCTAAAAATCTAAAAAAAAAGCTTAATTGTTTGCCTAATTTGGCTAAAAAACTTCTTAAAAAATAGAACGTGACCGACCCTACGAGGCACACAGATATTGCCAATTAAATAGTATGATTTTAACCCCAGAATTATTAAAAGTTGTACTTAAATTAATGTTTTGCAAGTCGGTTGGATTAGCGAATTTGTGCGACCATAAAGTGCAACCCACTTTTGAAATTTTAAAAAGGAGTACCTTACAATCAGATAAATTAACATGTCACGATACCATGTAAGAATTTATTACCTGTTGTCTAAATTATTGACATTGACAAAGCTTTGATGTACATATTAAATATTATTTTATATCATATTGGAGCGGAACATCTTTCATTACAAAATTCATTTTTTAAAAGTGTTTGCTACAGGTTTTTTAAACTATATTCCTCGATATGTATCATACGTTCCAAATCTATGAAGATGATATTGTCAAGAAATGTATGGCTTATGAGGACTATGTAAACATTGGGAGCTAATGCATGCATTTGATATGTGGGAATTAATACATGAATTATGTATTACGCATGTTTTAACTACTTATTGGCACAGTTTTTATTTAAAAAATAAATTCATGTTGCAAAAAATAGATATGTCGCTTTTATTATCGATTTTCATTAATACTATGAATACAACGATTGTTTTCATTTTCAGTGTATCATATCAGAACAGTATGTTTATAAAAGTAGTAGATAAGAAAATTAGTTTTCAAAACAGGTTTTTCAGTTTTTTCTCTAAGAATAAAAGTTTTTTTAGTTAGAGAGGAGATTTTATTTTAATGTTTTAACAAAACATAAATTATAATCAATAACAAATTCTGATAAAAGAGATTCATTCCTCTTTGAAAATACGTAAAATGGAGATAATCAGGAAAAAAAATTTATTTCTTATGAATAACTAATAAACTATAAATTAATTATGAGAAACAATTGTATGTTCTAAAAAAGAATTTCTGGAGAAATTTTTCGATATTGGTATAATTTTTTAAATAAAAATTTGTAATTAAAATATCTAAATATAAAGGCATATAATAGGAAACTAAATTTTAATTATAAAGAATTTATTAACTATTTATTATTTAAGTAGAGCAATTGCATAGTCTGAAAGAGAATTCGAGGTGCAATTTTTTGATATCGAATTTTTGATTAATATGAAAGTTTGGAACTAACTCGTTAGTGGTGAAAAAAAACACTTGAGTGATGGAATATTATAAAATAAATACAAATTAAGTGTACGTTTTTTTGCCTTTTAGATTACCAATTAACAATCCTTTTACAACTACTAGATGTTGAATAAACAATGCGTGTAATTAAAAAATTTACCAGAAGCTAACTAAATGTTAATTTCACATGCAAGAAATTGAGTTTTATTTCCATTTTTTTTTTTTTTTTAAATCGATGCCTAGATGTTTTGGAATGTAAAATTGCCACGAAAACAGCTAATAAAACTTTGATAAAATTTTTAATTGACTACATATTGAAAACATAATTTTTCTAATGATCTTATTTATCTTCAGTTTCAAAAATGCCTAAAGTCAACATGTCAAAATTTAGATTTTGAAATACATGTTTCGAGTAACTTGAAATCTACAATAGTGGTTTTCAGAAATTGCTGTGTGTTTGTGTTTGTGTGTGTATGTATTTACGTGTATTTATGTTGTGACCGAGTGATTTGCCCAAAAGCTTCAGTAGACGTGCGTCAACTTTTAGATGTAAAATTCCAGGATATACATATATACATACAAATGAAATTAAATAAAATCTTCAATAATTATAATAAAACAAGTGAAGATTAGATGTTTAGTTACTCAGAATATGATTGAATATCAATGTTTAAACTGTTATTTTATCATTAGCATTCATAAAAAACTCTAAATATCTAGCCTGTAAAGTTATAAATACATATTTAACAATAATATTTGTCGTAATTATTTATATACGTTTTTTGTTTTTGAATTTTTCTTCTATTTTTATGGTTTAAAGGTTGGATAACGGAGCCATTAAACCCATTGGAGCGATTTTGCTCATAAGCATTTGCTTTTTAAATCCTGATACGCCATCAAAATTTTAGGTCTCTATCTTTTTTCCTATTTGATGACGAGCAGACGTACGGTGGACAAACGGGTGGATAGACAAACGTAAATGCACTAATTAAGTGATTCTACGACTATATACTCCGACATGTACTGTAAATGTCGAGTATAAATATAATAACATTCCACCTAATACACAAAAAGAAACTATTCTAATGTTTCGTGTACGGAGATAAAATAAAAAATTTTTTAATAATTCATTTTCATTTTTATTGGTACTTACATCAATAAGTTGTCACTACAGTTTCTACGTAAGTATGAAATTTAAGAACTAGACTTTATTTATTATTTGGTTTTTCAGTACATGAAAGTAAACAAATTATCTAAGCTATGAACAGTTCTTTTTAACCCATCGTGTTTAATCTATAACAACTGTGATAAGATGACAAATTTTATAAAATATTTTATGTAATAATGTGATACTAGTTTTCAAATCCTTTTCGAATCGTTGAAACTGAATTTGTATGAATAAATTTCGATTTTTTCCCCAATTTCCTAGATCAAATTATGCGTGCAAACCGTCAACAAATTAGCAACGAGTAACATCTCCCCAGAGAATCATTACAACTAGCTAATTCATATTGATGATGACTATTTTGTAGTCGAAATACGTAACTATAAAATACAAAATAATTTGATCTAGGAAATGGGGGAAAAAATCGAAATTTATTCAAAAAATCCTAGAGTTCTCATTAATAATTATAAAATGAATTTGTATGGATAACTCAGTCTTTTTGCGAATGTTTCATAATACAGTAACATTTCATATATTTTAGGATGGAAGGATATATTGAATGCAATAGGATAATTCACAATTTAGCTTTAAACTTCCATAAAAAATTATGAGGGCAATAAAAATTTGTTTTCAGTTTTCAAATGATTCTTTTAGTATTATCTCGACTTGCATTAATTTTTTTCGAAAGAATATCTAATTTCCCACAACCAAATAAACAGCAAATTTTGGACAACTGTAAATGTAATACTCTTTAAATGATCGATTAAAATACCAGTGTATAATTGAATAATTTGGTAAACTTAGGTTTATTCTTTTATTGTTGGAAAAATTTTGAGACGATTTATTCACTGTATTTTATTAGAATGTAGAATTCACTTGTTGTTTGGTATTTCTGATGTTTAACAGTTTTAATTCAAAATGTCTTTCCAAGCTACAATAATATGAAAAGATAGCTACGTATCCCATAAAAAAATGGGTTAAAAACTAAAATGTCAAAAAAGACAAGATTTTCAAATCAAGAAATATTTATAAATTTCAAATTTTTACATGTAGTCTAAGACTACTACATCTAGCCTAACGTTTATAATATATCCTCTGATATACAACAAGCGATGGTGGTGTAATGGTCAGCATAGTTGCCTTCCAAGCAGTTGATCCGGGTTCGATTCCCTGCCATCGCATTTATTTTTTTTGACTCTAAATTCGATTCTTTTTATTACCGGAATATTTTTCCTTAATTTTGTTTGCCGATGTCTTTACAAAATCTTTATTACATATCATTTTAAATTGCTACATCTAGCCTAAGCTTTATCTATAACTTGCCCCCTTATTAACTAGTTACTTCGAGATTACAATAGTTTGTACATCGTCTAAAAATGGAAAACCATTGATATCAAAACTTTACCTAAATAGATGGATAAGACATTCTCGTATGTATGCTTAAGAAATGTATGAGTTTACTTACAAAAATTTATACATTTACACAAAAATCAGGTGCAATTGATATCTTGTGACATGGGTAATCTTCTTCGGAAAATCTACGTAAGTGAGTCAACGGAGAGTTTGCGGTGGAGAGCACTTTGGGTAAAATCTTAGCAGCTTTTCCGAGATTGATCACAAATAAGTCAAAATACAAACAGCTTCTTATCCAATAAATTCAAAGTGTTCGATACTAAAATGCCAACAAGACTATATTGTTAAAGTAACATAATGATGAACCATTGACAATTAAACAAGATTATTTTATTCCTTCCTGTCAAGTATGTATTTATTGATTTTATTTACTCACATCTATTCAATGAGATAATTTTTCTTTCTAGGTAATGTTGTTTGTCAAACGACTGGTTAGTTATTAATATAGATACATATTTATAATACCTACAGATTGTAACAAAAATACTGTGCTTTAATTAAAGCACACCGTTTCTTTAGGTCTTAGGTAAATTTTGGATATTTGAAAATGCAAAAATAGGTAATAAACATCTGAAAACAAAAGTAAAATCTAGATAGTGAAAGCAAACCATTGAAATTAATTTTTTAATTGAATTCATTGTAAAATTTTCAGTATTCAAGAAATTTGTTAAGTTTTTGCGCTACATCTATTGTGATGCAGAAGCAAACACACTAGGGCAGTATTTTGGTTATATATTTAAATTTTATGGTCATTAAGACCTTTTTTATTAGTTTTCCATTATCGTTTTTATTCTAATAAACCGATTCTTAAACTTCGTTGTCAACCGCCGTGCAAACTTTTAAAATGATAATATATACAGAAAACTGTTCAAATTTTTTATGCATTTGGCCAATATTTTCTACTTAAATTTATCATAAAGAATAAATCATTGTTTATTCTGGTTTTAAGATGTTAAGCTTTTGCATAATCTATTATTTAATTTTAAACACCTACTGCATTATTGTCATTATTAGCACAAACTTGAATCAAAAGAAGGGGGGATGCATATTAATTTCTTAAATGAACAACTAAATAGTAATTTAAAATTAAGTGCTGGTTAATACCATGTTGACAACAACTTTAATGTCTCGATGAATGTTCAATTAAATCGCACAGCTCAGATTTTAGTTGATTGTTAAACGCAATAGCTTTTGGCCTATGTAATGTCAGGCAATACAGACATCACAGCTTTGATTCTGTATACCTATATTTGAAAAATATCCTCACTAAATATATCAACAGCATCGACATAATTTCCGCACTGTCGATGTTTACATCTTACGATAGAGAAATAACGTGATAGTAAAGTTTTAACATATAGGCTTGGGAACTGCTTTCGACATGTTTCTAATTTCATTTAGACGCTCATTTTGTATACGATTGTCTTAGAATTTGTACGATACCTGGACAAGGGAAAAAATACGATAATGGAAATTCTTGTTACGAATTAGGCTGGAAATTTCATGTACCAAAGTAATCCCTTTGTACAGGCATTCAAAATAAGGAAACTATCGGTGCTCAGTGTATTGAAGGATAACTATTATCTATTTACCTATTTGGTAAACTAATTAAGCCGCTAAACAAGTAAAAAACACCGTTAAGTGCTTAAAATATACTTGTCAATCTATCACAGCAAAGTATTCAAAATTAAATTTATATATGCTCAATTAGCTGTTTACATTTTTAACTAATTAAGAGAAAATTGAGCAATATAAAAAATAACTTTTATAATATATAAGGTAAGTACCAGAATTAGGTGCTTTTACGTCAATATATCTTTTTAAATCAATTTTCTTAATTAAAAATTTGAGCACTTAATTTAATTTTGCAGCACCTAATTTTGAGTATATTTAAATACAATTTTGAATACTTTGCTCTGATTGCTTGATTAGTATGATAAAAATCGAATCAGTCGATCTGACACAGAAACTATGGCCTTTATTTATTTATTAAGAAAATCGCCTCTTTGTTTTGTTATCTCCTGTAGGTAGAGTATTATTCATTTATAATATATAGAAATATAATAATATAATTTGATGGCTCGAGTTTATTTTATATTTTGCTTCATTATATGATAGTTAGTTACAAGATAAAGGTATAATGTTTGATATCCTTATTTATTTTATAATATCATACAATAATTGTTTCTTTGTTATATATAGATTATATTACATTGCTTTAGTTAGTTGGTGTGATGGTTCGTTATTTTCTGTTTTTATTGTAATTCTTTAACTTTTATATATATATATATATATATATATATATACTGAAGCTGAACATAAATATCATTTCGTATGCTGCACTCTGCCCACCCAATATGTAAGCTCATTTTATATAATATTCAGATGTAAAGGAATCCTTCACTCCATTGAAATTGATGTTTTACAAATTTTTAAATATAGATTCACAAGCATATTTAAGTCACAAGAATTCACAAGAGTATTTAAGCAATTAAATGCGTTAAATGTTATCTTCATTTGTTTTTGATATGCATTGAAATATCCAAAACCAAAGATTTCTTTTCCGTATGGATATATATAGCCAGATAGTATTTAACAGAAAAATGAATTCGATGATTCAAAATGGTAGGTTAGTTAGAAATTTCTGACTAATAAATATTTATATTTCATTTGTTTCAATTGTTACGAAATACTACTTTATCAATCAAATAATATATAACTCTGTGAATGAAAATAGCAAATTTCTTAAAATTTTTTAGTAATTTAAATGTATAATATATATTTGCAATTAAAAATAATAACTAATGCAATTTCTTCAATCATTTTTACAATTTTCAATCCAATAACTTCAAATGAATGTCAATTTTTGTAATTATTCAATGTTTGTTTGACATTTTCTGTACATACAATTTACATACAAACAATTGAACAAATAATTATAATGTGATTGTTTTATTACAAACCTTAGACAATCATAGCGCATCAATCGATCAAGAAGTGCCTTCCTTGTGTTCTAAGCACGGATCAAAAAAGCAGAATTGAATGAACATTAAACAAACATTGGTACGGGCAAGCAGTATTTTTCGTAAAACTGTTAACCATTTATGAAAATAATTTAAGAATATTTTTATAGGCAACCGTATTGAATAACGGTAACCTTAAAATGATTTTCATATCTAGCCTAGGTTTACTCTGTCGATATTTGTATTACCATAATATTAAATGTCTGGAATTTTACGAGACAAACAGAATGGTTAAATACTCGGATTGAAAAATTTTGTGATAGCAGACGGTGTACAATATAAATTTGTAAATATAAAAGAGACTTCTTAGATTTTCGGAAGGCGTTGAGTAATTCTACGAATCATGGTAGTTTACAGTCCAAAAAACTGTAATATTTTTCAGCAGTTCTATATGGAAAAAATTAAACCATTAGTAGCAAGATTGGGCACAAAGTATATGGCAGTCAAATTGTATATACTTTTTTTTCCTTTTTAAAGCTTCTAGTTCCAACATCAAATTTTAATAAAAATAGAAATTTATAGAACTTTATAGAAGCTTATTAAAAACTTGTTAGTTGAATTAATTAGTTGGTTTCATTTTTAAAGAGTTTATCAATAGTGGTAATTATTGATACTGATAACTACTATATATTAAAATTAGCTAAGTATATTTAAATTTATTTTCAATTTATCTTGTGAGCAATGTTTTGATAACTATCAATCATAGCAGATTAATTATTTGTTCTTCAAATCATTAACTTAATTTTTACAGTATAGGATCCTCTTTTTAATACAATATAATATGAAATATTTCATATAACAATATATAATATGATCGCTATAAGAATGGGAGAATATTGCGGCTATTTGGTGAACATATTCACTATATATGTATACAGGATGTACGGGAAATATTGAATATACATAGTTCGGATGCCGCCAAAAAAGTTATGATCAAATAAGTAAAAAAAAAATAAAAATAAAATACGCCACCTTCACAAAATATTTAGTTTTGTGTTTGGATTGTTTTGAATACAAATAAGAGTAAAATAAATATTTTGAAATCTTATTCCGATGGCAAATTGAAATTTCTAGAAAACATTAATCTTTTAAAAATTTGGAGTAAATGGCTTTTGTTTTTATTAATTTTAAACTTGTACGCGCAATGAAATTTCACATATTTCATGGAATAGGGCACTCTACGTATCAATATATTTGTAAAGAATAGAGCTATTTGTCTATAATGAAGCCACATATAAACTTTTTATATTATATCCTTTTTATATTTTTATATTATATCATTTTCTTCGAGTACTTGTACCATCATCCACACTAACGGTACTGTGCGAGGCAAAGTTAAGCCTACTACATGAATCGTATGATACACGAAACACTTCGTGTTCGATTTATTCCCTCAATACTTTGATCCATTTTAAGACATTATATTTGAAACAGGGACTACTCCATGATGTATGAGAATTTCCTAATTTTAAACTTCTATGTTAAACCGTAGCTGAGATTCACCTGTTCGAAAAATATACATTACGATATTGACTAATTTACTGAGATATATAAATAATAAAACCATTCCCATAAAGTTATAAATGTAAACTTTAGGAAGTTTGACCATCCGTATAAGCAAAGTAAAAAATCTGAAGAGTCATTTTGATACCCCATTTCCCCATCGCACTGGGGCACTTATTATAAACAATAGAAGAAAGAATAAAAGCAATTCCCATGTACCATTCTATCGGTGAAAGTCTGTACTTTTAAATAAAGTGAAAATTTAAAAACCACGAAAGGTTTCACTTACCCCACCCCATAAGTGTTATAAACTATCAGCCCCTCCAGTGGTTTCATTATCCTTTTGAAATTAGTTTCAATCAATTTTTTGGGTTTAAATTTATTTATAAACTTAAAATTATCAACATAAGTACACACACACATACACATCTATGTATATATATATATATATATATATATATATATATATATATATATATATATATATATATATATATATATATATATATATATATATATATATATATATACATACATATATATATATATATATATATATATATATATATATATATATAAATATAAATCAATTGCTGTTCGTTAGTCTCGCTAAAACTCGAGAATGGCTGGACCGATTTTGCTAATTTTGATCTTGAAATATTTGTGGTAGTTCAGGGAAGGTTTAAACGGTCAGAAACATAAATAATAAGTATCGGAAAATACTATAAACGACAATTTAATTTTCGAATACAAAATGTTCCTAGCTGTGAAACATCTTTTGTCTTTTATTTTTCACACATCTTACAAATCCTATTAGCATCATTTCCATAGAAACCAACATCTAAATTTGAAATTAAAAAAAAAATTTCTTTATCTCTTCTCATTAGCAGTATATTGAACTGTCAACTATATAAAGTGTGCATATATTGTTCAAGTACTACCGGAATCATTCGTGGTTCAGGAGTTCCATATATCTTTCATCAAGTTTATTTTCATCAAGAGTACCACAGCATAAATTATCGGGTGAACGCGGTACCAGGTGTACCCCACCAAATACCAGGTAAATATCGGGTGCATAAAATGTTCCGGGTGCACACTAAATACCGGGATTTCGATAACAAAGGATTTTCTGAAATTCTACCCCTAAGGGTAGAATTGCATTCGCATGTAATCGATGTAATATAATTTAATAAAATGGGAAAATTAATACAGCAACCAATGAATCGGGTGGGTCTGCTTTAAAATATAAATTAATATCATTATTTATTCTGATTTGCCTCAGCTTTTATTATTTATAAATAGTGTTAAGAATATGTTGTATGCTTAGAAAATGTTGATGTTGATTAGAAATAAATGGCAAAACGACGTTTGCCGAGCCAACTAGTATTTATATATAAAATAATGAGCACCTTAATAGTTAAAGTTTATAAAAAGAAATACAAAATACCACATTTTCATTATTGAAGACAGATAGTTTCAAAAACATAAATGTAAATAGATTACCTTATTGTTATTTTAAAGAAAATTTAAAAGATCATAAACTGTGGTCCACCAAATTATTTAATGAAAAATTTAATTTATGTTCTTAATCCTTTAAAATGCCTTCTAAATATTGCAGTTAAATTCCATCCAATGATATAAAAATTTTTTTGACAATTAAATAGATACCCTTGCTTAGATTTAAGATAGGTACACATAATTTATTTTAAATTTCAAAATGTATGTCTCCATGATTAGTTGTATTTTATATTTATGATATTATTAGAACAAAGTTCTTTTTGATAGTAAACTATCAAAATAAATGATACACAAAATTTGAGTGTTTTCTTAATAAGAATAATAAATAATATTTAAAATTTTATTAATTCACTCTTTTATTTTCAATTATTTATAAATAAATCTTTTGAATGATTATTTATTGATTTTGTGGTGGCAAAATATAATCAATAGAAACCTGTAAATTAAAAAGTTGAAAAACTTACATAAAGAACATTCTTCTTGACTGGGGTTTTCCGGCCGCAATAATTTTTTATGTTAATTGTGTTGTGCGTATAATTATTTTTTTAAAAATGCATCGATTTAAAAGGCTTTTATTTATTTGTTTAATTGATTAATACTATGTAACAAGATTTTCATTTGTTGGTCTACTTAGTGATAAATTTACGTCTGCTTGGTGATAAATTTTTTTCAAATTATTATTATTATTTATATTTTCATCGCCAAGTGAAAGAGAAGAAATTTCTTGTAGGCCAAATGACTTTAGTAATCGCTAAATATAAGAAAAAGAAAATTATTGAAGACTAATGCAGGGCTAATTGATTATGACTAATCAATAAGTGAAAGCTGAAATTAGCATTGAATAGGTGTTAACAGAAAATATAACAACAAACCATTTTGAACGGCTTAAAACATAAATCATATTTTCTCATAAAAGAACTGGGATTGAATTTTTGATATCATTTCTTATATATACCAAAATTTAACGATAGAAACTGGGTTCTTATTAAAGGAATATGATGTTTTTCAGGATACAAACCGTTTATGTTCAAAAGAGAATGACTATTATGCATAATGATATAGAACTTATACAATTTTAATAAAAGCTTATTCAATAAATATTGAAAAATTAAAAAAACTATCCTATATTATATGGTTTACATCTACCCTTTCTTCCTGTATATAGTGTGTCGGTATAATACTAACACTATACTATACACACATATACTAAAGTATATAAAAGGTAATTATCTACCATATATGGTAACACAAAGAGACCGCCGCACACATATTATAACACTTTCGTCATTTAAACTTGTGTACCGCTTACCTCACAGCACCACTCACACTAACTTACCGTACACTTACACTACTCAATTCTATAATATTTTCATCATAATCAACAATATAATATAATATTACGATGTGTAAGTGACTGAGTAAGGTGGTCGATCATTTCTTCACTTGACCAAAAAAAAAAAAGGCAACCTTAATGTTATAGAAATATACTATCAAGAAATTTACATTTTGTATCGAAGGTTTGTTAAATTACAAAGGTGTAAGAATTATAGCCAATATTACCATTGATTTTATTAGTTAGGGAAAACTTTGAAGAAAAAAATTTTAAATATTTTAATTTGGTCAGCAATGAAGAGGAATATCGTTCTTGGTCCTGGTTTTGGAAGACGTGTTAAAAAATCCAAACATTGTATACATGGTTTTTCTTTATCAATAAGAGGTATAAAACAATTAGAAAGAGGGGATTTTCGGATTTTTTTTGCATTATCTTCAAAATTATATTTTTTACATATAGATCAGGAAATTTAGAAAAGATTTTAGGAATTTTAGTAAAGTTCTATATTGAATTAAGATAGATTAATTATAAAATTTAATACCATTACTGATTTATTAAAAGGTATTTAAAATTGTTATACACTTTTCGTGGTCACCACAAATTTCATACAGATACGTAACATGATATCCATGGATCTGAAATCAAGATATCCTGAGCTTAAAGTTCATGTCCATGACTACTAAAAGTTTACCTTAAAATAAATCCAAATTTTTATCCGTAAGATTATTATATGTTATGAAACCTGGATGTTTTTCTCTAAATGTGGTTTAGTATACACTAAAAATCGTTCTCGAATCGTTCAGAAATCAATTTTTTCAACTAAATAATTGATGCAAAGTTCATGTTTGTATGTATGTCTAAAATAATGAAATAATTTCACCTTCAACATTTGATGAACGTTATATATGTAATATATTCAAAATGTATTTACCATTGTAAGTATAGTTCAGTTTAGTTAATGATTATTATATACTTTGTGTCTCATTTATAAAATAATTTTTTGACATATTTCTTTTCTAACAAAGCTAGTATTAGTTGAAAAGAGATCCTTATTAAAAAATCATTCATTATAAGCTGATAAGCATATCATATCATTTATAATTGTACTTCCAAAAATTTGTATATGGCTTAGTTATGAGTATCTACTTTTCCCTATATAAAATTCTGGAAAGTTGGCCGTTTTCTTTTACGGAATCCCTAAGAGTATCCACTGATTCCACAAGCTCCACTCGACAGATATCTACTTTTTTTGTTGGAAGCCAACCACTGGATAAAAGCAAATGTCCGTTGTTGTGAAAACCGAACCTAAAATATATGAAACAAAGCATTTCGGTATTTGACTAAATTTTTTATTTTATTTCTTCAATTGAAGTGTCTTAACTAACACACGAAACTGAAGTTATTTTCTTTAAATCTTTCAAAATAAGCAAATTATGGAATTTCTAAAATCCTAATTCATCGTTTTCAAGAAGGAAATGAGCGATAAGCTTTTAAAGCTGATAAATTCTTCCTTTTTTGCAATCAATTTTATTTTCTCTTTTTTGTTACGATAGTGAAGCTAGTTTTATACTCTACATGTCAAAGAAAGCAAATTGGGGCAAGAAAAGCAACATTAAAATAATCCTATTTTAAAGTTGTCGAAAGGACATTTCATTTAATCACATATTGGACAAAACGGTTTTGAATTTGTTTTTTGGTAATAATCTAATAACACCAACGAAAAACATTTCACCGTTAATTTCAAGCTAATCAAGCTTAGAAGAAAATGAGTAAATATTCTGAATTTAGTTACAGTTATATAATTACAGTTGTTACACTAATCATAAATAACCCAAGCTCTTAAATGTTTTAGTATTTATAAATGATATTTTATGCTGATAGACACCGGGTCTATCCGATTTTAGTTTAGTCAATTGGATATGATCAGATCCAATAATCTTGTATAAAAATAAGCTGTCACAAAGTCTAATCAATGCTTGACAGACTTCAATTTACCTCAAATTGTGAAGTATTGATGTAAAATTACTGGAACTTAAATTTTAAAATATTCAGAAAGATGAATGCTGTATATGAAAAATTACATAATTCGATAGTATGTGCGGCATTCGGGAAATAACCTTCGTAACCTGGCCAATTAGATAAGATTTAGCCATTTTGAGGCGTAGTGAAAAAGATCCAATTCTAAACATGATTTCACAAAACATAGTTAAAAATTTAGAATTTAAATATATTTGTTAAGTCATAACCAAACGAAAAAATTATTTCGCATAGGCTAGCTGTTAAGTAAGGAAATTGGCACATCATATAAATACTAAACCACTCTGGTGTATGTAGCGATACCTGGAATAACCCGAACATCGAATACAACCGTCTACAAATGCGCTATTTATAAGTATCTTGTAAAACATTTGTAAGATGTGGAACCCCTTCTCTTGATATAAGGTACGAGAAATATTGAAGCCCAAAACTTACAGATGGAATAGGAATTGTAGTTTCTATATTAAAATTTAAAATGCATAACATACTGATTTAATTATATAAGTGTAAATAACTTTGGTATAAACTTTCCGTTTATGACCATAGATAAAACAGTAATGTCCTAATTTATCTTGGATATTATTTTTTTAAAGATTGTACGCAGTGCGAAAAATGAACCTTTTTCCAGCTCTGAACTCAATCTGAAATGAACACATTTTTGTGGCACGTTTTCTGGACGTTATTTGGATGACATAAACTATGGCAAGTAAAAAAGTGCATAACACTCTAATTAATATAGAGAACACACCTTATTATTATGATTCTCT
Source organism: Chrysopa pallens (assembly GCA_020423425.1). Taxonomy (NCBI): domain Eukaryota; kingdom Metazoa; phylum Arthropoda; class Insecta; order Neuroptera; family Chrysopidae; genus Chrysopa; species Chrysopa pallens. The sequence goes on along the minus strand of CM035591.1, from coordinate 35,810,169 downwards.
GGTTTCTTGAAACATGCACTACCGGATGATTGCTTCAAAAACTTACTTACATCACGCTCATAAAGCTTGGTGTAAACTTAAAAACTAGCTGACATCTATCTGATTTTTTTTTTTAACACGCTTTTATTAGCTTCACTCGTATGTTTGTTTGTCTGTAGGTAACTCTCTGAAGTTGGCTGCAGAACGCATCTGAACGGATCCTTTGCATGAGAGTAATAAAGATAGAGCTAGTGCGCGAACTACGCATGCATGCGTGTTTTTTTAGTTTTTTTAAACTATTATATTATTAAACTGAAATTAACTCTAATAAGATAATAATAAAAGAATCGGGAAAATTCATTTAAAAATCAGGAAACTTATTATCAAGAGAAAGAAACTCATCACCACTGAGAAATTTTTTAAATAAACAGAATTATGTTATTATTTAATAGGTAGTGGATTCTTTTAAAAAGTACCTACAAATGAATACAATGTCGGCAAACATCAAAAGAATATTATTATAAGAGATAGCAAATATATACATCTTATATATAAACAAAAGATAGAATATTATTATTATATTTCATATTTATTATTATTATAAGTTGAATTTAAATAATTTTTAAAGCCATCACTAAAATTTATATTAGCTTAGTATCCAATGGCACCGTATATTAAATTCTGTAAAATAATGCTATAAGAATTGAGAATTTTGTTCCAATTTAGCTATGGACATAAACAAATATACGGTATATATTGCGATTAAATTATCCCAATTTTCTAAATTGAATCCTGCAATTAAGTTGCTGTCTATTACGAAATCGTTAGTTATAATACTTCCAATAAAAACAAAACCGTTTTTTACTGTAGGTTTATATAAAAATTAATTTTTTTTTATTTGATATTGATTTAAAAAAGAAATCTACGCAAGTTTTTTATCCAATTTAATTAGTACCAGATTACACAGGATTTTAATTTTAAATTAATTTATTCTTCCTTTGGAATTAAATAAACTAGTTTACTAACATTAAAAAAATGTTCTAAATAGTTAAATATATCGCTGCAGCTAATATCGATCACATGATATTGGTGGCTGATTTATTATGAACTATAATTGTTTGTTATGCATTTATCAAATGTAAAGTAAATTAATATATCAATAATAAATTATATATTAACACAATAAATAAGCCGAATAAAAAATTTTAACAATTCTTGTTTGTACATGTTCCTTAAAATTAGCGGTGCGAAAAATTATTCATGCTTTTAATCTCTGTCTCACTATGAAAATTTTTTAAATACTACTATTTGGTTTTTTAAATTTAGTAAAATTCTATTCTATTTTTTTATTTTATTATTAAAAATTTTACCAAGAAAATAATATCCCGTCGATTTTTTTAGTACGCAGATCACGAATCCGAGGTGTAAAAGCAACTTGTGATGATTTCAACCCCATTAAAACCTGCTAGAAATGGTAGAAATAAAGCAAAATTTAATTTTTAAAATTCTAAATGTCACCTCGGAAATCTTTTTTCAGTGGATGTAGGGGTCGCTGATCACGTTTCTGGAGTCGAAAAGCAATTAAGAATGATCGGAGATCGTTGATTTGAGGCCATAAATTAACTGAGTATTGTTGTTTTTTTTACGAGGTGAAATAATTTCAAAATTTTTTAATCCTCAGTTGCTTTATGAACTGAAATTGGTGATCAACGATACCAGAAGCCCCCGAGAGATGTGGTGAATTTTTGAATTAATATTTCTTTTTCTTTTTTAATTCTAGGAGTAGTTTAAATGGGTTCGAAACTATCATCAGTTGCTTTTTGACCTATAATTTGTGATTAGAGTCATCGAAAACCATTGAAAAACGATTTGGTGGGGACATTTAAAACTTTAAAAATTGTTTTATCACTTTTAGGGCGGGTTTTTATAGGGTTACAACCATCCCCAGGTGTTTTTGACCTCGGTTTCGTTAATCAACGACTCTAAAAGCTCACGAGAGATGGTTTTCATGATTAATTAAAAAAAAAATTTTTTATCACCATTACTATTTGAGTAGAGATTTAACCTAATTTTCTCAATTTTCATAGTAAGGCAGAGATTAGTGGTGATGAATGTTTTTGAATGTATAAGAAACGCGTACAGACAACAATTTTTATATTCAAAGCTGTTTCACCACTTTTCGACATTCTCCGGCTTATTATGTGGGTTATATGTAGGGTCATAGATATAATGGATCTAATTGACCAATTTTTCTCATTCACGAAATAAATCTTACTTTTTAGGTTTAAAATACACCAGCAAAATTTCAATTCGGCTTATCTTTTCTTATTTGATGACAGAGAGATGAAAGTGGACTAATTAGGTGATTCTTTGATCTTCTATACCAAAATTCTTCAATATTTTCAAGCGTTACAAACTTTAGACTAAAATTACTCTTATATATTTCGTATATGCTGATTTTAAAAATACAGTATTTCAATTATTATTTCGCTGTTGCAAAATTTTTGGTTATTTTAAACTAATTACAAAAATAAAGTTAATTTTATGACATAGCCGCATGGTGTATATTAATCTAATTTTTAGGATTTGATGTCTTGATTTTCGTAGAAGGTAAATCTCCAAATCTCATGACTAGAAATTTCAGTTCTTTAATGGAATGTTTCCTATAATTCCATACCGTTTTATATTAGACTAGAAAAATATTACTGCATTTATTATATATCCTAAAACGTATGAAATAAACATTTTTACTATTAAACATTATATAAATTTATTTTTTAATAGCCATTCAATTAATCATGAATTATTAATAAAAATTGAGAATTTTCTTGATGATTAATTCAACTTTAAATAGGAGATTAACAATAGATTGTAGGATCAAACTGTTTAGACACAAAATATTAAAAAAAAAAAATAAATCAATCAATGGGTACTTAATTAATAATAATATATATGAATTTAAAAAAAATAATTGTTTCTAAGAACTTAATTGGTGTCACAGAAAGGGGTAAATGAAGTACGTAGGCAAATAGTAAGTAATCTTGCCAACTTTTAACACTCCCTGAATGATATATTTTTGCTTTTTAATGATATTTTCCAAAAAAAAAATACAGACTTAAGCTCTTTATAGAAGGTGTGGACAACAAGGTGGGGTAGAATGTTAATAAATCCGTTTGGAATCCCTTTGGACATATCCGATTACTGAAGTAGAGATTGAAAACTGTTATTCGAAAACGATGCGCAGAGGAGTCGCTGATTTCGACGATTTTAGAGCTTTGTGTATCCTTACAGCCCCTTCTAGCCACCTTTACCTTCATTTTACGAAGGAAATATCATTATAGCCGGTTCTTAGGGTTTCTTAGGGTTCCCCTCTAAATTGAGTCAATGAATCTAAGTGAAAGCTATGTTGGTGCTAAAGACGTGTCTTTTGTGGGAGTCAAGCTCTTAACCTCTGTCCTCCCTTTTCTTATGAAATATTCTTTAATAGCTCAACCTCTCTTGGCAGCTTTAAATAGAGTAATAGTCGCTGTCTTGTACTAAGATGTATTTAACTAGTGGAAAATACGACTTTAGTCTGTGACTTTTTTACAATGTGGCATAAAAACTGATGCGCATTGTTTCTTGTTCATATTCTATTATTTATTCTACAAAAACCACTCGCGGAATATTTAATAGTATTTTGTATTAAAAAGTTAGAAATTTATACAGCCGGGTCAAAATACCCATTTTTCACAAAGATTTTCAATCAATGATGGTCAATTGACTTGCTTTTTTTTTTAAATAGGTCTTGATGGTCTATAGATAATTATCTTAATTTGTTATTATTAATTAAAAACAGTAAATTCATATATTTAAAATCCGGTCTCGGTATGTCGATGACACCTATTGCAATTTACCTGGGTTGCCAGGCATATGGTTACTTCGCACGCATATTCAAGCTCACGGATACTGTCATCAACATCAGCGCAACTTAATCCTTCCGGTGGAAGGTTTCTAAAAAAAACAGCTATATTGGATCCACCATGGTGATCCTCCGCTTTAAATTTTCCAATATTAACATGCAAATCGCACTAAGCGATCTTTAAAGCTCTCCAGTTACAAAATTGGTGATTCTGAAAACCTTCTTATAGCCTTCATTTATTTTGCATAGAAATTATTCCTTTAAAATTTTGAAATACTGTTTTTTTGTTTTAAATAACTATTTGCAAAGTAAATTTGATAAAATATCTGGTAATAAATCTTTTTGAGTAAGGTCACTCACGTTAAAGTTGTATCAAGTATTATGTGGAGTGAAAATGTTGTAATAATCATTTAGTCACATAAGACAATTGCGATTCATTTATTATGGTTGCTAGTAAGTAATTTTGGAAACCGTCTTATCGAAGATGATAAACACAATACAATATTCTTAGCAAGTTAGCAGAATGCTAGTTTATGGAGAACATACTTTGAGATTGGTGTAGGTAGAAATATACGCTATTAACAGACCAAAATTTTAAATTTTTTTTATATAATTGTTTATTCCATAAATAATCGAATAATTTTCTTTGTTAAATCAAACATCGGAATTCTTTATGAAGAACCAACAACTGGTTTTTATTGTTTTTAATTACAATGATAGAAGCCATCGAATAATCTTCACTTTAAAAGCATGTAATTTTCATTGGGAAAAAAATGATTAATCCATTTTGAATGATCCATTCGTAGCTCCCAAATTTATAGAGAAAAGAGACATGAAAGTACATATATTCTCTTTACTTGTATCCTATGATCTTTCATTTGATAAAAACGGAGTATATTCAACTGAACTAAAAAAAGGTTAAAGTAACTACACTACTTATATAAATGAAAAAAAAAAAAAAAAACTATTTTCGCTTTATAAATTTTTTCACGCAAATAAATTAAAACTAACATTTAAAAACCGTTTCGAACCCAACCCAACTACTGTATTTAAAATAAATAACTATTAAATAACTTTTGTACTAATGTTAAAACTTTACTTAACTTTTAAGTAGTATTTTATTTATTTGATATTTAAGATTTCAGCATGTATCCCCGCTACTGCTATTTATATTGGAATAAAAATTGATAAAAAAGTTGTGAACGCAAACAGCCTCTATATACACACATATAGGTACAAACAATATATTACAAATAGATCTTGGTTTTATACTAGAAAATGCATTTTTTAGGACAATAATTAACAAAATGGAAACTTAATTCTAACTTAAATAAGATATTGTGTCCAAATAGGCTCTATACAATAATTCCACTCTTCAGTTGGTATACAATTAATTCTATGCATGAAATTGACTTTGCACCTCATTGGTACAATTTTACATTAAACAAATTTCTAGCTAAATAAGAGTTGTCGCTAGCGTATTTTATTATTTTTTTATGGTGGATTTTTCTGGCAGCTATTTCAATTATCTCAAAACCAAAAAAAAAAATGAAACAAATAAAAAAAAATTATAAAAACCATGCATTTTGTAAATATAAATAACATAAAAAGGCCAGTCCTTTTTTTGGACTATAATTTTAAATTTTCTTAATCCGCATGTAATCAGTCGTAAAGTGGAACCCACGATACTAAATGGGGATTTGTTAGTGCATTGTGGGGACCTTCTAAAGTTTGAAGATGAAATGACAGAAAGAAAAAAAAGGTTATATGACGTATACCCTTTCAGAGGTGGAGAAAGGGAGTACAGGCGTTCAAAAACTGGATTTACATGAATATGGGCACACTCGAACTTGTCAAATATTGATTATTAACTAAAACTTCCAAATTTGTCTGAAGACGGAGGTTTGTTAATCTGCTAGTCATTTATTTCTAAATGCCATATTTTGTATTGTTCTTAATAATAATAGCATGAAAATGTAATAATAATTATTTTAAATAATTACATTAAAATGTGTAATATAATAATATACTTATTTAATATTTATTGTTTTTTTTTTTTTTTTTTAAACAAAATAAAAACATAATCATTAATTACCACAGAAATGAAAATAGCAAAAAATGAGATTAAATATTCATAGGAAAGTACGAATATAACATTTCACTTACTGAAATAAAATATTTTTACTCGAAGAATGAATTCTTGGACACGTTTTTCCACTCATTCTTACTCTGTCATTAAATGAAACACGCCAGTGAGGACGAATATTGACCAGAATATGCCTTAAAAAGAATAAAAACTTACATATCGAGCGCAGAGATGATGAAAAAATTTCTGTGGATCACGAATCGTTGAAATTTACTGTTCCACTGTAGATGTTACTTCATAATAAATAGAATATAAGTTTAATCTATTAAGAAATTGGAGTAAAATTTAAAAGAGTATAACTATGTAATTACAAGACTCTGTGATCATCGAACATCGAACCATACCTTGACAAAACACAACTGCAAACCAATGCCATGACCAGAATATCAAAGAAAATTTCCCGAAGCAAATACTATATTGATTTATTAAAAACTTAATTGCATTTGTAATAGATATCAGTAAGTATTAATAAATATAATGATCTGAGTCATGTACAAATTAGAGGACAGTACTATTGATTAAAAGCTGATCTTACGAACGTCTTGAGATAACTCCAGATCGATTACTTGAGACATATTTAGTAACTATTAAGTGAAAGTTCTAAGTAAAGGCATCTGAGTATGCAATACGAATTCAGAATAACGTGTTCTGGGTGTTTTCATCAAGTTATAGGAGTATGATACGCTCAGCCCGGTCTTAAGGTATTCATTCACAACACAATAGCTTAGTTTCTTTCCCTTTTCGATATTATTGTTTCGCTTAGTTTAATTTTTAGCATCCTGTAGTCTAATCAACGATTAATATGTGGTTAAACAATTTTAATGACAAATGAGAGGTTGAATAACTGCTACAGAAAAGGATGAAAGATATAGGTCCAGCTTCAGAGCTCAAACGGGAGGTAAGACATATCTTTGACATTTGCTTGTCGCTTGAAATATCTTGATTAAGTTAGATATTTTCAATAAGTTCAATAATTTTTATACTAAATTTGTATAAAATGCAATATGTAAATTATAACGTCAACCGATATAAAGAAAGATTTTTGTAGACCTTGTTACTCGCTGATATAGCTTTCGACTGGTGAAAAAGTTTATCCAATACAAACAAACATAAAAAAATCAAATACTTTCTCTTAATAATATTAGTGTAGATTATTTTTATTTGTACCTTCGAATTTATTTATATATAAATGTCAGTGAGATAATATTCAAATTACTTAGTGTGATCTAATTCTGGATCTCTCTCAGGTTTGAGAATGATGTTTCAGATGTGTTCGGACTGTTGAGCCAGTAATATATTATATTCGCTGGATGTTTGATGGATCCACAACACTGTATGTACCAAAACTAACACCGAAAATGTTTTAAACAAACTATTTGTACAGAAGTACATTGAGTTTATTTAAAAAGTTTAGCAAAATAGTTGTGTGTTTTTACAAGAGATGCTTCTCCTGCAACCCAAAAGACAAGTAAATAAATCTATTGTTTCTTTTTAGTGACTTTCTACTAATCTATGAACTTTGGTTATCGATTAATACTAATTTAATTGCGTCATTTTACAATTATTATTTTAATAGTCTAATCATTAAATTGAAACATAAGGGACATATTCAGGACATAAAATTCTCGAATAACGATTGCAATAAACATTTTGTTACACGTATTTTAGTTTAATGATTTTCAAAAGCTTGTTACAACATTTTTGTTTAACATGTTTTGCAGTTCATTTTATATAAGAACATTTTCTATACTTATATTAGCGTATCAAATGAATTAACTTTTAGTTAACAGTTTTATTGGACATGATGTTAATTTCAAATTATTTTGCATCTTTAATAAGTTTTGTGTCATTGAATTTGTATATATTACTTGCCATTATTAAGTATGTGGTTTTAATTATTATATGTACCTGGTTTGGGAGTATTTATGACCAATAAATTTTTTAATCAAATTTTTATTGTATATAAGAAGGTTTTTAAGTATGCGTATATAAATAGACTAGACTCTTGATATCTAGAAGGCGCAATCTCAAAATATAAAATAATGTTGTTAAAGTAACAAGTAAATAGTTCGTAAATTAGGTAACATAATTTAATAATAGTTATTAAATTTCTCAACTTTTTTAATTATAGCATTTTATTCCCAAAATGCTTTTCAATCTTAAGATACCATTGCAGACCTGAAGTAAATAACAACTTAAAATTTGCGTCGCAACTATTACCTATTTTAAACAATTTTTTTATTTTGTTTGTATTAATAGCTGACCCGATAGACGTCTTCTTATCTTATTTATATTCTAATCGAACTGGAATAAATGAAAAAATGCTTTTTGATATACGAAATAATAGTTTTCTTTTCGGCCGCGTAAAGAATTAATGTTGATGGTTTACCGACACGAAAACAGGCGACATACAATTGGCCATGTGAAAAACATGGAACTTCAAGATTGATGGTACAAACACTGCGATTTATTTATGGGCATTGCAAATGCAATCCGCATTCGAAATTGTAACCTTTTAAAGTCGAATGGTATGTTAGAATTGAGATGCGTGGAATCAAAACGCCTTCGTCTTTGTACTTTCTTTTGTGGGTTCGATGACCTTTTTCATGATTCCCGATTTTTATTTGCAGATTATGAGGTAGTACCCCAGGTAATTCTAATCAAACCTCTATTTTGACCTGTCTACATTATAACAAGAATCTCTTATGCTAATTTCAAGCTTTCAGAGGTTTTTAGGGCTGTATATTGATAGAATATCAAAATTTGATCAACCATTTCACTTTTTAGGAGACGAATTCCCAAATACCCTTTAGTACTCACTTACTTTATACAAGACACCCCCATGTAAAATTTCAAGCTTCTAGATCAAGCGATTTTAATTCTACGTTGGTATGTCAGCTAGTCAGTTACCCTGTTTTAAGTCGTAAAGATATGCATAGACATACAAAAATGTCATTCAAAACATTGTAATTTTTATTTAAAATTTGGTTACTTTGTTCGGATTATATAATCGGATTCCTGTAAAGCTTAGTTGCAAAAGATAGAATTAATTATTGTAATAATTATTAATATTATTATTTAAAAGTATTTTGAATTGAACCTTGAATTTCTTATTGATCATCTAGTGGTTTAAATGTCTAAATTTTATGCGATCAAAATTAAATGATCTTTTTATCGTTAGGGCTATTTTTTTTTTTTGACTATTGAAAAAAATAAATTGTATAATAAGTTTGAGATATTCCCACAAAACAATACAATTTTCGAATTTTTCGACTTCTGATAAATGATATCTGATAAAATGGAAGTAAATGAAGTTATTTGTAAAACCAAGTCATCACATTCTGCTCCCATATTTGAACGTTGATTCATTATTTCACCCCCGTTGGTCTAAACTTTGACAAAATAAATTCTTATCAGATGATGCGTCGTAGCTTCACATCCTTTAGTCTTCATTGTTGAAAGGACAGGGGAATTATCTGTTTTTTTAAGAATAAGGAATATACAATACAAAAATTTACTATTTTACCCAAAATGCGAAATAAGACTCCCTATCGAAACGAATTTCTAAAATTAAATTAAAATTGATTCAAAGAACTCTGTAGGCGTTTACAGATTATTTTCATCCGTTTCTTGCAAAATAAAGTTTAAGAATCGCTATGAAGATGAACATGTATGATTTCATTTTTTCACTTCACCCGCGTTTTTTAACTAATGCTGTTGGTGAAGTAAAGACGCTTGAATTGAAAAAATATTTGCAACCGTCCCTATTTAATATAATCAATAATATTTATTTATGTAATTAAAAATTAATAGAGCATTTCATTTTAAATTTAATACATACAAATCATTCAATTCGTTTTATTTGAGTTTATGATTGATTTTCTATATTATTAAAGTTTGTGAATTTTCAAATAAATATTAAATTATACCATCGACAAATAATTTTAAAATGATATGCCAATCATTAAAAAAATTAATAAAAATTAATTAATTGTATCAATAATCATTGTAAATTGATTTTTTAAAACCTGATTTATAAAATTTTTATCGTAATTTCATTTCAGATAAATTTTATTATATTAAAATTTTAATTTTTATTTGAAAACAAAAGTAGGATAGCCAGTCGATGAAATTTATAAGGTAATGTGTGTGTAGTATTACTATAAACCTAAATTTCAACACCCTGAAATAGGATATCGGAAGAAATTTTTTTAATTAATTAAATTGAAGCGTATTTTCTTCACGAACATGGATCTGAAATTATATTCTTAAAAATCCTTTAAAAATAAGCAATATGAAAAAATTATTGCTACGAAACAAAATGACGCGTTAATTCGAACTCATCGTCGTCAAACACTCGACAATTCAAAATTGCAGAGATAAAGAGACAGAAAGATTGTAAGTAAATTTTGAGTTCAAACTTGTATCATCGTATACGAGCCTTTGTTTTTGTTACGATTAGTTCGACAAACACTTCCGCACGAATTTATTTGTTTAGTTATGTTTCAGTTACTGTTAATCTTTCGTTGTATACAGATTAAAAGTTTGCGTTAATTATGAGTCCTAAAACATATAAATGCTTGACGATTGCTGACGAAGAAAAGATGAAGATGAGGACGATACATCAGAACCTTTGGCAGAGGTGTCAGTTAAGGAAGCAAAAACATCATTTCATACCTAAAAAGGTTCTGTCTACAAAACGAAAGTGATGAGAAAGCATTTCAGGTACTTTTTCTCTTAAAAAAAGAGTAGACTGAGCAGCAGCAATATGCTTTGAAGCACACCAGTATAACAGAGGTCTTTCGAAAGATTAATTAATTCACATTATGAATATGTACACGAATATACCTATAAACTTTTGTCATTGTTAAATAATAGCAGTTAATAAATAATAATTGATCAATACTTAATAATTCGAAGTTTTATTTATTTTCTCGCAAAAATTTCAAACCATTCGATATTTCAAACACTCGATGATTCGTAATACTTTAAGGAGTCCCTGTATCAACTTTTTGTATCTCCATATATATTATCGTATTAAACATTGTTTTCAAGAAAGAGATAGAAAATAATCTTTGATAGATTATTATTTCTTTGGTGTTGACTCTGATTTCACATTTTAATAAGAAATATAGCAAATTTAAAATCAGTCCTGTACCCCATTGTCCAATTTTTCCGGAATGCATGCTACTTACGGTTGTGGCTTTTGAATGCTATCTTATTGTATAAGATACATGCTCCAAATAAATATGAGTTAAAAGAAAGATTTCAACGAGTGGAATTAAAGTGTCAAGCATCTGCAAGCTTCTATAACCCACTACCATGTAAAATAGAATATAACAGGTTGACTCATGGAAGCGGCTAACTAACGCTGGCCTAAGCTAGATACATTTATTTCTCTCGTCAAAGCCTATCTTTTAATATAAATGTGATTAATGTATTTTACAAAATAGGATGGCTGTTATTTGTACTATCAGAAAGAAAAATGTATGCAGGAAAAATTGAACCACTTCAGAGGTGTTGACCTTTACGTCTATAGTTATACTACGGACACACCGAAAATAGTTCCTTCTATAGAACTTTTAATCATCCAGTTTTTGGACCATAAATACTTTGTGATAAAGAGCTGCAATTATTGTCACTGTATAATTTTTGTTGAGAAAAATTCATAAGAACTGTTGTGAAATGGATAAAGGAAAAAAATTGGTATTCTTTAAAAATTCGTTTTATTCTTCAAGAATTCACGTCCGAAACTGTTGTTCAAACAATTTTTATCATCTAAATTGAAAGAAATTATCAGTCTATCGACACTCCTGAATCCATTTTTAAGGCTGTAAGTAAACTAAAATTGTTTATCGTAATGTATCCATTTTCATCCAGAATAAAAATGTCGTTTTAAAAATGTTTTTGGAAAATTTGAACGAAATAAAACGGTGGTTTAAAGGAGATTTAATTCATTGTATGAAAATAGATTTTTAACGGAGTTTATGATGCACGTGTTTCATATTGGTTAGCAATTCAGTTTTTATTTAACCGTTTCTATAGGCTTTAAGTATTACGTCACACAAGGGAGGGGGCTCAGTAATTTGACCACCAGTAAAAAAGACAGAACGTGGGGGTTAAATGTAAGGACAATAATTTAAAAAAATGAAATGATTTCAATAATGATTGTTTTCAAGAATCTAGTTTTGTATAGTATGTTTCAAGATTTGGGCTCATCTAATGGCTTAGATATTCTTCAATTGTGAAATATTGGTTGCAAAGGAATTTAGAAAAAATACAATTATAATGATCTGTTATCATTGTGAGTGTATTTTTTCTAAATTTTTAAAATGTTGTCAGTAGTGTAGGCCCACAAAATTTTTTAAGGAACGTTTTTTATGAATAAAAAATACAATAAATTTTACTTAAGTTTAAACAAATTTAAAAACACTACCTCTAATTTATTTATTTGTTTTTTTTTTCTAGATCTTTGAGTACCCAATATACAATGACGAAATCATTATTATTAATTATATGAGGTATGATTTGAAGGTGTTTGGGGGATCGACGTTAATTACATGAAAGACTGATGGACCGACTTTGTACTAAAGTGAGAGAATAACCATCCTACCTAAAACTAATTCATAATATAATATAATAATAATAATAACTACACCTTTAAATGTTATTTTTCCTATCGGCAATTTACAAAAAGACCACCAAACGTGTTTTTCTCTTAAGTATATTATTAACATACAGATAGAAAGTGATTAATTTCACCCTGAAATGTGACATCAAAAACTGTTATGTTGTAATAAGTTTAAAAAAAAAAGGTGTATTTAAGTATAAGTATTAGTTATAAACTAAAATACTAATTTTTGATTGTTTAAATTAATGAAAATAAGATTTATAATTAATTAAAACCGGTAACGAACGAGTAACCCTATCTGTAGGAACCTCAAATTAAATATATACTATTAAACAAGCTTCATTAGTAAAATCCTAATGTATTTGTATATCGAATTAGGTTGGGTTGGGTTGGGGATTTGTTGGGTTAAATGAGTAAGTCTAATTAATAGTTTTGATGGCAACGTATAAATAGCTTATACATTATTTGCAAAAGCATATGATAGATTGTTAATTTAAGTTTATATTTGAAATTTAGCGAAATAAATTAAAGTGATTAAACAGTTTTATCTATTTCGCTGTAGATCGTCAAAATTTTTACTTGGTTGGAAAATTATAGGTCAGAATTCCAAAATCCATACCTGGCACGGCTTGTTTAACTTTGAAGTGACGGAGTGACTCAGTTAGTTCACTAAATCAGTGTGAATGTATATATCATATTATAAACACGTTCACTAAGTATTCAGAAGGTATGAGAATGCATGGATCGCAACGCATCGCGGTATCGCTTCGCTTCTCTCTCTATATATTTTTAGTTGACTTGAATATTAGTCTTCTCAATCTCTGCGATAATATGATTTACTATTGTGTACAAATTCTGATTTTTTGTATCAGGTGCGTACTTTATATGGGAGCTGAATTCTATGTTTATATAATGGCGGGACTCAATTCATGAAAATAATTTTTTTTTTAATATTTACGATAATCTTCCAATAATGTCATTATATAAAGTGAAATGTGCTTGATTGTTTTCATTTTTTTTTTCGGAATATTGGCAAATTTGATAATTAATAAAAATGAGGTTTTAGTTAAATTACTAAAATTTAAATCTTTGAATTTTTGCAAATGTCGAATATATTAAATTTAATCTGATTTATTAATTTTTTTATTTGTTGTCTTATTTTAAATATTGAGTGGCTTACGTATACGAAAATTCAACTTCACTTGTCTTCTATCATTCAACTTTTCAAAAACCAAAGAAGTCAAATCAAAATATCTTCCACAACTTATAGATTCATAGCCTACAAAATTACGAGTACATTACGTTTTTTTTCATGGTAACTACCATGCTATAGTTTCAGCATGGTAATTACCAAGTTACTCGTTAAATCAAGTATTTTTAGAAATTTTAATAATTACTAATTAATTTTAAATAAATTATATTGAAGAATAATAGAAAAATATCTCTGTAAATGTGTTCGCTATATTAAAAAAATTCAAAAAGTCTTAAGGTTCGTGTATATTTTGGAAGGACACAAGCTGTGTAAAATTTAAAAATCTTCTTCACAAAAGAATCCTTGGTACACATTATATGTGATAGTAGGTAAAGAATAAATTGAAGTTAATTTAATATTCTAATGAAAGTAAATTGTTTTATTTTATTTCTCAAATATTACAAAAAAACAAAAAAGAAAGAAAAACCGTCTTTAAAAAATGAACAAAAAAGTAAACAGTTTTCATAATATTTCTATAAATAATTCCCTCGACCAATTACCTATCGAACTAAGCATTGGAAAAATAATTGTTATCAAGGTTGTATTTTTTAGTTATTGGTGTTATTGTATCACATTTTTCATTTGAATGATAAATAAAAAACCCCAAAAAATTTGGTCGGGCCACTTCTCTTTAGTATTCAAATTTTTATGGAATCAATTTGATAAAATATCGTATCATAAAACAAAAATTTCTAAATCGGCTAATAAAAAACGAAGCTTTGAGATAACAAATATTTAAAAAAGTGAAGATAACAACTAAGAACTAACAACAGAGCTAATTGTTTAGATAGTCGATACATGGTTAAGTATCATTGTTTTAACTATTTTAATATACTATAAATATCCATTCTATTCAGACATAAATACATGTATTAAAGTAATGTGTATTGTAATTATATTTTATGTGTTTATTACCTATTTAAATTTGAGCTAAAAATGTGGGGAATACATTTTTTGTATTTGAATTTGGGACTTAATCGACCGATTTTACTAATTCATGAAATATAATCAATGATATAATCAATGAACTTGATCTTTTAACTTTTCAGGTCTAGAACACACCACCAAAATTTGTCTTTCCCCACGTCACCAATTCTGAGTAGTCTTCATGATAAACAGACGGAAATGGACAAAAATTTGGTGTTTCACCTCTATACCAAAACTTTACACTAAAATGTATGTACTCTGGCATATTCTATATTTCTCGAGTATAAAAATAGACGAATTGATTATCTCATTCTTTTTCTATGTCGGTTAAAGAAATGAACTCTTAATTTTCTTTACTGATTTTAAAAAAACATGAAGAATTTGAATATGAATATGAAGATATTCGAATATAATTATCGCATTTCAAATTCAGACATTTTAGCACTTACAAATATCTATTAGACAAAGTGAGTTTTACATATCTAGGTTTCCGCCATGTATACAAAACATCAAAATTATATGTGGTATGACATACAAAAGGGCCTACACATAATTATTTTTTATTTATAATAGCTACGCTACTGTCGTCTTCATGTTCTAATGAAGTTATTCAGAACAAAAGACTCAAACTAACATAAAAAAAATAAAAAATACAGAATCTGTAATATGTACCTCCATTGAATTTTTATCAGCCGCATTTAATATTAAGAAACAATAATCAAATGTAATATACACATTAGACAAAGATTTGTATGCTGGTTATTCGATTTTAGAAATTGAAAGGACAAAGTGAATCTTATACAGCTTTAATACAAAATAGCTTAAGTTTATAAATTTTAATTCGATAGCTGCTAATTAACTGGCTTTAACAAGACATAAACAACCTAGCTGGATATAAATTATTGTCTTCGTTTTGGTAATGAAAAATTTGATCCGTTATCAATATCTTTTAAATAAATACGAGGTTTTGGAACTTCTCTTCCATCCTTTCTGTGGGTTAGCCTGGACGGATAAAAAATTGAACGGATATTTATAAATTTTTGCAAAACATTAAAGCTGATGTTCGAAATAGTGCCATTCTAATCTCATTAACCATTTACCCCATTCTAAAGATACGTGATTTTTTTTACGCCCATCTTGCGGTATCTTGCTATGCTCCATATTTTGCATCACTGATTATTAAGTGCATACTACAATATTAAGGATGTTACATAATTTAATTAAAAATCGACTAAAGTTTCGGTTATTAGTTATTTAATCATTAAATTTTTAATATAAAATCACCATTTTATTTTCATTTCTCTTCTCCAGTTTTGGAAAAAGTTTCGAGTTAAAAACTATTTACCTACTCAACAATTTGATACATTGTGTATTTGGATACAGTTGGATGTTACCTTTTCCATTATCCAGTAATTGGAAGCCACGTACGTTGTTGGCGGGCTATACCAAATAAGTTACTTATATTGCTATCTGCTGGCAACTTATGGGACTTTTAGACACAGAAAGATCGTGAATTTTGAAATAAAAAAGGAAATAATCGAGATATAATTAACTATCCTAACTTTTAGGGTAGAAAATAAGAAATTACGTTAAGGACGGATTATTTGTTCTGAGTTCATCACGAAACTATAGAAGCCATGAGTTTTATATTCACTTCAATTTATTATTATTAAATTTTAGTTCTGAAAAAAGATATGTTTATACTTACACTTAAAATGAAATTTTTGTAAAATATATAGCATTCTTTGAGACATTTTTAGTTCGTGTAATACAGTTGCTTTTCCAAAACTGATTTTCGCCAATCCAAGTTCTTTCACAGCAAAGGTGTTCAAAGTTTGAAAGCAAACACATAAAAATCCAGGTTGTATAGTTCACATATAAAACATGAGGTCTATATAAATGAACAAATCTAAACAGATAGACGGACACGTTAAAAAGTAATTCTTTGGTTACACTCTTAAAATGGTTAAATATAGGCACTCTATTATCATAATACAAAAAAAAAGACATTTCTCTATGTTAATTATCTGACTCTTATTATTCTGAATAAATATTTTATCGTAAAGTTATTTTTTTAATATTAAAATAAAGTATTGAATCTACAGCAAAAACCTACAGCAGCGTTTCTATTAATTTTGTATTATTATTAAATTTTTAATTATTATCTTTGATCTTTTAATTTTCTATTCACAAATGAATAATTAATTATTGCAAAATTAGTTTAAATAATAATCTAATTTCAATTAATTGCAAAATCTTTTAGATATCTTTATCTAATATACAGAGTAGCCCTCAATAATTTTACATAAGTTTAACAACCATTCGTACATAAATAAGAAATTACAAGTTAAGGTCACCATTATACGTAAATGTTATATTTTTAATAGGTTATACCAAACCAATTGTAAAAAATATGTGGAGTTTAAAAAATCAAGATTATTCCGATTTTAATTAGACAAGGAACACAACTATTAAATTTATGGTACACTAAGATACAAGATTAGATGAATAATTCCTCTGCAAAGAATATATTCTTAAATGTTTGAATCGAGAAGTATGTCAGGTTCCGTGAATAAATATAAATCCAGACAGAATAAATGGCATCAAAGTCACCGTTCAAAAAAGTCTATAACTTTAAAATATCCACACGTTATTAATTAATTTTTAAGTTTAAAAAAGAATCAAATGATTACGTAAAATATTAACTTTACTATAACATAATAACCGATGAAACATTTTGAACAATTAATGTCCAGCACCTCACGCCTTTTTATTTTAAATGAAATTTTCATTGATTCACTTGATCCTCATGTGAACTGAATTAATAAATATTCGAATGCACTTAAAAAAATTTGGATTTACATGATGTCACCTCAATTTAGGTGATAATATCACCTCAATTAGTCCATTTCTCCATGTCCGTCAGTTTATCATCAAGATAAATCAAAAACGAAAAGTGACAGCGAACTGTAAGTTTGATGGCGAAATCCAGCCCTTTGGTAGAGTGTATCCATGACCCAATTTTAAAACGATATGAGATAGAAGAAAAATACAAAACCAAAAGATGTTTCTTTTTTAAACTTTAGTAAAAATTTTTCGTACGGTGCTTATATTTACCATAAGTTGAGCTCAAATTTAGTTAATAGACACATAGGTATCTAATTATATGCTACTGTTATATATTGAAAACTATGTGGACTACACATTTAGAGCATTTAACGAATGCTAATGATTAAAAATATTTCAAACCTTGGTAGCAATTATCATTGTTAGTTGTTATTTTCACTTGGTTTTACTTCCTATTTACCTAGAATAGAGCCCCGACAGCGGTCAAAATTCGACCATTATCACTCAAACGTTAATTTCACTGCCTTTAAACAAAACAGTATACTAAACAAAAGAATATATATGCGTGTCTATAGTAGTGTGTATAATATAAGCCATTCCTGATATAGTGTTTTTTAATTGATTTAATGTATTTTTTATGCATAATTATAAAAAAAATATTAGCATTATCCAGTTCTCTATATAAATCGATCGTATCCGTATCAATCAGCCACAGTATGGAATAATAATATATGCAAAAAATGTCTCTGCAACTCAATATTTCCTTATGCTAACATTCTCTTCAAAGATATGTGTATCTCGTTGGTAGTTTGGTGGTGGATCTTTATTGTTTTAAGGATTTTGCTCAGCGTTTAACAGCTCACTTTGATATTTCCAGAAAGAGAATCATAGTATCCTGCCATATAGTGATTTTGTAAAATATTTAAGAAAATGAATAAAATAATGAGAACGTAATTTCCTATTTGCCTATAAACAACAATGACTATAAACCCTTTCGAAAGGTATATTTCAAAAATCGTAATAATGGGCCTAATACAAATTTTGACTTAAAATATCTCGAAAACATTAGGGATGAGAACCTTTCTTTTTATTAGTTTTGCCGTCTCTTTATATATTTATTAAACTTAGGGTACATTTAATTGGTTGGCAAACTAAATATCTTCGTAAAAAAAGTTGTATAGGTTTAAGAATTAAATCGTAATATCAAGTGAATATTATGAAAGGTAATTAAAATTAATACTTTTAATCCATATCTGCTGGACTACATATGTATCCAGGTCTATTGAATTTGCATTTAGATATAAAGGGGAAAATTGAAACATTATTTGGCAGAAGTTGATGCTTGTATAAACGAAAATAAAGGGTATGCAAAAATATTGTGTAAACGATATTGGTCTTAATGAATCGTTTGCACATGTTTGTTCACCTTTTATTTTCGTTTTCACAAGCAGTAATTTTTCAGAAATTTCGTTGTTAACGTTTTTCACTTTAGAAAAAATACTTCATAATTTTTTTATAATAATTACGAACAGAATTAATTATATTCTATATTTTTTATCATCGCTTTTTTGGCAAATGAAAACCTAATTTGGATATAAATTCAATGTTGTAATATTTTTCGGTTTGAGAATAATAATACATTATAAATTATTTAACAGAAATTATATACATAATAATACGTTTTATGTAGGTACATAATGTTTTAATTTTCAGTTATGGCCTCTTATTTCATTATTTTTTGTAAAATAATGAAAAATTTGTTCACAAATTTAAAAGTAATGTTATTCACTTTTAAAATAATACATTATAAAATTTCTTTTATAGTCATAATGTACAGAATATACACCGTTTTATACACTGTCTTTATTATCATCATTTTTTGGGAAATAATGAAAATCTAATTTCGTGATTAATTCATTTTAATATTTTTTTACATTAAATACTATTGTGCAGAAATAATATACACAATATTACGTTTGAAATACTTAATTTTTTTAAGATATTCCTCTAGTGACATTCTTGTTTTTTGAACTAATGAAAGTCAAATTGGTTTATGTATTCTTTTAAAGTTTTCAGTTTGAAAATTATTCTATATTATTTTATATATCATAAATCATTTTGCATTATAGAGTATATACAGAATGAATTTTTACAAACTATTTCTAGTTTTTACCTAAAATATCATCGGGGGCCAACATCACATTTCATTTTTCCACGTTCCTGACAAATCGGTGTTTGTGAAACGAAAATAAAAACTGTACAAACATGTGCAAGCGAAGCCTAAACGATTCATATAAAAAAATTTAAATAATTCAATTCTAAACAACGGTGCTTGTGGAAACGCAGAAAAAAGTGCAATCGTGCGCATACGATTTATATAAAAACTTTCAAAAATTTCATTTCATTCTTCTGGAAACCAAAATAAAAGATATACATCCGCGTGCAAACGATTCATGTAGCTAGCTTGTGCAAACGAAAAACAAATTGTGAAAGCGATTTATATAATATCATTTTCAAAATTCTAACTTCACATTGGTCAATAATTTATGTTATAGGAATGAAATGTGTTTTTTTTATAAATGAACATTATTTGAGTGTCAACTAAAAGAATTTGCTTCACACTGACTTCATCAATATGCGATCACACTGTTTCACACAGCTGAAAGTGAACTTAGCCTTAAAACAAAACTTAACTTACCTGTTTAATAAATTATCATTTATTTTGTATAAAGTTTTTATACGACCATGGGAAATATTTTCACTTCTGATTTATACTTCCATCGGGCAGTGCCTACTAAAATTTATTTTGTGTCAATTATATTGATAAATTTAATGCTTTGATAGTCACTTGTTAATAATTCAAGTTTATTAGTGTAAGTAATAAATGTATAAACAAAACAATTTTTTCGAAATAATTACTCGATTTGTCGTGTATATTAAATAAATGTTATAAAAATATAAAATCGGGAAAAATTTTATACTTTTATAACAACGTCAAGCTAAAGATTTAAATCAACCAATGGCTTAAAGTAAATTGTTTTACTTTGCTTTATTTATCCATTACATATACTTGAAATTTAGTTTCGTCCAATCAATAATCAATACATTGCAAATATTTAAGACATATTATGTATAAATGAGATTCTTATAATCATATAAATATTCTCCGTTTAACTCATTTTGCAGGATTCTTAAAAAATCTGCTCTATTTTGAATTATGCAAGGTTATGATTTAGGAAGGTTAATATTAAGAGGGATTGTACAAGAAAAAGACCTCTACAATAAGGACAATCTCTAATGTACTGTAATGTTATATACGTATTTTTTTTCGGTCACAAATAAGTAAAAAAACATCCAAAATTTTGAAATTTGATTTACACAATCTTCATTTAAAAACGGAGGGCATGTCAAAAAGTTTTTCGCGAAAGAACATTTCTGAAACAAAAATTAAAATTTATTATATATTTAGAAATGTTTTCCGCAAACAACTCATTGACACGCCTTTCGTTATCAGGATAAGAATGTGCACTGCAAATTTCATAACATTTGAAAGATTATTTTTTGTGAGTGAAAATCAAATAATATATATATATAATGCACAATGTATTACATTATAGAACATTAGAGATGTTGTCAAGAGCTCATTTTTTGTGCTAATTAACCTATTGAAAGTAATATGTTACAGATTTCAGCCCAACATTTATTTTACCCCTAACGGATATTCTTCCTGAAAAACAAACTAGATGAAAACAGGTAATTTTTTTTAAAATAAATCAAAGTGTAATATTTTTAAATAGGTTTGATAACTTTTCTTATATTTTTTGACAATATTTATAGTTTTTGTACATAATTTTAAACATAGTATATAATACAGATTGAGAATTTTTTGAATTTTTATTTTTTCTTTCAAAAAGCAAAGTAGGTACCACTTATTTATCTATAGTTTTCAATCAATTTATATTCATAATCAATAAATTTATTAAATAATATCACTATATATATATAATAAGATGAAAATTCTATTGTAAAGTTTTAAAAAGTTTATTATATAAAATAGAAATTATTGAGAATTGATGATTGAATGAATTTCAGGATCATATACTTTATAAGTCTATGAAATGAAAAATCATTTGTTTGTTGCAGTTTTGGAACGAATTATTTTCTTGAAATTTTCAGTTTAAAGAGAAATGACAAAATATAATAAGCTCACGTGAGTAGAATTTAAAATTTAATCATTATTTTCATTTTCAGTAGATACTGAGTCTTTTTCTAAATCACAAATTTTGTAAAAGCGAATTTAAATTAATATGAATCGGTTATTTTTATTATTCATATCTTAGATGAATCAATAGACTCATAAAATATGTTTTTTTTTTTAAATTTCTCAATTTCTTACAAACCAAAAATGATTTACAACAGAATTATAAAATTTTCTTCAAAGAAAATACAGAAACAGAAAAATTTACAGTGTACTAGAATTAAGTTAATTTTTTTTCTTTATTTTTTATGATAATATTTTTTAAAATAAATTATATAAAATTTAACATAATTTCACTAATTTTTTTATTTATTTTTTATTTTAATTTTCAATAATTTTATTAATACTTTATTAAGCTAAAAAACATTAAGTATTTTTTTTAAATTTACTTTGTACATTATTTACATTTGAGAATCGTTTATCGATAAAATATCGATTAAAATATTATTCCATTGAATACAATTTATTGTTTTTACATAGTGAGTTTGTTATTTATTTTGAGATTCAATCAACTTAAATATATTGCACACTTATATCGATGTAATCAGAATTATTGTTCAATTAGAATGCTTCTATATGATGAACCTTATGTTTAATATAATTTAGGCTTACACCTCATTAACCTGAATTAAGTTACACATAAGAATAAACCTGATTCACATTCGAATGACTTGATTAGTGCTTAATATTTGTCCGTGCGTATCCCAAATATTGATGGAATCTGTGTTAGATAATCCGATTATAGAATACAAAATATTCTAAAAAGTTACCAAATAACACGAACATGATATTTTTGGACACTAACTATATAGGTAAAATTCACCGAAAAAATATTTTCGTTTTAATTTCTGATATTTTAAGTACGTACGAAATTTTAAGTTATTTCCGAAAAAAAGGAATATTTCCAAATTTTTTTTACAATATTCTTCAATAATTTTATAATAAATACATTTTTTTTTCTTTTTAATAAATTAACTATGGCAAAATAATTAGAAATTTTTGTTTACAATGTGAACAATTTTTTTTATTAAAATAATATTTTTTGAATGATTTCAATAATAATTTTTGATTGATATTTTTAGAATTATTTCTGGTTTTCTTAGTATAAAAATACAATGGATATGTAAAGAGTTTATTTTCGAAACTGTTGTTCCAAGGGAAAATACGAAAAAAAAATAGAAAAAAGCATATAAGTAAAAATGTCTAAAAGTTTTTTGGGTACGTTATATTATTAATTTGCATTTTTTACAGCCCTGTATGATAGATAATGTTTTATAGAGTTGAATCTCTATAGTCCAGCACTTATTGAATCAAATAAGTTTTTAATATTGAATTTTTCTAGTATTTGCTATTCATTATTCATTAAAAAATTATTATTTTAATAAAATAAATACAAAATTCATTTAAATATTATTAAATTCTAAAATGATTCACTAAAAGTTATTTATTATCATGTGACATAACTAAATTTTTCGGGCACTCATCAATCATATTCACCATTGGTTTCTTTTTTAAAATACCCAAATCTTGTACATTCTCCAAAAAACTTTTATGTGCTGTTAATAATTTTGCACTTTCTACATCTTTTTTTAACTCTTCCATATCACGTTTTAATTTGGCTCGTCGATTTTGGAACCATGTTATTACTTGTGCATTACTTAAACCTAACGAGGCAGCGATTTCATCTCGATCAGCAGGACTTAAATATTTTTGATAGAGGAAACGTTTTTCTAATTCAAAAATTTGATGATTTGTAAAAGCGGTACGTGATTTTCGTTTCTTTTTTGGTTGTTGACGATTATTAAATAAATTTAAATGACTGTTTTGACCATCTGAAACAAAGGAGAAAAAATTTTAGTGAAAATAATTCAGAAGTTTTAAAATTATGATAATTTTTTTTGTAAGTACTCCCAATATAATATGCAAACATTTATCGTTTATATGTTTAATTTACAGTGTGTAACAGAAATAGGGCCGAACTAAGTTTTTGATTTTAATTTTTCAGAAATCTATATACACTTTCGCTGAGATTCGAACTATGATGAATTCGATTTAGCGATCTGTCAATTGTTATGCCATTTTTATAATATTTATCAAATTGTTCTTGTAAATATTTTTATAACATATGTATAAAATTGGCATATTCAATGGGGGATTTATAAAATGACTTCAGGATTAACAGATTTTTCAGCATAGCAATTATTATAAGGGTACAAAATACGTTAAAAACTTATTACTTTCACCGATTAATACAGATAAAATCAGAAAAACTTGAGATAAATACTAAATATTCAACAATTTGTTGTTAAAAAATACATAAGCCTCAACCGAAAATAAACTTTTTGTATGTTTAGTAGTAATTGTGGAAAAATATTTTACTTTTTTTAATTTCTTATGTTGTACGCGATTTTTATATGCAATAAAAAATTGGCTCTGAGTGATGAAGACATCCTTTAATGTATGAAAACAAATTTAATGAGGACGGATTGTATTTCTGTTTAACCTGTATATTAAATTTGAGTACCAAAATTGATACAAGAAGTCATGAATTAAACCACATAAGCATATTATTTTCAAAGTACGTTCAAAGTTAATGAATTCTTTTTGAAAAACTAACCAATGATAGAAGGTCTTTTTTTTTGGTTTAAGTATTATTTAAGATTGTTTAAATTATTAATTGTTATAATAATAAATTTTTGGTCTTTAATTCTTCCACATCCCGTTTAAATTTTGCCCGACGATTTTGAAACCATGTAATCACTTGTGCATTACTTAAACCTAATGATGCAGCAATTTCATCACGATCAGCTGGACTTAAATATTTCTGATAGAGAAAACGTTTTTCTAATTCAAATATTTGATGATTTGTAAATGCGGTACGTGATTTGCGTTTTTTTTTGGTTTGTTGTCGATTATTAAATAGATTTAAATGTTTATTTGCATCTGAAACAAAAAATAATTTTGGTTGTTTTATTTTTGTTTCAATTTGTTTTTGTTTTTGTTTATTCTTTTTCATTGGGCTGGGGTTTTTATATGAATTCATATTTATATTGAATTTTTAGATATCAATGTTTTTGCTTTCTATTGTTCTTATATTTGTATCAAAATGGGAGGGGACGACACAAAAAATCTTTTTTAAGATAATTGAACAGAATAATAAAATACTTAAATTTCTTAGATATTTAATTTGACGATAAAATAGAAAGTACAAGAGATTTTCAGAATGATGGCCAAAAAATTGAAAAAAGTATATTTAAATTTTTGATTAATTCCACTAAACTTTTTATACTTTTATAAATACAACACATTACAGGTTGATTATCGTTAAAGAGTGCTTTTCAAATAATTTAAAATACATGAAAATTTACTTGTTTATTATTTAATTTAAATGGTAGATTTATCGTAAAAAATACACAATTAAACAAAACTTTTATAATAATTACTCCTATTAATAATTTTTCGTATTGTCGTCGGCATCTACATCGACGTATAAAAAGGTATACAATTGATAGAGGTAATATATTTTAAATACTATATATTTAGTTGTTTTTAGAATTTTTATTTAGTAAAATTTATTATTCTTACAAGTTTTATAAAAAAAAAAATCACTTATATATATGCTGTTATGAAAAATTGTATTTCAATCATGTCTTATAAATATAAATGATAATATAAAATAATAACAATTAAATTGTCAATAATAAACAATAATGGTCGTTTTAATGACACACCATGTATATATTAAATGTGTATTATAAGCATATAATAATACATATAATAATGATTGTTTATAACTGATTTATAAATTTTCATGAATAGATTCTTTGCATAAACCACACCTACACAGCCCCTTTTAATTTTAATATATAAAAGATTAATGTGTAATCATTTTTATAACTAGATTCTGGATTAATATGATAAAGATGTTTGATTTCTAAATAAAACGAATCGGGCGTACTACCATTTATTGCAATTTAAAAGTCCCAAGATAAAGCATATATATATATATATATATATATATATATATATATATATATATATATATATATATATATATATATATATATATATATTCTCATCCTAACAAATGGCATTGGTTTATAAACAACTAAACGACGCGGTATTTTTGAAAATTACAACATGATCATTTTGATTGTAATTACAATTTATGTTTTATTTAGTGTAATAGTTTATTCTTTTGAAAAATAAAAAGTGAAAGAGATGAAATACGCCAATGCCATCTATTTTATTTGAATATGGTTATTAGAAAAAAATTATTGATTTTCAATAATGAATTGGCAAATTGTTAATAAAGATAAAGTAATCCTTTATTTGATTCATTCTGTAATAAAAGAATATAATAAATTCGCAAATAAAATAAAAAAAAGAAGATATTTTATACAATTGTGTTGACAAATTTAAGTGGATTCTATTTAAGAAGCTTAGCTATTTTTAAAAAAAAAAAACCTGGTGCAAATTTTTTTTTTTTTTATATTCGTGATGAATAATTATATTTCAGTTTAAAAGATAGACTATATATAATTTTTATGGTTAGATAAAGACACAAATAACTACTATTTAAAAAAAAAAAACATCCGTCGTGTAGTTGTTTGCAGATACATTAAAGGTTCTGAATTACAATAATTTTAATTATGCATTAGATTCTGAATTACAATAATAATTTTATTTAAATATTATTATTTATTGAGTTCGATTATGATAAATTTTCCTCATGATTAGTGTTTAAAGCTTCCGATTAATATCATAAATTGATTAAAAATTTCATTTATTCAGTGTTAGAAAAATTTTTTTTTCCAAACCATATTTTATAAAAGCATACCTACCTACGTGTACAATTGACACTTTTTATAAATGTAAAAAAATTTTTGCAAATCCTATTTGATACTTTTACTGATTACTCTTTTAGTTATAGACCCCTAACAAATAATAATTCATTAAAAAAAATTCAAAAAAATATGAATAACCGATTCTACACACACAAACACTGCCGAGTGTCGACCGACAGTAGAATATTTGAAATACCTGTGGTAAGTAATAATGTGCGAACATCTTCTCACCTTTTTGACAACATACAAGACAACAACAAAACACCAACAAGAGAAAAATACAAAAAAAAAAAAAACATTTAACTTTTAAACACAAAAAAAGAAGTCATCAATAACATTTTTCAAATTTGTGTCTTTAATAATGACTGACTGACTGGGTTAAACTAATTTTAATTGCCTGATAACAAGTGTATGTATGCACTAAGAAAGTTAAAATCAAAGATTGTATGATCACTCCTTGATGTTTAAAAGTATTCTAAAAACAAGAGAAAAAAGAATTAATTATTCAAAGATCCTGCGTATATCCAACTCGATACCAATTAATACATTGGTATGATATTAATCAATTATAATTATATTTTAATTGAAGTATAAAGTTTGTCCAATATTCTAAAAGCAGAAATTTGAATATTTAAGAGAGGAATTACAAATAGGTAATAGATAATGTAAATAATTCTATAGAACTTACATACAGAATATCTTAAAAAAAACATATCTAGCTCTGAGAATTTCAGTGTTTGTGAACGTAATAAAAAAAATATTTTCATCATTTTTATTTCTTTTAGTTTCTGAATTTTTAAGTCATAGACAAACAATTCGAGAGATTTGTTTTCTAATTATGATGATAATGGGCAAACCATTAAGGTTATATATCGCGTAGAAAAATAGATTTTAGCTAGGAAATATAATAACTAACAGTGCTAACTGTTTAGATACTTGACATATGGTGGTTTACCAATATGTTTGGACTATTTTTAATCATAAGCATTTATAAAATACACTCAATATATATATAATATTGTTTTATTATTCAATCCAAATTTAAGTTGGAATTGTGACACATCTAAAGAGTGTACGAAAAAATGAATTGTTTGTTTTGAAAATCAAAAATTTTTTGTCTTAAAATTGTTTCTTTTACTGTTTAAAAGTTGCGTCATTGCTTCAATGGTCTCAATTGACATATTTTGCTAATTCACGAACTTAATTTTTAGGCCTAGAATAGTACGCGGCCAAAAATTCAGCGGAATATCTCTTTTCGTTTTTAAGTTACCTGGATGACAATAATACGGACAAACGAACAAAGACTAATTAGGTGATTCTATTTCAAACTTTTGTTATTAACATTAATGTTTGTTTGAGATAGAATTTTTAGACTATAACCAAATAAACATAAACATATTCTTTACTTATGCCAAGCAATAAAAATGAGTATTAGTGGTCAGCATCATAAATAATGTTATATATTTTAGTACAAATTTTTATTCGTTAACAATAATTTATATTCAATTTATATTGGACTGATGTTTAAAGGTCATAGTCACTCTAACTGATTTAGTCAATAGAAAGAATAGTGCAGAATATAATATGTATTTATGCTAAATTTTTGATAAACGACCACGTATAATTTAGATGGAACAAAAAAAAAAAAAATTACAAAAAGCGACGAACAAAGAAATTTTTTTGATGCGTTAGAGTATTTAATTTGTTATGGATGATTTAGTTTTTATGCTTTTATTTTTGCAAAATACTTTGAATGCAGATCATGTCCAATTTTCAATAAGATTGATCATACTTTTTATAAGTTCCTTTTTTGTATATTGTTTCTATTTTTATACGAAAAACATAACCTTAATGAATGTTTTTATATAAAACATAACCTAGCTATGTCTATGTTACATATATTGTTTAAAATCAATGTATATTTTGAAAACTATGAAACAGTGAAAAATTGTTCGTGCTATCAATATTTTATAAAAATTTTCTGTAATTTTTAACAACGTAAAATATTAAAACATCCTTTTAAGAAAAACGTACCAACGTACTCTTACGCGGTTGCCGTGGTAATAGCCATGGTAATGTGTTAATAGCCGTGGTGATTTTCACGTGTATTGTTTATATAAACACAATATCAACAACAACACCAGAAACAGTAATTATTAATGCAGTATATTTTTTTCAGATTAAAACTAAAATATTTATTTAATTATATATATTTCAATTACTTGGTATCAATATCATTGGAATTAAATAAACCCTACCATTAATTATATATACTTTTTAATGTATTAGGATACCATGTTAACTTCTTAAATAAGTTTTGCTTATTGCTACTGTTATTGCAAAATATATTCAAAAATTTATTTGAATATTAAGTGTATGTATGTTTTAGGCTTATGTGTTAAAATTAAAAGATGATGTTATATGTAGGTAAGTAAAAAGCCCTATCTTTTAACTGTTAACTTTTATTGGCAATAGTGATAAATATGGATATCGGTGTAATAGTTGTTACAAAAAGGCATTGAAACAATAATAGAATTGCATCGTTTATTTATTCAATATAATATTATTGCTACAGGTAACTACTGTAATGCAATGGATGAAGAAGTTTATCCATTCAATATATAAAATTAATATTATAATAGAATTCCGTAACTAACCAGATAGTTCTAGTTACTTCTCTCATTTAACTCAGATTCAGTAATTAACTATAAAGACGCAGGATGACTTAAAAGTAAAAAATAATTACCTACATTGAATTGAAATCTATTTGTAGAAAAATATTGAAAATTGTTTCTCACAAAAGCTCTAACATATTTTAAAATGAACAATACACTAATCTGAAGTTATGCCATTTAAATATGTCTCAGAAAGTTGTAACATGTATAATCGCATGCGAAAATAACTGACGAGTGTGTGGTAGACAGAGTGCACAGATGGTCTGACACATCCGGTATATATGTGTATAATAATTAGGGGGTTAATGATCAAGTAATTTAGTAAGGTAGCAAGTATTTTAGAATTCCGAAATTGATAATTGTGTAAATGTTAATTTTAAGGCTTTGATCCGATATACACTAGTTTTTAACAGCAAACACTCTGTAAACAATGCCAATCCAGATACACTGTTAACATTCAGTGTATATCGGAACAACAGCTAAATGTAAATCTGATTTATGCATGTTTTTTTTTCGATTAAACACTGGAGGGAATCCTTTTTACACAAAAAAAATATAATTTTACTAAACAATTTGATTAAAATACTTAAACAAAACGTTACTTCCAGACATGTTGAATTGAACATCTTGCTACTTGATCAAGGTTAAATAGACTGTCCTTATGTAACAGAACCCTTTAGTACAAATCAATATCTCATTGCATTTGAAATATATTCTTTTGTAAATTGTATTCCAGAATTATGATTGCTACCTTTGCTTAGTTGAGCATCATTTTTAGATTTTATTTTCATATATTATTGTTTCTATTCCATTAACACTAATAATATATAAATAATTATTTCCTTGTCTTTTGTATTTTATTTAATTTTATAATATTCGTATAACTATTTACTATACTGAGAGGTATATTTAAACAACATTTACAATACATGGCATTCTTGTGGAAAACCTATTAAATTCAATTGAATTTATTTTTATATATTTAAAAGAATTTGTAATTGTAATTGTTTCTTCTTTTTTTTTTTTTGTTTGGTTTAATATGAAATAAATTATTTGAATGTTTTTCTGTTTTACATCAAAAGCAGCGGTAATATGTGTGCAATAATCTGTATAGTTTTGAAATCATAATTTTAAAGCGATTATCAGCTGCTATTTTCATTGTATTTCCAATCAGATACTATAGTTATTATCATTGTCGAAATCAGCCCACATTTCTCACATCATTTTTTAAATCTATAACAACTACCTTCAAATATATATATATATAAACCAAGAATGACAGGTCATATGTTCTACACTTGAAGTCTTTATAGAAAGGAAATCCCAAGCCAAGTATTTTTAGAACTAGTTCAACTAGAGCTGAGAACTTTCAATGGACCTTAGAACAAACGTAAAGTAAATGAGTACGTTTATATTTATATTGTCTAAGTAAGCCATCAAGTAATTGCTTTTAAGATCAGGCACAATCCGAAGTGGACTATAGGGGTCCTGATGATTACTTGACAAAAATTTCCATGTAAAGAAAATTTCGCTTAGAAAATATTTTTGAGGCTGATAATATTTTTTATATCTGACAAACCTTATCTGTTCGTTAGTTGTTAATATTGATTACACAAGTTATCATTATTTGATCTTATTACGATCAAATAGAAGTTTTGTAATAGCCATGGTTGATGAATATAAGAACGTCTATTATTATAACTGTTTTCTTTAATACTAAATGATATTCAAGATAGAAAGGAGCTATACAAAAAGCATATTTACTGATGCATTTATTGACTAAGAATTCTAATGTCACAGGCCCTATAAAGAGTATAAAGTTCCCAGGATATCTTGTCTATTTTCCTCTTACAAATTTCTATATCTACAGCAATTTTTGAAGCATATCTTCATATTAATAAATCATTTAGTTGAGTTGATTCCAACAAAATTATCAGGTGGACCAATCAATATTCAAAAGATCTGGGTATTTTAATTGAATTCTATTTTGCAAAATTTTATTGAAAACATAAAAATAACTTGGATACAGTAGAGTACACACATTATTTATAATTTAATACATTCGCTGATCACTTTTGCGTTAACCAAAACACTCTTATATAGAGAAAGAACGAACTCATTGTATAATATTCACTACTCACTCATACGATGTTAGCGCTCGTATAGAGTGTATAATGCCTATACTGTTGTGTGGACTGGCAGGTGTGACTAATAGCTAAGTTCTTTGTAATATACCAATGCCGACATCAGACCATATAAATATATTTATATGATTGTTTATTTGTAATTATGTATAATATTTATTTGGACAGTTATACATATTATATATACATGGTGTAGTTATGCTTTGATACCTACATCAAAGTTTAATGTTTTTAAATTAGTTAACGTTAGCTTAAGCTAGGTACCATCTTTTTTTTACCTCTATATTATGGTCAATTGATTCTATGCATATCATCAAGTTGCTCCCACAACAAACTCTATGATCAATTAAATTTCACATATACGTTAAGTACTGCTTTAATATGAAACATTTCAAGTCCGGTTTGTCTTTGGAGATTCAATTTTTTGATGTATACAATCCGTTGTTATTTCACTCTCACGAATAAAAAGTCTAGCAAAATCCTATGTTCCGGATTTGATTATTTCGGCCCAAATTTGGAATATTGTACACATATTGATTAAATTAAAATTTTTCTAATTGGCTAAGTAATTAACACGAAACAAATTTCATCTTTGTGTATTATTTACAGAACTATCTACGGTGTTCAAGTTTATTTGGATTGTTATTCACCCGGGAAAATTATACTTAAATGATTTGACTTTTTATAATCTCTCTATAGAGGAAATCTTATTATACTGAGTAAGTTATAGTTCTGATAGCTGACCACTTTATCATCATAATGTGCTAATTAGTAATTATACTATTAAAATTCAAATTTATTATTTAAATCAAATAATACTGCTAAGTGATATCACAAATCACAATCACATTTCAATCAATAAACAATCACATTTTCAGGAAATTTATAAAACATTATGCGGATTGATTGAGCTGAAAAATTATGATTCGTATCAGTATCCGCGGATCTAAACACTGATTATCTCTGCATCCGTTTCCGCGAATCTCCATTTTTAACGATACAGCACATCCGTTAAATGTTGTCACGGATATTCTTATTCAGCATATTTACTAGACTTTCATGAGCTATTACAAAGTATATTACTTGTCAATTTTATTATTGTTTTGCAAACATCATTGTATTACTGTTTGTTATACAGCAACACTAGAATATTGATTCATTATAAAATAAATTGACATACGTACATTTATGAAGTAAAAAGAAATAGCACGACACATGCATATGCTAATGCTAAAACTACAGTGTTGCAACTTCATTAACTGAATGTTTAAACTAATATATTATTATAACGTGTATATATGCAAGTTGTGTGGAGATCCCACGACCATCTTTTTATTATTATGAATCTTATTATTTTACTATGGATAAAACATTTTTAGCGGATTAAATATCCGCTAAAAATGTTCTCAAATTAAAATTTTAATATGATTCATAAAATTTAATTCAATAAAATGATGACATTTATTTCTCTCATTGGGAAATTTCCTTTTGAAATACCTGCATTGATACATTCTAATCCTAAAACCAGAGTACACGGTTTGGTAAGGGGGTGATTTAAAACGTTGTTTTTTTTATAAAACAGAACAGCATAGGTACTAATACTAATGTTTAATAGCACAGGTACGCACCTTTTTACAATTAATTTACCCTATAAAATACCCTAAATTTTATTTGTTGTAAATTTCTTTACTATACTTCAATTTCATTTGACAAATTTCGAAATTTATAAGTGTCAGATGGTCTCAGACTCTAATGAATGTGTAAAAATGTAAAACAATCCTATATATTTATTACCAAATAAATCAATGAACTATTATGTAATTCAAATAAATGAATTTTAGTATTTAAATGACATTTTGTGTTAATGATTTGGTTTTATATTATGTGATACAAAATCGATTAACTCTTAAATCTATGTTTGTCAACAAGGAAACTTGCATGTATCATTTTATATTATGTTTACCTTCAAAGAATCAATGTTTAAATCGTTTATTTAGGGTTTATTTGAATATATCACATGTAATAAATGATGTATTTTTGGGGGATGTATTATTTATTCAACTAACCTCTGACAGAAGTTATTTTATTAATAATATTTATTTGTTTAAACATTTATGTTGGTTGAATCATAAGAATTTTTAATTATTTCCTAATATAGATTTCTAAGGCCAGTTTGACTATGAAAACATATTTACATAATATAAAATCCATGGTGAAGAAATATTTCATTGTTTTTATTTTAAACTTTATTTCAATTATTTAAAATTTTGATCCCTAGAAACTTTTGTGTAAAAGGATAAAATTTTAATACTATTTATTTTGAGAATTTATGAATTATGTCAATCTTAAATCTAACAGATCACGAAAACGGATTTACACAATCATTTAAATAAATTCAAACATTCGTTAATTATTGTAAGCTTAAATTGCTCGAGCTCATATTCTAATGTAATAATTTTTTTCGAAATTTTTCGTATACTATTTGTCAAGAAGTTAAACCCAATTTATATATATCAAGTAGTGATTAATAAAAAAAAAAGAATTATTAGAAAAAAAAGAAGTTTTATTTTAATCAAATTTTCATAAATAGCTTAAAGCTTGATTGGCCAGAATTTCAATTCGAATTCAACTAAATGGTATATATTTTTACAGTAAGTTATTCAATGCGTAGTTTCTGTTTTTAACAATGTTAATAATTATTTATGCTCAAATATTAAACCATATGCAGAGCATTTAATTAAAACTGTTAGTTATTTGTCTCATAGTTGGTTAAAAACACCTGGATAAGAAATTCAATTTTAATGAATTTATCAATAATTCATTATGGAAGCGCCAGGACAGAATTAATGAGGTACCAGACTGATACTAAATTTTCCATATTTCACAAAAAAATTGAAAACTAGCCTCAACAGCATAACAAAGTTTGACAATTAAATTAAAATTGATCAAACACAAAGAAGCTATAAGCTATCATAGATTATTTTCCTTACTTTTCAATCTCTGTCTTGAAAACGATGTTTAACAAGTAATTTATATGGAGATACTAGCAGTTGACGTCATACATTGCTTAATTCAGAGATTTGAATGTCAATATCTCGTTAATTATTTATAGATTTACAAAAAAAATAACATCGGATCCATGCTTGTAAAGTTAAGATGGTTTTATTGAAATAAAAATAATGTACAACGTTACTTTTATGTATTAATTTTGTATTATATGAAATTATGATATTGTAAAATATGAGTATTGTCAAATTGAATTAAACTTGCAAGATTTGATAGTTTACAGATACACACCAAGATAGCTGAACACAAAATAAAAGCTTGTAAAAATAAACATTATCATATGAATTGTATTTTAAATTTTTTTTAAATTTCTCAATATATATTTATTATTCATGAAGCTTAATTAATCACATTATCCAACATAGACATGTGGTATAGGAATTGTATTTTTTTTGTACTTTAAGTTCTATTCCGCCCTTGTTATAATATTTATGCTTAAGTGATTATAATAAGTTTTTTTTTTTAAATAAGTAATTGCTTGTTATATTTTTAAACAGATTCTATCAAGTGTATCGAATTTAATGCAGTAATTTTTAACAATAAATGTGTAGATGGACTCGAGTTGATTTTATTTTTATTTATTTTTTTTGCATACATTAATTTTGACGGATAGAGTTTTCTTCAAAAAAACATTGAACTAACTGGCAAACGCGTGAAATTAGTCCGCCTTTTCCCAACAAAATTGTGAATTAAATACATCTTAACATTATCGATTGTAGAAAATACTTAAAAACACAAATCTTTTTATCAATATAAAAGTTTGAAGTACGATTTAGGAAATTCTTAACTATTGTTTTTGTCTATCTTAACTAAACATTATTACTGTACTGCTGAAGTAATAAAAATTGATTGTAAAAAAAAAAAAATTTACAATTAAATAAAATCAGATAATTTTATTAGTTTTAGAGCTGCGCGATTATTTTATTACAAAAACATGTTTTTTATACTCTTAATTAACATACGTAAATTACTATCGTTATTTTATTTTTTTTTTTAAGTAATTAAATTTGATAATCGTGGATAATGTTAATTAGATTGTCCTTCGCAAAAAAAAAATAACAAGCCGTGGTAGATATGACCTCATAAGTCTGGATTAAACTTTGCGATTGTGTAATATTTAATAATTTTATTAAATATTACATAAAAATAATAATTATTTTCCATAACGCTTTTTATGATAAAAATAAGTAAAATAAAGTTTTTTGTTTTTCTGAATTTTTATTTTGAACACAGCGTTTTCTTCGAAGATGTAATATCGAATTAATTTAATTACGCAGTCAAGTATTATAACACATTTTTATCAATTTCCTGGTATCCTTCTAAGTTAATTATATATACAAATTTTCATTTTTTAAAATTTTATTATTATATTTCTTTTCATCTTATTACAATATTTCAACGCAAAAATTCTAATTAATTATTCTTTTTTTTTTAATTTTTTTACTAATTTTCATGCATTTACAATACAATTTAGATGCAAACAATTGAAAAATAATTATATTTTTAAGCTATACAAATGTTTTATTGTAAATGTCATCTACCCATTTCGTTTTAATCAATTCCATACTGAAGTCCAGTGATAATTGAGTAGTTGACTTATACTAAAACTGCTACATTTCACATCAAAATGTAAAACTAGATTCAATATCATAACAAAACTAGAAAAATTATAATTGATTAAAAAACTTAGAAGTTATAAGCTTTTAAAGATTATTGAATCTCACTGCCTTTAAACAAACATTTGTAAATATTGTTGTTTTAACATTTGTAAATATAACCCTACTTTGATATAACTTCATATGTGTTTGCATCAAAATAAATTTTTTATTAAATATATCCGAATTTAAACCGAATTCTCATCATTTCCGGGAAGTATTGCTTTATTGTTTCAATATGAAAAAATCAGCGGCTGAGGATCACCGGATTATCTTAGATACTTATGGTAAAATGGCTATTAGTGACAGAACTTGTCGGGAATGGTTCCAACGTTTTAAGAGTGGTGATTTTACTGTCGAAGACCGCCATAGTGGTGGACGGCGTTTGATGGAACCAGCTTGGCGTAATTTATAATGAGCTTCTGAAACCGTCTGAAACCATCACATGTGAGCGTTATAGAACGCATTTGATTCGCCTGAGCCGTGCTTTAAAAGAAAAACGGCACAGTACAACGATAATGCTAGACCTCACATTGCCAAAGTGGTGAAAAAATATCTCGAAACGTTGCAATGGGAAGATTTACTTCATCCGCCATACTCTCCAGATGTTGCTCCGTCTGATTTTCACCTATTTTGCATGGATCTTATCGAAAGATGAAGAATTTTTTTGCCGCGAGATTCGCCTACTGCCCGAGAGAAGACCCAAAGTGGTAGCTAACGATGACCAATACTTTGAACCTTAATGTACGAAAAAAACGGCGGGAGCAAAGTGGTAGACCTAAGTATAAGTGTGCCAAATACAATACTCATCCGTCCACCCAATTTTCGTATAAAGGATCACAAATTTTGTGATTCACATATTAATATATAGATACTAAACATACACTATGTTTGCGTTAACACTCACATATGGATCTAAAATCATATTTGCTGTATTTTCAGGACGTATCAATAATTTTCTGTCGAGATATGAATATGTAAATGAATGTTTCATGAGAAGTTATTCGTTTGTAGTGTTTTTGATCAAATTAATAATTGTCTTGTAAAACCGCACATAATCAAACATTATATAAAAAAAAAAAACAACATTAAAAAAACATAATACTTTGTTTTTTAATATTTATTTTTGAAACAAAAATTATTTATTAATGCCATAAAAATCTTTTGTCGCTTCTTAGGAATATAAAATTTCTGTATTTTTTAAAATGCTGTTCAACGACCAAAGAATGAAATATTTACTCCACATAAGTACTAAGTTATATTTAATCTATTAAATGAAATTCACTGTAGACTATATTTTGCCTGAAAAGGAAAATGTAGTCTATACTATGACCAAATTAGGCTTGAAAAGGAAACCATATTCTACCTGTTAAAAACACATAATTGTCCAAATCTGGGATATCAAAATAACACTCTAGCGACAATTAAAAACCCCAATTGGAAGAATGAAGTAATTTATTTTTGCACTGTAGGGATGATACATGATGTGGAACTATTTGTGTATCGCTTTCGGAACTTTCACAGCTTTCAAATCAGAAATTACTTTTTCTGAACATTAAATAATAATAATAAAAACAAAACCTGTGTATAGTAGTCGGTCGTATTGTACTTTTACGGTATTAAATGAATAACGAACAAATTTCGTATATATGGCAATGTTTATAAACGATAATTTATAACCATATATACAATGTCAAGTTGAAATGTTGTTATATAAAACGTACTACCTATCTATCTATCTATCTCACTTTGACTAGCATAAATAAATATAATCATTTATCTCACTCTTCAGCCCCATATTACATAAAATACTTTGTTATACCACTGACAAACAGTAATTCATTACACAACTGAAACCATTATACAGAATGTTTCAGAAATACAGTAATATACATTTTTTTTTTTTTTAATAGATTACGAACAAGAGTTTAGGATAATAGGTAAAATTTCGTTGTTAAAGAATTATATCGAAAATAATCTTGAGAGCTTATAGCTCCTCCTTTTTAAATCAATTTTAAGTTAATTTTCGAGTTTTGTTATTGTATCGAATCTTGTTTCGCAATATAATGTGAAGTATAACAAATTGGCCCTAGTCAAATTCTCAAATATTTTTTGAAGTCAAACATTTAAAGTTAAAAACAGACAATAAAATTTCATTTTTATGTCAGGATGTATCACTTCATGTTATTGCTCCTCCAAAAATATTTAAAACAATAACCGAAGTCAAATAAACCGTTGAATTATTTATGATTGATTCAATAAAACCAATCAATATACTTCTTAGCTTTTAGTAGAGAGAATATCCCATTTTAAAAGTATTGTATGTATTTCTGGACCATCTGGTATACTCTTTTATAACCAGCTACAAACAATCCAATATACGATCGTTTAGAAAACCGTTTAACTTTATACTTGATATAAAGAATGGGTGTACGGAGAAAACGGTATGAAAATTGTTTTCCACTAGAACTAAATCACCAATTACGTTTTGTGAAGGGACATTTTTCTTTATGTAACGTTATATAAAGAGGGTGTTCGTATGCAAGAAGGAGGTAACAGACTGTAATAAACTTGATACACTGACGACACACTAGTAAAACTCTGACTGGTGTTGGAATCCATTTTCACACTTCAGATAATTTTATTATTATTATTATTATTATATTGTGAAAACTTTTCTGTCATAGACGGTTTTACGAGTCGTGGTGTGAACTTCAGAGTCATAAAAATAAATCTTATCCTATTGTTCAAAATAGTTTTCTATTAAATAAAATTTGATTTGAATTTATGTTTTCATAGTTTTTCCTTAAATGACATAAAGTAATATCTTTTCTTTTGATTTATTATCATCAATGAAAATTTTTCTATTCTATTTTTTTTTTTTTGTGAAATATAAGTAATTTTCCGTTAATCGAAATTTGACTTTACAAAGGTTAAAAATGATTGTTAATAGAGATCTTAGCACACAGAAACAACGAATTTGTAGTCTGAAGCGGAACAATATATATTATATATTTATGTACATTCCCTGACCACCAGTTGGCTTCAGCCGTTCTATAGGCTTCAGCCGTTCAGACATTCTGTTGAATGTCGGCAATTAATGGACTTCAGTAATCTATGATAAACCGAATGCAAGAATAAATTGGAAAACTTAATGTCTTACGTATGTCTAACTTTAAAATTTAAAAAATCAATTATATATCACGTAATTCTAATTCATTATCGCATGCGTTTATACCACATTCAACAACTATTGCCATCTCTTGGTAATCACGGCATACTGCTATAGCTAACTGAACAGCTATTGCTAACTGGTGATCAGGGTAAGTACTAAATTTTTTTGAATACACAAATTTCCTTCTATATATATAATACACTTATAAGCTTCAATTGTCCACGGAAACTTTTATTTTTCAATCGATAGATTGTACTGCCCTTCCTTGAGTACTAGGTATTGCTTTATTTTAAATCTATCAATGGGTATTCTCACGTCTTAGTTTATATTAATTGGTAAGAGCAATGTATTCTGGGTATAAGATGCTAAGAGATAAGTGATATAGTGATGCTCAGAGATAAGTGATATTGTGATGCTAAGAGATAAGTGATATTGAGTTGATTTATCTTTTATGGGTAGATCTATAACCATTAATAACAGATAATGGCCATATTATTTGACGATAGACTCAAACAGCTATTATACAAATGTAGATGATTGACAATACGCAAAGACACACATAATTGTTTTACCTCGTCTAATACAAATATATTAATTAACTACCACCAATAACTTTGTAGTCAGGATCTAAAATTTCTATCAAATAAATCTTCATACACCGCCATTGGATTTGTAAAAAAAAAGTCACAGTTTGTAGATAACAATAAATTTCATTTAGAGTTTTAACAACTCTCAAAACAAAATACAATCACAAAAGGTACACAGTACATAGACACATGATATATTTATCTTTCTCGTATTATATTCTTTATCTCTGTTTATCTCGATTTTCTACTCGATTTAACATTGATGAGAAAATGAGAACACATTCCTTGACTTTATATATTTATATACTATGAAAATTTCTATATATGTATATACTATAAATGTTCATTCCTCTCCTCTCGTCTAATTCAAGTCGCTACTATTAAGTATCTACCAGTATATGACATGGAATTTATTCGATTCATACATAGTGGATCATAAAAGCGTTGCGAACACATCTAGTATATATTTTGGTTTATTGACAGTTCGTTCATCATTCACCATTTTGATATAGAATTTTTTGTTACAATAATTTTTTTAATTTTCCTTGTTTTACTGCGCTTTGTTTAGATTGGAAAAGCTACCAACATTTAACGTAAAATTTTTCGACGGCTAATAAAATATTTTCTTAGAGTTTATACCTTCCCAAAAGGATCTATTTTATATAACTTATGGTAACAATCATTCGTAAATGATCACGTCGTAAGAGATAATAACCTTTACTAGTAGAAGTTAACTACAGGCAGTGATATGTTTGCTTAATGTCGTTTTTCAGATAACAGAATAAAGATCGTTTCTGGAAGATAGTGTAGCGCTTTATTCGTAGCTAGTTTTGTTTTATGCCCTTTGTTAGTAACCTAAGCTTTAAAAGTATGTGCAAGGAGGATAAAAATTGATTTGCGAAATAATAGACATGATAAAGATTTTGACACAAAATTACATAGAAATTTTCTAACTAAACTATTCTAATTATGATTATATTTTCTCATGAAATATTTGAACTAATCTTCAAAAACCATCGAGCGTTTGTTAAAATTGTTACGTTAAAAAAATGTTTAAATAATTTTTTTACACCAGGCTCTTTATTGGAAGCTAGTTTTGTTTTAAAGTTTGTAACCTAAGCTTTAAAACTATACGGGAATCATTAATTTTGTAGGAAATTTACAGAATTAGATGATAAAATAGATTTGAGAAATAAAAATCATGATAAAGATTAGGACATAAAATTATATAAAAATTTTGTAACTAAATTATTCTACTTATGGATATATTTACTAATCTTTGAAATAATCTTCAAAAACCATGCACCATCGCTCATTTGTTGAAATTGTTATAATAATTTTAAAAATAAATTTAACATTATTTATTCAGACCACTCAGTGAATTTTCATATATGCATGGTACAGATAAAGATAAGCTTATTTGAAAATTCCAAATATAATTCTATCTTTGTTTATTGCATTTAATACAGTAGAATGTTATAAACATAAAGTTGACATTTTAAGTACTAAGGGAAAAAGTTTTATATTTTATATCATTACTATACAACAAATGACAGTCAGAAACCCCTCCCACACCATTATTATGTAATAGAACACTCTCGAAGTGTTAATGCATGATGACACCTAGATATTATTATATGCGTTGATATTGTGGGTTGATTTACACATGTAGGTAGTT
The DNA here is from genome assembly GCA_020423425.1 of Chrysopa pallens. NCBI lineage: Eukaryota > Metazoa > Arthropoda > Insecta > Neuroptera > Chrysopidae > Chrysopa > Chrysopa pallens. The sequence goes on along the minus strand of CM035591.1, from coordinate 35,768,401 downwards.
ACACATTCAAACGTATTGTTGAGGGTGTTATTTTAAAAGCCTTATTATCAAGCTTCTCGTTTGTTCTATGCTCATTTTCTAAGGTCGTAGACATTATGAGAAAAAGTTGTTGAAATTTATTACAAAGACTTGAAATCAGAATAATAAAATTTCTGCCACAAATAAAAGTCAAATTGTACATTAAGTACAAAACTTGTATCATGAGTACAAAAACCAAACTAGTGCTATTTAGCTTTCGATATTTTGTGGCTGTTTTCAATATATTTTCATGGTATAAGCGGTTTTTGTAAATTACTGAATTTGATGAATTTTTGGTCAAGTTCAGTATGAAATTTGTAAATAAACCTTTAGAACCTCCAAATGTAAATAAACAATCAAATCAAATTAAATTTTTATATTAAATAACATTCTATAATTTTGAAAACGATTTTTTTAATTTTATAAATATTACAAAAAGTTTGTTTTAAATGATTAAGCATAACTGAGTTTACATCAAAATTAATAGAATAAATGTCACTCAAAAATATTTTATTAAATTAAAATCATAAGCAAATAATTAAAACAAAATTCCATTCTAATTTTTAATTTGTCACCTCCGAAAATAAATATACAAAGAATGTCTGAATTTTAATAATAATTATTTTTTAAAAGTGTATAAAATATGAAAATTAATGTGATAAATGATCAACGTCATCACTCGAACTATCAACATATTATAGAATACATTTTTTTTTCGATTTTCATTGGACGATAAACACTTTTTGTTTTTGTTTTTAAATAAATATTTTGTTTATAATATAATATTTATTTTAACAAACAATTTAAAGGAAAATTTATTTAATTTATTTACTGTTGGCAGTAATATTATATTTAAAATTGAGGTACGCAGTGTACATAACATTATCACATTTAATAAAGGTTTAAATATAATATTAATTTTTAATATAACAAAACGGGCAAACGATTATTAATTGCCATATGCGTAGGTCTGAAAACATTGTGATGCACCCAAAAATTAATATGAGCTGGTCAATGCTGAAAGATTCTTAAAACAGTTTTAATTTAATAAAACAAATTTTTGAAGAAGTTTGATCAATGGCAATCCAAGATAATAACTAATTATCTTCAAACGGCTGGTTAAATAGGGCATATTACTTATAACATCAGATTTGGACGAGGATTACCCTTATCAAGTTATCTTAACGATTTCATATTAAATGAAAAACAATGAATTGTACACAAGAAAGGAACCCTATGCCGATACAAGTCATTATCCATCTTCACTATGTTTGGTTCAATAAACCTGAATCATTTTTATAGTAATGATATTTTTATTTACATATTACGATGAGTGGGTGCCACCCTATACGTATTTATAATACTAAAACATAAATTTATTAAGTATTTTATGTTCGAATGTGTTTCCATTTGTTTAATTATTACGAGGTGTTGATATGTAAATTGTTCACTAAAGACTAGTTAATATTTAGGTTTTGAATATTTTTAAAATATTATTTTTAAATGCGTGTGTACAAACAAATACATTTTATAATGAGTAAAATATTTAGCTTTCATTATTGACTTATAAATTACACTTTTCCTTTTTCAAAATACTTCAAATAATTTCTAAACTTAAAAAAAAAATGTGGGATTATAAAAATTAAATTGTACGCCTATATTATTGATCAGTATTTGATCTTGCATATACATTTTTGGAAATTTTAAAAATCGAGAAATAAAAAAAATACAATCCTATGAATATTGGTAAGTATTATTAAACTTTAATTTATCAATAAAAATAAGTTTAATAATACAAATATTAATATATATTCTGATGTTACTTTCAAACGCGTTTATTGATTTTGATGAAATTTGGTTAATACATGTATCACATTCAACAAGAAATTTACGAGTCGTTTTTGAAAAAATTTCCTTTCCCGTTTTCAAAAGAATCAACTGATTTTATTCTAACTAGAATCATACGTTTTTTTTTGCATTTAATATAAAATAAAATGTTTATAATTATGTTTTTATTAAAAACTACAAAAAAACAGATTGTATGTGAGCATTTTGTACACATAAATTTTTTCTTGAAGGAAATTAATTGTGACTCTAAAAATTATTCTAAAATATCTGTGAACCTGTAATAAAATAAATTTTAAAATAAAATATATCAAAGTAAACGACCTGCTAATTTGTTTATGACTAATTCAATTTTAATATTTCATGAAATTATTATAAATGAATTTTTTTGTGAACACAACAAAACTATTTTGTTACTGTGTGTTGTTTGCTTGCAATAGCTGTGATTACATTTGTGTGGTAGCTGTAATTTACCAGAACACATATTATAGAAATATAAAGAAATAAATTAATCATTTCTCATAATAATATTTTTAAGTGCAATTTTTACAAACCAAAAAAAAAAAAAATTATATTTCTATATATTTATGTCATCGCTTTATTATTTTATAAGAATTTTTTGTTGTGTCTTGTGTAAATTGTGTTTCTGTCATACTAATTAAATTTGATGTTATTTTCTACATGAAAGATAAATTAAATTGTCTTTATAACTGTCTTAAAAATTTTTTTTAAGTTTTCTGGCATCATTAAGTTTTCTGTGACCTTTTGCTTTTATAAAATTTAATTGAAAAATAATTGTTTCAAGAAACTTCTTGATACATTTGCATTTAATTACCCACCCTTCAATAATCATTACGTCAGGTTCATTGATCATATATACAAAAATACCCAGAAAATTATTATTTTTTGGAATAAGTATATGTGTCTTGCTTCGATAAAAAGGCTTTTGCAATTCAATCTTTATATTTGATAGTCTTCTCAAATCGATAACTATCGAAAAGATGTCGAGTATATATTTTGGAAATCTTTAGGATAAGGCTGTTCTTGTGGATGTGAATTTTATTTTTGTGTTCATCAGATTGTTGATAATTGATCTTTGATTAATGGGATTTTGAGATAATAATATTCACTTATATTCAAAATTATTCTTGTTGATTTATAAAAAGATTCAAAATATACATTCTCACGTCAATATCATTTATATTGTTTTTATTCAAAACATATTCTTAGCGATACATTTTACGGCGTATAAAACAAGCCTTTACTGTTTATTAACAAAATATAACATTTAAAATTTGAATGAATCGATACTTTCTAAATTAATATTTGAAATAAATTTAAACCAATCACAAATTAGATAGAATATAATAAATGATTGACTATAATAAATTAATAGTTCAATTTTTTATTCTCTTTGTTTTTTAAAAACAATTGAATGAGAATTATTGATATAGTTATTAATCGAAATTGATATTTGTGGCCACACCAATCGTATATACATAAATAATTTCCGGTTTTGAATCATTTATTATTTAATATTTTTGGATACATATCAAATAAAAATGTTGCTACACACCTTTTAATACATATGAACTAAAGATATCTGATATTATTTTTTATTTCCTTGTATTAAAAAAAAAAAAATCTGTCAAAACCAGTGGCGGCTGAATAAGTTATTATTCAGTTTTTAACAAATGTCAAAATGTATTTATTAGGCTTCCACTCCATGAGAAGGTTTTATAGAGAGCAGAGCTTTTCGTTAAAGAATTTAGAAATAATCATTTTTAGGCGTACTTTTTTTCATAAACAACGTTGTATGCCTTTTAGAAAAGGTATTTTGATTTTTTTCCCATTAAAAATATATTTTCCTTATTTAATCTCTTTATTACAGTCAGACTTTTCTGCGGTATTTTCACAAATAAAATTACATGTAAATGTAATATTTTTACCGGTTTTTTAAATGAATGCTATATTTTGCTGTCAATCCCAAAATTTGCAACTACAACCATTTGACTAAATCATAACCGAGATTTCCCCCAACATTTTAATAAACACTAAATCCACGGCAATTTATCAATGTTATTATACTCTGAATTAATAATAATGATACCACTGAATAAATGAAGAGAAACTAGCTGATTGAAGTTTTTATTTGACAATCGATAAATATAAATTGAAATATTTTAATGGACTTGAAAAAATGTGTTGAGGGTCGAAAACTAATGAGAATTTGTCGGAAATGATACAACTAATATTCATATATTTTTCCCAAAGTGTATATAAATTATATTTTAAATAAATTATTTAAAAATATTGATCATAACTTATTTTTTTTATTACATAAAGACGCCACTGGTTAAAACCCAAATGATACCATAAATAAATTAAATTATTAAATACGAATTGTAGGTTCGCTGATGGCTTTTTGAAAGAGTATCAATTTTATTAAATTTTATTATTAATTTAAAATTGTTAATCACTGTTTAATTTAAAAAAATAATAATTGGTATGTAATTTAATGGTATGAAGGGCTTTAGTAAAAACAAGACCATTGAAGAATTAATGACTACATATGCTGTTGTTTATTATTCTTTATTAATGATAATAAATTTATCAATAATCGTTTATTAATTAATATTTAAGTTTTTATTCGTTTTGAATGGCGAATGATTCAATCAATTACCAGGAATTGTAATGTGAATCATTTTGTGTTTAATATGTAACTAACGTAATATTTGAGCCGGAACTTGAAGTAATTGAACTTTAATCTGTATAAACAAATAGAGTAATCCATTTTTTACCACACATGTTTAGGTTTCGAAAAAAGTCTAGCGAGATGCACCCTTAATTAGCGTTTTAGAAGTCACTTCGATTTTAGGTTTGTAAGAGTAATAGCAGAATATAGTAATAGTTATGGAAAGACATAGTTTCCAGGACAAAGTGTTAGTATTTTTTGTTAGTTTAGTGTATAAATTGTTCTTAGCACAAATAAAAATTTTGTTCTTTAGCAAGCATAAGAAAATTTGAGGATATTTTACGAATAATGTTGTCACGTGTATTTCGTATCCGACTCCAGCAACATTTTTAACTAACATTGAGATAAAATTATGGAAATAAAATTTGGCCGCATAATGTGGGGCCATTAAAAATATTAAAATTTTGATAATTACACTGTATTGAATATACAAAGAAATAGTCATCTTTTTTCAAAATATTTTTATTTTTGCTATCAAGAAAGTATAATAACATATTATAAAAATTACATATTATTTCCGGTAATTCAAATGTCATATACGTTTTAGTTAACGCCCATTTCAAATTAAATACATTTCTTTTCAAAAAAAAAAAAAAAAACTTTCATTACTTGGCATAATTGAATACAAAGAATAATTTTTATTAATTTGGAGACCATTTTATTATATTTTACACGAATCGTTATCAAATAGAAATTTGATTGAAAAAAGGGATATTATTTATATCTGGCAGACCAGAAACCATAATTTAGACATAAAAAGCATTAATTAAAGAGAATTCCAAACGGAATATTTATATAACTCAATTATTACTACAGAAAATGTATTACATAACAAATAACCACATAAATTTTTAATTTAATCACCACAGGAATAATTAAAACCCCCTTACTTTTTAAAAAGCAAATTCACCCAATATTAAAACATTTATGAATAGCACAGCATGCGGTTATTAAAATTGGCTATATAATTATTTGCATTTATAACATAATTTTATTTGTTACACTTAATAAGTACAAAAATTATTTCATAAAAATGTGTTGTGTAAATGTAAAAAGGCGCCTAGGAAGTTTATGTCAACATGTAAACAAATATTTATATAATTGTTTTTGAAAATAATTTTTAGGGATGAATGAATAAAATAAATGTAATAATGCTAAAAGACTAATATGTCTATTGGGAATGATATAGTTTTTAGTTCATAGGCCTATAGCCAGTAATAATTTATGTTTTTTCAAAATTAAACGTTTTATATTACATATGGTGTATGGTGTACCCAAACATATACACACATGTGTTTAATACAGTTACGGAGAGTCAGAGTGATGAAAAAAATTTAATTTATGAGTGTTTTTTTTTTAAATTGTTATTAATAACATTTTAAATATTTGTTACGAAATGTTTTAATTAGTTCATTAATTTCACGACAATAAAATTAATAGTAAAATATTTAAAATTTGACGTAATTTGTTAAAAAAAAGTCAAATATTTTTTACGGTTTTAAATGTCTAGAAACAAATTAAATGTAAAAGATGTTTGTCTGGTTTTATGAAAATAAAATCGATTCCTATCTAAATCGCTTGAATTAGTTAATTTCAATAAAAATTGTTTATATAAATAAAAATATTTTACAACTGAATGGTTTAAAATATTTATGAATGCTACGATATTGTACAAATTATTATTAGTGGCAAGTACTTATTTAGTAATATTTAATAAATATGAATATTACAATTATTGTCCTGAAAATGAAATTATAAAATTTTTCCTTTTAAAACGGAAAATGGTGATAGTTAACTGTTGACCTGTATGACTTAGTGTGGGTTATTTTCCCCCACTTAAATCGTGTTTTTAAAAAATGTTCATTTTTTACATTTTAAAACAACAATTTGTCTAAACCTTTTCAAAAACTTGAGTTTCTAGCAAAGGAAAATTTTTTTTCTTTGTTACTTCAAATTAATATTGCTTTTTTAAATAGAATTCTAATAATAATAACATAATCTTGTTAACACGTGATATCATCATGAAAAAATTATTAAATGAGGATATTGTGACATAATATGTAGGAGTAATTTTTTTAAAAATTTATTGAGGTGATACTTCAATGGAATTTGTGAAAAACTATTTTGGTTCTGATCGAACCAGAAATTTATATAAGAAGGCTTCGAGGATAAATGCACACATCTCCAAGAAAAATTTTTTCTTGTTCGATACTATTGACTAAATAAATTTACAATGATTATTCACCTTAAAAATAAAAGAATATACAAACGGTATCAAAGTAAGTCCTACCCTTAATATTTGTGTTAAAAAGAAATGATTGTCCGTCCGACAATTTATTAAACTTATTTAATTATCTTGACTTTTGTCTGGCCCATGTCCTATCAAAGCAAAGCAATAATTTGTGTAATGCACTATTTGTTGAAATTTTATTGGGGTTTTGTTTTAAATTTTATCAAAAGTATTTTGTTTAATAAAATATTGTGGTTCTTTTTTCTTAAAATAATTTTTACTTTTTCTTAATTTAAAAACAAACTTCATTCTTAGCAAACATGGATCAGAAAAATTTATCTAGTTTCCTATCAATGCAAAATTAACTTAAGATTAAAATTTAACTGAAGTTTTACTTTGATGATAAATTGCAAGTTTTGGAAAAATAATTGGAAAAGTAGATAATTTTCGTTTTTTACTGCCGAATTATATCTATTAATATTGAAAGTGTCCCTCAAAATTTTTTTTCCTCACATTTTTAACTTTTTTTACATAAGTCGACGTTTTTGAACTTTTTGAAAATTTTTTGTTTAGTTTGGCCGTTGAACACGCATAACTCTAAAACTATGGAACGATTATTTATAAAATTATGGTAAATATTGATGGGGATGTTCAGGATGACACCATTTTAGTAACAACTTTCGAGGTATGACAACTTCAAATTGCAACTCATTCGCTGAAGAAACAAGGAAGATCTGTGTACATTATTTTATGTTTGGTGCTAATTTCTTAATTGTTATCCAATAATATAGCAGACTTATCAAATAATAGATTTTCAAACGTCTGGGCGTCTCGTTATAAAATCATGAATTAAAAATAATTTCCCTTGTATTCAGTATATAAAAAGGTTATTGTTGATTTTTCAACGTGTTTGCCATTCCATATAAATATATAAAAGTCTTAGTTATAACATATCCATTATTATATGAAGAACAACATCAATTAGTTATAATTATAGAGCGGTATACATTTATAACAACCACTTATAGATAGTTTTATTAATGACGAATGTACTCAATGCCTTTGTGCAGTGCAGTCTCATATCAAATGATTCGTCCATAACTTATGAATGTGGTCGGGTATGGTGGACGGACTTGCTAGCTACATGTTTATAAAAATGATATATAAAAAGGAATTAGGTGTCTCCTTTTATTCACACTATTCAAGACGAAGTACAAATTCACAATATTCTATAGTTGAATCGATCTTACATCATTGTTGGGTCTACAAACTGAAATTATACAATCCAAAAAGCTTCTTTAAGCTGAGTTAACCGACAACTTAAGTCTAGTTCTTGTACTTCAGTATTAATGATATACATCGCACAGATAATACTTTTTAGTAATTCATTTCCAGCTTTTAGAAGGCAGTTTTGACCTATAATTTTTGCAAATTATCTGATAAAATTAAATGAAATTTTCCGCAACTGGCAGAGCTTTATTTTTAATTATGTGGAATAGGCAAATCACATAGTTTACTAAGAAATTACTAAATTTTCAGATAAGTGCTTAAAGTATTTTCAATCTAACTAAAAAAAAAAATTAAAAACATTTTTGAGAAAAAGTGATATCATTTTTTCTAGAAAATCTTCATTTATAGAAATAGAATCAGGCTGAAATTGTTATAGTGTCATTTAAATTGTTCAAATTGTAAAATTTACTATTTAGTGTATATTTTAGTTTGTTATTTTTATGTTTACTTTTTTATGCTTTAAATTTCCAGATATACAGTTCTATATGTTTCAAATTCTTTATAAATATGTCGCTGCAAGACGATTCGACTATAGACATAAAATATATTATATGTAAGCGCCGCATTGCCGCACCTATGCAATAATATATCTATATTATTTAATATATAATTCTTTTTGCATAAATGCATTATTTGATAGCGGCAAATTTGATTACAAGTAATATTATATTGTAAGTTAAACATTATTAAAATTAATATATATTATTATTACTAATATTTTACTCTTTATTAGATATTATGATTCAATAATAATATTTTATTGAATATTGATTTTGTAGCGATTGTATTAAAAGTAAGTTTGTTTCAGAAGTTAGTCTGTGCAAAAAAATTTTATCACTTTCATTTGAAATAAGACCAAAAAGAGATCGAACCATCGGCATTAAAATTATGTACAAACAGAAAATTTACAAATATTTTTAGTTTCATTGGTAATAACATTGATTTGTATATTATTTATTATTATCATACCTAAGCTGTTTTACCTTTGATCTTTATCCCAAACAAAACCGATAGCACCGAATTTGCCGAAAGCTCAGAACAGTTTTATTTTACGTAATTACGCGTTGATTGAAAGCGGTTCCACGTCGATATTAAGAATTACAAACGCATAACGCGTTCATACACACTCACATTCAACTCTTTGAGAGCGTTTTATTTTCGTCTCATTACGAGAATTTCTCCAGTAAAGATATCCAGATATGAAAATATCTCTTTCAATTATTACATGACTAATGACAAATATTTTTTTATTTGTTTAATTTTCTATTTTAAGATAAATTTTCACCGCTTTCCCAGTTTTTTATACAGTGGGTGCTGTTGCCATGATTGAGTTAATTTAAAGATTGATAGTAATTTAATTGTAGATATTATTTGACACTAGGTTTTTCTAGAGGCACGAGATATCTGATTACAAAACTTAATATATATAAAAATTTAAAATTGTCTAAAATAAATAAGGCTAATTTGAAAAAAAAATATTCAACGTGGTAGGTGGTTGACCTTTAATATAATAATATATTTATTAATTAATAGTAATTATTTAGTTAGAGCCACCTACTTAAGATAAATGAATTATTATCTATGGACTATGGATGGTATACATAATTTGATGTAATTATTTATAATAATTAATTAAAAATTAATTCACTCATCATTATATTACTTAAAAAAATTATGTTTGAAAAAAAAAATTTAATAAAATTCTATTGAAATAATTAATTATTATAAAAAAATATGAAAAAACAAAAAAAACAAAAAAAAAATATTATTGTATCTTATTCATTAAATTAACAATCTAATGTATAAACGGATTGTAATAATAATTATTAAAATTATATTTTATTAATTTTAAAAATATTACATTAATTATATTTTATTAAAAATTAGTAGACAAAAGAATCGCTCAAGTACGAATTTACAATATTTTTGAAGTAAGAATTGGGCATCTATGGTTTGTATCAAAATTCAAAGTAATTAAATAATATATATTAATATTTTTTTTATATAAAGAAGGATTTTAAACAGTGAACTTCCTTTTCATTATAGTATATCTTTTATAAGTATAATTATATTTTATTTTTATTGGTATAAATTCAAATTTTAACCAATAATGTCAAGATACATTCGGGAGCTACACTCTAATTCGGATGCACTTTGATAAGAATTACCTCTAATATATATTTAGTCTTAAAAAAATTAAAAAACTAGTAGTAGAGCCATCTATTTATTGGTTTTTTTACGAATTGCGTCCATATCATGGATTCTGTCTACGTATTCCGTTTAATAAGTCTTGACACAGGAATGTACAATAATGTACGATTAAAATTCAATTTATTTATACAAAAATTGCTCTTTCTTCTTGACAAACGACATTTCAGAAGGCAATATGGATACTGAATTACCGAATTCATAGTATTTATATGAAATTTTTATGAATTTATTTCCAATATTATTAGTTTAGCCGACAAATACTCAGAGATTTGGATAAATGTGTTTTTATTGTTCTATTTGCACCCAAGTAGGTGTGTAGAGTGTGCTTGCTTGTACCTATAATTTAACATTAAAAGCAGAATAGAATTTAATTTGACAGAAATGAAATAACAAATAGTATTATAACTTGTTGTAACGGAACCCTAAAAACATTTTTGTATTTGAAATTAATAAATAATTAAGGAAAAAGACGAAGAATAAAAAATTATACAATTTTCAAGAATTATTTTGTTGTTTTTAATATAATTTCAGACCACCATTATTGATAAATATCTTTTTATCTTTTTGTGTTTAATATTTAAAAACAAAAGAACAAATTATAGTTGTTTTACTAATTACATGAAGATCATTAATTAAAGTATAGTGTGACCTAATTAAATGTAAATATGTAAAGAATATGTAGGTATGTATCCCTTTTTAATAAAATGATTAATTGTTTCATACAAAATAATAATAATAATAATAATAATAATATTAATACAGCAAGCAACGTATTTTCTTATATTGTTTTCGAATGTAAAATTTTTTATTTTCACTTAAGTAATTGAAATTAATTTACATTGTATCTCTTGGTATTTTAATTGACCGAACGTACGATTGCTTGTGGTATAACAGCGTAACAAAAATGGATAGATTGATTTGCTTGTTCCACTGTAATTATCGAACGCGGTTTTCGATTTTTATGAAATATGGTATACACATTTTTTTTAAATTTACTGATTTAATACTTTATTGGACAATCAACGTCTGCGTCATACCAAATTTCCCAAATAATATTGAAAAATTCACCCCAATAGGGCAAAATCAAAGCAATGGTTATAATTTCAGCTATGTATGAATTAGTGATGTGCAAATCAATTCGATTCAATCATGGTCTGTCGGTCATAGGCTATATAGTATAAAAATATATCAATGCGGCGGACGTTATAATAAAAAAAGCGTAAGTTCCAATAATTTTATTTATTGAAATGTGTTGCCTTGGATTCTAAAAGAATGATCTCAATGAATATTTCAAAAACATACTTATTAATAGCATTCACTTAGTGAAATTATATACAGTGATGTACATGAATGCATATTTTTTTTTTGATATGTGTCCTTAAGATAGCATACAAAAGAAAAAAAAATTTTAAGCCAAAATGTAACTTCAGTGGATTTAGGAAGCGTTTTTTAAATCGTAAAAGAATAATAAAATTTCAAAAAAAAGTATAATTGTTTTTTTAAAAACAAACAACTTTAGTTTGATTGCTATTAAGTATTTACGTATGTCTGAATTTTTATGTTTATTTTAACAATGTTAATTATTATAAGGAAATGAAATATGGATACACAAGCATATACAGTATGTTTAAACAGTTAACTCTATTAATTGCTGTATTCATTTGTTTATCTACGAGACTACAAAACAATAAAAATAATATACCAGGTACACCGCATTTTAGTCTAGATCTGTGCTATAAATATCAATAAAAAGTATAATAATTATTTGTATAACAAGCTATATAAATGATAAATGAATATTATTTAACGCTATGTACGTAGACGAAAGGTAAAGCAGATCTCTGTAGTAATACATATATTTTATAACAACTAATAATTAATTAATTCATATTTTTATTCCGGAAAACCAAATCCGTATATTTTGTACTGCGTCTCACAATACAATATATTATAATAATATGATGTTGAAAGAAAACGGAAAAATGTGTATTAAATACAAAGCTTTTACTATAACAATGGCTTTCAAAATATTATTAGCGTATATACAAAAATGTAAACACACCTTTAATTAAATGCTGTTAATTAAAACACATAAAAAAGATATAATAGTATACCCAAAAATATATACAGGGGTTGATTAATTATTAAGGGTTGTTATTTTATATTTAAATAATATTTTTGTTTACAATTTATTTTTGTTTTTTGTAAAATAAAGGGTGTGAATGCATTATTATTATTATTATTATACATATAATATAAACAATATCACAGTAATGTTTATTAAAAAATGATCCAGTTTCATTTAGACTGAAGTATACCGCAAAGGATTTATTGTAACGAAACTTGGACTATCTGAATCAATAGCATCTAGTGACCTATGGACCTATACTGTTCTTTTTTTTTTTTGAGCGCTACCATAGACTGTAATTACTGTACAATTTTTTAACTAGAAAAGATTTTACATTTCTTACTTCATCCTACTCTTTAATTTACCATAATTTTACAATATTCTTAATAAAAAGCTATATATAATAACGAATTTGTAAGTTTCTGAGTTTCTAAATTTTGGATTTTTTTTTACGAAATATTTTGGAAAAATTTAGATAAAATATAAATTTCAAACATAAATTTTTGTCAAAAATCGAAAAAGAAAGAACAGAAATTATGATAATTTTACTGCATATCATAAGCAACATAGCAAGTTTGTATTTTTCAGTTTGTTAAAAAAAAACATAAAATTCATATAGAATTAGCGCATCCCAAACTGATTATTTATATATGAATCATAATTAATTTAATTGTTTATAGTAATTATTTTTTATGTTAATTAATAAGGTGTTTGTTTTACTTACTAATTATTCAATGACTCGTCATATTGTTAATAAAACTTATTTACAATATATTTTTAATTAATATTTGGCATTGTACTTATTTTATTTATGTTATTTATTTACTCTAAATAATAGATAATTTAATATGATAAAAATTAAAATTAAAAGTTAAGAAACATAAAAATGTGAATTTAAGTAAAAAAAAACATTATACAAATAAATTTTAAAATAATTTTTATTAATCAGGATGATCAAAATTTTTTGTGAGCGAATTTGAAAAATTTTCATGCATATTTCATAAAATCAAAGCACAGTAAAAATATTAAGTTAAAATAATTACAGTATTACCACGGAAATGTGTTCTTAAATAAAAAAAAAAACATTATTGTTGGATGATAGCCGTGATTGCATGCAAATCTAGCGTAAAAACTGTTTGTACTAAAAAAATACAAATTAGGACTATAAGGTGGAACTATAGGGTGGCCATTACTTTTTCTAATTTCGTACAATAATATTTTTTTGTTTTGTTCTTTATTATTTTATTTTATTATTTTTTTTTTGTTGAGGACACATTTCTGTAGTTAAGTATAGTTCCTTAAAGTTGGTTTTTCATTAGAAACATTGTGGAGTTAATAGCTTATTTTTAATTTAAAGTATTTAGTATTTAAATAAATGCTATTTTAACATTATTTACTTTTCAATAAAAAAATTTTAGTACGCCCATTTTTTTTCGTCGTAAAATTATATTGATTTTAATCTTATAATATATTGCCTAAGTTTCTCAGATTGTAATAACAAATCCATTGACACACCATTCAACAAAATCGGTTCTGTATTGAAATTGCTATGATGGATCATACGTACATACAAACACGTAAACAAACATATTTGACTTGACTGATAAGACCATAACACCTCCTTATTACCTGCCATAGTGGGGTAAAAAAATTTATTAAGAAAAAAAATATATAACATTTGCTTTTCAATGACACTGGATTCTATCCAGTATTGATTCACATATTATTCATTGAATCTAGAGGATTCATGCATAAATAACAAAAAATAGACTTTTATTTAAATATTATTAGAGGTTAATTGGAGGTTAAAATTTCTTTTAGATTTAATCCATGGTCATTCCAACTGAATTCCATTTCAATTGTGGGTCCAGTTTTTATACATGTTTGTTCAAAGTTATAAATCAGAGTTTCATTCAACTATTGATAATTTAGGTTGTTAAATACTTGAATTAGAAAATCAATAAATTTAAAAACTATTCAAAAATAATAATTTAAGTATTTTTATAACTGTGCGTAAACCTAAACAGTGTTCAACTCTACACGCATCAATTACAAAGTTTTTTCTATTTATTTTATAAATAAAAATAAAATTAATTAAATTGTTACAAGAGACATCATTTTATATCAAATAAAAATACCTATGTACAATATGCGTAACAGGTTTTTTAGTGAATTAATAGGCCACCATCATTACTTCACATAACAATGATTAAATTAAATGATAAATCATTTACATTTTTAAAAATAAAATAAAAATTACTTAAGGAAAATAAAAAAAAAACATAGTTTATAACCATATTATTTCAACGCTTGAGTGCAGTTTTTATAATCCGTTGAATAGAAACATTTAAATATAATAGAAAATAGTTTTATTATTATTTAAGTTGTCAACCATGATGTGATGTTTCATTACAATATAGTGCGCATGTGCGATAAAGAATATTAGAATACCCACACTTTTTTATTTTTTTTTTTAATAAAAAATGGGAATTTATTATTATTAGATATTACTTATTAGGCCACCAACGATGTTGGTTGATTGATCAAAATCTAAATAATATTAAAATATTTTTATAAACTTATTTTAAATAGAAGATTTTTTTGTCTATTTTTACTCTTATTTTTTTTTTTGTATTGAAGTAAGAAGTTAATTAGAATGACAAGCGAAAAATAAAATATTTTGTTTAGAAAATAACTCTATTTTGATGTAGAAATATTTTTAGATACGCATCAATTTTGTTAGAGTTGATGTTAATATTTCAATTTAGAATTAATTTTAATTGAACAAATTTTTTTCTAAAAATTATTCCGTAACAAAATCTGTTATGATTATTTAGAACTTTTTTTGTATATTAACTACAGTACAATCTCCGTTGATTTGTTGTAATCATTAACGGTTGTACAACAGCCACAAATTGATTATTTTCTATACCGAACAAACGCTAATGCGATCTTATAGTCTTTAAGACATACATAATATTATTGAGATATTTTATTCGATGTGTTGATTATGTGAATTTAAGATGAAATTTGAGATTCTAAGCAGCTTACGGAAAAATGCTAGCTTTGGATCCATGAATCCTATTATCCAATAATTACCGAACTAAAACACTTTTTTTAGTACAACATACGATATCAAAATTGCATGTCTCTTCCTCGGGCTTGGAGTTATCTTTATCACGAACAGACGGATATGAACTAATTACTAATTTGTTGGTTATAGAACATCCATAACAAAATTTTGTTAGTGTCTTCAAAGTACTTTAATCTAAATATTTTTTGTATAAGTAGGTAAAATTATTATCTAAAAAATAACTTTACAAATAATACTGTTACTTAGTCTTCTTCATATTCTTCAATTATCGGCAAGAAATGAAGAAATTATCAATCGTAGGAACCATTTCATAATACATTTCATTGAAAATAATTGGTATACTTTTCAATATTATTCATTAAGACATTAACGAATCTTTCGGGTTTAATTTATAGTCATTTATTTTGAGTCTTAGTAGATCTGCATCACACTCCTAACTAACAGGTAGTTGTTATTCCTTGTATACATTAATGTTCTTATATTGTTTATATGTTTTTACAAGAAAATATTCAATACTTCGTATACGAAGGGCTCTGCTGATAATTCAAATTGGTAAATTATTACTAATAAAAATTTCTGTAAATATTTAACTAAATTCGATAAAAAGTTTGCAATATTATTGGTAAAATTTCCAATAAGTTAAGCCACTTCGTTCTTTAGATGTATGTGCCATAATTCAAGTGATTATAGATTATGCTATTGACTATTTTACTATAACTTTCATAAAATATCAATAAATTTCCGTATTTTATAGGACATTATGTAACAAAAATTAAAAAAAAAAAAAAAAAACAAAAATCATTAGTTAAATTATAATAAAGTTAAATTAGCACTGAGTATAAAATGATTTATAAGTTAATTATATTTATTTTTTTATGACAAAATCACTGAATAAGTAATTTTATTATCACAGTTACTATATACATATATACAACTGTTGTTCTGATGTAACATGACGTAACACCATAGTAAATATAAAATAATCATGTAATTAGTAATTATGATTTACAAAAAAAAAAAAAAAAATATTTATAAAATAAAATAAATTGAAAGCATTAAGATGTATAAGAAGAATTATAGTATTATCAGCCGTCACGTCACATTCATTCATAATATTTAATCTTCCTTCCTTCATTCATAACTTACTGTGTGAGTCTAGTTAAACGCTAGCTTTTTTTATTTTATTTTAATCTCACGCAAATAATTTATTTTAAAATTTATGTTATTTAAAATGTGCTATTGACGAGATGTTTATTGTTGAATATAGGTGGTACGTATCAACGATGGTACAAGAAGCATAGATCAATATAAGTGAAATCGCTATGTCAAAATGAAACATGTCTTATGTAATGTTCAATAAATAAATTTAAAAAATATTAATTATAATGAACTCCTCGTGTACCAATTAAATTGTTGTAAATATTCGCCACATGATTGAATATCAGTGTTTGAACTATTTTGAATTATAAGCATTACTCAAATACAATAAAAATGTAGTACATAGTCATGTAAGAATTTGTTACAAAATAATATTTATGACAATTAGTTGAAATTGAAGCAATTTTGGTCAGGTCAGTTTATAAAATAAATTTTCGAACAAAAGATATCCTTTCGTTACACAGTCTATAATTTATGACAAAAAGAAATCTTACTACCGCGTGAATCAACTTGACGGTTTGAGGAATGTAATCGTTGTTTTAATTCTCCTTTATGAAAGTATTTCAAAATATTTATGAAAATGTCAACTTATATTTTATATAAATATTAATTAATAATAATTAAAATATTTAATTATTTTTGTAAAGTTTTAATTATAAATTATATTTTATAATTTTAATGTTATTAAATATTCTCTTCTTTTTGTGTTTTTATTTTTTTTTTTACTTTTTTAAATTTTATAATTTAATATTAAAAAAAAAAAAAAAAATATTACCAGGCATTAGTTTTAAATATTTCAAATTTATAAAAATTTATATATATGTAAAAATCGTAATATCTGTATTGAAGTATCAATAACTTAACATATCATTATGGCCTTTGATATGTATTACAATTATTATAGCATGTTTCGTATATTTTTTATTAAAAAAAAAATAAAAACAAAAATAGTCATTTATTTGATTTTGGATTGCGGCTACCAAGCTACCTTAAACAAATAAAATAGGACTATACCTATATTTTTAAATCTTAATCTCGCCTCATCTCAAAGTGTGAAAAAGTTATTCATAACATATTTGCAATGATTTGGCAGTTTAGAAAACGACTTGACATTAAATGTCTATTTTAAAACTAACAATTAAGACTCATTAACCTAATAAGCCTAATTTTTACTTTAACCTGTCACATAACTCCTTAACCATCTAACCAAAGTAGTATTTTTATCTTGAAACATAATTTAAAGCAGATCTCATTAAAATTTCTATCGTTAGAAAAGGATGATAAATATATTGTTTAATGTATCAAACATATAATTATTCTTATTTAGTGTTTTCGAGAAGGGATATTTTTAAAAAGGTACTTAAAAGACTTCATGTATGCGTCATATGTGAAGGGTTGCAAGTGGTTTAAACATGTTTTTCTTCTTAAAGCCAAATACAACGTCTGTTTTGATATTTTAACTTTGATAAGACATTTTTTATTTTCAATTCAAGGGGTTGTTTCTTTATTAATGTACATTATATACCGGTGTCGTTTGAAAAGAATTTTATTGGCCCTTTTGTGAAAGGGTGTAATATTTTTTTTTTTTTTTTATTACAAAAATAATATCTAGTAGCCATGTTTGTTTAGGATTGTTTATGTCAAAATAGACAATATAAGTTTATTTTTGTTTGAATAAATTTTAATTTCTTATGTATTCAGAAAACATTAACGATTTGAGAGCTCTCTAACTAAGAGACTTCTATTTAATAAAATCAAATTAATCTTTATTTACAAAGACAGTCAGTTGTTTACTAAGATTACCATTAAATTTTTAGATTGATAGTTAATTTTAGATTGATACCGTATATTTATTATCAAGCTACAAACTTTACGAGATATTAAGAGCAAGTTAAGAATTTCTATATATTATTTCAAAAGTGTTGGAGGAGTTGGTAAACAAAATCAATGCACTAGCTTTCAATAATCAAAAATAGTTATTCGAAAGTGATTATTGAAAAATTATTTTTTAGTTTATTGAAGTCAGTTATTAATAAAAGCATTGATAGATTCAAAAAAAAAGAGTAGTTTGACTCAAACAAGTTGATAATTCTTAGGAATAAAATAAATAAGTAAAAAACTATATCAATTTATTTCTAAGTAAATTGAAATTGTTTTTCACATTGAGTATAAAGGCCACCACCAACAGTTCAAGCACCTATAAGTTATCAGCAAATACAAGTTAGCACGTCAAAAATTTTAATTTGTTAATAAATATATAATTTCTAACTATAGTTTTATAGTCGGTGCCTTATTATGATTCGAAAATTCGATAACAAAGTATTTCCTTTATGTTTAATAAGAAATAAATTTTTATAATTCCCATGCAATATAATATCATCTACTATATAGGTATATTTTCTGTACACCGTAATATACGTTTATAAACATAAAAATTGATTGTTCCCAAAAAAAAAAGAAATATAATTGACAGGAAATTAGTTTTTTTTTTATAATACTTTTTAAAACGCTCCATTCTATTTGAAATGAAAAATTTCTGATTTATAGTTTGAATATGCATCTGTCTCAGTCATCACTATCAAAATTAACAGTTTAAAGAAACTTCCTTGTTGTTTAATATTTTCTATTTCTTGTAAATTGAATTCAATGTATCAATTAGCTTCAGTTTTCTAATTTTTGGTAAAAATAATTTACCGAATAATGTAAGTAAAATGCTTTAAATTTGAAAAGATTTGTTTTTAAAAGTTGTAGAAAAACTTGAAATAAAATTTTTATTATTCAAGTAAAATATTTGTGACTTTACAAATCGTATGTGAAAATATTTTGAAAACCACAATATCGAATGCAGTTATCAATAAAAACTCAATTCTGATGTTTTTTTTATACTTGATCACAGTAAAAACTTGATCTCAGATTCCATTTATGATTCACCAGGTGTAAATTACGGATTTATAGATATTGCACATTTAAAAAAAAAAATCTGAAACTGAAACAAAAAACTCGGCTGGAAGAGTTTGCAACAAAAAAATGCAACAATTTCGACTCTTTAAGATAAAACAGAATTAGATTGTAACTTTTTATTCGATTTTTATGTTGTGTTAGAAGAAATAGATTTTGGTTTATAATTTCCAACTATTTGAAAAACACCATAATCACTTTTAATAGAGATATTAAATTAAGAACGTGATTTATCAAACAAGAAAGAGATGTTTTTTTATTTTATATTCAATATCTTGTTATTTTTTTGAATAGATTCCGTTTTTTTTTTAAATTTCGATACACCAATCACAAATTATCCAAAAACTGATGGGTTCCTTTTTTGTGAATTACTTTTCTGTTGACTTATTATAGATCACTGCAGTCTTCCATATGCGATGACAATTTTATTCACATCAGGTGTAATATGAAAGAAAAAAAAACACAAAGACCTGTTGAACGCAGTAGCACATGTTAAAGTCAAAATTGATTATTTATTTTTTGACGCTCTATTTTTTGTTCTTGATTTCTTTGAAAATAATCAAAACTGTAACTTATTGTTAATCATAGACATTAATTGATCGAAAACACATTGAGAGAGATACAATTCGATTCATAGGTCGGCTTCGATAAATAATTTATAAAAAAAAAAATACTGTCACTCTTCCCCTTGAACGAAACTCCTTAAAAAATAAGCAGACAATCAAAATAATGACTCACAAATTAGTCTAAAGATTTAGATTTATAATCTAGTAGCCATAATGGTTTTGATTACGAATATTTGAACTGTTTACAATTATTATAATGAGCATGATTATCTAACTAATAGTTTTAAAAAACTAAATAAATACGCTTTTATAGAAAATCCCAATAAAAAATAGAAAATAAATCTCAATAAATTTGAATTAAAAATAGTAAAAATGATTTTATTGTAAAAAAAGCGTAGGGTGCTTTTCAGGATATTATCAAAATAATCCTTCTACTCATATCTGTTTATAAAATATTAATAATTATTGATACCATGCACCAACCCCATTTTTTTTTTACAACAAAATCATTTTTTCTTACATTATTTTTATTTCAAATATATTAAGATTTATTTTCTATTTTTTACTGGGGTTTTCTATAAAAGCGTATTTTTTTCTGTCAAATACAAATTTATTGACTCTGGTTTCCATGGATTATAATAGGATTGGTAACATTCTAAAAGTGAGAATAGAACCGGGTCTCAGAAGAACAAAAAATCTCTAATCCTGTTTATTGTAATAAGGATAACGGATCAAACTGTTTAAAATATTGAATTGTCATCGATCCTTAATAAGTATGCCAAATTTCGAAGTAATCCGACATTTTGAAGGGGGTCAAAATCATGTTCAAAGATTCCGTTACACACATGATCTCAGCAGTTTATGGGGAAATATTTCAAACAATGTCCTGTATTTAAAATGTTTCGTCCTTCTCTAATAGTTAAAAAGATACGGCATTGAATTATGATATCGCCCAAATTGATTGATTTTTCTCATTTAGGAACTTTTAAACTCACTTCTAATATGTACAATAGAACCTAGAATCTGTTAGTTTTTCGACAAACCGTTTTGTTTTTTTCTATATAAATCTATTTTCATCATTTGTTGACAATGCTTGGATATACAAATTCATTGTAGCCACATGAAATAATTAAAAATTATGTTTTTGCTTCGCAAAAAGGATACGTTTTATATGACCTAAACAGTAATAAAAAATATTCACCAAATTTTATTGCAACTGTTTACAAAAAATAAATAAACTTCTTTTTCGGAATCTTCAAATATAAATAAAGCTAATCTTATCAACAATATAATAAAATTAACTTAAAAGTTACTTAAAAATACATAATATAAGGTGAACTATAAAAACAGTCTCACAAAATGTTGATATCATTAAACAAAATTATAATGCCCGTTTAAATTATGATGAAACAGTCATCAAATTTATTATGTTTGGGTTTTAATGCATTTTGATAAAAAGAAGAGAGATTCCCTTTTTGTACCTTTTTTTAAATTGAACAGTTCAATCGTTAAGTAGTTGTAAAAGCAATTAATTTAAAGTAATTAAAATAATATGTTGTTTTTTTATTGAAGAGAATTCTCACAGAATATCCAATTTACGTTCTGCACTCATACATTAATTTGCTATCGGGCATAATTTACAAATATCAATTATTTTAAGATCAATTTGCAAAACAATTTTAAATTCGTCTGGGTTTTGATTTTTTTTCCAATACTATAAATTTAATGTTTTAAATAAAATGTAATATTTGAGGAATTCAAGAAACGTTTCTTTAGAATTTTCATTCTTCGTAAATTTATTCTTGATCGTTTGTTTATATATTAAATGATATATTCGTTCATAAATGCCTTCGTAATTCATAATCAAATAATTTATATAAATTAAATAAACATTTTACTATAAATATTAAATGAATTATTGATATTTATTTAACATAATTCATAAATCATAATTTTTTTGAAATTAATTTCTCTATAAAATGTATTTATTATTTATATATGCAAAATCACTGTGAGATAAATAGTTGGTATACATTATTTCTCTTTGACGAAATCATTTTAATTTCTTATTTTATAGTCATAAATCATTTTACTTTATTGGAGAATGGATTCAATCACCAAAAAATTCTATATCAAGCCATTTAAAGGTTATTTTTGGTGATTCGTAAACTAAAGATAAGAGAAGTAGGAAATTAAACGTCAAGATGTAAATCTTTTTATTATAAAAATACAAATATTACCTTTAACTGTTTACATGATCAAATCTATATTTAGATAAAAACAATTGATTTTAAAAAATAGCTGTATTAACTGTTTAGAGTATCAGTTTTTGAACTTTTTTAATGATTTTGATCGAAAAATACTCTAAATATCCAGTCTATACAGTTATAAATATACATATAGTAATAATATGTATTATAATTAGATATATGCTAAATTTGAAATAAAATTGTGGTGAATCCAAAAATTTAACAAAAAATATTTAATGTTTAAAAAAAATAAAAATTGTTTGATTTTGAATTTTTCTTTTATGGTTCAAAAGTAGGATTATGGATCCATTAGACTAATTAGAATTAATTCGCTCATTCAACAACTTAAATTCATTTTTTTAATTCCAAAATACATCAACGAAATTTTAACTTGATATGTTTTCGTTTTTGATTTGTCTTGATGACGAACGAACGAATGGGCAAACGAAACTGGATTATAAAAAACTCGCTAACAAAAATGTCGCGAATATTCAATCATCTATTGAAATAATTTGCTATAATTGATATAAACGGCGTTCATATAAGCGTTCAGTATCTAATTTTGGCGTTAATACCGGTGTATAAAATGATGCAATAAAAAAATATAAATTCAAACAGAATTAATGGTATAAGGCGTAGAAAAGCATAAAATATTTATGCAGCTGCAATTCTTTTTATTATATTTATTTATCTTCTGGTTTTATTTTCAATTATAAATAATCCCTTCCGTACATAGGTACTAATAATAACTTTCAAATGCATATTTTAATTAATCGTTTTAAAATTTCGTACCATTTTCATAGGGGCTTAAATATTATACTATAATAGAACATGAATTACAAACAGTACTGTTTTAAAAATCCAGGCTTGCCAGTTTGTATGACGTAAATCATACAAGTATTTTCTTTTAGTCTATACGGTTATGGGCTTAAGAGGAAAATATATTATGGGCTTATATATTACACGACGTATTTTTGTTAGATTTGATCTTTAAACGCAATGGAATCTTTAAAACTAATTTTCATTTAGATCTAAGTACCTGAATCATTGACAATTAAACAATATGTTAAAACCCGATTACAGTACGGTGCATCTATCAGAAACCATTGCGGAAAACAGAATTCTAAGTAGAAAATTGAATTGAAAAAAACAACTCTTAGCAAACAGAATTGTAAAGTATAAATTAATTTTTAAGTATATAAATTTTATTTTAAAGTTACTTTTAATTTTATTCTTAATCACTTATTTTCTTATTTTAGACTTATTAAAAGTTATTTATTTATAACAAATTAGTGGACTTTTTGTACAAAATCTTAAAAAGTATTTTTTAGTTTGGATTACTATTGAGCGTATTTAAATTTTTTTGAAACAATACATGCATGTACATTACGAGAAAAATAATTTAATCATATTATTTTAAAAAAATGTATCTATTTTTGAATTATAATTGCTTCAAGTCTAACTGACCTATTTTAACGGTAAAAACAATTTTAGTATAGATTTATGTGGTCTAAAAAAGACCCCTTGCAGTTTTAAGTGTGACTTTTTCTTTCAATAAATAGCAATATTTTTGTATTTTTATTTTTTTTATGTTTTTGTAAACGATATATTTTGACAGAATCCACTTGTCTAATAACACATTAAAGTACCTATTTACAATAATTGAGTCACGCCTAGTGTCCACTCTATTACAAGAGAGTATTTTGACTACCTTTTTGGGGTCTTTGTTGACATATAAATAACAACCACTTCCTTTATTTGAACCTATAAATTTTAAACCTATTTAATGTTTGGTAGTTTAAAGCTATCTCTACTACAAACAAATTGACCAAAACTATTTAAAAACATATAAATTTCCTTTTTTTTTAGTTTTCAAATTAAAGAAGTCAGTGAGTGATCTAATTTAGACATTAAACTATCATATTTTATAGATATTTTAGCCAAAAGTAAAAAAAAACCTAAGAAATACATTTTATGAGATTCACCAAATTTTATTCAATATTTTTTTCTTTATTTTTTTCATTCAGAACACTTTATTTTACATTTTCTGAGAACATTTACTATTGTAATGTTTACACCATCAGAAAGTAGAGATTTCAACGAACAAAAAGCCCCCAGACTTTTTGGAAAAAGCTGATATTTTGACGAGAGAATTTTCGATTGAAAATTAGGGTGCTATTTTGATATTAAGTTAAAATAAGGCAAAAAAATAAATATTTTAAATCAAATAAAATACAGTGTATTTGGGACATAATAAGGTAAGTTTTCACCAAATTTCGTAGCAAAAAAATTTTTTTTGAAAAAGATAAAAATAAAAAACCAAAAACTTGGTTATTTGAAATTTTTACCTAAATTTTGAGGTAATGTGAAAAAATTGTAAATACAACAGTTGTATGTATATCTTTTCATTACCTACAACTTTGCCATTTAACTTTTTCCATAGGACTTGTAGTTTCGCTGGAAATCAAGAGAAACCATTTTTTACCTTTAAAAACTCACCCCCTCCCACTTCCCGAACTCGAATCGACCGTAATTTATTTTTCCTTTCATTTTTATCATATTCCCCTACTTATCTAATGGGTTTCATTCTACTGTAATTTTCTTCCACTTTTTATCATTTTTTAAGGCTTCTACTCTAGTCAAATAATATGCTGGATATAAACAAAATTGTGTGTTAAGAAACAAATCATAACAGAATTTAATATTTACATTATACATATAAAAACAGGATTAATTACATAAAATCGGATTCAATCCATTTATCAATGTTCACATACCAAAAATGACATATTAAATGTATCCCCTAACAAAAACATATGTAAAAGGTATTTAACTGTAAGTAATCGAATAATAGTGGAGCTAAAACTATTTATTTTCACATCAGTACATAATATAATTATTTGTGTGCGTAACAAATTTAATTTTATTAAATATTGTTTAGACAGGTTGCACTGATTTAATTTTATTAAATGTAGTTTATCAATTGGAAAATTTAATTTTGCGTCATATTCGATTTGAAAACAAAATTTTAATTGAATTTTTATAAAGATAGGTTATTGCAATCGTAAAAAAAACGTTGTTGGTGTATGTTTATATCTATTATGTATACGTACCATTTATAATACGTGACAAAGACTTACTTCTTAATCAATTGATACGCCATGAGAAGCAAACATTTATATTTTAGAAAATATATTTATTTGTTCAATTGTTTGCATATAAATTGTAATTGTAATAATTATAAAAAAAATGACATTGGAGTTGAAAATTGTAAGAATGACAGAAGAAATTGCATTAATCAATAAGTTATTTAAATTAAAAATATCATTAATTATTCATTTAAATTTATTAATAAATTTTGAGAAATTTTCTTTTTTGTTAAATCATAAACGATAATCAAGTTTTTGCCATATCGAGTTTTATGTTTTAAACTCTGGGTCCAATTAAAGACTGGTGACATAAAATGTGTAGGTTCTTTAAATAAAAATTTAATATTATATCACTTTTTTTTTATATCATTATAATGAAAACACAGTTGGTTAATTTTCTGCAGTAATGTAGCATTTTTGGTTCCCAGATTTTAAAAAGTAAAATACAAGATAGCGCCAAGATCGCGTATCAAAAATAAATGATTAGAGTAGAAATGTCACAAATTTCTGTCTCATTTGATTTAGTTAGTAGCAGTAGTAAAAAATTGGGTTAGTTAGTACGGAATACAAATTTTTGAATAAGCCTGTACTAAATGATTAGTGTATAATAATATTATACAACGTCTTTTATGAGCATTAAAAAAAACTGTCAATTTCAGTAATTTACGGCATTACATTAAACTCATTATACATGTTTAGAAAGATGAAAGGAGATACCGTTCTGAAATTTTCATGGCGAATATCTAAAAGGGAAAATCGATCAATTTCTTCTTGGATCAATCACCCAAGTTTTAAGTCATTGAAACATTTTATCATAAACCATTTCATACTCGCTTCAATTAAACCTTCAGCAAATAAACCCATATATATGATTATAGTACATTTTACTCGAAGTATATTAAGATCTAAATATTAGGTATGAATATCTAAGAAATGTCAAGTATATAAACAATTAGTTGATGACTTATTATTATTGAGATGATCAGTAAAAATCGAATATTGATTGAAATCATAAGGGAAGTATATGATAAAAGAAATGGAAGTATACTATAAGAATTAAAAAATTGAATAAAGCTTAAAATTTTCTATTAAAACAATACTATGATCGCATTAAACTTTGTTCGCATTGTACACCCTTGCTACCACCCCCTCTAAATAATAATAATAATAATAATAGAATCACAATTAGAATATCATTAAACTTCACTATATATATATCAATATTTGAACATCATATAACATACAATACCTATTGATTACATAACATATTATATAATAAGTAATTGTACTGTACAATGTACATTATATATTATACATACAGTAAGTTCTAATTTGATATTTGATATCTTACAACAAACATGTTAGTTAATATGTAGGAAGTTTAATATATAATATGTTTGCAAGTATCAAATATACCAATATCTATCTATATCAATATAGCTAAAACTAACAAGTCAAATTCTCTAATAATATTGAGCAAATAAATTGAACTGCTCTGACATTTAATAACGAAGTATTATAACAAGAAATGGCAATGTTTATCAGAAGAAGAGTTACAGTAAATAAATTTAACTATAATTTATCATTTTTTCTATAATTAATTCTTGAATTCTTGATCATTGTTTGGACTATTTTTAATTAGCATTCATAAAATACTATAAATATAAAGTCTATACAATTATATATGTATACATGTACAATAATCATATGTATTATTGTAGCCCAATTTAAGCTATATTTGTGGAGAACTCAAACATTTTACGAGGAAAATGTTTCAAACTAAAGTTGTTTGTTTCAAAAAAAATAAACTTTTTTTTATTTGAAGTTTTCTATCGTTTATAGTTTAAAACTTGTGTCAAAGTCCAAATGAATCAATTTTTCTCATTCACTTAGTCCATATATAAATAAATATATAATAAAATATTATATTTATTTGTACAATACTGTAATTAATCAAAAATTTTCTCAAGAATTTGTGAGTGATTGATGTAGAAACTTTTAATCATATTGGAAATTTATTAATAAACTAAATTATAAATTTTGAAATATTGTTAACCCTGGTTAAATATTGTATTACTAATAATCTATCATGTTATCGTTATTGATCCTCATTATTGAATGACGTTATTCAATTAGTTAACTGTAGGATATAAATATAATATATATGGGATATATTTATTATATTTAATAGATTTCTTATCAAAATATGATTAGGAAATCTGAGATAATATTTTATAATAATTATTAGTGGTAAAATATTTCTCTTGTTATTTTAGGTTATGTTATTTTAATTGTGATCTAAGCCTATACACAATATGTTTACCTAAAATATATTTTTTATTCAAAATATCAATTGAACTTCAGTTTATACAGTGTAATAATCTAATCATCAATAATGATTTTAAATGAAGCATTCATTATTGTTCCAAACATGTTTTAAAAATTATCCTGCAGAAAATAATATATAGATTTAGCTCCGAAAATATTGTTCGCAATCTGATCTAGTGATTTGTTGTTGAGATTCTTTAAAACCATTTTCTAGCCAATTGTTTCAAATTTCATTCATTTCACATAAGGAGGTTTCGAACATACAAGTGACGGAAAAAGTGTTTGCAATTGACGATTATAGTTTTATATAAAAATAAAAACAAAATGTTCCAATTCAGTCTCATTATATTTTAGGCTCGTAAATTATAATAAATTATTTTGTTTTCAGCGCCTTTTTAAACGAATATAACAATTTCTAAAATCATTTATAAAACCTATGGTTTCAGGATGTAGGCACTTAAACAGAAAAAATACATTAGATTTTTTAAAAATGTAACTTATAGTTAAATTATTTTAGAACACACTACGAATAGTTAGGATAATACTTTAATTTTTTTTTTTTTACAAATTTAATATTTTCATACATTAATTAAATAAAATCTTATATTATTTTATCATATGAAATCTATTCAGCACCGTAAAATAGTGATATATTTCTAATGTTGGTACAAAATTCAAAGATGATATAATACATCATGTTTGTGATAACATACGTTTCTTTATCTATAAGCTGTCAAATTAAAACCAAAACATTTAAAAATATTGGTAAAGATTGTTATATTAATATCACCATATTATGTAAATTAAATAAGAGAAGATAAATTATTTCTAGCTACTGAATAATACACATAAGTTATTTTCATTTGAAATTTCAAATAAATAATGTGATTTATGAGGTTTGCTAATAATATTTTATACATGGAATTTTCTACAACATGAATAAAAAATCGCTTTATTACAGTATTATACATTGTGCAATAAAAAAGAAATCTTGTAATAAATATATTTTGTGCTAATTAATTGATAAATATTATAAACTTTAACAGAATTAATCGACCAATTATTTTATTAATGGTTTATGTACTTATTTGTGGTTATAATGTAATGGATATTGCGAATAAATGTGTTTCTTTAATTAGTAATTAGATCAATAAAAACGAAAAAAAAAATACTACGAGGAAATGAAAATTGTAATCAATTCATCATCATTCTAATTTATTCACTTTATCTTTATATCTTCAGTCATTTTATTTGCATATCAGATTATACACTCTGATTTCTTTTCTGATTAATTATGTTTTAAACATGGTGTTAAGGATTTATGTATAGTTATAGTAATTACAATTTTATACAAATGAAACAGACAATAATTTTAGTGCAATATTTAAAAAATCTGTATGCTTTTGATGTGAGACTCGTGGGATATTTTAAGCTTTTTAAAAAAGCTAATATAAATATCTAAAACGATGTTGAGAAACAAATATGCATTTATAAATATTTATTAGCATACGTTTTTTTTTTTTTTTTTAATGCAAATTAAAGTAATTGAAAAAAAAACATCTAAGTGACTTAACTAACTTGACAAGAAAACCTGACAAGTTCTTTCAAAAAATGTATTTATTTAAAATTATTTTTTTAATTTAAAGTCGATTTTTGAATTCTGTTCTCTAATATTTTGAAAAATTTTATTACATGAATTTTTTTTAAAATTAGCTACTGCTTTTCTAATAATTTTTTTATATTTTCTATTAATTTATTTACCCATTTTAAATAAAAATATTTATGAACATTTAAAAGATAAATAAAATTGTCTTATCAATAATATATAAAATTTATGAACCTAGTTAAATTTTTAATATATTATACATGTATTCTATTTTATCTTTATGTTATTTTAATTTTGACTAGTTTTTTATATTTATGTTTGTTATGTTATTAAATATCATTTTTATGAATACCTATTACTGAATAGAAAGAAAGATATTCTTTTAAATCATAATATAAGTAAATATTAAAAAAAAAAAAGAATCTTTTATATGAAGAATATATGTTTGATAAAAAGCAATTAATCCCCTAAAAAGCATATTAGAAACACTTTTAATGTCCACAGGCGGCATTCTTTTGATTATCATAATATAATATGTTGTATGGCTGTATCTTTTATTCATCGCATAATATACGAAACAAGCCGAAGTGAAAAAGATGAATCTTACTTAAGGTTAGGTATGTATGTGTGTGTGGTAGAGACTCTTTCTTATATTCAATTTAAAAATATATATTTTAATTTTATAGATCTACTTTATTAATATTTTATAAAAAATAAAAATATTATTGTCTTCGAAAAAATTATTGCATAAAAAATATGACTAAGCACAAAGTTTAATTAGTAAAATTATGAAACTGAAATAAAAATGTTGTTCGTTGGTACGTGTATCACTTAAGAACCGTAGGGTCGCTATTTTGTGATTCAAAATGTTTCTATTGGTCTGAATTAGATTAATATGTAAAGAAAAATTGGAAAAAATTCAGGGGGAACTGACAGCGACAGGAAATGATTATTATCATAAAAAAGTTACCATTAGCGAAATTGAAAGAGTAGGAAAATTAACATAAAATTTATTCTAAATAAAAATAAATAAGTTTGATAATGCCACCATAATATTTGTAATTATAATATGTCATATTAGTGTAATATATTATGCGAGTTACATAATTGTATGTATGAAGAAAATTTGGTAGGAAATTACTTAAAAAATTGAAATAAACAAATGGAAATGAAAACTCCAGTGTTACTTTGTATCATACAAATATAAAGTGACTAATTAGGTAGATACATTTTTCCACAATAATTCTTCTGTTCTGTAGATAAAATTGACAATATATTTAAGGACACGCCCTTAAAAACGGTATGATTAAAAATTCTGCGATAAAAATTTAAATATTTATAATTTTGTTTATATTATTAAACTATGCATATACAGACAGTGCTTGATCACACTAGAGTTTTTTTCAATGTAGAAACGGGCGTATGAATTGACCGCGGTTCATTTTAGATTTACGTTGAGTTAAATGCAGCTCATTGCAATAGCGTTTATTTTAATGTCCAGTGAATTCGAACGGACGTAGAACGAACTTTTAGCACCCCCGATTGATACTTCAAATTTGCTTACAATTCTTAGCATGAATTAGTTGTATCTTGTTAATTTGTATCTTAAAAATATGCAACCTGGCTAAAAATTAATACATTATTATAAGTAAAACAAATTATAGCTGTATACTCTAGGAATTTAGTGTATTTTATTTGTGGAAATTAAAAATAATTTTGATAATACTGAACTATTTGTCGGGTATTCAAACAACACCATTTGTTTCTCAAAATATTATTTTTCTTGTTTCACTTGGAGAGCATAATGTTAAATTTCTATTACGGTCTATCATATCAAATTTGGATGTATTACCTTATTTTCTCCGTAGACATTTAAAATTTTAGTAGATAAATAATATTTGCTCAAAATTTTAGTTTAAATATAAATAAATGAACGTTTTAAAGAAAATAGTGTAGCATATTTGTGTATACTAAAAGTATTCATAATGTATACACTAAACAGTTAGATCCCCTGCTGAAAATTAATCGCTAGTTTGACCATCCGTATTTAACACAATACCAGAACGGACGTTATTTTCAACGTACGTTGATAAATAAAACGCTAGTGTGACCACACACTTAGATGATGTTATGAAGTAATTTAAAATGTGTGGATATATTAAATTACATATTTACAAAACATAAATAAAAATTTACTTTCTCTTTAATTTAATAATTGATATTATTTAGATATCTGTGTAATAATTATATTAATATAATAAAAACAATATTTATTAGATACATAGATACTTTATTATTATTAAAACGTATAATAATGTAGATACAACACATTGTAAATAAAATTATATGATTAGTTAATTACAAAAAATGAATAACTAGAAACATAATCCATGAAATAATAATCAAAATCAAGTTTTTTTTTTTTTTAATCAATAAAATTGAAATATTCTCAGAAAATTAATTATCCTCATTGTCTCATATTTTATTTAACAGGATTCTTTTTAATATCGAAAGTAATCCTTTTCTTAAGATTAGGCTTCTTACCTGTCGGCTAAATAAATTATCTGTTTCAGTTCTGATTTTTAGTGTGATGTATTCAGTATCATTCTACTTAACTAGTTGCTCAGTAACTTTGGATGGAGGGTTTAATTCATTTTGTCCAACCGTATTGAAATCTGTTATTCATAGATGTTACCCACCCAATTTAAGTATAATTAGATCCGAAATAAAGAAAACCTCTTTTAAAAACTGTCGGCACTCCAGGCACAATTTTCCTTGAGTTATATATTAGCAAACATTGAATTATATACAACTTGAGTGCATTTGAGATTGTTTTTAATAGATGTCTCTTTTCTTATTCTACTTTCTCTTAAGTTCAACTTCAACAGTCAACTTTAATGAATTGTGATTCAAACCTGAATAAGAAAGTATTTTAATTTATTGCATTTTTAATAATAATTAAAAAAGAAAAAAAGAAATGTAAACATAACAACGTTGCCAAAAGAAGCATACTTCAAAAATTTGAACAATCAACTTCCTACTTTCTTTGGTATTAGAGTTATGCTTATTTCCAGCAAGATTATGATGAGTATTTTCAAAATTTCAAACTTTTACAATAATAAGTACAAAGGTAAAAAAATCTATCCCGACATTAAACACCAATTAACAAAATGGTAAACTTTAATAACACCAAATACAAAAAAAATCGCATTAAATTTGTCATCACAAAGTCAGTCATTTTTTATTTCTATATAACAAATAAAATACATGTAATTATTAAAATACGATGTTTCCGTTTAAGGTTTAGTACCTACAGTTTCAGTCTATACAAAAAATAGTTCTTTTTATTTCTTTCTAAAAATACTTCCGTTCCAGTTGGAGTCCACTAAAAAACTTGACAGGCACGATTGAATCAACTACTCTACAACACACTAAAACATGATACTCGTAAATTAAAATAATTAAATATTAATAATAATAATTTCATATATTTCTCCAAATATTCCGTGTGAATTTCTTAAGTTTTCAAAAAATTTCAAACAAGAAGTAGTATTTCTTGTATATCTACATATTTATAAAATTGGTAATATATGAATGAAATATGTTAACTTATACATGTCCTATAACAAATAAAACCGATCAAGTGCGAGTCGAACACGTGCACGAAGGTTTCTGTACCATTATCAATAATCTTCAATCCTTTTTTATTATATTCTGTTTTTTAGTATTTGTTATGTCAGCAGCTAACATACATCATCTATAAAAATTTGAATTGTCTATCACGGTTCATGATATACAGCCTGATGACATGTAGTCTTAGTTACTATTTAGTTTATTTTTAAAACACTGTACAGTTAAAACTCTGTATGACTTTACCATCACTAAGTGACTTTTATTATAAAGTACATAATTTCATCGTTCATTTGACGTGATGTAATTTTATTAGACTGGGCTATTCACTGCTTTATTTTTCTTTTGTTATTAATGATAGTTAATGTTCAAATTGAATACATATTAATGATAGTTATGTTCATCATCTTGCAAGTAGAATCGATAGACATTAATAGAAATTTTTACGAAAATAGATATACAGGAAAAGCTGAAGAGCTATTTAGCGGCTGTAATACACATATGTGCACGTATTTCGATAGTCATAAATACTATCTTTCACCTTCTTTCAGCTGTCTTTGTGAGAAAATTTCAATTTGATCGAATTAAATTTGTATAATTTTGTATGAATTAATACATTAGCCAATAGAAAATCTCAACTATTACTCATTTCAACTATATAACAATCGTGAAAAGAGACGGAAAATAATTTTATCAGTTTATAGTAAAGTTGCAAATGGTTTTTCATCCATAGCACAGTTTTTAGCGAAGTTTCACTATACTCAATATATAATATTTATATCCATACAACCAAATTATCTAGAGTTCAAATCGTTATGAGGTGTATATATTTATTTATATACAGTAATACCACTATATGTTTATTACTGCCTATATCGGTTTAGTCGGTTCAGTAATACATAAAATGTTGCATGTTTCATAACAATAAATAGCCATGCAAATTACATCAAAATTAATACTCACAACAACAACAAAAAAACTGTGTTATAATATGGTGTATTGTTACCGAGATCTTTCAAGTTAGCAACCACCTATAACTAAATAAACCATTGTATTTTATGTAAATGTATGAACTAAGCTCGATTCTTCAAGACCCGAAAATGCCGAATTCATTATATGTTTAGTTGATAATAAGAAATTTAATTGCTCGAAATTCGTTTATTCTGAGAAGCATTTCACAGAATGTAAAATTTTAGTTATTTAAAAATGAAAAGTGTTGTGTATTTTATTTTAATTATAAATGGATAGAGAAAATTCGTGGCTGTTAACATTAATTTGTTAACTGAACGGTTCTAATGGTATTTACTGATAAACGATTGCATTATACTATGATACGATTTACTTATATAATATCAGTAAAAGTACTTCAATCATTAAATATGTGTCCATTGCAAGCCTGATAGACCTCCGTAATCATAAATAATAGTATTCATAAAAATTATTCTTTCTCATTTCTTACACACATTTACGTATCTACTCCCCCGCCTTTGTTCCTTAGTATAGAATGTACACCCTTAAAATAGCCTAAAATTTATATTTACAACATGACATAAAGGTTACAATTTTAGTTAAGTAGAAAGTAGAAAGAGTGTTTTGTTTTTAATTGCTATTTATTGATGTTTCATCTACAGAGTGTAATATTTATAAATTGTGTTTCGTAAGATACATATTTCTACTATGAGTATAAATCATAATAGGGAATACGAACTCGAATAAGAAAGACGCTTATTTTTTGGTGGGTTCCGACGATTTTGTTGATTTACTATATTTCTCAACTCATAAAAATTACTATTAAGCTTATGTTTAGTGTAAAAAATTGAACCGTTTGCTTTTTCGAAGCTCGTTAAATTTTTGATTGCACCATGGATATTTGTATCGTTGTCATTGTTATAAGAAGAACAATAAAAAACAAATGCAAAAACCATGATGTGGAACATGTGCCAAAACAGATTATCCTTTTCTCGACAACATAAAAATTGCTTTTAATAATTTCCAAGTTGACGGACAATGGATATCGGTTTTATCACGTGACGAGCAAAATGGTTTTTTCTTTCGTTATTGTAGTGACCTTTCTACTACAATAATTTTAAAAAAATGATGGCTGTAAGTTTGAAGCTTTTGGGAACAAAAGCGTTCTACCAAATAAAGCTCACTACACCAATTACGTTATACATGAAATATGTTTATAATAATACCTACAAAACATACAAAATACAAGTTGCTTACAAACAACGTTTTAAAATCACAGAGTTGCTAAATTACATACGTATTATTTTATACACCTAACGCATACAGTTTCGAACGAGTAATTTCCATTTTATGTCTTCCATAATAAAAATTGATTTGATACATTCTGTAATTACTTAATGTATATAATCTATACTACTTATAATTTGTATGTCATTTACAAAAAATGAATAGAGATATTTATTTACATGTTTTAAAGGTATAAATATAATAATACCTATCTATATATAGTACATACAATAAATATTACATTTTTTTTATAAAGTTAGAATTATTATATAAATTCAATCATCACATAATTAAAATTATATTTTAAATAATATGTTTTTTTAAAGATGTTGCTTTTTTTTTAACCTTTACACATCCATACGGTAATATATACATTTAATCAAAGTTATTAGTTTTATTCACTGATTTATACATTGAATCCGTAGCTCAAATAAATGAATCTTTTTAATAATAAATTATTAAAAAACTTTATTAAAAATTTATAATAAATAGCAAGTAATCTATCGACCTGCTATTAAAGATACGAAGCAATTTTTGAGTTTCTGTTCTGTTGATTCTTATCAAAACATATTTGGTATAATTTTTCAATAGAATGTTTTGAGTTAATTATCAACAATCGTAATTGATGAAGGTTAAAGGTACCCGTAAAATATTTGGTTTTAAACTGAAATTATTGTTCTCCATAATACTGAACTCGTTTGTTTTGATTCGGTATTAGATGTTTTTTCTACAAAACCTTACAAACATTATTTCTTCAATGCATGTTTGACAGTAAAATACAATCATTTTTTTACTGTATAATAATAATAGTAAGTACTTATTATTAGAATACTAATAGTTCTATACTTGAGTGAATATTTCTAAAAATATATTTATACATGAAAATATGATTATATGTACATTATACTGTGTTTTAACTTCCATACCGTCATTTAAATGACATGATGAGGCGTTATGTTTAGTTCAAAAGCTCATTTCTGTGCTATGCTATGATATATTTCAAATTATATTAAGGAAGACACAAATTTTAAAACTAATTTGACCAAATATTCATGTTTTAGTGAAATGTGTACGTTTTTAACAAATATGCCGTATAAAGAATATAATTTAATCAAATTTCTGTTTCGTAAAAATACATTTTAAAATTTCAGAATCTTTGCAATATCATATTCAACTTATTTGAGATAATTTAAGATAACCATTATTCAAAAATATTATGTTTAAATTATTATTTACATAACATAAAAATATTTGAAAAAAAGTATATTTTTCATTATTACGGAATAAAATGTAATAAAATTTTGATAAAAAAATAATGGTTCCGTCATCTACTGGCAATATTTATTTCATTTTGATTTTTTAATTTTTCAGGCAATCATCTCAATTATTTGTAGTTACATATAGAAGTTATATTAAGTAGATAGTAGAAGTTATATTTTTGTAGTATATATAGATGTTATATTATATATTCACACCAAGTTCTTTTTTTTTCAAACTATTAATATAAATAATAAGTAATATACAGTATCTAACTAGATAGGTATATACATGTACGAACGGTTTATTAAGATAATTAATAAGCTAAAAATAATATATTAAATACATTTAATTTTGTTTTTTTTTTTTATATATGTGTGTATTTATTTTTAACATATTTTATATACATTTTATCACGTAAATATATGAAAGATTGAGATGAGAAATTATCTAATCATATGATTTGATACATTGATGATGTGTGAATGTAAAAATTATTATTAGTCTAGTATTAAAATGTGTAATATGTATATATGATATAAAATATAGGGACGCATTATTAATATTATATAGGTGCGTCCCCTCAATGGGGTGTATCGAAGAAATAAAAGGTGACTCGTAGGAAAAAACGTATCATTATAACTTTGGTTGATGAATTCATTTTTAAGAAAACTCTTATCGTTTACAGGAGATTTTAAAGGGCTATATGATATGACGGAGATTTTGATAATTTAATTTGTATTCTGTGTATTCGAATTTAAGGAAAACCTATCAGTATTTTTTTGACCGCATCATTGGAAATTTTTCGTTTGTTTATAAACGAAATATATTTAAATAATATTTTTTCACTTCAATAATCTGTTTTGGTATGGATATAAATTTTTTCAGTAATAAAATACAAATTTTATATTTAGAAAAAATAAAATCTGTTTTTTTATTTATAGTTTTTTGAGAAAATCATGTAATTTCTGAGAAAATGCTAAACATAAAGTGCTTTTTAAAAAATATATTATGAAAGAAAGTTTGGAATTGAGGTACGATAATTTATACCAAAGTTGATGTAAACAGAAATGAGACAGTCTTAAGCTGTATTATCTTTATAAAAGCCTAAATTATCCCTTTTAATGATTATATTAAAAATCGCATTAATGTTTTAATCATCGATGTATTTGTTCGATAAATTTGAAACTAATATTCACAATCAGTCCATTCTTATAAATACACGACAGTTAAAATAAAGATGTATGCAAATAATCATTAAGCGATTTAGAAAGTAATAACATATGAACTAATAATAATCTTGCAAGCACCATTTTTTTCTTGAATAATAAATTTATTATTAATAAACAAAACAAAAAAATGATTATGTAAATACATTATTGCCAAACTAATATAAAATATACAAATTTTCTCAATAATTAACGATTATTTACGCTTGAATTTAAAAAAAATAAATAAAAATATTTAGTTTATCTAAATCTAATAAACATCATTCAATTTTATACTCATTTCTTCCAATCACATTGATTTATTTTTTATATACCAACTAATACAATAACTTACTCATTTTAAAACAATTACCCAATGATGTTAATTTTTAACGGTGATTTATTTAATGTCTTTTTATTTAAAAAAAAAAAAAACAAAAATCAAATATTAGTTAAATTTATGGAATAGACATAATTCAGTAGAAACTTGAAACCGTTAATTGCCATTAAATACTGGAACTAATTAACGTAAATCATTTTGTTTTCTCATAAATACATGACTATGGTTATAAATTTTTTTATCTGTATTTAAAAAAATTACAATAAATAGTAATTAGCATAAATAGAAAAATTACAAATGAAGTAACTTTTATCTTCACGAAATTACGATGTCAAGTTCTGAGAGATAATTTAATAAATTGTAAAATATTTGAGACTAATTAATTTTTTTTAACTAAATATACAAATTTATCGAATTAAATAAATTTAGAATACTCGAAAATGAACTTCTAGTATCTTGAACTGAAAATTATCATTCTTAAAATATTATCTATAGAGTTGAATGCAATGAAAATGGCAAGTTTGCCATACCTGTCATAATCTTGAATCGATAATTACTAAATACATAATTTGATTTCTACCTTATTTCAGCAACATCTTCTAGATTACGAAACTTTTTTTTATAAATAAAAATTTTACCTCTGCTACTAAAAACTGATTCAGATTTCAAAGTTACATTATAAATGTCAGTTAGAATTTTAGATGTTTTTTATATTAACTAGCGTTTAATTTTCTTTAAAACAAACAAAATATGAATATGATAATAAAAATAAATTTTAATGTAGTTATAATTAGTTAAATATATGTTTTTTTATAATTTAGCTAATTATTTTCACCCAGTCATAAAATCATTTTAATATTTATAACCAATAATTGATGGTTGCATAAATACTATTTTTATAACAAATACACACGTTTTAACAATAAATCCTTGGTAAGGTTTTATTTTATTTATGCAACCATCTACAAAAAAACATATAATAAACTGGAAAAAGACAAACAAAAAATTGAGATTCGAAAAAAAAAATATTGGAGGAGACCGTCATGAGGCAATTATAGCCATTAAAGTTCATTAAGTGATCAATATTGTGTATAATATATACTCGAATGGTCGACAACAAAAATTTTTGAATGAAGCAAACTGCAAGTTTATTATTTATATACGTTTTTACGAATCTCAACTCTGAACTTTGTTGACTCCCAACTTTAAAGTTTTCGTTTAAATGCGTTAAAAATTATTATTATTGAAAATTTTTTTGGGCTCGAGGTGTTGGTACTTCAAAAATAAGAATTTAAAAAAAATTTTTATAATGCAACTATTCTATTAAATTAAATATGAATAAAAAGTCAAAATTTCTGTCAAGCCGACAATAGCATTTACTAAAATCCATTCTACAATTGAAATTGAATTTTCAGAAATTGAATATCAGACTCAATAAAGTGAATACCGAAAATCCCTTTATTAATTTTACAGACAAAAAGGCATTAAGATTAAATAAATGAACTTTTATGGGTTTAGCTTGATTAAAACCACTGAGTGTTTCTGATATTTAGAATAATTTTAATATATGGTGTTCTTTATAACATCACTTCTTGTTTCTCACTCACTTAATAAATCTT
Source organism: Chrysopa pallens (assembly GCA_020423425.1). Lineage (NCBI taxonomy): Eukaryota > Metazoa > Arthropoda > Insecta > Neuroptera > Chrysopidae > Chrysopa > Chrysopa pallens. Next base: position 35,728,506 of record CM035591.1, on the reverse strand, counting down.
GTTTTTCCCAAGGTAATATCATCCAAACGTGACCCATTTAACTATAAATTAGTACACACAATTTTTTCCCAAACCAAAAATCACGTTTCGATAAAAATGAAATTAAAAAAAAATAAATAAATAAATAAACCACAGTTAAGATAACGCCAAAGAATAAAGTTTTTGATTTACAAAGGAACAAAAAATAACTTTTACCACCAAAAAGGTAGTACCGATTCGGTACCTACGAATTTATTATATAAAGCTTAACAAAAATTTACACGTCTCAATAATTTTTTCAATTATATACATACATATTTTTTCATAATGATTTAAATCCCAAAAACATAATAATAATTTTCTCCTCAAAATTATAGAGTAATAAAAAAATATCATATCGCTACCGATTTTTTATTTCTTCACCTCAATTGTAATTCGATCTTTATTAAATCATTCATTGTGTGAGAATGATGTTACTTGTATTGACCACAATTTTAATCGATTATAATTCAATTAAATAATATAATCTTTGAATCGATTATATTTTTTATTCTCATATGCGCATACTTCTTGGTTTACCAGAAGAGAACGAAATAAAACAAAGGAATCAGGGAAATTAAAACAATGGCATTTGCTTTGTGGCAAGACAGTTTTTATGTTCTGTTTATTTAAATTTTGGTTTTTGTTACAGTATGTGGTTTATTATTTAAACATCATTCTCAGTTTATGATTGTGGTAAGTGGTGTAGGGAAATAAGATTGCTGTATGTACCTAAGGCTTCATTGTAACGTAAAAATTGAAATTAATTTCAATCATATCACCAAAATCTCGATCTACATGAATTAAATTTTGGATTTTATACATTTAAACAGAAAAGTAGCAAATTTATATTTCATATTATTAGGTTCATTATTAACTTATATATTAAAACTAGTTGACCATAAATGGAGAAAATAAGAGGCCAGATGACAGTTACTGCAATCTCAGGACAAGTATTAATGGTACAATTCTTATTAATAATTTATGACATTAATGTTCTGAACCTCTTGCACACTGATTAACAGATTTAAATGAAGCAATGTTTTTTACTCAAAATTGCATAATTTGTAAAAGATGTTTTATTAATTTCGGGATTTTTTTTTTTTAAAAAGTGTAATAAAAATAAAAGGCTATTGAAAATATAAAGGAAAGTAAAACACAACATTTTGAAAAATTGCGTTTGTTCTTTTACTCAGTGTAGCATGAACACGCTATATAAATATATCACAAGCATTTTATTAAATAAGTTTGCAATATTTTAGACCCATGAGAATGGAACAAGTTGCTTTAACAAAGGCATATACAAACAACTTCTTTATACTGACCGATTTATTACTATACTAAAACTATAATAATAGATACTGATATTCTTAATAAAATAATAAAATGAAGCTAATTAAAACACCTTCACTATATATTTATAGATAGATATAACTTTCATTAGTGCATCACCATGGTTAATAATTATTAAAGCCTTTTTTTTAATAATTATTATTATATACTCATAAATAGGTAGGTTGAGGCCTAACTATGTACATATCTAAAGTCAAAAAGAATCTAAGCATATCTAAGTAGAGTTATCATTAATAAAATATTCTTCATTCTTTCACGATTATGATAAATCATATAGAATCACGCACATCAAACAACAAAACTGTCTGATTCAACTATTTATAAATATATTCAACATAATCTTTTCAGAAATACCAAACAAATTGTCTTTTATCAATATTATAATCAAAGATATAGGAAAAATGTTCTGTATCGTTATTTAGTATGTCGTCTTCAAAGTTTCTCTGAGAGCAATTTATTTGATAAAATCCTCTTTTTAATAAAAAAAATAATATACTTTATTGATAATATATTTTTCATTAAGATACATTAAGTACTGCGATTAATTAAAATGCCATACAATAGACCCTTTAAAAGTTGGTACACATAAACACCGACAGGAGTACAAACATTTTTACATATGCTGGTGAAATGACCAAAGATCACATACATAGTTGAGGAATTTGGCTAGAAATGAGTAAAAGAGTGTTTTAAAAAGTTACAGTGCAACCACGATATAACAGATCTTTTAATTTTTTTATTGTAGCCGAAGTACTTGCGGGAATCCCGAATTTATTAGCTATGTCTAATTGTTTTGTCGTTGGATTTTCGTCAATATAGTTAATAATGTTTCGCTTTTCTAAGGCTGATTAGGAACACCATTTCCGTTTCTGAGCCATTGCAACTAGAATCGATAACAATAGTAATGCACAGCGCAGTTTACATTACGTCCAATCAAACAAAACACTGATTGTTTTGAACAAATAAAATGTGGTATACTATGGAATAAAGGGTCATATTGGTGGGAACGTTATATAAAGGATTTGGGTTGACAAAATTCGTTAATAAGAAGTATTTACAATTTTTTTTTGATAGTTAAAATCGTTATAGTAAGGTTTCACTGTATATCTAAAATTACAGACTATTTTTTGCAAAGTATGAAATAAGATGATGGAATTCAATATAATGAAACAATTTCTCAAAATATTAATAGAAGCTTAAAAATAATTTATTCTTATATATAAAAATAGCTCATAGCATCAAAATTATGAACTAATTTCAATTATTTAAACATAAATTGTTGTTCATTCTGAAACGACTATAGTTATTTGACGGTAGTTACACCTTTATAAATATGACATATTTGATAATGATAATCATAATTCTTATTTGTGATAATGATGATTGCGTGACGTCATGTGATAGGTATGGTACGTATTTTATTTTGTAATATCAAGTCATGTTTTTAACACTCAACTTCGTTCCTCTTAGCAGTTTGATACGAATTTTATTAGAAAAGTGGAATACTTAATAGTAGGTATATCAATTATTAAATGTTAATAATTTTATAAAGAAATAATTTTGTAATTATGTGTTGAAATAAGATGAATGATTTATTCTGAGTATATCAATGTATTTTATTCAGTGTTTTTACGAAAATAGCAAAACACTTTTATACATTTGATATAAAGTTGGTTAGAATTGGCTCAGAAACACTTGTAAAAACCGATCATGTTTGTGATAAGACCATTATAAATTCACAGTATATTCAAAACCAAAAAAATTGCCTGTATGTTTTTTAAAACTAAAACAATTTTTTCACTACTAAGATAATTAGTTATTCGGACACGATAATGCATAAATGACGACATATCGATATTAGATTTACGCCAATTCTTTTTCGAAAAAGTCTAAATCGAAATTTTGAACGTGCATGTATTTTTAAAAAATCAAAACAGTTAATACTATACTTAAGAGTTATGCATTTTTCGGGCACGATTATGCACCAACGAAGACATCGATATCAGATTTCCGTCAATAGTTGCATGATAAAAACTGGATTTTTATTAATCCGGAATCAATGAGCATTTTTTATGGACTCTTACTAAATTTACGTATCTTATGTGAAGCGCAGATGTTAACTACTTTAATTCTATTAATTAAAAATTGCGCATATATTTATTCATACTCAAAAGAATGTTGAGAAAAAGTCATAAAGCTTTTGGTTTGTTTTCTTTATAGCGGTATAAAACTCACAAAGTAATTTATCATGAAACTGTAAATATACGAATTTATTATCTAATAGTCTAATATTTACGAAAATATTTAGGCCTTTTTCATTGCATTTATTGTATGTTAAATTATTAAAACGAAAATAAAATTGATTTTATCATTTCAGATATTTCAGTGGTAGGTGTAAATTGTATGTATAATGAAAAATAAATAAAAACTAAACAAAGAAAGTGATATAGAAAAAGACGTTTAAAAAGAATTATTTGCATACACTTTATTGTTTGTCGCTTTAATAACGATATGATCAAAGTAGAGGACCGCTCTAATAGTGAGATTTATTTAAATTTACATAAAATAAAAATTAATAGACTCATCATCATATCTATAGATAAATATAATTATAGGTAACATTTCCCTCATTTCAATCATCTTCAATAATAATATGCATATTATTTTTTAACTATTAAGAATTCTATTCCATTCTTTTAATATTTGAGAAAAAAAAAATATTAACAAAACATACACATTCTCTATTGAGATTATAATAATTAGATGTATTATTTATAGTCAGGGAGCCGACTCTATTTGAATATTTATTTGTCGGCTACATTATTACTATTAACAAATTAATACCAATTTATATGCGGATAAACATTAGCATTAAAGTAATATTATTCTTTAGCTGAATAATATAATGAAATTTTATTGACATCCACCATAGGAACGTCATCTTGGCAAATAATAAATAGGATAATTAGTTTGGATTTGAATAATATCTTTTTTTTCAATATAGCAAACCATTTGTCTAATTTCATCTTAAAGTATTAGAACTATTAGACTTACGGTTTCTTCAACGTAAACAAATCCCGGAAATTCCAAACTATGAAACCATCTTCAATTTTGATAAAATCATTTTTTAAGACAAATGGTCTAAGTGCGACCCCTGAAATTTTGGAAAACTAACTTCCCCATGGAAACGATAATAAATACTACAATTTGTAAATTGAAAAAAAAAAAATTATTTGCCTTTTGTTAATTTTGTTAATTCAGCACGAAAATGACAGAACAAATTTTGCTGAAGTTTAAATATTTAGGCGTTGAATTCGTTCACGAGATATCAATTATGGAAAATCGCACGCACATACACAGTCATTCAATGTTAGAGGCCTTAAGCCGTGTATCCAAATTTTGGATTTACGAAATCGACTACATAATAATAAATTTTTTTTAAGAGCTTAATAAAAATACAAATTCTAAAACAAAACGTTGTATGTTATAAGCCAAGTATATAAGAATTTCCATCATTCATGTCAAATATATAAATAACATAATCCCCCCCCCCCAGTTCCTACACTTTTATCAAAATGTATATTTAATTACTTAATAATATTCAAAAAATAATATATTTAAACTATGTATTAGTATCTTTAATAACATTTTATTCCACGGAACAAATGACTTAAGTACATGTAAAATAAAAAAAAAATAGATTTTGATCTTTTGAATGGAAACAAAACTTTTTTTATTATAATAGTAAATTGTTTTACATTAACTTACTTTACCAGCTCCCCAATCTTACGTCAGTTAAAGTTGAAAAGTGTAATCTGAGACAATTATTATAACAATAATCGTCATTATTAAATAAAAATTGACGTAAAAGAGTCATTAATATATTTCAACTTATAAAAAAATCATTAAACAAATTTCTTATATAAATATTATGACATATATATTTTATAAAAGTACACATGCCACTCGATAATCATGGTCTCTATTTTTAGTTCAGTGGTTTAATCATATAGCTAGACAATTTTGTATTTATGTAGAGATTATAATCAAATTCCGAAAATGACGCCATTAATTGTTAAACTCAGAAAGCGGCTTTAACAAAACGTTCAATATAATCGGTGTCGCTTGCTGGCTTGTCGAGACAAGCGCATTTCAAGCTTTATTTGACATTTACGCTCATATATTATCAAAAATGATTGGAATACGCTTGCTTACAACGAGTAAGAATATGCGATTTCATTTCTTTTTTGGTTGAGATTTCATAGATTAGAATTCTGGTAGCGGCAGCTTGTCAATTATGATTAACGGGGCGAGATTAGTTTTTCGGTGTATAGATAAGAACGGTACAATTGGTGGCTATACCAGTGAAGGTTTCCTGTAGTTTAAAGATTACAGCTCCTGGCCTATATCAGCATAGTTCCTTGCAAAAGACGGCTGCAGACGCATTACCTATGAGCTCCTTGTCTTCACTCAATATCAACATCCTGTCCTCTGCCCACGCAATGTAATCAATTATAAGAATAAAGTTGAATAAATAAACGTTAAAATATTGATGAATGCTTGCTTTATGTTTAAGTATTCGGTTTCTTTGTGTACAGTTCAATTAAATTAATTGTTATTTAAATATTTAATTGTCGATAATCAGTGATAACATAACTTCCTATTTTTTTTAAACTGAAACGGAGCCGCTCGTATAATTTATTGATATCGTAGTCGATAACGTTTAGGCAAAATTGACACGGTACCGAATTGAATATCGATTTCTTCATGAGTCAGATATAACATATTCATGTTCATCATTTAATATTGAATTAAAATAGATACTTAACAAATTATTATAAACGTTATTTTTTTTTTTTTTTAATCAAAATTGTTTATCTATCATCATGAATTATGGAATGTGTGATGAATAAGCTTGCTTAACCATCCTTAGAGGCAGTCAGTCAAAGAAAAGTATATTAAGATTGAATGAATGCATAATGAATTCTCTTGTTAGCGAATATCTTCAATGAGTACAATCATCTATTGTTTTTGTACCGATTATGAAATGTTGCAAAATCTTTCATCAAATTAAACATAATATTTTTTTTTTTTTGATAATTCACGATTAAATCAATGTCCACAACATTTTATTACAAGCATAAATTTACGATAATTTATTAAAATTACTTAATAATTGATAAATTTTTATTTTTGGTATACTGAAAGAATTCTTCATTGTTATGCAGGTCTTACGAATCGAACTTTTATATCTAATGATAATTGCAATTATTTAAATTATATTAAGAATATAATATATTACATTACAATCATTTACAAAGTGGCTACAATTTTTTTACTTACATACAAATATACTTTTATTACTTTTCTTCCTAATTAATACAAATGGAAAATCTATAGAACCATTCAAATTTCCACATTTGGATTAAAATCGAAATTTTATTGATTAATAATCAAGCTATGTGTCTTTAAAAATATGGTCATTATTATAAATTTCAACTTATCTTCCAATATTTGTGAAAAGATTATCAAGCGAGATTGATTGTCATGTAAGTGAAAAAATTGTCAAGTGACATAAGAAATCTCTTTTGTAGCTAAGAAATTTTTCATGGAAAATATATTTTCCTTGGTTTGAATCTTTCTGTAAACAAACTTCATGCATATGATATATGGTAATGCTTATGCTGCAAAGTAATATCTTCTTATTTTTCAAGAGATACACTGCATTTAAAACCATTTTAGGTAGACATCCGGTATACAATTCACCTCTTTGTTCATTATAAAGGCTGATAGCATTCTATATTTATGCTACACATATATACATTTTATATTTCTGTATGTGTTTTTTTTTTTTACCTTCGTAATTTTTTAATCATCTGTTGTTGTTTTGTAATTATTACCAGTTAAGTTAGTTAGCATATCGTATTTTCTAATTTATCTAACAATAATTGCTTATAGCCTAAACTCTTTATAGACGTAGGTACCTATGTATATACTCTGCTCATGTATAAATTAAAATTCTATTGCTAATCACAGAGAGAGATGTCATTCACAAATGCAAACAATTACCTGTCAGTTAGTTATATTTAAATTGATAAATAACTAATTATCTGCATTGTTTCAAATGTCTATGAACTAATTGTCAGTCACTTATTATTCTTCCTAAAGTCAATTTAATTTAATTTAATTAATGTTATATTTCTTTTTTTTTTTTGTTTAGTATATTCACTTTTCACAAATTACTTGATATTTTGATATTGATCAATTAATACATGTGTATCTCTTTCTTACATAGATATTTTATTATCGTTTTCTTCTTTATTGTATAATCAAAAGAAAACACAGTATTCTTCACAGATAATAACTTCTTTTCGTAAATAAGTTTACGAAATACCTACGAAATCAAATGTTTATGAACATAATGGGCAATTCAATAAAAATTTTGTATCTTCTCTAATTTATAAGTGGAGAAAGTAATTTTTTTTATGTTTATTAATGAGCTAAATATGGACAATCGAAAATCCTGATTAGCCAATCCAGATAGTTCTACTTAAAAGTGACGTCACCGTTCAGTATCGATCTATAGATTTTATGTAATATGTATATAACATTTTTTAAAAGAGTTGAAAAATAATCTCTTAAAGCATGAAGCGTTTTTAATAACTTTTAATTTAATTTTTGAATTTTATTACGAATTTCTAGTGTTACATTTATTGTGAAATATAGTGAATTCAGTATCAGTCATCTACCCTATTTTATGAAATTTTTTATCAAAAATGTATATTTGATAAAATCGTTGAAAAAAACGTAACAATAAACAACTTGTTTTGCAGTTATTTATATCCAAATATAAAATTTTTGGTTATATGTATATTATTTTGTAAATAAATCTGATGAAGTTGGAATTGTATTACCGAAACGTTTCACTAAAAGTATAATGAAAAGTATTAGGAAACTGGATTGTTTAAATTTTTTATATGGTTAAAATATTAAATTTAATTGTATCAATAAATAATCAATTAATATTTTATTAACGGATATACTCAATTACATAAATTATGTTTTATATAATATTATTTTCAAAACAAAATTCAATTCTCACAATTTTCACAAGATCATCAATAATAATCTATTCGATCGGATCGATTGATGATAGATGATCAATAATAATAATCACATAAGAATAATAAAATTGATTGAAGTACCTTACGGGAACACAACAGAGATAGCGAACTGAGGGGGGGGAAAATACTTTATTATTCAATTGAAATCTATTATAAAAATACCATTTTATCGACGTGTTTTAGCTACTGAAAGCAAATTATTTTTAATATGATTATCATTTTATAACCATCGAATGTTTTGGTAGCCACCACAAGAATATAAAAAAAAAAAATTGGAAAAAAAATATCGATATTTACGTGATCAATTTATTTTAATATTCTTATTTTCTTGATATGAAATTGATGCATTCCATCTCGAAAGTCAACATACCAGTTTTTAATATAGATGTTATATACAATTAAACGTGTTCACTATGCTTTACTAAGACAGAACGTATATTATGGCTTGAGAAAATGTGTATATTTGTTGGGAAGTCTTGAACTACTCTAAAATATATCGTTTTATACTTGGAAATTAAATGTATCACATCTGATATACCTAAAAATCCGATGATGTTACGATACGTTCTACCTGACACGAAAATGAAATTTGAAAATTTGAAGTGTAAAAGAGAAATGTCCGTTTGTATATATGGTAAGCAATGGTTTTAATTTACAAACTATAGATTATAAAATATAATACAGATGCAATTAAATACATAAGCCAACTATAATCTACTTATTTACTTATGAAGATAAAAAAGTCAAAAAACGTTTAATGAAATTATTGATGTGATAGAGAAGTGTCTTACCCATCACAACTCGTATACATTTTGAAAATAAAATTTGAGTTTATGACTTCTTGTTTTTAATATTTTTCAATGCGCACCTCTCTATTACTGTATTTATATTATATAATGCTGCTATCATTGATAATAGCACAGTCAACAAATGATTTCGCCTCATAATTTCTTCGACTAGCTCGGATTAACTTGAAATTTTAACAGGAAGTAAAAAATACTAAGTTATATGATGCCGGGGAGTGCTTTTGTCAAGGGAATGTTATCAACTTCTTCTAGAGTGTGTTCGAAATTTATTAGAAAAATCCTAGAGTTCTCATTAATAATTATAAAATTCAGTTTTTTAATTATATTACGTTAAATATTCCAAATTTTGTTTCCGGCGAAAGTATAGTTGTTTTTATCTACCTGTATCTTAACAAAACCTGCTCCTAAATGACTTAAATAGGCTCCGATCTTCGTTTTTCTATAAACTTATTTTTTTGTATGAGATTTTTGTCCTTAAGATGTCAACTCCTTAAGATATCGACAAAATTGATGAAAAATATGTTTTAATCAATTGAAAACGGATATTTTCAATGGCCAATAACTCGGAAAGTATTGATTTTTTTCACATACACTTCAATGGCATCTTTTGCTTAGAATTAATCTTTCTATCGATTTTTGTAGTTATTTTTAACATAAACTGTTCTACTGTTAAATTTACTGTTAAATTTTCAAATTAATCCAAGCTACTCAAAAAAAGCTATGATATATTATAATATTTTTCTGTTCCTTTATTACTGGACTATAATGATTGATCTTTGTAGTAATAGTGAGACAGACGAGCATGAGATTGACTGACTGAACATATTGATTGATAAATGACCACAATTTTTATAATATGAATTATATAATTGATTTTAATTTTATTTTAACACCGCAATATAAATTACAAAAAAAAAAAAAAAGTGTAGATTATTATTATTATTATTACTTTTAAAAACAAAAAATGCCGTAGTTTAGGTTTAAGTAGGTACCGCGCGATTATTATTTAAATTCAAAATTGTTGTTTTTAAATATATAATTTATTTATTTTTTTTTTAGTTTTGTGATTAGGCGATGAAATATTTTATAACACTGTGAACTCAATAGACAATACCATTCTATAAGTTTATAGGACTCATAATAAGCGACTTTTCTCTATAAAGAAAATAAGCTATCGGTTTGGTTTTATAGCAGTTATAAAACATTTTTGAAATGTACAGTTTTTACAATTATTTGTAGATAGATATTTGGCACACAATAAATGCTATAGTTCATTGACGAGTAAACTTTTCAACCAATTACAATTTCATTTTTATGTCTTCTTGGGTGAGAATAACAAGATCTTACTTTAATAAAGAAAATTAAATGTAGACAACAGTTTAACACGATATAAATGGTGTATTTTATAATATAAACGAATGATTGAGGTGTTGCTTATTTTTTGTAGTTGATTATATGATGTGCAGAGTATTATCTAGTGTTCACGAAACTGAAGAATACGATTCGCAAAGCGATTTCAGAGTGCACTAGAGAATTTCTATATTATAAATGTCTTTTATTTGGTTCGTATTCTACTCCAAGTCTGCCTTTTTTCCTGTATGTTTTTTTCCAAAGATTATCTGATTTCAATGGGATATTTTCGGGATGGTACTGTTGTCAAATATCTCCAGTATAAAAATTGTACAAAATTTTCAAATAAAATACAGTAAATTTGAAGAATGGATTAATATTTTCATAAATAAAAATTAAATAAAATCCAACACGTAAATGAAATATTATACTGATATACTTCAAAAGTATAGCGTTAACAATCTGTCACAAGACCACTTTATTTTCCAATAAAAAAAAAGATACAGACATGTAAAATAATTCAAATAAAAAAAACTAACTAACTAACCTAGCTTATTTGACTTATTGAAACGCAGTATTACCAACTTACATCTCTAATCATGACATATTGGTGCTACCAACAACTCAACTGTCAAATAATAATCTCTTTCACTCTAAATAGAATTTCTTTTTAGACTTATGTCTGACTTTTCGTATCGTATGTTTTAGTAGTGAGAATGAATGTAATTTATTATATCAAACTAATAAATATATACATGGATAAGATTTCTTTTGGTCCCTACGGTCTTTTATATTTAATCCACTAAACTTACATAATCGAAATAAAATAATCATAGTATTATATAGGAGTGTATTTATTTATAAACACAAATATATTGGTACTACTGTTTGACTTGTTGTGTGACATGAAATGTGATTCTAACCTAATTGTTATATATTTTAGGACATTTATTTTAATCAAATGTGTATATAGCAGAGAAACGAATATTTATATTATTGGTTACCTTTAGAGTTTATTCTCATATGGAAGATTTATTTGTATGTTGTACACGAATGTTTAAAATAAATGATTCAACTTGATACAAAATGCTTACGCATTTTTAATAGATTTAAGCGCCACCAGTAGCCAAAATTTGTAAAAAAACATTCGCAATCTAGACAGTGTAATAATTTGTTCATTTGGTAAATTGTATAGAATTTAAAATATCAAACACAAATTATAAGCATTGAATTGTAGTTTTAGGGTTGAATAATCGAAGAAATTGTATTAGTAATTATTTTTTTAAATAAATTTTAAGAAATTTCCTATTCTTAATCATTCTCAGATTTATATGTGTTTCATTTGATTGGTTTTTATCATAATTCGTAACAATAGAAACGAAAGAAGAGAATTTGATGCACGGTGCCCGTTCAAGATTTAATTTATGTATACTCATGTAATAAAAAAACGCGACAACCTAAATATTCCACGTATACAATTGTATGGTGTATTTTATAATTGTTTCAGTTTAAAATGTATGTTCCACTATACCTATATAAATTTTGAACTTCTAAAAAACTAATTTATAATAGCTCATGTTCAAAACTTTTCAAAATTAAAAATAAAACTTTTTTCATATTTTTTACGGCATTTTTCATAATGTTGGATAAAAATAATGAGAAATTCAAATAGGGTTAATTTAATCCGCCTCGTAAACAATTCCTGTGGTAGGATTCTGATTAATTTTTATTCCATCGTTTATATGTTTTTTCAGATTAAATTTTCGACAAATACATTTATGTGCTGCGGTAAACAATTTAAGTTTAGAAATATTAAAGAAAATCAAATGATGCAAAAATTTGACTAGGGCTTTTCATTTATAATAATGGACAATAATAATTTTCTGGATACTTTTTTCGTGGGCTCAAAATAACTTTTCTATTCTTTAATTTAATATTTGACGGTTTATTTTCAACACAAAAAATATTAATGGTACGTACTTATTTATTTTTTTAAATAAAATATTTTTATATTTTCACGACGCTTCCACCAAAACTGAATTAATCAAAATCATTAAATATTCCTACTTTATAACAGCGGTTTTTTTGTTTAAATTAAAGGGTCTATCCAAATCAAAATATTTGAATATAAAATTAGTTGAAAAAACCATTTAAAAATCGTTTATCTTTGCTTAAAAACAACATTAATCAAATATTATTCTAATAATAGCCTTAATCAATGGTTTTTAAACACTCTAAGTTTGACAAATTGTTATGTGCAGATGAGAACGAAGAACCCCTTATCAATATTTATAATAAAAATAAACCACCCCTTCTTTAAAATTTATTTTAAAACTGTATTAAAAATCAAAAAATTATTCTGTCATAATTTCCATTAAAAAAAAATAATTTTGGAAAAAATGTATAATTTAGAAATTAAAAAAACATTTCTATAATCAATTTTTTTTAAAAACAAATTCACCTGCTTAGCGAAAAAATTATACACGTCGACGATAAGTATGAGTACTACGGTAAAGTGGAGAAGTGAGGTAAGACGTATGTTTTATGTATGTTTTTATAAAAACTATAGTGTTAAAGCCATGTTAAAAACTATCGAGGCCTGCTGATGACTATAACATTATATATTTATATATATATAGATATATTAAGAAGTCCGTCGGCATCTTTTGACCATTGAAGGCCTCCAATTAGTGTGAACCGTCGCCGCGGGCCTAATGCGGTCTCTTTGATCTAAACATTTACAACAACAACAAAAAATGGTAATACCTGTCGATGAAATCAGAATGTGATTATACTATATATAATTTATAATCAACGGAATCGTCACAGTCTAACATATATATATTTTACCTGTACGCATAGAATGTGAATGGAACAGTAGCTTTATAGAATGAAGAGCATCACAGTCTAAGTGTTAAGTTCATATTGTTGTTAGTTGGTAATCGTGTTGAGACACTCCCATTAATATTACCGTCTTAAATAAAGTTCAGATGGCTATTTTTGTATAGTGGTTGGGTATGTTTTATGTACACGCGACAATGCATTGCCGCTCCATATAAATTATTTATATGATTAACTTATTATTATATGAAAGTAAATTTGATTTTGTGAGTGTTGTGTACGCTTGGAACATCATAGGGGACCTCACACATTCGATTTTTTTTTTGTTTTGTTTTTTTGAGAGTGAGACAGAGACGATAAAAAACACGAATAGAATAAAATATTATCGTGTAAGACTATTTTTCGTTTTGTTATGTGATGTAGTAAGTCTTAATTTATATCTTTAGTTGTTTAATTTGTTCAAGATTTTGAATAGAGCTAAAGAATGCGTAATCGCTGCTAAAATTACTTAATTATTATTCTATTTTGCATTCACTGCGTCGTATGGCGTTATTTATTGCCTCCAAGATATAATTTATTTTGTCGTATAAAAAGAAATTGAAATAGATAATATATTTTAAGGAAAATACAATTTTCATTCTGATCTTTTTCGTTAAATCAGTAGGTTTAGGCTATTTTTTTTTTAATGTTATTATATCAAAAAGCCTACAGAGATTTATTATTTAATGATTATAATTATGAAAAGTGTTAACGCTTTGTAAAATTTTGAAACTATGTAAAATTCGTTCAGAAAAAAACCCTGGCAAATAAAATAATTTTTATGCAAATCGGGCAATTTAAAAACCGGCTGGTCCATACTCCTAATATTCGAATATTTTAATTTTACGAATTATTTAAGCTATTAAATTTAAAATTATATAATCGCACCGGAAGTTCGAATTACATTTACTCAAGAATTACGAATTATTTGTACATTTGGTATTTAAAATTACTTTCGCCCTCATAGAAGTTTATCGAAAGTTATCTTGCATTCTATTAGAAACAAAATTCTGCGATTCTTTGTTAATACAAAACTATAAAAGTAATTATACAAAACTATAGCAAAAAATGCGATCAATAAATTTTAAATATTTCTTGCAAATCTAGGTTTTTTGCATGTAATCTCATTAAAAACACACAACGAAACACCACCCAAGTGGTAGATGACGTTTGAACAATTATTGCAGTTTATTTGCCGACGGATTCATGTATTTTTAATTCCAATCTTTTATTTCTTGCGAAACATTGGTGTTTATATTGTTGTTTTCTCCCAAATTTGTCAAAAATTTATAAAAACTTATGAAGCATTTTATAAATTAATGAAGCATTATGATTCTTATTTTCAGATGGCCAAAGTTTTAGACGAACGTGATTTTAAATGTGTGAGATTGTCCTTTATGATTTTAAAATATTTTTTTGCCAAGTATCATTGTTATTAAATTGGCAAATGAAAGCATAGATTTATAAAATTGAACTACTTTGTGAGCACGACTGTATAAATATTTTGGTTATACGGTTTAAAATTTCTAACTGTTACAAACTTGGATGGGGGGGGATGTAACATCGATATATAAAAGGTGCTATGACCACTACAAAACTTTTTTTTTAGTTTCACATTAAATGTAAAAATTTTTGTGAAATTCACAAAAGATAAATTAAATTTTACGTAGGATTAAAGAACTTTCGTTAAATTATTTCTCATATTTTCAACATGAGAAATGATAGGAGTTATTATTTTTGGAACCGAGGTTCCCCGAACGAGGGAGTTAATTCTCGCCTATAACTTCAGAATAATTACCTGAATAATTCAATTTTTAAAATCAGAAACTTGAATTCAATTTCATGTTATTTTTCCTCCGAAGTTTATACTCAAACCACAATAATTTATCGAAAAATTTCAGATGTCGTTCTCTAGAATAAGATATATTAAGATGATAAATTTGTATGAAATTTGCATTGTCTGTAAAGCTCATGGATAATATAAATTTTACTCTGAGTTCTCTGATTCTCGTAAACTTACAGATGCATGATGGATAATGAGAGAACTTAAAAACACATTCTAAAAACAGGTGTAAGTAAGCAACTGATTATATTTCTAGGCAACAAATTTTGGATGTGCTTTTACATAGATGTTTGTCTTTTTAGTAAGAATTCAAAAATATCATGATCTCCATCATCTTAAACAAATTTTCTATTGCCTTTTTTTTGTCTACATTAACATTATTCATTGGTGTATTATATAAAAAGCTTAGGCTAGACCCTTAAGTTTATAACTGTTTTAGATGAATATAATATTGTGATACTTTTCGAATACATGGTAGGTAAATTAAATTTATTCATATTGTAAATTATTACCTAGATATTTTTGTTGTTGTTTTTGTTTATGTTATGATATTTATAATTAGCAAAAACAAAAAAAAAAATTAAATTTTTTTCTTTTCTTGTTCACAGTTTAATTCTGTAGACGATTACAGACGACGTGATTTTTAAACAAAAGAATAATTTAAATTTCTTGTTAAAAATTTTTAATTTATTAAAAAAAAAAAACAGAATGACTAAAATATCCTTGTTAAATATATTTAACTGTTTTCTGTTTTTAATCATATGCAAATTACATCAATGGAGCTAATTATAGATAATTTTGTGTTTAATATGAATTTAGTATTTTAAAACATATAGTACAGTTGATTTTGGATAAAAGACAACACAGTTTAATTGCCATCCCTGCAACTTCCCGCTAATTTCATACCTAAGCACTTAAAATTTAACATATGACAATGTTTTTGAGCTAAAAATTTGGTTTTTGAGTTTTGATGTTAAAAAAACACTTGTTATCGAATATTTCGTTAACGATATCTCTCGAACCAATCAACCGATATTTACGTTCTTGGCGACGATCGACGCGGTTTTTAGAGCTTTAATAATTATTCTATTTCATCAAAAACGATCCGAAAAGAAATGTCGAAATTATGTAAAAAAACACTTTTATATGAAATTTTTCGTTTTCGATATCTCTCGAACGAATCAACCGATTTTAACCGGATTGTTGGTGATAGACGTGGTTTATCAATGTTAAGATCTGATTAGTTTTTAGAGGTGATCGATACAGGCGTTTAAAAGTTATTCCAAAAAAACGTAGTTTTTTTGATATTTATTGGAATGTACTGGTCTGAATCGGTTCCAATTCAGGAAATTTAAGTTTCGTGATTCTTTTTGAAACGTCCCTTTGTTTGGTTCAAATCGGCCAAGCCGTTTAAAAGTTATAAGCGGGTCACATACTTACATACATACACACACACACATACATACAGACAGGGTGACACCCTCACAGAAACCGTCAAAATAGTTTTCTAGGACCTTAAAACGTCAAGATCTGATCAAAACACGATTTTTGCAAAACGGGATAAAATCGATAACTTCTCGATTTCCGAAAATATTTAATTTTCTTAGCGGGAAGTTAAAAAAACCAATACATCTAATGGTTCGAAACTTTTTTGAAAACGAGACTTCTTGTATCTTCGGGTAATTGCTCTTGAAAAAGTATAAAGTTTGTGTTGTATTGCTTTTATAAAAAATAAGACTATTGCACTTTTCTCTCCATGTTTAATAATTAGTGCTTTATATCTATGTTCAACGTAATTGTTAGATCAAAATTAACAGCAGAAATTAATTTGGAAAAATTTAAGTATAACTTGGTTAATTTTCAAGATTGATCAATACAATTCATAAATCAATATGATTATAAAAATGTTTTAGTTATTTAACAAAAAAACATAAAACATACATAAATTTTCAACATGAACAATGAACAATTTGTTGAAAATTACTGTAAAAACATATGCGATGGTGGTGTAATGGTCAGCATAGTTGCCTTCCAAGCAGTTGATCCGGGTTCGATTCCCGGCCATCGCACTTAAATTTTTTTTTAAAGTTATTGAAATACCAACAAAATCTTTATTTAATATTTGCCAGTTTGCCCCTCTGCACTCAGAAATTGTTAGCATTTTTTTTTTGAAGTTACGAGCAGATTCTCGAAGGATAGTTTCATAGGTTTTTTTTTTATACTTATTATTAATAATAATAGGATTTTGTTATAAACAATAGAAAATGAGTCCTACTTTAATATATTTGCAGAGTTTAATCAAAAAATTTACAGACACTAAATTGGCCTGCATTCTGGATTTAGATTGTTATTACTCAATTCGCAAAAGTTTTTAAATCTTAAATAAATCCGAAACTGTAGTATATGATTTCAAAAATTCTTTCACTTAGGTTTAAATTGAAATTTTTGGGTATTGTAAGGCTGTGTAATATTTATTTTTTTTATAATTATCAATGAGAACTCTAGGATTTTTCGAATAAATTTTGATTTTTGCCCCAATTTCTTAGATCAAATTATTTTGTAGTCAAAATACGAATTTATAAAATAATTTGATCTAGGAAATTGGGGCAAAAAAACGAAATTTAATATTTATTTAAAGTGTTTTTTCCTCGTGGAAAAATTCACAGCCAAAGTTATAGATATGCCAAGAAACGTTAAATAAAATAATACAGCAAAAGTCAAAAACTGGATTTTGACTAATTTACCGGCGGATTTTTCGTTAGTTATTTTTAATCCCTTGCATACTATTAAGAGAAAATTCCAAAAAAATTGTAAAATCAACTTTCTTTGTACAGTAATTCAACTATTTTCATTATGTAAATGTGGGTAATTGTAGCGCTCAAACCTGTGGAGAAACAAAATATGGTTATTTTTTATATGTTAAATGTTTATTTGTAAATGCCACTACATTTGACAACGAATGGGCATATAAATGAAACTAATCAGTAAACGAATATTGCTATTTAAATGAACATATGTTAAATAATTATTAAATTTTTTTTCTTCAAATATTAATTTTGTTTTTGTTCTTGATCTAATTACATAATTAATTAAAAAATGATTATAAATATATATGTATGCGTAAACATACAGTCACATTAATTAAAATAAAATTTATGACAAAAAAAAAAACAACAACTTGGATATATTAGCAATTTGAAAATATTTAATTATATGGATATTAATCAAACCATATTTATTAAATAATAATTTATATTTATTAATAAACAATAATAAATTTATTAAATACAAAAATTATAAAATAAAAAAATTTAAATACTTTACAAAGTCCTTGAGTACAAATTTTTATTAATTTAATATGATTATATTAAATATCATTTAATTTGTTAAAAATTATGTAGGTACAAAATATATCTGTGTTTATATTCAAGCCGTGTTTAATAATCACGTTACTACCATTGTTTATGTGTTTATTTTATACATGTTTAAAAGGGACTGAATTTTATTTTATGGGTATATTCAAGCCGTGTCTAATTACACTTCCATGGCTAAAACTTTTCTTTATAATCATAATTTGTTAACTTTTTTTTTAAATTTATTTTATCAATTCGTGGCTACCATTTCGCTTATGATGTTGCTATTTTTTCTAAGACAGTTAAGGTATTAACTTTTCTGTGTAGGCACCTAATGAGTAGGTTTATATTGGCATTTGCGACAAATTTTTTCTAAATTATATTAACGCTTATATGCTAATAATATAAGCTTACGATATTTGTTGCTTGAACTAAAATAATGGAATAAAAAATTAATTCAATAATTGAATTGATTAAAATATAAATGTTAATCCTGTAATTTATTTTTGCAATATTTTGATTCAAGTCGGTTAATAATTTCAATTTGAAATTTAACGGGTGAGATTTACGTATTTTGCAGTGAAATTCAACTGGTATAATTTTCTCCTGATACATTCCTGCAGACTATCAATAGTAACAGATATTAAATAAGCTAAATTAGTGTAAGCGTGCTCAAAGATTTCGTTATTTTTCTGTTTTTATTTATATATTTCCAATCGGATAAAAAAGTATAATTTATCTATAAATTACTTGACCTAATCCACATATTTCTATAGAATATAAAGTAATATTCCAATCCAACGGGAAGATTTTAGTTTTCTGGATGAAAGATACCCCCTTTGACATCATAATTTTTGTAAGAATGCAAAATGCCGATTGATTAACGGTGTTTGTTTTAATTATTTTGACGCCGATGAATTACTAGAAACTATTAATATTTTTCTAGAATGCTTTCTAGGTTTTATTGATTAAATTTTCATTACTTTGTAAGCATTCCTAGTAAAAAAACATATATGGTATAAAACATTTAATGTATTATTAAGTAATTATTCTGGAAAACTAATTTTCTATTACGTATAAAATTGTTTTGCGAAATTTATAGCAGTTTTTACGGCTATTTTTATGTATATATTTCTATTAACATTTCACGTAACAGTATATTTATAATCTTTGCCCAAGGTTGACATTTTATGCCAATATGTTTGAATATTAAAGGAATTAGACTATAAATCATTGTAGCCATTAAAAAATAAACTGTATTTTGTTGGAACTTTATTTATTAATAATTACCTTAAGCGAAATTTATTGTTTGACAGAATTAAATGAACAGCGCAAAATTGGCAAACTACGTTTAATCAATTAAGGTTTTAATTTACGGTATAATCATTTAAGTGCTAAAAGTTAGAGCTTTAATTCACCCCATTTGTCTAATCAAGTATTTCAATTTCAAGCATCAATAGTAGTTTTACAAAAATTAACAAATATTATAGTATTTAGGGACATTTATTCAGATAATATCTAAGTAAGTATAGGAATTAATAATATAAGATCAATAAAAATATCAAAATACCTGCACTACTTTCGCCATTATTTTGATCAAATGTTTTCGATGTCATTTGAAACAGCGCATCTAATGGCGTTGATCCGGGTGGTCCTTTCTGTTGGCCAGACGAATGTCGTTGCCGTGAGGATGATGTAGTTGGTACAATATCCGGTGAACAACAATCGCTTGTCACACTACTCGAACGATCTGAACCAGTTTCACTTGTATAACTTTGATTATGGTGTGCCGCGGTAGCAGCTGCCGCAAATGCCGAAGCAAATTCTGGCCTTAACAAAGCTAGTTGATGTTGAGCTTTTAATTGTCGATGAAATCGTTCTAAGCTTTGTTGTGCCTCTGATTCAGTTTCAATATCCCACGGTCTCACTATTCGTGTGTGCTGTGATGTATTGGAACAATTGCTATTATTATTTAAATTTTGTGGTTTTGATGGTCGATGATTTAAAATGTCCATAATTGAAAAGCTTTTTACACCATGTTCAATCGATGAGGAAGATGTCCTTTCCGACGCATCTGGATCCGGATCCAAATCTCTGGTCGGTGATGATATTCGTTTATCTACAACCATTTTTAATTTCTTCAATGGTTTAAAATAATCGTCTCCTTGTTGGGGTCCTTGTTCCATTTCTTTATCATTTGTATTTGTAGATTCATCATCGTAGCTAACTCTATGGCGTTCATAATGTTTGGGACTATTTAATGCTGGGCTAGGACATCCAACACTAATTTCATCGTCACTTTGTGTCTCTAATGGAGGTGTGCCGACGGTAACACCTGATGGACTATTTGACCGTGTTGAAATTGGACTTCCAAAAGCTTTTTGCACATATGGAACCATTTCTGTATCCTGCATTTTTATATACACTTATTTAATGTATTCAAAAATGAAAAACCAAAAAACACTCAGTTCCACATATTTTTTTTGAGTCAAAAATCACAATAATAATAAAAACAAAAAAAAACACCAACACGTAAAAATATCCCAAAAGTCACTGCACTTTCCAGAAAAAAAGCACGTGAGAAAAATCTGTGATAACACTCAAACACACACAGCTCTCAGGTCTATCGCTTCAGAACAAGTGAATAGCTTAACTAAATTACCTCTTGTCAAGTTTGAGAAATGTACGGGTGGTGCGGTGTCTATGTTAAAACATCAAACATGCTCCACCTATTCAAGGCGTTCTACAGCCGTTCAACTTCCACCGTTACTACTAAAATATGTTTAACATTACAAGCGAAAAATAGTTACCAGTAATCTGATTGGCTATAGTAAAACAGTTGTTCAACATTTACACTAATACAATCGACCAATCAACTGATAGATTGCAGATTGAGAAAAATGTTAAGTAGATATTTTATGGATACACAACTTTTAAGATACGAAATAATGTAGAAAAAAATTCAATTTTTTTCGAGAACTTTGCTATTGTTCATACAAACTCTGGTTTTATTTTTTATTTTTTATGTTTGTTTGGCAAATAAATTTTATATTGCTGCAGCTTTGATGATGTGGCCTAACTGATTTCTTTGGCTTGTTGTAAATGACAACGATCTCAATTGAGGACGCCATCTTTGTTCATGTTTTAAGTGTATTTGTATTATGTGATTGTGTACGTTTTTAAATAGAAATTTTGCTGATAAAATGGTTTAGCAAATAAACAAATCAATTAGCGAATTTACTTTATTTAATTTTCTTTTTATTTATTTTATTCTTGAAATTTACAAAAGGTTTTGTATTTCTTTTAAGTAAAAATTTTATCATTTTACGCGCGTTTATTTATGGTAATTCTGTTTTTTTTTTTCCAGTTAAGTTGGATATTTTTTATGTAAAAATAATATAAATTTAATTTATTGACTTTGTCGGCGTTATATTTCTTTTATTCAAATTTCATAGTAATTGAAGTTTTTTTTTTTTAATCTCTGATGAGCGTTGTTTCACAGTGTAATTGAGAAATTAAATGTGTAGATTTGAGAACAGTTAATGATTTATAATTATTTCAACGAAATTATTGTAAATTATCTTCTATAAGAATTCAGGTGCGGATCTAGAAATAGACTGATCTGATTTTTATTAAAAAATATGAACTTCTGCACATGAAATTAAGTTATGATAATTTATTTACGAGACCAGAATTTTTTACGGTGGATTAATTTAGAAACTTTTTGGGAGTATATTGTAGTGTATTGTTCTAAATCAGGATTTAAAAAAAATTGTCAAATACACTTTTTATTAAATAATTTAAATCTTCAAGATTGTGAAACTTATAAAAAAATTGATTGTGATATACTTATAATTCGATGGATCTTTCATTTGAATTTAAAACCTTTCTCTTTATCTTCTGAAAGTTTAATTAATATTATTATATAAAACCAGACCAAAAATCACTTTTTTATTTTAAATAAACTCGAAATTAATTATCGGTGGTATCGAAGTATTCTTTATGACTAGTGTGTAATATGACTAAGTACATGGAACTTGAAAATTAAGCGTTTAATTTCACTTAACATTGATTAACATTAAAATAAATTAATATTCGCTTCTTTAATTATGTAAAAAGAATGCAGAAAAACTAATAAGAAAAAAGATTTGAATGGTAAACACCACGATATCTAGATACAAATTTTGATACATTCGTATTAAAATCCTTCATTTTTGTTGGAAAAATATTCAACATTTTTTTAATTTTTAATGCACTAAACGGCATAATCGGCATTATATTGAACATTTCTTTAAATCGTTTAATATTTGGTGTATTTCAAATTTTTTTGAAATTTGAAAGCTTTAATAGCTCACTCAGGTGGTACAACGATTTACTTTTAAAATATAATTTATATCACAAATATAAAAATTTTTACAATCTTGCTTCCACGAATTAGTTTTGTAATTATGATATTTTGTTAGTGATTACTTTCGTTGCACTAATGCTAAGATTAAAAGTGAGGACTGGAAATTGCAATTTATAATTGCAAAACCAAATTGTTTACAAAAAGAATATTGTTGGCAGATGAAATTATATAAAAGCATAATGAAGTTATAACGAATTTCATTGTGTGCATTGGAATGCCGATAATAAAACGACAGTTTTTGTAATTTTTTTACTCATAAATTCAACTTCAAAATTACCAACTAAATAAATTTATTAGATAAGTTCCGATTAATCGACGACTAGTTGATAAAGCCGACTATCCGGCTTCCAACTTTGTACGAATTTTTTAATAAAATTTATTTAGAAGGTATTACAATTAAATGAAATCCTTAATTTATATTTTATTATTTTTATTTTAGAATACGTAATATTGAATCAATTTTGCATGTACTGTAAACATTAAAAATACATTTGTAATAATTCTAAAAGTATCTCATATATATGAGAACTTTAGGATTTTTCAAATAAATTTCGATTTTTTGCCCCAATTTCCTAGATCAAATGATTTTGTATTTTTATAGATACAAAATGATGACTACTTTGTATCAGTATGATGACTACTTTGTAGTCGAAATACGTATTTATAAAAATACAAGATAATTTGATCTAGGAATTGGGGCAAAAAATCGAAATTGTATCTCATAAAAACAAAAACAATCAGACTTATAGCCAGCCATACATAACTGAATTAAATTAAATTTGACATATCAAAATGTTTTCTATAATTTTTTTCAATTGCTTGACCGACTAATCGGTTGGTCACTCAGCCGACTAAACACTTAATCGGCTATTCGACTTAAGTCATAGTACAACTCTTAAATTTTTATATTATGGTCATTTCACTCAAATCTAAAAAATTACCTCGACATTAATCAATTTACACATTATTATAATATGCTAAAAATTTTATACAAATAGCAAATCGAAAAATTATTAAATTTCGATTAATCCAGTGAGTTTTCCAAAGTTTTCTGCATTTTTTAAGTTCCAACCATGATGAATACACAATTAATTGTGTAAAATATAATTCAATTTACTTTAAATGATAAAATCTTTTCGTATAGAAACTGATTTATGACAGTCTTTTTATTTCATCCGACGGAACAATAAATTTTGCAAGTTTTCAAAACCGGATAAAAGAATTTAGATAAGTATCCACCAATTTTTAATGTGCTTTTATTTTACTTACACCTTTAAGTAAACTTCCTTACATTGTTAAAATAAATATTAATTTTCCCCCCTTTCTATCGATTTTTAACTTAGAAAAACATTTATAATACAAAATCTTGTATGATAGATTTATCAAGTACATAATATTATTATACAGTTCAAAATACGATTAAAAATTAATGGTAACAGTTTATGAAAGACACAAATAAAATTTAAAATCAATAGTAAAGTAGTTATTTTATAATTTAAATTTAAATTTAAAATGTCTTTGCATATCCGCTTGTGGAAAAATATCGAAATGCGAGCGTATATAACGTATTTTTATTTTCCATGGTGTTCTTAATAAAATTGTAATTTTTTATTAATATTTATTACTTAAATTCTTAATTAAGTACCTATTTATAAGACTTATACGCTCCGATCACATTGAACTGCTATTAATTACGGCATATATAAATTACTTTTATATTTGTTTTTCAAGCAATGAGAATTTTTAACGTTATTTCATTAATATTATTTATTCATATTCATATCAAATATTATTTAAAAATTATTCTTAAAACAGAATTCACTCAGCTTACATCAATGCTGCGTAACGATTACATTATATTTTTGAAATGGAGGTAAATTTTCGAAGCAAAAAAAAAAACAAAGTATTAATTAATCAAATACATCTGCTTCTATAAATATTACGATCAAAAAATACAGACCGTTAGTTGTTATCTGCTGTTAATATGTAATTTAGACTGATGTGTATTTATATAATATAAAACTAGAGACAGGTATCCTAAAATAAAATAAATTTAATGTTATACCAAAAAAAATTATATATTTGACCAAAAAACCAAAAAAAAAATTATCGTTAATTAAAACAGGCATTAAAAATATATTGAAATTGTTAAAAAGATACGAGAAGTCACACAAAAAATAAAACTTCTAAGTGAAGATAACTAACTGGGTTAATTGTTTAGATACTCGACATATGATTGAATTCTATTATTTAGATTATTTTTAATTAGCATTCATAAAATACTGTAAATATCCAGTCTATACAGTTATATTTGTATGCATGTATAATAATAATATACATTGTAATTACCTATATCTATGTGTTTAGTCAATGAACTAAAATTGTGGAGTGTGTGGATTTTCTTCTATCTTTTACAGTTTAAAAGTTACGTCATGGATCCATTGGACCCAATTTACCGATTTTGCTCAATCATGAACTTACATACTCACATTTTATGTTTCGAATACGTCATCAAAATTACAGTCCGCTATCTCTTTTTGTTTTTTGAGTTATCATGATGACGGATGAACGAATGGAAATTGACTAATTAGGTGTTTCTATGATCACCTATACAAAAATTTAGTTTTTTCGGTCAATATTAGGTAGCGTTACAAATAAAATTAATATATTCTGATATATTATGTATGTCAAGTATAAAATTGCGCTAAGCGTAAAACTCGTTCACTGATTTCAGCAAATTTTTAATTGAACATTACAGGCCATGTTAAAATAGAATATTATTAACAAGGAAAGTTTGTTTGGGAAAGTTTGGAAAACATTCAATAGTAATGGCAACTGCAGTAAATCGATAAAAATATGAATTAAAAGAAATTAGAATTAAAATTCTGTTCTCTATGTTCATTCATTATTCAGTTATTACATGACGAGAAATATACGAAAATGTATTATTTAGATTATTTTATACGAAAATTTATTTCAACTAAATTTAATATATATTAAAAATATGTTGGGCACAATAAGTTTATTGTTTGTAAGTTAAAACAATTAAATAAAGTTTATTATCATTGCTTATAACAAAATAAAGTTTTAGCGTAGTACCTCGTTTCATATCTTTTCTTGTATACATAGTCTGTTTTAGCTAGACTTCTAAAAAAATTTATCGAAGTTCATTCTGAATAAACAGATAATTTCCCTAGAAATTCAAGTATTAGTGTTTCAAGCACATAAATTAGCACTTCTAGCTACAAATGTTGTTATAAGTAAAAGCCTATACACAATTACTTATAATTACAATATTATTGAAGTAAATTAAACCATTAACTAATCGGTATTTTCCGTTTAAACACTTCTTCATGTTGTTAAAGTAAATTAACCATATTAATAATAATAATAATTTATAAAATAAATAAATAGATATATATATTTTTTTAATAATAATAATAATAATAATATTAATAATAACAATTGTATAAACATGTAAACATTAAAAAAACATTTAATAATTAGTTTACATATATGATGGAAGCAGTCATGAACTGTGTATTTATTTATATATACATGTATGTGTGTTTGAAATGTTTATGAATAACAAGGTGACAATTGAATTGAATTATTATTGTTATTACTCAAATGAATTGTTTATTCAAAATTTATATTGAATATGATAAGTTAAAATAAAAAAAATAAAAAAATTGAACCGAATTCAAAAAGATTGACTAAAAAGTAAAAATAACCTTAAATTAGAAAATATCAGTCCTATGACCAATTATTACCATACGGCGCTAATATAATTGTTAGAAAAAAATATATTCATTGACGCCGAATGATTATTGGTTAGAAGAAATTTATTTGAATTTAAAATAAATTTTTTACTTTTCAGTCCATTTTTTGGTTAAACTTTATTCTTATTTTAGTGTTTATTGAAAATTTGTTGTTTTGAGGCAATTTGCTAGAGCTTGTTTTATAACTTCAGTTGAAAATTTTATTTAATTAATTTAAAATTTATTTTACCCTTTTATTAGCATTTTTTTAAGGCGGTTCTATTCTTTGAGATTATTTAAATTAATTATTAATTTTCTTGTTATAAAAATTCAGTTTGTTAAGAACCTTTCTGCGAAAGAAACAATTTTGAACCATTCCGATTATTTTTTTGTGCAAAAAATATAAAATACAATATTTTATGAGAATGAATTCTGCGAAAAGTAAGTATTCTAAAAATGTCCAGTCGTAGCCGAGTAGACCATATTTAAAATTATTAATATACTTTGAAATATTCTGTTTGTCAAGCTTAAAAATATTTTATAAAATTATGTGAGAATTAAATTTTAATTTTTTCAAAAATTCACACAAAATTAAAACAAATTCATATAAAAATAACAAATAAAATTACTTAATGAAAAATTACATTTTTCTTTAAAAATTATATGCACAGTTTGATATCTTAAAAAATATTTGAACATACATTCAGTTAAAATAGTTTAATTGTATTTATGGCTAATTTACGTTAAGAAAATAATTACAGTATTAACTTTCTGATGGAAAGCATTTTGATTTTAACCCGAAAATTAAAATCAAAACTTACATTTACATTTTAAAATTTACTTAAAGATGATGAAAAACTAAAATTTTTAGCCTGTGTTATTTTCACGGTCTTTACGGTCTTCATACTTGAATTTTCGACAGGAAGTTAGACTATATAAGATTTAGATATTATTCGATAGGACTGGGCAGACATTTATAGGCAAATCGAAAAGTATACAAGTGGAGGAGATATGCTCACAAAAAAAAAAGGAAAAATAAAATATAATATAAAAATCTCTTTATTTAAAGTCTTATAGTCTTTATTTAAAAATAAAATAAAACTTTTTCATGTCAAAATTTTTAAATTTGATATTTTCAGTTAGTGTTAATATAAAATGGAGCATACGGATAATGGACAATTTTCACCATTAACCCATTTTTTTAAAAAATGTCAGATTTTTGGATTTTCACTAGTGAAAATAAATAATATCCAAAATTTTACAAACTAAATTTAACTATTAAACTAGAGTAGAAGCCTTAAAAAATTATAAAAATGAGAAGAAAATTATAGTAGGATAAAACCCATTGGAAACGCAAAATATGATCAAAATAAAAGGAAAAATAAATTACGGGCGATCTGAGTTCGGGAAGTGTGGAAGGGGTGAGTTTTTAAGGATAAAACACGGTCTATTTCGATTTCTGGAAAAACTACAAGTCCTATGGAAAAAAGTTAAATGGCAAAGTTGTAGGTAATAAAAAGATCTATAACTTTTGTATTAACACTTTTTTCACTTACCTCAAAATTTTTCGATTGAAAATTTGGGTGCTTTTTCGATATTTATCAAAATAAGATGAAAAAATAAATATTTTAAATCAAAAAAATTACGGTATATTTGGAACATAAAAAGATAAGTTTTCACCAAATTTCGGAGAAAAAAAATAAAAAACCAAAAACTTGGTTATTTGAATTTTTCACATAAATTTTGAGGTTATGTGAAAAAAGTGTAAATACAAAAGCTATAGATCTTTTTATTAACTACAACTCTGCCATTTAACTTTTTTCCATTAGACTTGTAGTTTTGCCGAAAATTCAGATAAACCGAATTTTACCCTTAAAAACTCACCCCCCTCCTATTTCCCAAACTGAGATCCCCTGTAATTTATTTTTACTTTCATTTTTATCATATTATCTTCCGTTTCCAATTAGTTTCATTCTACTATAATTTTTTTTGTTTTCAAAAATTATCTACCCTGGTATATATATATTTCAATATACATTATAAAAGAGAATTTTCAATCAGAAAGTAACTGATGATGATATCTATCATTAAGGATCATATCAACCACTGCTTGTTTACTTTTAGACAAAAGTATTTTTTAAATTATCTAAAAAGAATTCGAACTAAAATAATGGTCAAAATAATCTATTTTATTAAAAAATTCTTTATTTTTTCTTATTATTTCAAAGTTTTATATTATTATAATTAGAAATTTTTTATCTTTAGGTTTAAAACAAGCGAGCGGTATTTTTTGTAAATAATTGGATTCTGCAGTAATTCTTCTGTATTTGTATTTTTAGTTAAGCTATCGTCAAATGGCTACTGGTTTTTAAGAACACAATATTAAAAGGTCAGTGAATTGTAATCATTACATTGGTGTCTAGGTTTTAACATATATGACAAAGAAGACCCGTTAAAATAACCAATATATTTGTGAAATAAATTGAATTATGTCGATAATTGTTATCCTTTGAATGCATAATTTTAAAAAAATAATAGTTGATTTTAATAATAATTATAGATATAAAAATACACAGACAATTTTAGACATAGGACTTGAGTACATATATGATTATGTTTACTTAAGTTGCTATATGTTTGGAGCACCTTGACAGATTGAGTTGAAATTTAGACGAGAAAAGGAATTTCTTTATATACATTTAATAAAAATCTGTGACTTTATTTTTTTCACGATTTTCTGTTCCCATGCTTTATACCAAATGTTGATTTTCTAGAAAAATCGATTTGAATGGAATTTAAATTACGTATTAATGCAAACCTAGCGCCTATGTACATACAAAATTCCATCCAAATCTCGGTAGAATGGTTCACAAGATATCTTCATTTAAGCGAAAACAGTACTTACATGACGCACAGGGCTGTATCTCTGAAACAACATTGATTTGTGAGATATTTGAAAAATTGAACAGCTTCACTGTTTACTAAAAATTTTAATAAATATTCATCAGTTGAATTTATGCGCATTCAACATGAAAAGAAAGTTTCAAAGAGGTTTCAATACATGTAATTTTCCTGCCGAAACGTAACATTAAACCATGTAGATTAATACAAATTATGAAGGACGTAGTCTTTGTCAGATGCAGTTTTGAATCTGAAATATGACAAATTCTCACTAATTATTTAAGGCCTTTGGGTAAAATGTTCTTTAAAACAAAATAATATTAAAACTCAAAAACTAAATATGAACATTATAAAAACTCCACCAAAATTTTTAACCCATTTGTTCTAAAAATTATTATTATTATTATTTTTAATAATATCTCCTCTTTTATTTTCTCTCTTCAAAGTAAATAATTTTCTGCATGCAGTCTCTTATATATTTCCAGAAACTGAATAAATTGTATTTTTCTTAGTCTTTCGCTTTGTAGGAAATTTTTTTCTCGGCATGTTCATTTTTAAAGCATCCCCAAAGCGAATAGTTCTTCTGGAAAATATAAAATTCATGTTGTTCCATTTTAAGATTATTATGTAAAAATCTTTTTTATGGATAAAGCGAAAAGTCTATCTACACAGATTTTTTTTAAATATTACTAGATTGATTCCTAGATCAAATTGTTTTGTATTTTTATAAATACGTATTTCGACTACAAAGTAGTAATCATCAGTATGAATTAGCTAGTTGTAATGATTCTTTGAGGAGATGTCACCAAATTAACAACGAGTAACATCTCCTCAAAAAATCATTACAACTAGCTAATTTATACTGATGATGGCTACTTTGTAGTCGAAATACGTATTTATAAAAATACAAAATAATTTGAACTAGGAAATTGGGGCAAAAAAAATCGAAATTTATTCGAGTACTTTACTGGTTTTTTAACAAAAGATGGCATGTACGGACGATATGCGACGATAGCGAATAGCGATAAAAGTAATTATAAAATAGTTTCGTCTGAAAATACAAAATTTCTTTCATCATTTCCTTTCAAAATACGCTTTGTTCAAAGACTTCTAGGATATCAAGTGCAATGAATCCCCAAAAAAAAAACATAAATGTTATCTATCTTTACATTTTTCGAGTCTAACAAAATATTGTACAATGGAGAGAGGATATACAATGAATTTTCAAAAAAAAAAACATGCAGTAGTAAAATGGATGTTTTAAAAAATAGATATGTTATTTTTCAATAAATAAATAATGATTTCCATTAATATATATTTAGGATAAAGGATATAGTTGATATATTTCCGGTTAAAATCGATTAATTTCTAATCAATAAATTAAATAAATTTTTGTTGTTGTAGTTTATACATATGTGAAAATTATATACTTATATAATTTATTGAATTTAATATTCCAAATAGGTTCTGATGTTTTTCGGATGTTTTAAAATATTAATTTTTTGATTATTCTGGATGCGGATGGAAGTCGTTAACATTTCTCTTTTCCTCAAAAACAATATTGATTTTAATTTTAATCATCAGTTGATAGATTCTATGTATTGAATTTTGTAATTTTCAGATCACAATTGTTGAATAGTCATATCTTTTACAATATGTAAGTATAACGGTTTTTTATTCCTTCGTTTTATGAATGCTTAACCGCAATTATAACTTTTACATCACTGTTTGTATTTTCCAAGTACAAAAAGGTTTAAACACAGTACAAAAATGGTTTAAAATTAGTTATTCACAACGTATGTTGTAAACTATAAGCTAAAAAATGTCATTTATATAAAGGCATACTTCAGCTTTTTAAAAATATTTAATAAAATTCATAATGATAACACGTATCAGCAAGCAAAAAAACAAGCAAAAAAAAAAAAAATGAATGCGTGTACATGTACGCACGTCAGAAGTTATACTTCTTTGGCATCGTTATAAATCTATTTTTATTTGCATACAAATAATTATAATAAAATAACAAAAGGACTGGAGAAAGGTAGTCATCACAGTCAATAAAACTCAGTTTAAATTTGAAAAATTAAATAAATAAATATACATTTTTTGTGCAACGAAAATTCTCTCATTATACAAAAGTTATTTTGTTTTAAATTATGTTTACTGCCAAAGAATCTTCTGGTAATGATTGAATTAGAACTCGGTTCAGTTTATTTATCGTCAGTGGCTTGCTTATAACTACAATATGATATTTAATGAGCGGTTTATCGGACAGCTTCTACCTGTGAATTTTGTGTGACGGTGATGCCCGCGCATCTTAAAATTTCACTCTCATCATTTTTTTATAATGCGTCTAGTTATAACGCGTCTAACTTCAAAAATATAAATATAGTAGAAGCAAGAACAAAAAAAGTATTATTTATCTTCATCAGTAGAATATGTTTTTTCAATATGTATGTATAAATAAATTATGTGTTCCTAATAAACAATTACTTCTTGAATAAGGAGAATATGATTTTTCAATATGTATAAAAACAAGAAATATAAAATAGAAATATAATTCTTTTTTGTAGCCAACTCCATCATGTTGTTTTTAAGAAATCATGCGCGCGCAGCTCACAAATTCACTCTCATTCAAATGCGCCAAAAGAAGAATAACTCCAAAAATGGAAACATTTTAGTCTCAAACTATATTAATATCAATTTATTCAATAAGTTTAAGCGCATTGGTATATTTTCTGAGACGCGCGTTCTTGTTCATGTTGATACTCATGGAAAGTATGTCCGTAAGTCCGTCATCAAGATAACTCAAAATTCAAAAAGAGATAACGAGTTGCAATTTTGATGCCGTATATTAAATTTAAAAAGTGAGTAATAGTTTGCGAACGAGCAAAATCAGTCGGATCCATGACCCAACTTTTAAACCATAATAGATGGAAGAAAAATTCAATTATAAAAAATGATTGGTTTTTAAAAACACACAAATTTTGTTTCAAACATTTTTACGTAAAATGTTTAGATTAGCCACAATTTTAGCTACAAATTCTAGCTAATAAGAACATCTATATGTAACCTACATTATTGCTCTGTATGTATTTATAACAGTATGGTCTGTTTATTTAAGCTATTTTATGAATGGTTAACATTAAAATATTGATACTGAACCATATGTCGAGTATCTTAACAATTAACTCTGCTAGTTGTTATTTTCAATTGTTAATACTATCTTTTTTCGTGACATTGGCATTTCTAATAGAGGCTTGAGGCAAAAACATACACAATTTTTCATCACATTGAATTCTATTAAAACTGAAAATTGTTTATTTTTTGCTTTTAATGTATTGCGAAGCTTTCAAAGTTTGTTGTCGTTAGAAACATGGTCATAGTTTAGAAAACCATAATCTTTGTAATATCATGCATACAAGACAGTAATTTTTGACCAGTATATAAAAACTCATAATTGTATAACTTTTATATTACCTTCAATATAAAGAATAATATATATATATATATATATATATATATATATATATATATATATATATATATATATATATATATATATATATATATATATATATATATATATATATATATATATATATATATATATGTAAAAATAAATCACTCCCCTAAATTAAGCACAAATAAAATCAAAAATTACAAAAATTTACATAATCAATCGATTATTATTAACCAAATAAATAAATTAATAGATTAATAATAAAAAATCATCAAAATAATAAATTATATTGAGAATGACATATTATTTTCACAATATTATATACAAGTTATAAGGGAAGTTTCAACCCCTCTAAACAGTACTAATCTACCTCGATGAAGTGTAGAAAAGATGAAATTATTATTATTTGATTCGATAAAATTCTTAAAAGTTTATTGTCTGTAAAAATATAAATTCATTTGATATATCTATATAATTTTCATTCAATATTCGATGTGTCCATGGCTCAAGGCTATGTTAAAGAACACACATTAGATAACTTCTAGAAAAGTTACTATAGTATTTTTATTCATATTATCTGTCGTTTATTCAATTTAACAAAAGCATTTTACAATTGGAGGGAGCAGAACTTTAAATTTTGGCAGAAAAATTCTAATAAAAAAATAAAAATAAATAACATTTTATTTACTATTTTAATTTGGATTATTTAATATTTTATGGAAAAAGTCCTGTATGGAGAGTAAAAAGTAGAGAAAACATTTTATAGGAAGAAGGTTTATAACTTTGAACACAAATAATTATTTGAGACAAAGGTGTGAAAAAGAAAAGTTGGGGGAACTGATACAAAAAATTTTGTTTAATTATCAAAGATGGTATATGTGAGGACTCTAGACATTTGAAATATGTCAAACCAAAAATCGTCATGAAACTGTCACCAAATGCAATAAGGTTTATATCTACATATATTCAGGAGAGCTATTAGAAGTGGATCAATTGGATACATCGCCAATTGCTATGTACGCCGTTTACTGAACGTGAGTTCGATTCATCGTCATAATAAAGAATCGTTGCGGTGTGTTGGTTGCGAAAAAAGTTATCGGTATAAAAGCGTTATTGCTAGACATAAGGCTGCTCTCTACTTATGTTCAATATCCTTTTGTTGTTATATATTATTTATAAGTGTACTAAAAACGCTAGTTACTATTTGAAATTGGCGCGCTTAACGTAACCACTATTTTTTCCCTAGTAAATGTGGAGGAGAGAGATAGAAGCCAAATGCCAATATTGAAAAATTAATTACATGGAAAGGTACGCGGTAAATTATTCTGAAATTTTTTCAGTATATATTTGGGATATAGTTCTATCAATTTAAAAGTTTTTTTTGCGAGGTCACCTTTCTACAAATCTTCCATTTCCGGTATTATTGAAGGAGGACACTCATAAGAGTTCGTGTATTTTTGCTAAACTTTAATTAATTATGTCTCTTAAACGGTGTGGTAAAAAAAATCTAATTTTTTTGCTATAGGTGCATTTAATTATAATCTTTCGAATAAACACAAAAAAATATTGGATTAACTTTAAGTCATTTGAGTACCAAACTACCTTAAATTAAAGTTTAATTTAAAACTCTAAGAAGTTTTATGTAAGAAACAAATGAAAATTATGTTTTTTCTCCCAGTATGCGATTCTGATTTAAAAGTATCACAATCTTTTAAAGGATAGAAAAATTGTTTACTGATGTTTAGTATATTTATAATTTTCTTCTTGTTAAAATTTACTTTCCATAGTGTTAGTTGTTTTCTTTAGTTACATACCTTCATACTTTTTATGCTAAGCATACATTATATGTGAGAGGATATTAATTTAGTTTAAAGTTTGGAACGCTACATAATATTGACCGCTCAAACAAAATTTTGGTATAGGTGTTCATAGAAACACTTAGTCCATTTGTCCGGTTGTCTGCCCGTCCATCATCACGATAACTCAAAAACAAAAAGAGATAACGAGTTGACGTATATTCTTAACATTAAAAATGAGTAAAGATCGTCAATGAACAAAATCGATCCAGTGAGTTCAATGGTTAAGTTTTTGTATTTGAATTTTACAACTAACTTTTGTTTGAAAAGTTTTCCCGTAAAATGTTAGGATTTGCCACAATTTAAGCTCTAATTTTTATTTTAACTCTAATAAAATATGAAATAAAATTATATGCCATATTTCGATAAAGTTAAAGATTAGAAAATGATTTTCGAAAGTTGCCATTTTCTTTATTATGTTAAACAAAATCAATACATAAAAAATGAAACCACTTACTCTTCTTCTTTCAACGGGGTTTTCTCTCATATTTATTTGATATTCGGTAATATATAGCTAATATTAATTTTCGCATGAATAAACGTAATTCTAATGTACCTATTATCACGGCTAGATAAGGCTACCAACCAACCATTACGGTAAGTATACGGAATAAAAAACCACGGCATATAATAAAATTGTATTCTTTCAAGTGCATTTAATTATTTTAATAAAAAAATTTATTATCGTCTATATATATATATATATATTATTTGTAAAGGTACAAAGATCAAAGTTATAATATGGTTAGGGAAATGTCATATTATATATTCTTATATAGCAAGCGAAAATTATATTAACTCATGACTCATTTAAAATATAAATATAAAGATTGATTTATCAGTATTTGAAACTTGTATTTCATACCTCCACATGTAATAATAATGAAACTTCAGAAACGTGTTTAAATCAGTAATAAATATTTTATGGTGAGAAAAATTATCCAAATCATTTAGATTTTAGTTTATGTTCGAAGAAATGAAAAGAAACAATATTCTGAATTATTAATGAGCGAAGCAACATATCAAATACGTGATACATTTTTCGGACGATATATTTGACTATAGTCAAATATTTCTGTTTGATAAACAAATTATAATCCACCTAATAATCCGGAGAATGTGGAAAAGTAGTGGAACAGCTCCGTTTCTTAAAAATCTTAATTGTACGTGTTTCGTACACCTTCAGGAACATTTATAACCACTGCTTCACTATGAAAATTGAGAAAATTAGGGTAGTTTTCCCACAAAAAATTATAATAGTGATAAAAACATTTATAATATTCAAAATTATACCACCAAAATCGTTTTTTGGGGGTTTTGGGGTTGCTGATCACGAACCCAATATTTAAAAGCAACTAATGTTAGTAATAGTACCATTAAAACCACCCGTAGAAGTAATAGTAATAAAATTCTTTACTTAATTCAAAATTTCACTTCCGCAATTTTTTTTTAGTGGTTCTTGGAGTCGATGATCTCGATTCTGAGATCAAAAAGCAACTGAAGATGGTTTTACCATATTAAAACTACCCCTAGAAATTATTTTATATCGGTCAATTCCTGAGGTGGTTTTATTGGTGCTGCAACCATCCCCAGTTGTCTTCTAATTCGTGATCAGCGACTTCAAAAACGAAAAACGATTTTCGTGGTGAAATTTTGAATTTTATAAATGTTTTTATAACTTTTATTATTTAATGTGGGAAAATTACTCTAAAGTTGTCAATTTTTATAGTGAGGTAGAGGTTATAGATGATGAATGTTTCTGAAGGTCTAAAGAACTCGTACGAACGAGAATTTTTAAAATCAGAGCTGCATTTCACCACTTTTACGCATTTCCATGTTTTTCTGGCGTATTTAATATGTTATTAGTAAGACGCCGTGTTAGTTTTTAAACAAAACCAATTATTACTTTCCTTTACTATACTAGTTAACGTTTCGATTTCGATTTGGAGTATTGAGGTTGACTGTATAAAAATAAATTGTTTTAGAAATTGGTCTGGGTGTGTGTGTGTGTGTGTGTGTTGACCGACATATCGAATCGAACCCTTTATAGAAAATCCACCGAACTGAGTGTTGGATCATTCTATTACCTCTTGTTGTTCCGTAAAGATTTCCTTAGATCAGCTTCTTGCTTTGTTTGTTGACACACACACAATATTGATATTTCTAAAAGTATATAATAGTAAAAGAACGTCCAGTGATGGGTCGAAGCAGATATTTTCTTATTAATCATTATAGAAAAGTGTAGTAAGCCTTTCAGTGATTTTGGTAATCTTCAACCATAATTGACATCAAATAATTTTAACCATAGATTTAAAATTTGTCCTAATGAAGTTTTTGAAATCTTATTTAACTGCTTTAGCGCTATTCAAAAAAAATACTCATAAAACTATATTACCTAGTTATTATTATAAATTACGGTTTAATATAAAATACATAATGAATTAGATCGATCAAATAATATGAGAATTTTTAAATTATATTTTCGTGATATTTACAAAATACAAATCATTTCTTTGAAACTGAACAAGAAAGAGAGAAATTATATACAAATCCAATTAATTATAAAAAATAGTTAATTAAGTATTTTAAACAAAATAAATTAACTCCGATCAAATATAATAACATTTTAATATGAGTACATTCAAAAGTTATCTATAGGCTTAGTCTAGATGTGAGTGGGTGCTGTCGGGTGCTAAATTGTATTCGAATGTGGATGAAATCAGAACAATTTATAATACAAGAAAAACTTAAATTTAGCGATCAAATTCTTGTATATTATTACTTTTTGAAATTCTTGTATATTATTACTGATTTTGTAACTTAATAAATCTCTAGTTTTCATAGAACTAGAAAGAACATTTCATGTTCAAAATCAGTCATGATAACATCATATAAAAGTCATTTAACGAGAAGAAACTCTCCTTTAGTCCAATTATACTTTGCAGCTAATCCTACATTTATCTTACTACAAAACTTTAAAACTAACCAAAAATTAAATACGGTCAGTGCTACGATCAACACTCTTAATATAATATTTATTTTAATAAAAAGTTCATTGAATAAAATTATTATTATTATTTTTGGTTATAAAGGAATTAATTCGTGCAAAATAGGCCCATTATTTGGATAACACAGTTAAAATCAATTTATTAAAACGAATGGTACATTAAAGTATACCATTTATAGAATATTGTGTAAAATTTTTATGAAGAGACATTAAACATACGACAGCAATTATTTGGAAGCATGCTGGAAATAACTTCTGAATCATCCGAGATCAAAAGTTCAAAGTTTTTTACTTAGATAATCGCTTGCCCACTTTTTCGGAATTTCAGTTCTTCACTTTTTGGGAACACTTTTAAATGAAAAACGTAATTTTTGCAAAAAAAAATTTGTTAATGTAAAATAAAACATATTAATAAATGTGAAAAGAACTCTTCGGCGTTACCTCGTAAATTTTATTTAGAAAAGGACATTAAAACGTGAGTTGGAAAAATCCTTTAAATTTTTGAACTCGGAAATGAAATAATTCGGAATAAACGGAAACCTTCATAAGCAAGTTACCTCACACTGAATAATCGTTGCCATGTCAATAAACGATGTTGCTATCATTCATGATGTGTTAAGCGTCTTTTTGACAAATCTCACCTTTAATTTTTTTTCATCTTCCTGATACGCTTCGCTTATATGAAAGCTAAACAGCGGGCGAACTTTTAAACACTCATAACGGCGTCAATTTTGTTCCGATCGACTTGCAGACACAATATTCTTTAGACATTTTTATTTTTATTCAGTTATAAAAAATAATAATAATAAATTTTAAAACCCTAGCCTGCCCTCTTAAACATTCTAGCTTTAATGTAACTGAAATAAAATGATTAAAAAATTATTAAAAAATAAAAATAAAATAGAATATCAAACTCCTACATCATCTAGTCTACTTTTGTTGAACGCGAATTGAATAACCAATTCTCTTCATCTGTGATAATACATTTTTATAAAAACTTCCAAAGTGTGTGTGGTCTCCACTGAAAGAATGATCTACTCTCTTCGTTGTTATTTTTTTGTGAATCCAAAAGGCGTGCATAATCGAATTGTTGAGAACACCTTTGGTGTTTTATATAAGGTATAACAGATATACTATACATTCATATCTATATGTTTGTGTATAAAATATATGAAGTGGCCTCTTTAAAGCCCACAGGGGCGTTAGCACTACACAATGACCAGCTGCTATATATACATATAAACTGTATATTCAGGGCCTACACTTTATATATATTTCCACCACCAAAAAATTACATAAAGAACACCTTGGTCTCAGAGTACAACAAAATTATTCAAAAATATAATGTTTAAAGCCAAGAAGGTTTAACTATTGACACTATTTTTTTTAAGAATCTCTGGTAAATTTAAATTATGATCTTGTTCGGATAATTAAGATGATGGTTTTTTTGGACATGTCAAAAAAATATTAGGTTATTTATCATTTTTAAACTATATTATTTAGTTATCACGTCCATATACGAATTATAGAGTAATAATCATTTGAAGTATCTGATGAACTAAATGGATATCGGCATCTCTTAATTTCATTTATTTTAATATCTATTAATTTCAGATTATTAATGTTTTTATTTGTTCGCATCAGTACGAATTAACGTGAATTTTAAACAAGAAGAAGCCAAGCATGTTTCAGGTATTACTAAATTCATCTCATAGCGTGTATCATATCTATGCTTCGTCTCTTGTTGGGAAAACACATGATAGTGATATTTTACGAAACAAGCTACTTTGTAAATGTATAAAATTGGTAAAGATAGAATGCTTTGAAGTGATTTCTACAAGAATATCTGATTCTTAAGCCCAGTATACTTCTAATGCCGCATTTTTTGCTGAATAAAATCTTGATGAGAATTAAAAGAGTTTTCCCAAAATTGATGATTCTATATCTTAGTCGAGATTCAATTAAAGCATAAGTAAACTGCACAGGTGTAACAAATAATGTCAATTTGAAGTCGAACAAA
Organism: Chrysopa pallens; assembly: GCA_020423425.1. Classification (NCBI taxonomy): domain Eukaryota; kingdom Metazoa; phylum Arthropoda; class Insecta; order Neuroptera; family Chrysopidae; genus Chrysopa; species Chrysopa pallens. The sequence goes on along the minus strand of CM035591.1, from coordinate 35,688,363 downwards.
AAAATATTATGTTTTTGCGGGAGATTTTTGGTGTATCCTGGTGAATAATCTACAATTACAATTTTTTTGACAAAAATGAACTGAAGAATTATCAAAAATACTGAACTGAAGGATTATATGATTATACTAAATATAAAAGATTATTAGAAAGCACTGCGACCGTTCTTTTTCGAATTTTTTCATACATTCTTTTCTCTGTATTAATGCATATTAAAAAATATTGTTTCTACTCTGTATTTACAATTTGATGGAAGAAGAAACAACAAAATTTCTAAATAACAAATTTATGATGCGTGATTATTATATAGATTAAAATATAGAGGTCCATTTTCACCAGTTTACTTGGGAAGGATTTATTTATTATCCATATGGTATAAAACGTGTGAATAAATTTGAGAATTTTTTGATTACTCAAATTATAAGTCGAAATAAAAATGCAACAAGTCTTTATTATGATAAAACGAACCATCTATAATATACTATGAAATTTTTTAGGATATTATCTAAATGTTTGGCATCATTTCATACAACTTGCCATATGTTCACAATCTTAATATTAATTTATAGACTATTAAAACAAAGAATTCTTTAGGCAAATAAACGTAAAAAAATGTGTTTACGATTTTTCAAAATTCCTTTGTTTTTGTAGGTACTTTAAACAAGAACCTTATGAGAGTAGATAAATAATAAGTTACAAATTTCCAAACAGTTATGAAATCAACAACATATCTATGTCTAAATTATGTTTATAGTTCTTTATAAAAATAATCAGTTCACACGCCATCTGCTTCTTTTAAATTTATTTTCATAGAACTAAATGTTCGAATAATTAGTGAAAATAACAATTAACAGTGTATATTGCTTCGATACTTGACATATGTTCCAGTATCAATGTTCGAACTATTGGCGAATTTAAATATTTTACGAAAAAATGTTTCAAAAACAATATTTTGTTTTATTTATTTTACTAATTGAAAATAGTTCAAACAAAGACCCCACTTGGCGAGTAGCTGTACCATTAATACTGTTATTATTATAGCTAATTTTGTGTGAAAATAGTTAATTTGAGTGTATATGTGAAGCGCTTTTATTAATAATAGCAAGTGTGGGATATATTTTATGCATAAAAATTTAATGAACATGATTGTTTAGGCGCACAGTGTTATTATTAATAAGATAGAAGCAGCCATGTTTTTGAAGCTTCTTACTCCAAAAAGCTCAACTTATATGTATAAATTATTGCTCATCTAATCCTTGAACAAACTAGTACTTGGAAAAAAGTTAAATGACAAAGTTGTAGGTAATAAAAAGATCTACAACTGTTGTATTTACACTTTATTCACAAAATCGCAAAATTTTTCGATTGAAAATTAGGGTGCTTTTTCGATATTTATTTCAAAATAAGATGAAAAAATAAATATTTTAAAAAGGTTAGGTTTCACCAAATTTCGGAGAAAAAAACCTAAAACTTGATATTTCAATTTTTCACATAAATTTTGAGGATATGTGAAAAAAGTGTAAATACAAATGTTGTAGATCTTTTTTTTACCTACAACTTAGTTATTTAACTTTTTTCCATAAGACTTGTAGTTTTGCCGGAAATTCAGATAAACCGAATTTTACCCTTAAAAACTCACTCCTCCCTCCTACTTCCCGAACTCAGATCGCCCGTAATTTATTTTTCCTTTCATTTTTATCATATTATCTTGCATTTCTAATTGGTTTCATCCTACTATAACTTTTTTTGTTTTCATAAATTATCCACCCAGGTATAGTACGCCATTTGTATGATTTGTACTTGTTATCAATATATTGGAAAACTTGAATTTATAGAAATGTTAGCAAAAGTTTTGTAACGTGTAACTAATCTAACAAATTATTGGCACAATAGCGTTGAAAGGCGCTTGTACTTTATAATATAGTGAAATGCGTCATCAAAATTACATAATTTTTTTTTTTTTAAGTGTTAGTTAAATTATTGTAACAAAACTAAATTTTACTTATGGGCACAATTTTTATATTACATATCTACATGATAATTGCCCTATAGGATAAACACAAATGTCTTGAAATATCTCTACGAAATCATTCTTCTATTTATCTTTATTTATCATATTTAATATATAAAAGATAAACAATATGACATTAAAATGTTTAATTTAAAATTGTTGTTCTTATTGTAAAGTTTTTAAGAAATCAAAAATTGTATAACTTAGCGTTCGTTGTATGTTTTTTTTATTTTGTTGATTCGTTACGATGTCGCCTTAAATGATTGTTAGCGCGAGTGAACAAATAAAATAATATAATAATCACTTTTGATATTTTCATCAAATGTATGTTTTTGAATTTGTAGGTACTTAGTTATATGAAGATATTTTACCGGATGGACGGACGAACATTCCTGTCGTATATGTCAATGTTTGATTAAAAACTTTTTCATTTAACAAATTAAAATTCTTGTTTATTTACCCCCCGTTTAATATAAAATTCAAAGATTTGAAATGTAAATTTTTTAATTTTGGAAGCGATATGAAATGGCAGAAAACTAATAGATTATTTATTTTTTTAAATTTTATGTTGTAAACAATAAATTATTGTACTTAATAATAAGAACATAATATAATGATTTTTTATTTATTTTTTTATTGTATTTAAGTTGGCTTTAGCAATTTTTGCTATGCAGTCATTTTACATTTATATTAACAATTCAAAATATATAACATATCAAAAATTGATATTAAATTATTTAAAAAAAAGATAAATGAAATAATAAAATAGCAACAGAAAAACTAATATTTTTCACAAGAAAAAAAAAATTGAAATAAGATACATAATTAAATAAAATAAAGTTAATTTTCGAGTATAAAACATTAAACATGGACACATATGAAGTGAGATAGGATATACGACGTTGAAGCCAGTCGAGACTTTATACAGTGCAGGTGACAATAAATACGTAGACTGGAGGCCACAGAATGGTTAACAGTAGATACGGCTTAGGAAGAAACGGTTTAGAAAACAAAATACAGTTAAGTCATACGTTGAAATTTAAAACAAAATTAGAGTTATTGCGAAAATAATTAAGAAAATTAAGACTTATTGAGAAAGGAACAAATTAAAGAAAGGATTTCAAAATTATTTAATGGCAGGAGATAGGGAATATTGATAGGTCCAAAAATACCCATACGGAATAGGGAGGTTTGTAATAATAATATATGCTGGTCTAGGATTGGGCAGACGAAGATGATGTGATTAATGTCGCAATTCGGATATAACAAAGATTTTTTTATTGAACTTTTATTATAAAAATAAAATTTTTAAATGTAAAATCAGGTTATACTATAAAAATATGGTGGAAGCACAATGAAATGAAAAAGGAATAGTTTTACAACGCTAGCATATTATTATACTCGACATATACACAATATTGTAGAGCTTATAATTTTAGTCTTAAGTTTGTAATGCCAGAAACTATCGACCGCACAAACAATACATAGAATCATCTTATTATAAACACACATTTGAAAGGTCAATGGATGTATCCGTAAGAAAGCAGTAGAAAATTTACTAATTCAGGCTTACCAATTTGTGTAATGAATGGATGGATATTCATTTAAATACAGGAATATAATATAGTAAAAAATTAGAATCCATTGTGTGTTATATTTTTCATAATTATTCTGTAAATTATATTTTCATACTTAATTCTTGTCTAGTAAATGAAATATATTTAACAATTTAAACACTTTTTTTCCTTTTTATTATTTCGTTTTTAATTGCTTAATGCTATTTTTAAGCAATTACGTGAATTAACTTGACTTTACTTCTAAGTTTACGTAAAAATATAACACTTTAAGATTAGAATTGATGTTTTCCGTGAGTGATTTTTATTTATAAACAAGCGATTTTCTTGAAAACTGTTTATTTCTCAGAATTCGAATTTCGGCCATTTAATGAGATTATCAAAAAGCATCTTTTCTGAAATTTTTGAGACAACTTATAAATTCTTGTAAGCTATTGCAATTGAAAAATCGCCATATTTTGAAAGTTTTTTAATATTTACGATAAAAATCAATAACCGACTTTAATATTGCGTACATTTTTTGGTAGGCAATTAAAATATCTTTAAATTTGTACAAAGCTTTTTTCGCCTAAAAGCAAAGCTGATAAGTAATTTTCGGTGTATTATTAATCTAAACATTGGCTTTGTCAATATTTAGGAAGTTGTGTGATTTTATCTACAATTGATATGATTCAAAAAACTTATTATGAGAAAAAATTTATAGAATTATCCAAAATTGATAGGGTTTGAAAGTGCAAATTAGCAGAGAAAAAATATCCAAATAGTTAGGTTTAAAAATTTCCATTACATTTGTTGCGATAATTTTTGAAGAAATCTTTTTTTAATTTGCAGGTAAATCGACGTATGTGTTACAATATACGATATAAATTACATTGTATAGCCACAAAATCAAATTGTATACGCCAATCGGAAATATGGAAATGATCGTTTAGATTGGTTAATCATGAGACGGATGCTCCAAGATAATTTTTTACAGCATGTAAATTATATATCATTTCGTGTTGATATTTTCATTAACGTATTGTTAAAATTTCATAATTTATTTGAGACTTTAAATTGAAATATTTAATTAACCACATAGTTTTCTGGAAAAATTACCAATAAGATCAGATGTAAGATTTAACAAGAATGAATTACATTATTTATTTATCATGGTGATAAATACTCCAGTGCTAGGCCGTTCTGTATAGTTAAATAAAATCATTTTTATACATACAATAAAATATACATAATATACTACAATAATTTAATATTATAATATTTATATTCTTCAAAATAAAAATAAAAACATAATAAATATACAAGTTAGTTTTTTTTTTTTTTTTAAACATTATTATTACATTATATTGTATGAAAAAAAAGAGAGAATTATAATGATGATATTAACAACATAATCAGTTTTAACAACAATAATACTAACAATAACAAATTATTTTCTATGAAAAACGATTGTATGTGTATGCTGTTTTATATATTGGATTTTATATATTTTTTTTTTTGAATTATGTAATAAATGATATTGTAATTGTAATATAATTCTACTCAATATTATTATTTTTTTTGGATATTGATTTGTGTAAATTTATTTCAACATATTTTTTGGAAATAATTAATCCAAAAAATTCTTTTTTTCTATGAAATATTATAAAATATGTTCATAAAATATGAAATCATATTATTAGTGTATTATGATTTGACTCAATTGATTTATACACAATCATATAATTTTATTAATCCGTTATTTCATGAGGGATTCAGACTAAATCTCAAAGCCACAGGATAAAAAATATACCTATGCCATCCTACATGTTTTTAATCCTACATGTCAAATGAATCTCAATCCGTGTACAAGCTTGCTATCACACTTTACAATCTTCGACTGTTATTGTGATTTTGAATTGCTAAGCTGTACTCTCTTTATTTAATGACACTCTCTGAGCAAAAGACATCGGTCATTTTCAGAAAAAATAAAAAAAATGAGTATAATATTTTAATACTATAAACTGTAAACAATACAACATACTCCGACCAAAAAGGTTTCCGAAAAAAAGTCGCTGCGAAATAACAAACTTAATTACAAATATTCTGACAACAATTAACCTCCTGCGAAATAGACCACAAATTAAATAAAAATTAACTTAATTTTTTTTATTGTTTTACGCGATAGTCCGATTTTTCACGAAATCCATGGTATTTTCGTTAAAATACAATTTACGTAATCTTTGGTCGACATTTATTTAGGCATTGCCTACAATTTCATTTAAAATAATTAAATATACTTTATTGTAATTCCTAAATAATTTAACTTCTGTTTCATTTCTTCTATCATATGTCATTTCTTGATAAAGAAATTAAGAAAAAAAAAATGAAACATAAAGAAGACCTCCATAGTTGATCTCTAACGAAAGAATAGTTAGAATTTAAAGAATGATGTATGTATTTGATGCACCTTTTCTTTAAATTTGATATATAAAAACACCTCAGGTGTTTTATCTTTTTCTATTAATAATAAATAGGACATGTTATTAGTAATGCCTGTTAATATATTACACTTTTAATTTCATTTACAAATTAATTGATACTTTATTTTTATATTTTTAGTGAAGGCTTTCATTTAAATTGCATTTTTATTACTAAATAACAATTATTTAATTATTATTTATTATAAATTAGCTTATCGTATTTCTGATTTAAAATAAAAAATTCATGCCTGTTGTAACGGGTGTTTAATTTTCATCAAATTCTGAAAATTCATGGCCATAGAGATTAAAATTCAGAAATCAAGTTAAATATATTTTTGGATTCTTAAACTTTGTTAAAATTATGTGACGTATAATATCGAAAATTTGAAAAATGTTACGAAATGTTTTCTTGTGATATTTAAAAAAAAATATATTTCGCAATTCAATTTCAAACAACCAATTCAATATTCTCTGGTAATATAAAAGAGTTTTATGTGCATTACACAAAAACAAATTTCCAAAACTTTTACAAACTTAATACAAACACTTATTTTCAAAAACTAAACTATAAGTCTTTTAAATGAATTTCTATTTTTCTCTGCACCAGCTTTCATGAGTAGTACAAATTTATTTTTATGAATTCCTAAACGAATTTTTAAAGATGTCTGAATCACTAGAGTGTCTTGCACATATTATAATAATTAATAGATTAATCAGTTGTATTTCTGCTATAATCTTGGCTAATCTAACCATTTTATGAAAACATTCGTCAAACACTAGTTGGAAATTGAACTTGTCTCTTTTATCTCTTATGGTTTAAAAGAATCACCCCTCTTTCCATCCACCAGAAACCAGCAGACTCAATTGACCGTTTTTGCTGACCAACATCTAAAGGACACAATTCCGCATGGACACTTACTGTGGAAAATGTAGGTCGTATTCGTTGCTCGTAAGTACTCATAGCACAAAAATAGGACACATAAAAACGTCCTTAAGAACACGAATTTGAGAATTTTTGTGAATTAACGTAGCAAAGTCTAAGGTGAGCTCGAAAATATGATTCCACTAATTTCTCTCGCAAAGAAGCTACAAAATTATTGTACCCTGCAATTTTTCCAAATTTGACTAACAGCTACGATGTTCAAACCTCGATATTTTGTACAGATGGCTGGATAGCCATGAAAAATATTTTTTTGTAAGTTTTAAAGTCTATTAACAGAAAAATTTTTTGTTTTATAAAAAATCGATTGTAATTAGTTTGAAAGAAAGGGCTTTTCGCATTGATATTAATCATTATTTTAGGAAATAAGGCAGATTAAAGCCAAAGTCCTACTTTAAAGAAATATGTGCAAGATTTAGACTCGTGCTAATTTGTTGTGAAAACTTTTATACGCTGTTGGCATACGATTTTCGTGGAATAGATTTTTAAAACAATTTGTGAGTTTATAATACAAAAACTTGAAAGTACAATAATGGTAATTTCGATTCGTTCACGAAAATTTAATTGTTTAAAACTTCGGAAAATCTTCAAAGTGTACCACTCCAAATATTGAATGGTATATTTTGTAAATCGGTAATACAATTCAATTAACTATGACCATGCAAAGTCGAAAATTAGTGACAAAACATTTTACTTAAGCTACCTACCCGAACAAAAGCATCACAAAAACAGTAAATCATAAATTTGTATTTTTAATACAAAAAAATCTTGTAACAAATTTCTTAACAATAACTAATTTTATATTATGAGAACTCTATTAAAATCTATTTAATATTATTGAATAGAATATGGCCTTTTTATTTTTATTTTTTTTTTTTTGTACACATCCCCTTTTGTATAAAATCCGGATCCAATTCGATTCTCTCTCAAAAATATGTTTTTAAATGCTGCTATGTCATTCTAGAGCTGGGTACACAGATGACAAATCTATTATAAATATCATGTATGTATTTTTGGTAGTTGAAATTAAATGAACCCAACAATAGATTCTTCTAAAATATACATAATCATCAATCTGAAATTTGTTGTCAATAAATTTATTTTGGAGAAGCGTGCCAAAATACTGTATGACATATAACACTTACCATTTTGAGTACATTGTTAACTGAATGTAGTTTGCTGAATGTGTTTGTAACAATAAGAAAAGAGGCTTATTATAGGCTTTTACCAAAAATATTATTAATTTATAATTATTATGTGAAAAAGTAGAAATTATTAATTCGGTGGAAATAAATTTTATTATAATATAAGTTAGAACAACAACTAACACAATTAAACTTCGAAAAATGGACTAAGACGAAATTACTAAGAGAATAATAATTTTAGTAAGAATATAAATTAAAATGAAAAAGTTTTTCAATTTCCATTTCAATTTTTCAATTCTTTATTCATTTCTTTTATGTTATATTCTCTGGGATTCGTTAGTCCATTATTTGACAAAGGAAAACTGTGTTGTAAGCATTTATAGACAGTTGATCAGTCGAAAAAAATAAATACAAAAATTATTTGACAAAATTAAAAGCATACGACAAGATGTGGCCATCCTATAAGATAAAAAAAGTCTAAAAAAAACATATTTCACCTCATTTAAACTAACTTATGTTGACTTTATGCAAATACATCGAAATAAAATGTAATAATTTTTAATTTTATCTGGCACGTACACGCCCTGTGATTGGTTACAGCTCTAGTAACGTCAATAGCTAGTAAATTTGTGGCTTACATGTATGCGACATCATAATTCCACGTGACAAACGTTATTACAGAAACATCGTTTTTCGCGCTGTTATGAAAATTTAAACTTCAACATAGATTTTCATTGATGAAAGTGCAGATTTCTCTGAAATATCAATATAGTGTACCTAAAATTAGCCAAATAGTCATGGATATGGTTGTATTAACACATGTAATCAATTTATATTTTAAAATATTAATCTGAGATATAGAAAATTTAATTCGAAAATAATAAGTGATATGCAAGTCTATCCAGGAATCAAAAACATACAAAAACGGGACAATTAAAGGCATCGATTAGCCAAACTGGATATAATTAATATGACTGAAGTGAAAATACAAATTTTATATCTAATTTCATAAAAATGTGTTTAGTAAATGCACCACTCTAGAATCAGTTTAATTAAATGCTTTTCGTTGAAAAATTTCCAAACAGTTTTAAATAAAACATTCCAAGAATAGCTATGGAATCTAGTTATAAAATTTTAGCAGTGCATCCGAGAGCAGATGATGAGGTATGTTTGCCACAGGAGGAAAAAAATTTATTGTATCCCTCATTTTGTAATATTATTATATTGTATCCAATCATTTTGAAATTAAGATAAATAAAACATTTATAACTTCACAATTTTCTATAATATAGTAATTTGATACGTAGAGTTGAATTTTTTGAAATATCCATGTCAATTATTTATTTCTCATTAAGTAAGACAGTAAGAAAAAAATCCAGAAGTAGAATAGGTTGTGTATCGAAAAGATCAAGTATAACGCAAAATGTACTTGATAAAACTTAGATTATTGTATGAAAATCTTAGAAAACAGTACTTAGAAAATCTACCAAATTAATTGAATATTTCTTTCCAATTGTGTAATTTGGTTTAGTTCATCAAATTAAGACTCTTTTGAATTACGATTTGATGTTAGTTTAACTCACATTTACATAAATTTAAATTATATAAATTGTGTGATATGAAGTTGCGGAAATTCATACAAAAACGTTCTATTTCAAATTAATTATACATGCACATAAATCGAATTATCATTAATATGAACAAATAGATTTGATTTTTAGATATTGTTTCAAGATAAAATCTTAAAACAATTAAATATAAATTTCAATTTATGGTGATCAATTGTATATAATTTTATTTTAATTACCCATCGTAAATCATATTCGAGGAAATGTTAATGTTATTGAATGTTTAAATAATGCCTTAAATCAGTGTGTATCAAACTGTCAAAAAAATGTTTCCCAGATTGATGTTACAAAAAAATGAACATTGTTCAACATTTAATGTAAATGAAATTCCTCCAAAATGCATCAACATCTTTCTATTGATAGATGTATTATTTATTTTGTGAAAATTCATTTTTATAAATTAATGTAAACTTTTAACTTTGTCAAATTTTCATTTTAAAATTTTTCAAAATTATGATTTCATTTTCGACTTATACAAGTCACTAACAAGTAATGAATAATTAACATTTTTATTTGGAAATATATAGGAAAATTTGATACTATAAATATCGTAAAAATATTTATCAACTCTACCCACAGTTTCTTCATTCAAAATAATCTTAACCTGTTTTCCCTATATTACTCGAAAATAAAAGAATAATTTATTCATTACATGATAATGACTTTATAAGTCGAAAGTGAGCACAAAATTTAAAAAAAATTTTAAAGTGTAAATTAGACAAAGTTAAAAGTTTCCATAAATTGATATCTTTCTGTTAGGTATACAAACCGTATAGAGTCGCTATGGTACTTATTATACCTAAAAGCAGAAAAAGGTGAAAAATTAAAAAAAAATTATTTTATTTAAAAACAAATTTGTAAGTTTTATTTCAAAAATATTAATTTTCATATCATTAAAATATATATAAGATTTTATCAATTATTTCATTGATAAAGGCAAAATATGGAGTGGTGCTGATCTATATAAGAAAAAAATACACTGCCAATGGATACTTGAATAAGTTTTAAAATAGCTATATTTAATATATGATGCAGTCGTGGCCAAGTGGTCGAGCCTGACTAAATTTTTAAGTGCCTGTAAACTGATTTGATCAAAATTTTCTTTTACGATATTTGGTTTTTTGCTTTATATCGATTTTCTGATATGATCCACTTAAAGGAATTTAAATAACGTAAAAGAATATCACATATTAACAAACAAAATTTCATTAAAATGTAGTAAGCTGTATTGATTTTAAGCTTTTTTTTTTATAATAGCTAAATTTCGGGAACGGCTTCAACAGTTGACTTGCAAGTGGAAAGTAGGATGGCCAGAAAAGAATGTATTGGAATCAATAGTTTGATCATAATATCTTTTGTAAAATTATACTATGTGTAAGATAACTGATATGTAAAATACAAAATCTCATACCAAAGTAGAATAAAGGGTTCAGTATATTTAACTGAAATAAATAGAAGCGCTGTAAAGCCAGAACTGCATTTGATTGTTCAGAGATATAATTGATGCGAAATTACAAACACCTCCAATAAAGTGTTTACAAAAAATTTATAAATATTCGTCGAGTTATTTTCGAACTATGCGCGTTCTTCTTAATGATTTCAATAGGCTTGCTCAAAAAGAAAAATGGAGTGTTTTTTCTTTAAATGTCACAATATGTTCAAATTTTGAAAAAATTTTATTTATTTATTTTTACAAAACCGAACACAATTCTGATATTGATTGACGTAGCAGGAAAATGATATATTAAATTAGAAAAAAAAAACAGAAAAAAATAATTTTTGAAATTAAAAGTGAAGAAACCTATAGATTAAAGATGGATAACCGTCTAAAAACACACCGATGCCAGAAAATCTATATTTTGAAAGTAACATAAAACATCGGTAATATTAACATCGACGATTTGGAACGATGTATCGACGATACAGTCTATCGACGTAGTCTAAAACAAGAGAGTTTATGATAAAATATTGATTCGACTATTTTTGTTGTTTCATTTATTAGGAATCTCAAACAGATAAACAGACCCAAAAAAAAAAGTTTAAGAATCTGTATTTTCGGTAGATTATTATTACATATAATTTTTTTTATTGAAATTGATATTATTTTTTAGTTAATTACACATATTCTTTGTAATTAAGCATATGTTATATAATTACCAACTAATAATTCAAAACAATTAAAATCATGAAACAAAAGCTCAGACGTTAAAACATTACACGAAATAATAGTTTAACATTATATCCATTGGAATTATTTTTCTTTATTGGGAGAGACATTCATTTCCACTTTTATTTGGTTGTAATACTCCCTACAAGTCCATAATTATTGTACTTTGGACAAAGATAATTGTTATTTGGGAAAAATTTATATTCATTTTCCACTAAAACCATTTTTATAAAATTAAATCTTAAAGTTTATCCGTATATGCTAAAGGTTTTAAATGAAATATCGCTATATTAACTCTTACAAGTATGTATAATAGTAATATCTTATATATTCCGTTACAACTATTTAACAGTACACAGGTCTTTAGGTATATTAAAGATTTCAAATACTGATTTATGTGATTTGTACATTGTAACGGGCAATTGACATATTATTACAATAGATTTATTATAATTACGCAGTATGTACTGTACTATTAATACTATTCTGTGGGTTTTAATACTACATTTAGTATGTACAATACAAGTTAACACATATTAAATTTAGGTATAGATTTAATACATGTCTCAATGGAACCTACCCTTATTGTCACATGTATATATGTAGAATTAAATATATATATATATATATATATATATATATATTTACTTCTACAATGTATACTTTGTAAACAGATCAAATGGAATTACATTTACTGTGTCTTTTGTCGTGTACATAATTGGCTCAAATTTTCTGACAAAGCATGCAACAGAATCCAGTACGCACCAAAAAACAAATAAAAATTTTTTTGGATATCATTTATAAAATTTATACGTTAAATTCAATAAATTTAACTGTATGTTTTAATGAGTTATATCATTCAGAATAAAATTATCTACAACAATTTCAAACTTGTAAAGGAGAATATAATGTTCTAATAGCTCAACGATACTATTTGGATCAAGCTTTGTGGATGCTCATCGAATAGATTTTTAATAATGATACAGGGTTGTCAATTTTGACCAAAATATTTTGGTTGTCTAGGGAGTTCATATACCCTTTTAATTAAAGCTGGAATATAAGTGTTTTTTACGTTTTCTTCATTTTTTATCCATCTACGGTAAATTTAAAAGGGAGGGTTATTATTTTAGCACTGTTTGTGTGTACGTTTATTCCCAGTTGCCGTTGAAAAACTCAAACAACTTTGAATAGTGGAGTGTCAATCGATATGGTAATATAGCCGAGGTCGGTTTTTTCTTAACAATAATTTATCTCATGTCGGACAATAATGTTTTCTTGGTTCGTTTTTTTTTTACTTATTACCGTAGTATAGTTTAAGTTCTATTAAACCTTTTCTTTAATGTATTATAATAATTTTCGCAAATTTACCATATTCTACATTACTCTACTTTACAAATAAAAGATTTTATTCAAACAAAAAGTTTGTATTTGTTATGTTTGTCGTTATATAAACTGATTTACAATACACGTAGTATAGTAGTCAACTTTTAAACAATACATGTGTTATACAAATAACATCAACCCCACTTCATCCCTTTACACCATCACCAAACATAAACCACCCTATATTAAAGGTTTTATTCCAATAAATATTATTATTAGAAGGTCGATATAGTAAGTGTAATGTATATTATAATTGTTGTATAGTTAGCTTTATGTTAGGTTATACATAGTGAATTGTCATGACTACAACAATAGAGGGTAATTAGGACAAAATATCATCAAATAGTCATCCATTATTATTTGATTATTATAATAAATCCTAATAGTATAATAAATATTATATTGTTTGCTTATATATATATAACAAATACCTTACGATATTATTATACAGTAGAACCTCTATAAGATACAAATGCTAAAAAAACTTAGTTTTAAACTTGCATACTATTAACTTAAATTAAGAAGTTTTTAATGATTAATATTTAACTGAGTGTAGTTAAGGGATTATGAATAGTTTAGGGATTGTAATTGAAAGGCAAAGTTATATGGAAATGTAAATTGTAAATGCTACAAATATACATTATTTAGGACCCGTTGCCTATTATATTTTTTAAAGTTATAGAGATTGCGTTCGTTATTTAAATGAGGTTTAGGGTTCTGAATATTTTTTTTACATTATATGCGTCGTTTTGTTCAATTTTAAACCAGAAATTTTCTATGAAAAGGTAGTCTTACATGCTCATAAAATTTGTTCCAATTGATTTCTGTTAACTAATTTGCAAAAATCAATCTTGTAAACATAACTATAAAATTTATGCAAATAAAAAATTTTTACAGAAGTAAAATCTAGATAATAGAAAATTTTATTTTGCCTTAATGGTGTATTTTTATGCCTATTACTGAGAATTACCTTTTCAAGAACCATAGCACTAACAGCACCCTATTTACATTTTTATACTCGATGTATATAAAATATCTTATAGTATATTTATTTTTTACTAAAGTTTGTAACGCTAAATAATATTGACCGCAGAAATAAAAAGTGTTCGTGTAAATAGTCATGATAAGTCAAAGTAGAAAAGATATTGTGAGTTAAAATTTTGTTGACGTATATATGTGTGTTTATAACTGTATAGACTGCATATTTAGAGTATCAGTTATTGAATGGGTATCATTAAAAATAAATGTTTCATAGCTATATGTTTTACTGTTTTTCAGTAAACCATATAGCTATGATGTCCAAATAATTTCGTGATATGAAATTCATCGAATAAGTGATATGAACTTTTCAGGTCTAGAATTCACTAGATTTAGAATTCGCGAAGATTTTAATTTCTTTTTGTTTTTTATTTATCAGTATAAAATACGATTGGGCAGATAAATTAAAATGAAATACGGAATAATTAAATGATTTTTTTAAATACCGATATCGATCTCTCATAAGGGCTTTCAATATTTTCTAGCCTTACAATCAATCTTAAGACTAAATTACCCTCAATTTCCAGAAATCTCCATTCGTATTACTTTATAGGTAACTTCGAAATTGCATACAATAAAATCTGGCTCATTTAGACTTGTACTCTGATTACATTAGTCTTACTCTTCAACCATGCAAAATAGTTAAGCTATTGTATAGCTTCTATCGCGGGCCTTGAGCGCGGGGACCGAATTCAGAAATTCCGTAACGAAAAAACCTGATATGTTACAAATCATCATTTCCATAGAAACCAAAATCTAATTTTGAAATCTTATATATAAAAATGAATTGCAAAATGTGTTGGTAAGCGCATAACTCGAGAATGGCTGGACCGATTTGGCTAATTTTGGTCTTGAAATATTCGTGAAAGTTCAGGGAAGGTTTTAACGGTGAGAAACATAAATAATAAGTAAAGGAAAATACTATAAACGACAATTTAATTTTCGAATACAAAATGTTCCTAGCTGTGAAACATATTTTGTCTTTTTTTTTTTCTCACATGTTACAAATCATCATTTCCATAGAAACCAAAATATAATTTTGAAATTCAAAATAAAATTTCTTTATCTATTCAAAATAAAACTTCTTTATCTCTTCTCACTAGCAGTATGACGAACTGTCAACTATATCAAGTGTGCATATCGCATTGTTCAAGTATTAAATAGGAACAGAAAAATGTAAAAAAAAAAAAAACAATCATTTTAACTTTAATGATAAAGAAAGAAACTTTTAAATGTTAAAAAATGTTCAAGTATTAAATAGGAACAGAAAAATGTAAAAAAAAAAAAAACAATCATGTAAACTTTAATGATAAATATAGAAACTTTTAAATGTTAAAAAAAAAATGTTCAAGTATTATAGGAACAGAAAAATGTAAAAAAAAAAAAAAAAATCATGTAAACTTTAATGATAAATAAAGAAACTTAAAAAAAAACATGTTCAAGTATTACCGGAATCATTCTTGGTTCAGGAGGTCCATATATCTTTCATCAAGTGTATGTGTACCACACCAAAAATTATCGGGTTAACGCGGTCCCGGGTGTCCCCAGCAAATACCAGGTAAATACCGGGTGCATATAATGTACTGGGTGCACACTAAAAACCGGGAATCCGATTAGAAAGGATTTGAAATTCTTCCCCTAAGGGTAGAATAGCATACGCATGTAAGCGATGTAATATCATTTATTAAAATGTGAAAAATAACACAGCAACGCGTAAACCGGGTGGGTATGCTTCAAAATATAAATTAATATCATAATTTATTCTGATTTGCCGCAGCTTCATTATTTAGTTATAGACAGTTGAGAATATGTTATTATATTTAGGAGATATTGATGATGATTAGAAATAATTTATATAACAAAACAATGTTTACCCGGGTCAGCTATTCAAAACAGAATTTATCTCTTCTTTTCTATATTAGTGGTTCTGGACTTCCTTTTACTATTTTTCAACAAGTATATGAGAACCATTGCACAATATACACGAATTGTGGGTGTACGAGGTACCGGGTGTCCCACATCAAACACGAGTGTATATATAAATATTTCGTGTCACGGGTATCCCACACCAAATAGTGGGTTAAACATCAAATACCGGGCATCCCATAAGAAAAGATTTTCTGAAATTCTACCCCTAATGGGATGAAAAGAAGAGGCAAAGTTTGTATGGGACAACGGAATTCCTTCGTCCAATCTGCTTCAAATTTTGCATGCAATCGATGTAATATCAATTGTCACCGCAACGTGTCCGGGTATGCTTTAAAATATATATTAATATCATTATTTATTCTAATTTGCCTTAGCTTTCAGCCTTAAGAAATACAGGAAAGTTGTTAAGAATATGTTATTATTTTTAGAAAATGTTGAAGTTAATTAGAAATATGTGGCAAAACGACGTTTGCCGGGCCAGCTAGTTCAAAATAAAACTTCTTTATCTATTCAAAATAAAACTTCTTTATCTCTTCTCACTAGCAGTATGACGAACTGTCAACTATATAAAGTGTGCATATAGCATTGTTCAAGTATTACCGGAATCATTGCATAGCTTCTATCGCGGGCCTTGAGCGCGGGGACCGAATCCAGAAATTCCTTAACGAAAAAACCTCACGCTCCCCACTCCGACGGGCAAGGAGGTGTGGATTGACGAATCGAGACGAGCTGCTCCGAAATCGGACGAATACATAAGCAGCTGTTTATGAGAAAGTATATAGGTGTATAGGTGTAAGAAAAAGCAATACTGCATGAATAAAATAAATAAATAAATAAAAAATTATAATTGCATAAGTTGATACAAAATGCTATGCAATAGCTTTACCGCGGCAGTCCCCGAGTGCCACGTTTTTTTTTTTAATAGCCTAACCTATCGACTTCTTTGCCTAAATATTTACTAACAAAGTTATACTAAATGTATATGATAGTGAAATTGATTTTGTTTTTGGATTTAGTTTTCATTACTTAAACATAATAAAATTAAACATACGTAACAGTATTGGTTAATAAAAGTCGCCTGTATATATAATCAATAATTATTAGTTATTTTAAATTAATTCCTGATATAATATTCACCCCCTTATAAATTAATGTCTATAAAATTCTATGAAATCATACGAAAATGAAAAATATTATGAACGATATCCATAAATAAGGGTTATTCTACCAAAAATCATGTTTATTTTGAACTATATGAAAATCGACTTCAAACAAAGAAAAGCGTACTTGGAAGAGTATCCAGAAAATTATATGGGGTACTCAATTGAATTGTGCGAATTTATATAAAACGGAATTAAACTTATAAATGTTTTTGTTATAATCAACGTCAAAAGCTGATAATCATATCAACTTGCTTTCTGTGCTTCCTGTATTCATTCCTCTCATGAACCTTTCATTATCAGCATAAAACGACAATTTCCGTGCATACCAGCGAGGTCTTGAACTTCCCATTTCTTTATTGTTCGTACTTGATCACAGTACCTACATGGTGTTTTGCTTGTTGCTTGAGTTGTTATTGCTTTTTTATATTTATCATTTAAGCGGATTATATGGAAAATAAGAAGCTATATTCATTTTAACGATCAATTCGTCTTGCTATTTTATTGAAACCCTATACTTCAAAGTACTTATGAATGTTTCATCGATATACTTTCAAGAATTTACACTTTCCTTTTATGTATCTACATAATTACGGACATATTGTTTAAGTATTGTCTTCAATTTTGACAGCTAAGTGTTCTACCACATTATGTCTGCTCATTGGCAGATCAATGCCCCAAAGTATCATTTTACACTCCATATTTACATTTATGCAGTAGAATCGCATTTATATTATAAAATTATACAATAATATATTATGTATTATAAACAATAGCATATTTATCAATTACAGAGTTTGTATAAAAAAATTCCATGTAATTGATATCTTATCAATAAATTAAAATCATTGGCTATTTTATTAAAAAAATTCATTTATGGTGGACACATTACTTGTAAACTGATAAGAATAAATATTAGTGATTGAAAATTGTTTTTCATGTCAAATCTATTTATTTTGTGTTTTATATATCACGTCATTTTTATTCCCAGTCATTTTCAATTAATTTAATATTTATAATTTATATTACATAAATAGTTTAAACGTATTCCATGATTTATGTAGTCAATCGATTCAATGTGTACTATCTTTATTAGATCACATTAAAAATGTATTTTGAATATTTAATGATGTACATTTATAACATTTTGATTTCTTATCTACTAGTGAAATTAGATGTACCTACCTATGTACATAATACGTCGACTTGTTTTACCCTTTGGTTTATTTTGAAGACCCAATTGTTTACAAAATTTTACTGAAAAATGCAATTGAACGTTATTTTTATTTTTTATATATTCCTAGAGTATTTTCTCTATGTAAATAGGATAATTTATTGTCAGTTCTATTGTGAAATAAACAAATCTAAAAAAATTCCGTACATTGAAAACGCTGTGTTTATCTATTTTTCATATTTAATTTGATCTATAAGGCTTAAGCTGTATTTTTAAGCTTTTGTATGTTGTACATAATATCTAATTTAGAGTCTCATATATATTTTTTTTATTGTTTAAATTGCAATTTAAGCTTCTAAAATCAATTTCCAACACATCATATATTTATTTTACCCTGAAATTTAATCATTTTTTTGATTGACCGTTCATTGACGATTAATTTACGTTGTTTTGCGTTATATACAGTGTAGCTCCCATGGAAACATTTTATCTTCCGTCTATAGGTGCCGAATTTTGAATTTCAAAACTATTAAAAGATTTAATTTCAAAAATACAGAAAATTTAAGACCCTTCCATCACTGGTATATAACAGTTAATATATTTTGTGATATGTTAAATTTAAGTAATTTTTCTAACTCTAAAGATGCAATTTTCACGTAATCTGTTTAATTTGATTGCATCAGGATCTTGTAAGATAATTACCTTTGCATTAATTACATTATTTTTTTAAAATTTTAATTTTTTTAATTACATAATTAACATATATTTTGATTTATGAATTATAATATTTTTTGTTACTTTCTTTGCTTTTTATAAATGCATGTTGATGACTCTGCTTTTTGGTACAGAATACCTAATGCCAAAAAGAAGCCATATTCATTTAAAACAATTGTTCGTCTTATCCTATTCATCAAAACTTCACAGTTTCACTACCCCTTTTAATTTAACAATAAAATTTAATAAAAGATAATGTAGTCCTTTCACCATGTTAATGCCCCTAAAATACCTAAATCATCTAGAATATTTCTAAAATTTGTACACCATACCTACAAAAATTACGTTAGAAAAAACAATCAAGCTTTTTCTTGCAAAAGAATCATAACCTAGTTTATACTACTAATTAATTAACAAATTATAACTTTCATATATCATTATATGATACTTGAGTATTTGATAATTTGAAATATTTTATTATTATTTTGTATTCTCACGAAAAAAACATCGTCACAATGTTACTATTGAAATATAATTTTCAATAAAAAAAATAATAAAAATAATTATTAGCAGAAAACAGTTTAACTTACATTAAAAAAGAAATACCTTGACATTTTAAATGCTGCAGGACATCATAGCATTACATAGGAAAAAATAGACTTTAAGATGCCATTTTGAAATAGTATACACCTACATGAAAACGTCATATTAAGTAAGAATCCTACATATTTTATATTAACATTGTGTCAAGTGTGTAGAAAAGTAATTACGATAAGGTTTCGTAGCCTTAAAACAGCAAATAAATAAATTATTAATTAATTCAAAAATAGAGAATTGAATTTAAAAAATTTCCTATTTTAAACATGAAAGTGTGAAATTGGATAAATACTATAACAAAAATCGAAAATTAAATTATCATTGATTCAGGATCAATGAAGCTATAAGCTGTCAAAGATTATTTGCGATCGCTTTCAAGAAAAACGAAGTTATACATGTAATTTCACGGAGATACGTCATAATATTAGAAGTTATCGTCATAACTTTCTCATACCTCTCTTTATTTTATCAGAATATTTGATTCCCATATCTTGCAAAGATTTGTAAATTCAGATAACTTCAAATCCATGTTCGTGAAGTAAAGGCGCTCCAAATGAAGTGATAAAAAATTCAGGAAACTTCTCAATTTTATTATGATTCGCTAACTGTTGATAAAACTTTGAATACAAGCGAATTGTTTTCATTTTGTGTACGGCTGTCAGATTGTACAGCTTATAAATTTATTGTTGTATTAACATATTATATTAATGTTACAGAAGTTTTAAGTGCAGATTTTTGGAGTAAGATTTTATTTCTTTTAAACTTTATTTTTTCCTACGGAGTCTGCTCTTTGATACATTATAGTTTCTAATATGTACGTGAAATACACTAAACTTTACACTGTATTTAAGTATACAATATAACACTTACTTATCTGCACTATTATTTTATATGTTTGTTTTAATGTTTCTAAGTATTGCAGTGGTTTATGGATAATTCTTTGTTATGTGCTATGTATGCTGTGAAAATAAATTAAACAATTCAGATGTTAAAAAAAACGATGTTCTTTTTATGAATGTATCTTATGGTTCGGTATCACATATGAAAGTTTCATAAGGTTGAATATCTTGTTGGGTACTTAATGGGATCTAGGATCAGCAGCGAGAGGTGAAGTTTTACTCAAAAAAGTGCATTAGATATCTAGATCAACTACAACGGGTTGAAAACTACGCTTATTTAATACGGTGCGAAATACCCTCATGGTATCTTATAATGTATTAAAATGCGTACTTGTTAGACTAAAATACAAGCCAATCAACAGAATATCAAAACAGGATTACTTACAGGTGTTATCTCAAGTAAATATCACTGTCTTGCGTCGTAAAATTCAAACTAATGACGAATCACGTAAAATGTCATCATCTTAAAAGTTCAATTATAAGCATCTAACATCTGAAACAAACTGCAGATAATTGAAATACAACCTGTTTACAGATAAAATAAGAGTTGATTGTTGAACTTAGCTTAATGGGTCAGTTGTATTTCAAAGAATCTGTAAAAGGTAAAACACACAGACGGATAGCAAAAACTAATTGCGAAGTTCGTAACATAAATCGCGCCACGCCGATTTACTGCCACAATTTTTAACAGAACTCCCGATTCTAAAATCGTTAAGATATGAATACTTCGCAGCTTAATGCTTGATGAATAAGAACTCTTGTGTTAGCAAAATCTTGGTAATTATTAATTTAGCATTTCTTTATTATCGTTATAATTGTAAAATTAATGATAATATTTTTTTATTATTTGATAGCATTATTGTTATTAATTACCTGTATATCCTATTATTATAATTGTTTACGTTTTTTGAGGAACAAAACATTTGAGGAATAGAAATTAGATTAAGCACTCACGTAGAAAAAATGATGGTAGGAGGTTGTATGCAAGAAACTGAACAAAAACTTTTTTCTTTACTTTTAAATCGGCATTTTATACAAATCTGTATAAACATTATATTCTGAAATAAAACTTTATCTATTAACTAATCCAATTTTTGTAAAATAGACTAGGATCTGGGCTCAGTAGGCAACAATAGAGCGTAATATGGAATTGACTTGTGTATAGCTTAAAATTTAAGTTTCCGGATGTTGTTGGACCACATTTTTCCGGGTGTAAGCGATTCAACATCGAAAAAAGCCATCATATCCCATTTTTAAATAATGCTTTTCGTAATTCTAATATCTATTATTAGAATTACGTAATTATACCTATTTTTTATCAATTGCGTGTGTTAGGAGTGTGATTCTAACAAGCTATTGACTTATACATTGTGATATACATTGTACTTCTTTAAATTTTCGCATAATAATAACTTAAAAAATTATTATCCAAATGTTATAAAATTTGGTATGCACAATATTGACATGAAAAAGGAGGGCCTGTCAAAGTGTCTTTCCTATGTAAACAAATTTCCTGGGTAAAAATCAATATTTGATTTTATATTTAGAATATCCTTTCGAGAAAAACTCTTCGGCTGTCAATCATATCAATATTGTATTGTGAAAATCAAATTTCAAAATATTTGTTAAATTTTTTGTGTTATTTGTACGCGAAAATTGAAAGATTTTTCATGATGGAGGATGTGTCTGTATTATGTTTCAATCCCCCTTAACATTTGACACAAAATAATTATAAATTTCTTTACACCGATTTTATTATTCTTCTGTTTTGTTTGTGAATTAAATTATGGATACCTATCTGTATCACCTTCTGTATCTTATAAGAAATGAGTATTTAAAAGAAATAAAGTATATAAAAGGAATTTGTTTCAATTAATTTAAATGATTGTGATGAATTTGTGTGTTTTACAATTCCATGTTATAAAGCTGACTGGAAATAATTTTATTGTAGTCCAGTAAAAGATGTAACAAATAATTTATTTAAGTCGCAAAAACCGTACGTATTTTTATAAAATATTTTTTAACAGGCAAACATGAACTTCCTACAAATGTTTTCATAAATAAATGCAGTTCCTTAAAACCATTTCTTTATTTCTTCACATGTTACGGTGTTCAAACGAAACTAGCTTTTTTGTTCGGAATAAAAAAAGAAACCCAATTTTGACAATGGTCTTAGAGTTCGGCTTAAACCAAAACCGAAAATTCCATATAAGAACATATTGTCGTAAAAAAATTAAGTAATTGTTTTTCAATTAGTCATCATACAATTCAGTAAAGCAAGTTATAACATGTCTCATTAGTGGAAGCGTGCTTATGACAAAATGATACGCACAGCAGCTCTATGTACTGAAACATGCCCGATCACCGAGCGAAACTTCTCAAATGTAGTTTTTAGTTTTTGTCCTAGTTACAGGTGAGTGGAAGTTGAAATCTAACATTATGTTTAACATCAATAAAAAAAATTAATTAATTAAAATTAATTTTTCTGATAAAAGAGGATAGGCTGGTGCGCTTTCATTTAACATTAAAACTGACGAGCTAGTTTATTTTTACATTCAGGTAAAAATGAGAAAATTAAATGTCCCAAACGAATCCAAGGTAAAAATGAGAAAATTAAATGTCCCAAAGGTGCGAGAGCTCTTTAAAAATAATCACACTTTACACTTAAACTGATGATGCGATATCATATATGCAGTTGTTTATATGATGACAGCGTAAAAAGCCAACGATATTTTCAATAGTCATGAATTTAAGTAAACGGAATATTTTTGAAAGATTACATATTTCTGTGAGTCATTTTCTAAGTTTAACTTTGAGTTTTACTTTAAAGCAAAAATAAAGCAATTCAATTTCAAGAAACCGACTATTAAGGTCTATAATCAGTCAAGTGTATTCTTAGAGGAATAACTACTTTTTTGGAATGTGCTCAAAAACAAATAAATTTATTGTAGTTTTATTAAATTCATTAAAACAAATCTTAGAGAAAGGTAAAAAGAACGGCTCACTATTATATGTGTAGAAATTAATAAGGTTTTTTGAGATATTCCTTTTTAAAATACCGTAAAAGTATCGCACAAATTCTGAATAAGTACGATATTTAAAAACATAAATGGTTTCTTAAGACTGTACTTAATGATTTCTCTAACATCAACCGACTATTAATAAATGCTGGGCTACAATGTAGATTGTATATTATGTGTGGATGTGTTAGTATGTGTGTAAAGAGATATTTTAAAATTAAAACAAACAACATATATATCAAGGTAGAAATTATGTTTACGAATACTACTCGTAAATATATTATATGTTGGGGAGATAGTGTTAACATGGGTATTATACAGAAGTGTAAATAATGTTAAATCGACCATTTTGTACATGTAACAGAGCAGAGAACCATTTTGGAAGTACGAGGGCATTCAAATTTGTTCACTTTATTTGTGTAATGGTGTGAGGTCTGTATAAAAATATAAAAATTAAAAATATAAACATTACTTGTTGACTTGAAGTTAGGATACTTTTTTTATAGAGTTAATAGAAAATGGACAGAAGAACTTTCTGGATGTCGGGGACTTCAAGACTGGGAATCATTCAAAAACTATTTGATGCAAAACCCATTCAAATTTTCTTAAGAGTGCTATATGCTAAAGAATAATCTAATTATATCAAAGTCACGAGGGTATTTAAAATTTTTGTGAGTCTAGCATTATTATAAATGGAGGATCAAAACTTGGCTTGGAAAACAGAAAAGGATGGCTGTTCTTGATTCTTGATTTTCAATGGTAACAATTTGAAAAAATCATCTAAATATCATTATGGAAATATTTACAGATCTAATTTTTGAATGGACCTATAAAGCTTAGAAAACCGTTCACCGTACACTATTTTTTCGAAATTCTTTCCATGACTAATTATATTCTCATTGCATTAAATTGAAATAACAATTGGTACAGATGAGTTATCCCACTGTAAAAATAACTCCCGGGTCCCCAACAAGTAGATATACCCATACAAAGTTGCCGATGATCAACTATTTTCCGTTGATCGGCCAAGGTACGGCTACCAATGCTCGGCCAAGCATCGGCATTCTTTAACGGCCTATGGCTGGCTTATCATCGCCCGCCGTAGTATACGCTCTATAATAATTTTCGATTTTCAGCCGATGCTTGGCCGATGATAAGCCACTTTTTTTGACTGCGCAAGCGTATTGAAAATTAGATCAGCTGTTAAAATGATGATATTATAGATGAACTCAATCATGTGGAATCAGTGAGTTCGATTGCTTGTCAGAGCACAGATGCATGCTCAGAAAAAAATATACATGCAAAATCAAGGTCAAAGGTATGTTTATAATAGTTGAATAATTATTATATAATGTCTTTTATTGATTTTTTTCATTATAGAAGTTTATTATTCTACCTTTGAGAGAGACAGGAAATCAGCAAGCCATTTCAACTCATATTAATTATGATGATATATTGTTTGGTAAGTGTTTATGGTTTTTATTTAAAAAAAAAAAACAAATTAAATATTGCTCGTATCGCGGAAAAAAAATTTGTTTCCGTTCTTATTTTTTACTATTCCAACTTTTTACATGACTTAATTTATACGCATGTAATTAAATTAGGTATTTTCTAATTACGATGAGAAAACAACTAATGAATATTTTATCTGTATTTACAAGCATCGAATTTGCTAACTTTATTTCCAAGTATTTTATTGTGAAAAATAATGATTATTTAAAATGAAAAGTCAAGATTTTTCTAACTAATTTTCTTCTTAATAAATTTTATTACTTATCTTTTTAATTACTCATAATATTTTTGTATATTTTACTATTTACTGTTGTTTTAGATCGTATAAAGACTTATATTGATGGGAAATTTGACGAATTACATGAACATTTGGATGCATTAAAAATAAGCACGGTGTATGTCATAAAAAATGAAGCTAAACGAATTAAAACTCAAGTTTTAATGAAAACTGGGGAAAATGTTCCAAACATTTCTAAAACAACTGCTATGGAGCCTTATAAATATATTCCCTATCAACGATGAGGCGCAATTTTTGATTTTTGATAACGACCTAAACGAAAAAAAGAAACTGAAGAATTTATTATGTACGGAGTTATTATGTACGGGGAATCAGATGTTGTAACTTTAATACGAAAAACTTTATCTGAGGTCATTACACCTACCGTACAATTGAGTTATTCTGGCACTGGGAAGAAAGTACGTGGTATCGGGAAACACAATTTTAGTGCTACTTGCACTTACACTTGTTTAAAAGGTAGGATATATATGTTTAAAATCTACACCTGAATAAAGTTATGTTTTATCTATAAATATTTCTAATTTCAGAGGTTGTTGAAGAAAAGTTTCGGGACTCGGATCAATCCAAATCGTTAAGGGTAAAGATCGGCAGTTTTCTTGCAAATGCAGGAGACAGGGATGGAGGCCGCCGTCATCGAGCTATTAAGACAACAACACAACAATAATAATAATATTAATAATAATAATAACGAGGACGACAATGATAATTAATTTTTATACTAAAATTACTTATTTTCTTTTTTAATAACTCACTTAATGTTGTATTACTTATATTTATAATTACAGTGCAATATTCTTTTAAAACTCTTAAAATAAAAAATAATTTAGTATAATAAATTAATATATTTATCGAATAAAGATCAATGTTTCTAAATAAAAATTTTTTTTATTTGTAAATTAAAAACAATTATTTATAATAGTACGTTTGGCAGAGGCTTGGCTCCTATGCTTGGCCGATCATAGGATTCGATATCGGTACGTTTGGCAGATGCTTGGATCCTATGCTCGGCCAATCATGGGATCCTATGATCGGCCGATCATAGGATCCTATGCTCGGCCGATCATAGGATCCGATATCGGCATGGCGTTACAGTCCGATACTCGCCCAGTCTTGGGCCGATGATATATTCGGATCATTGGCCGATACTTTTAAATCGGCTGCCTGTCTTGGCCCATTAATGGGCCGATCCTCATTTTTTGTATGGGTACTTCCATGTTATTATTTCACATAGAATAAAGCGGTTGTCGCCTCTTAACTTCACAGATCACACGGATTTAGATGTGAAGTTTTGATGATAATGAAAATTAAAAACAAAACAAGGATAACCATCATGGTCTAAGCTATAAAACAAGGATAACTAATATACAGTGAAATATATAACAGACATATAAATTTTATTTAAAATTATTTGATCGTAAATTTATTCACTGTTGTTGCTGTTTTAATTTGTATTACATTTATTACTACATTACTACGAACAAACTGCTACGGTCTACATTGTAGTAACAAATTACAAAACATTACAACAACATTGGTGAAACAAAATAAAGCAATCATTATATTTATTTATATCAATGTTATCTGTTTGCCTCACTTGTTTAGTCTAGACGATTGTTTTAGTAAAAAACTCGGTTTCTACATTCAAAAGTATTATATGACACTGCGCTGTTAGTTACAAAAACTGGAGCTTTGTTGGGCTTTTGACTATTAACGCGGAATGTCACTTTTAAGGGGTTTAGCAATTGCTTTTAAAAACAAAACAGCTCGGATTATTCAAAAAATACTTATTCAATTGTTAGGAAATTTGATATGCTCAATATATTAACATGAAAACCTAGTGGTGTTGAAGAGCTACCTGTCAAAATTGTGCATACCAAATTGCATAAAATTTCGATAAGTTTTTTTTGAATTATTTGAAATAGTAAATTCTATGCTTCAAACAACTGTCGATAAATCCCCCTTAAAAATAATACTAGTCAAGTAAGCTGAGGAAAATATCCAAAATTAAATTAAAATGTGCTAAAAATTCAGTGCTTTTTAGGTGCTCAAATTTTTAATTAAGAAAATTCAGTCATTATTCACTGTTACCGTGATATTACGCTGGTAGATTAGCAGTGCATTATATTTAATTTATATTTAATATATTTATTTTAATATATGTTATTTTTGTAGCACTTAAATAGCACCTATATAGCACCTAAATAGAACGTAATTTTGAACATATTTAAATTTAATTTTGAATACTTTGCTCTGCAAGTTTGACCTGTGAACAATGAATAATAGGGGAGTTAATTCAACAAAATCCATAGTTATATTTGGCTTTTATACTCTTTAATATGCTTTTTTATCCTTGAGGGAATTTGTTGGCAAAATCAACAAGCATAGTTGAAAAACAATAGTGGATAAAACATTTTAAAAATAATAATTTTCTAATTGCACCTTTTTCGGCCTGTAAATTTCTACGTAGTAGCCAAAACAAATTTCTACGTAGTCATCAAAACGAACTCGATTTTTTACTTTTCATTTAATGTCTCTGGTTATTTATTTCTATTGCGTACAAAACAAAAAAGAAGATAAAAACCAAATAACATTTGGGTAAAAAGTTTGCACAAAATTATAAATTTATATAAATTTATAAATGATTTACTTTGAAACATAAAATTGTCAAAATGTACGTATTGAGAATAATTTTTTAAGCTCTATATTTTGCAACCCAAATTATGGCTCAAGTATTTTCCAACTTTACTTCGTTTTTTTTTTTTTTATAATTATTAATGAGAACTCTATGATTTTTCGAGTAAATTTCCAAGGTGCAAACGTTTGCACGGTGCAAACCGTCACCAAATTGGCAACGAGTAACATTTCCTCAGAGAATCATTACAACTAGATAATTCATACTGATAATGACTACTTTGTAGTCGAAATACGTATTTATAAAATACAAAAGAATTTGATGTAGGAAATTGGGGAAAAAATCGAAATTTATTCTTTACCAAGGTTTCAAAAATGAATCACCTTCTTGAGGCTATATTTCCAAATATATAATTTACTTGGTACCATGACGAACATTACCGAAGACAAAATAACCATAGAGAAAATATCTGAAGGACAAAATAACCACGCATAAAATAACCGAACGACAAATTTCCCGCAAAAATATTGAATAATTTAAAAAAAAAAAGGATTAATGAAAATATTTAATTAAAAAAAAATATATTTATTTATATTTTATCGTTAATAATAAATGATAACAATTAATAACAAATTAATTATTCAATTAATAAATGATAACATTTTTTTTTTAATACCAACATGTATTTAGCATTTGATAACGACAGATATTAACTACACAAGCTTTAAGAGGAATTGAAACATAATATAAAAGCACACTTCATTATGTCCCTTCAATATTTGCCTACAAACAACTCAAAAAATACGAATCCAAATGTTTTGAAATTTTGATTTTTTGATTATAAATAAAATTTTAAAAACTTTTTGACTGCCAAATTCTCCGTTTTTATGCAAATATTATGCACACCATATTTCATAACATTTGGATAAGTATTTTTTGAGTAATTTGTTCGCGAACATTGAAAGAAATACAATGTAATATTACATGTAATTTAAGTAAGTGTGCTTTATGTAAGGAGTCGAATCCTTCTAAAGTACTGTCATCTACTTTTAGTTAAACTTGAGAATAGAAGCCACATGATATAAACATTATAATATGTTTTTAAGTATCATTAGCAGAATCTGTTTTAAGTATCATAAAATAGATTGATTACCGTAATATAAAAACTCGTTTACATTTTAGCTGTAATTCCTAAGTTAGTATTTGCTTGTGTAATGAGAACCGTTATTCTTGTGTGTTTATTTTTTTTTTTAATTCAACAAATTGACAGAATGACAATATCGACACAATAATAAGAATAATATCGAAATTTTTTGTTGATTGTCAGGTTACTTTCAAAGAAATTTATCTAAATATTAAAAATGCGCATAAAAACATTGCATGAAGTCCTTTCGTAATTTTTTCGTCCAATTAAATATTCGTGGCATTTTGTCCTTCAGGTATTTTGTCATCCGGTTATTTTGTCAGCGGTTTCTTTGCCCTTCGGTTATTTGTCCAGGTTATTTTGTCTGCGGATACTGAGTCGTGACACGCACTTATCTATATTATAGGCACGTGGTTTTGTTATTCATATTAAAATAATATAGATATTAAAAAAAAAAAACTAAAACATGTCTCCGCCAATCAGAAAAATGACATCCGAACAAAAAGCTCCATACGAAATTTTGCAAAAGTAGAATTTTATGAGAAACTTTATTTATTCAAAAAACCGTATTTAGAATATTTTCCTTTTTAAAAGAAGCAACAAAAATATAAATTTGTTTTTCAAATGAACTTTTCATTTTAAAATTTGCTTCGTACTGTTAACAAGAAGTTTGAGAAAGATATAAATAACATAAATATGTGATATATACCTTAGTGTTTGACATCATTTCCGAAACGAAAATTGTTAACGCATGACTATCCGTATACAATTTAGATCACCCGGTTCTACATCAAATTTTTTTATTTATTTATAATTATTAATAAGAACTCTAGGATTTTTCGGATAAATTTCGATTTTTGCACGGCAGACCGTCGCTAAATTAGCAACGAGTAACATCTCCTCAGAGAATCATTATAACTAGCTAATTCATGGCTACTTTGTAGTCGAAATACGTATTTATAAAAATACAAAATAATTTGATCTAGGAAATTGGGGCAAAAATCTAAATTTATCCAAATTTTTGTCAATATGGGGTTGTATGGGGTTGTGGTTATATAACTATTCTTTGTACAGAAATAGAAATAGATTTTAAACAATTTCGTCTGGACTATTTCACTTCTCGATGTGAAGTGTAATTCTATAGTTTGACATTATTATTTTCAATATATTTTATTATATAGAAATTTATATTGTACTCAATAAATTTATGTAAATGAAATGGTAGATAATTACAATAAATGCAAGTCTCTTTGATACGCCAATGTATGGCTGAGTTTAGGCTATTAAATATAAGATGTAATGTTTAATTAGATTTAAAAACAAAAAAGATATTCGTGTGTGTTGTATTTTAGGGCAAAATATTAGTCAAAAGACCATTACACACCTTAATCCACACAGTTATGCAAATGGATGGATTTTAGACAAAAGCTATAATCCATAATCCATACAGGTATACAAATTGAATGAATTTTTAAATATTATTCTGCAGCCAAATTTTTACCTCAAAAGGGCAAGTATTAAACGAGCTTCAAGTTATGGTTATGCTGCCTGGAAGGTGGGGAGGGATGCTTATACTGTAAATTTATTTACTTTTTTTTATAAATTAAATCAATATTCCGCATTTTTGTAAACTTTACAGTTATTTATCATTGATTTAAGGATTTCGTTGCATTCCTTATCTGACAAAAAAACTCAAAACAATACAAAGAACTCATATATTTAACCGCCATCCACGAAAACTAGGATATCAATTCTTCCGGTATGTATGTAATATTATTGGAGTTGAACAATTATGAAAAAAGTCTATATGGCCTTTTAAACAAAATTTATAAATGTATGTTTGACTATACATACACTAATTCTTACAAAAAAACTTAAAATCAAAGGGGAAGGGGTGTTATTTACTCAATCGAATTTTATAACAAATACTAACGAATCACCGATTTCAAAAAAATGAACTAAAAAGAACATTTATGAGACACAAAGAATAATATGATAAATATCTTAAACCATTTTGGAATAAACACGATATACTGAGACAATCAATCTTGAAGCCTACCCAAATTTTTGTATAAAATGAAATATGATTATCTATTTGTTGTGCTTCTAACATTGTTAGTTGTTTAAATACTCGACATATGGTTGAGTGACGAAGAAATACTTAAAAAAAACAGGTTTATTTTAAAAAAATCAAATATTTTTTGTTTTGTTTAATTTTTTTTCTATTTTTTATGGTTTAAAAGTTGGGTCATAAACTTAAAATCAATTGTTATATCTTGAATACATTTCCAAAATTTCTACTCGCTATATCTTTTTGTTATTAACGAGTTATATTGACGACCAGCGAACGAACAAGTGGACATACAAAAATGGTCTAATTATGTGATTCTATGAACACCCATACCAAATTTTTTTTTTGTACAGTGAATATTTTCTAGCATTACAAACTTTAGTAAAACTAAAATACTCTAATATATACTTTATTGTTTGATATAATTTTAATACAAATTCTTCACAATAGAAAATCAATACCAAATAAATAAATTAAATAAAACAAATACAACTTTCAAATCCAATTTAGTATGCTCTGAATTTAATTCGAAAAATAAATAATTAAAAATAATAAAACAATTTTAATTAATTAGTTCAATAAATCCATGTATTGATTTTACATTTTTTTATTTCACAAATAAATAATTTAGTCTTCATTAATATAAAAAAGAAAAAACAAAAACAATCGAACGAACTAAGTTTTCAAAATAAAAATAATTAATCATTGAATTGTTTATTTTCATCATCAAATTGAACACAAAACAAAAACAACGGGTTTTGATCTCGTCACAATTCACTCAATGAATTGCGTAGAAAATTTCAAACAAAAGAAAAAGAAACAATTTAACCAAATATAACAAAACTATTAATTATATTTGTATGTATATTTCATTAATTAATATAATTAATGTTATTGAAGCATGATGATATTTCAGAGAGCTGTCTACACGGAGAATTTTTAACCAAATGTTTTAATATTTTATGTGAGTTATGTAAGTTAAACTGGATATTTAAAAACATTGGTTGGATAAGTTTGATTTTGAAGTTAAACTTCAAGGCCACACTATCCAATTCGTGCCCTACTCAATATGGTGTCTCTGGAAGAAGCACTATGATGTACCAAAAATCTTTATTTAATGTATACCACCGATTCATTATATGATGTTATATATATTCATCCTGATTCGCCCATTCTTTTCCAAGAAAGAAGGCTAATGTAGCTTCTCAAATGAAACGGATTTTAGTAAACGAACGAAAATCTATTTTCGATTAGAATTTGCTTTGTAAAAGAAACCCGGCTTCCTGCAATAACCAATAATTTCTATAAGTAAAATCAAACAGTTTTCTACAAGAAAATTATGTGCAATACCTGGGAATAATCCCACATTTTACTGAAAGGAAAACAGCTTTATTTCAAAATTTCTTAAATATGCAGACTCTTATGTCAAAGTCCAAGCTATTATTACAGAAAAAAGTGTTAATATATAAAAAAAAAAAAATACTAAAACCAATGTCGACTTTTGGAAGTCAACTGGAAACAACAGTAATATTAAAATTCTACAATTGTTTCAATTCAAATTGCCCCGATCAACCCAGTCGAGCTAACAGACCGTGAAGAAATTAACCATTTCCATATTTAACCGAAAAGAAAACAGTTGCATTTAAAATTATCTTAATAATGCAGGCTCTAATGTCAAAGTTCAAGCTATTTTTACACAAAAAATTGTTAGTTTATAAAAGCATACTAAAACCAGTGTCGACTTTTGGAAATCAACTAGAAACACGAGATGTATCTTAATTCTGCAGCGGTTGCTATTAAAAATGTTCCGATCAACACTAGAGTCTACAGAACGTGAAGAAATTGACCGACCATTTCGATTATAGATATTTATTTAACTTACATTGAATGGTATTAGTGATTATATTAGACAGTGAGGAAAGACCTAATAAAAAAATATTTAAGATCCAATATATAGAATCATTTTAGAATTCTCAGAACTATATTATATATCGGGTGATTGCCAGTGGGTAGATTACAGTCCAAGCCCATAAAGAATATATCAAGTTTTACAAAATTTCTCCGTGTGCTTCCTGCACAATACATTATGGTGACAACATCTTTGTTTTTAATTTTTTTTACATAACATACGACAAATAAAGAAACAAATATAAGTTTTTTTTTCGTAGACAAAATAATAAAAAAATAAATATTAACTAAAAATTGTTTAATTTCCTGTTTAGTAAGTATTATAGTCAATACACCTTTATGCAGTAATGTCAATAACACCCGGACCCAAAAAATGGATAAATAAATAATTGATGAATATGATGTGTACAGAGTGTTGCAGAATAGAATACTGACAGAAATTTATTTAGTGAAGATTGGCAGTATTGACAAAAGCAAGACTAGACGAATAATAAAACCATGAATTTTTAAAATTATTTGAGAATACAGAGCCATTTTAATTTCTAAAATATAATATTACTAAAATAATTTGAAAATAAACTACCAATAGGCCCAAATTTTACATCACAATTTTTATTATTTTTAGAAAAAGCCATAGAAACATAGATTGTTGTTATATATCTAATATCATTATTTGAGTTATTATTTTTCATTGTATGGACTTATTTTTATTTTGATGAGATATGTGTTTTGAAAAAAATTATTAAAACTTTGAATATTCTATTATAGTTTTATCAATGTTTTTTTATGGTGACAACAAGCATATTAAATTTTTTGCTTTGACCAATTCAATATTATTGTGTCGAATTCAATGTAAGATATTTAAGGCAGGGAAACTAAATTTTAGATAAAAATTGTTAAAACAAATTTTAATAACTATTTTCTCTAATGGTGCATTTCTAGTTCTTCCAGGATTTACTATGTTGTAAAACTATCTATTGTTCGTAAAAAAGACAAAAATTTAGAATCTGATATATAATTTTTCGATGAAGGCTTTTTTTAAAGTAAAATAAAAACATAAAATAAATTATATCATATGCATCAAATTACTACATAATAGTGTGCAATATAAATATACTCGCTATGCTCGCAACCCCTTGGTCCTGAAATGAAATATAAACAAATTACCCATTCTGTCCGCGTTGTCATTCTCATTGTTTACTAGAAATCGAAACGAAAATCATGAACAATTCCGGTCTAAGAATTTTCCGGAACTATATTACCTTCGAATAAAACTGAAAAAATGCAAAAACGAAAAATATTTGTAAATATATGATACTTGTATAAGGAATAAAATTTTCTTATACAAGTATCATCAAGATTTATGTGTCTGTTATTGACAAGCTAACTGGAGTTTAAAATATTTTTATTTCATACGTTATTATATAGCTTCTGATACACCCTTCCTATATAAAAAAATAATTATAGGATATATTTAGATAATTTGTTTTAAAAATGTTTATTTGGAAATTAAACTTAGATGACACAGTTCATAGAACAAATTGTATATATTTTATTATTTTAATAGATCTCTTATTCATTCAAAACACATAAAAATAATAAAAACACTATTAAATGTTTCTTGGTGAAAAATAAATAAATAATTAAAATTATAATTGAAATAAAAATAATTTGGTGCAATACATGGGTTTCATTTTAGATGTAGTGTTAATAAACAGTTACTACCAATATAATGTATTAACATTTTGAAATACATAATTTATATACCTACTTTGTTTTATTGTAGGTATTTGGGGATTGTAGTTCCAATTTAAGATAAGATTGACAATGCGTTAAAGATAAATATTGCTTCAAGAAAATATTAACGTTGCCTTTTTTTTGGTCGCATTAAGAGGAGAATTTTAGAAATTTTTGAAGTGAAAACTTCTATAGCCGCGTGGGGCACAAGGGAAAATCTTATGGGCTCGCTTCACTAACATGCTCAAGCCTGTGCGCGTTCGACGCTAGTTGGATGGGTTGGATTCGTGCGTTCGCGTCATCCACATGCTTATAGCCATATATCTGTACCCATACAACTGAATATCTTGTTATTTCAATTAAATTGTATTGATATTTTGTCATGATATTGTACAGTCTGTAATATATTTGAATATTACATATCCAGGTAAATTGTAGCTCGGAGTGTTAAAAGAAGTAAAAACTAGATTGTTGTTGATAATTTTAATTTAATCATCCGGAAATTGTAAATTTTAATACTAAAAGCTCTAAATTTTCACTTCTATCGCCAGTCCCTATAACTGTCAATATTTATTTTAATATTTCTATTTTATAAAAATATTAAAATAATTTCATAATTTATATAAATTTGTCATTCCTTCTTTCTAAATGTCATAATGCGAAAACTTTTCTGCAATTGTTTTAGTTTTGTTTTATGCAGTTTTTAATGTGAGTTAATTGTAAATTTTAGCGATTATTTTATTATGCGATCACAATGATTTGGAAAATTTGATGAACACTGTTGCCAAATACATATATTATTCCGCTTGTTTTAAAATACTGTTAAGCAGAGAATAAAAGACGTGGCCACTTTGCCAAACATTTAATGACGGTGATCCAGCTATCAAGCAATCAACGATGTACAAAAAAAGGTTGAGTGTCAACAAAAGGCTACGGCAAAATGCTTTGATTATGTGAACATCATTTGCAAATGGTTATATGAATTTAAATTAATTTTGATTTATTGTGGTAACTTAACACACATCTGCACATAATAGATGTATTTAGCTAAATAAGTGGAAGAATAAAACAATTAAAAGAAAGTAAATCACATAAACTTTGGAATTTTTCAAATAAAACGGCTAAAATGAATCATCGAAATTTTTATATATATATATTATACACGCGGTATGTCATATGCGACACTTGATATCGGTCCCTTGTCCCACGGGTTGCAATATAAGCGGAAAAAATGTAATTATTTACAACATCACATTAGAAACCTCAAAAATAATAGTATTATTTCTCCACTATTTAATGGATGTTATTATACATATAAACCTTCCTCTGCAATCACTCCATCTATTAAAAAATCAAAATCCGTTGCGTAGCTTTAAAGATTTAAGCATACATAGGGATATAGGTACAGAGAAAGCGACTTTGTTTTATACTATGTAGTGATTGAATTTGAAAATTTTTATTCAGTATTCATTAAGGTTAAAGAAAATTTGATTTCTTTGAATATTTTCTTGGCAAACGGTCGTTGTAGGATAGATAAAATATTTCTGATGAAAGCTTTGGGCTTGATTAGAATCAAATTTGTTCTCTGATTATTAAGTAATTTTTACATTCAATAAATAATAGATATGTTTAAAATTAAAATAAAGCAATAAACTAAATAATCCATTTTATTGTAAAAAATATCGTGAGGTGATTCATTAACTGGCTAAATTATGCAAAGTTTACAGGACGAAGAAAAACTGAATAATATTTGTATTCATTATGTAATCAAAATTCAAAAAACCCTTTGCTTAACGTTTTAAAAGTAAAGCTGGTACCTTATGCGGCTTTTTACTTCCCTAAATAAAATAATATGATGCGTAAATTTTTAATAGTCACTTTGAGAATTGAAAATTTTGTTAACAACATCGGTCTTAAATGAATGGATGAAACATAATTAATTGTTTACATCCATAAATATTTGGCTAAATCACGAAAAAATTTGCCTTTGTGCTTACTGACACGTAGGTGGGGGAACAAAACCGAGGATTCAGCATTATTTCGTTATCAAAATGCATTTTTAATTTTTTCGTGCATAGCATTTGTCACTCGTTATAAGTGCATTATTATACCAAACAGTAGATAATACCATGAACTTTCTAGTGGGTACCAAAACTTATTTTAGTCCAAAATTTACCTAACAGATTAACGTATCATGCCGACGTAATTCTTTTCAACTTTTTAGTCTCTCGATTCGCTTATAAAGCGTTCTGTTTTTTAATAAATTTAAGCCTTATTAATCTATCATTCCAAAATTAATTTTTAATCTTACTTTTTGAATATCACTTTTTAACCTGTTTCTTTAATTATACGTCATTCAGGCATCTCGAAATGGCAGAAATTTTATTTAAACGATTCCATTGTATGGTTACCACACAAGTCAAACTAATATAAAGCATGTATAAATGGGATTAAATTATATTAGAAGTATATATTGCCAAAGAAAATACTTACAGATAGGATATATTTATTCGAATGAGTTATTGAATATTATAAGCCGAAAATATAGAGGAATATAAATTAATTTATAGTAATAATTTTATTTATTTATAATAATTTTACTGTTAGGTACCCAAAATGAAGTAAAATGATCTTAAATTATGTTTTATTATTATACTAATAATATTGTTCAAATTTAAATTTAATTTAGCGGTTGGGAAAGTCCACACAAGTACCGCTCTTAAAACAATTACTATATATTTATTATTCAGAACAATCTATACTTACTTTAAGTAAAAAAAAATAAAATAAAGGATTTTGTAGTGTTATAATTTTAGAGAAAGTCTTAATTATATTTAGTTATTTTAAATATTCGCCGAATTCAATACGACGACGTAATTTTTTAATGCCAATACGTAGAATTATTATTCCGACCGTATAGTAAATGATTTTAAATTTTGTGGTTTGTAAAAAATATATCAATTGTTACTTTATTAGTTAACGCAAATTAAATAATTGTTCCCAGTATTATATTTTTGAGAATTTCGTGTCTTTTCATTTCTCGATGTCGTTTATTTATTCCTCGATATACAATGTCCGTGATCATTGCAATATTATCGCAACAAACTCTTGAGCAAAAGTCTATTTTATGGATAATGTAATTTTTAAAGTTGGTCAATTTTCTTGTGATTCAAAAAATAACCTCAGAAAATCATCAAAAATAAAAACATAAATATAAACGAAAACTAAATATATTTTTACCCAATTTTTCTTTTCTAGAGTTATAGAATTATGATCTAACAAAACTAAAAATTACACTAAGTTAACGATTGAATTGTGAATTTTCGAGATAACCGTTCAAAATATCGATATCAGAAGAAGATTTCAATCAATATCTCATAAATTGCCCATCCGATTAATGAATGTTATTTTTGTTATCCGAAAGTTATCTTATAAACAGAGTTATATCGAAATTAAAATATTCTCTATTTTGAAGTTTCTTTAGGGGTAAAATAAATTTCAAAAAATCTGGTCATAAAATAGATAAGAAATTTCAAGCAATATAGTCATGAACGCAATCGTAAACATTATTTTTGTGATTTTTTAACAAATTTTAACCAAGAAACGTAAAAATAGCAAAACAATTTTTGTTTGACTTTTTTTGGATTTTTGGACCTTAGTGGATTTTTGAGTTTTACTATAAAATTACAAAAAAGCGTAAATTTTAAAACTTCACAGAAAGTCCATAAGATATAACAGTAGTACGAAAGGTATGTTCCATTTTCCATCCAAAATAAGTTTAAAGCTTCTAGCTTTAAAAATGGCGTAATTTACATAAAAATTTTCATCCCTTATTTCAACCCTTTATAGCCATTTTTTCGCATTAAATTAGTCTATGTTATTTCTTAGACTGTGGTCTATCTTTCAACCAATTTCATTTTATTTCAGTAGCTTAGGCGTGATTAAGTAACACACAGACAGGCAGAGTTCTTTCAAATTTATAATATAAGTAAGGCTTATTGAAATAAAAAAAATACAGTCAATTTTGTTATCTAGTAAAACGTTCGAATCAATATCGACCCGGATAGGGCTTACATGTTGAATATGCACTCTTTAATAGGCAATTTTTCAAAATTTCTTCGTTTAAAGAAATCTTTTAAGTATGTGTATTTAAATTTCCTAGCAGATTCTAAGAAGGGTGATTGACTTGGAAATATGCTGAAAACAGATTTACAGTGTCAAATCAGCATTTTAGAAAAAACTATTTCACTCGATTATGTATTTGTCGTGTTACTTTACATATGGACAATGGGTTAATAAAAATCTGCATCTTTCGAGTCTAGGATTAAAAATATTGTTTGTATTATCACTTGTGAAATGTTGAAGATTTTAAGTGCAATGAAAATTTTAAGTGTACATTCTTATCACGTTATTTAAATAAATATATTATGGAAATGAGAGAAAGGCACTTTTTGTTTTAATTTAATTACATACTCGCGAATATTTGGTCACATTAATTTGAAATTATTTTGTTGTTTGACTTCTTTCGCTTAATGATTAGTTACTCTAAAATTATTTTACCTGTGCAGTCGTCTGCAAATTAATTAAATAGATTAAAATTTTAAAACATTAAAACCGCAATAATATGAAATTTAAGTTCTATCGGTCAATTCAACTAATTTTGAAAGCTATAACCCCCTTTATAAATTGCCACTTACGAAAAGGTATAAACTAAAGAAAACCAATAATTATTTATTTAAAATTATAAAGATGACATTTATAAACACTTTTATTAATTAAATTAATACATTTATGATAATGAATAGAACACAAGAAAGAAATTTGCCATTGATTATTAATTATAATTGCAATAAAATTATTAGTTACATCAATCGATAAATAATAATACCACCAATGTCGTATTAAGTTATTGCTATTCATATTTCAAATCTATAATTTGGCAAAAAAATTAATTAATTTTATCCATAATATATAAGAAAACTTTCAAAAATCAATTTGAAATATGTTTTATATATTTTTTTTTGGTAAAAATAATTATTCAAAATCTAATTATTTAGAATTTTCAACACCGTTATAACATATTAATAATAATAATACCTAAAAAACAATAAAATAAAATAATGCCTTTATATAATACAAGTTTATTTTAGAATATTGTTTGTGATATTTGAATCTAATTTTTTAACATTTTAAATTATATACTAAACAATTTTGTATGTTGAACTTTTGAAGTGGTTCATTTTATACGTACACAGAATTGCAATCCATTTATATGTCGATGAATCGTTAATTTTGAGGAATAATAGATTATGATTGAAATAATAGATAATTTGTGTATTTTTAAGTAGACTTGAAGGCTGCGTGGCGAAGTATATACTTCTTAAGGAAAATTGACCCAAAACCTGCAATCTCTTTAATAAGGACAATATCTAATGTAAAATACATTTTTACGCACAAATAACTCAAAAAATTACTAATCAAATGTTATAAAATTTGGAACGTAGTACATTTTTGAGAAAAACACTTTTTAAAGAAATTTCATTTTTCTTACAATTTTTTGATCTGTTTGTGGATTTTACATTATATTTTTTTACTAAAATTGAGGAATCATTCTTTAGGTCTACACCCTTTAAAGCTAAGTAACACAGGTCATTGTTCTCAATAATTGTGAAAAAAAAATTATTTAAAATTCTCATTGAAGGATTTTTTATTAACAACAAAAAATGAATCTAATTTTTTCGTTAAAAAAATTAGAGTATTAAATTTTAAAAGTTTTGCTTTTTTAACTTCATAGATGTTTGAAATTGGCGATAATCACACATTTGACTTTTTACAATTAACGTATTCATTATACGTTAAATTTGTTTATTTTTTTAATACAATTTATTATTATTGTGGATTAAGCCCCTTTACTAAGAAATGCGGAATCGATTGCTATTATTTATAAACTGTCTATTTTTTAATGAAAATATTTGTTTCGGTAAAATAAATAAACGGAATATAGGTATCCGTTACGAACAACATATCATAAATTGACGTATCTACAATTTGCAAATAAATAAAGTAATAATAAGTATTGCGGTTTGGATAATATTTATTTACAATCGCTACTTCAAAACATTACAAAACTGAGTTTGTTTGTATGCAAATGGTTTGTATGAGGAACAGAACAGAACATAGTAGTCATTTATAAGCCAACCAATAATTATTTTTACAAATTCAAATTGGTTCGTGCCAAATGTATATTAATATACTTTTTTCCATAAAACATTGTGTACTATAATTTCCCTCAATTGAGTAGGTACGATAAGGGCATGGCGCAGTTAGTAAGTATTGTATGTGTGTATTACATTACAACTAACCATTATTTGATTAAAGTATGTTTTATATTACATTTTACGTCATATACATAGTGAATACTTTAACATTCTCTATCGAGGATAAGATATACAAGCGCTCATTTAATAAACATCTATATATAATAGAGGGAGCGAGATGCATTCAGAAACAGATATTCATGTACAATCAATGACGTTATTACATCATTGAAAATTTGACAAGGCAAAAAATTGCATACTAATTTTTATTATAATAACTTACAATTTAAAAGAGTTACATTTAATATGATGACAGATTATAGAAGAGACAATGTTTTTACACATAAATAATACGGTTAATAATACTATTGAAAGTTAAGATCGGTCATTTGTTGGTTCATTTTAATATTAAACTTTAATCTACCAATCCATCAAATTTTATATTATTTGAAATAATATTTTAAAATCAATACTTAATGAAATTCCAAAATTCGTGCCGTGTACAGTATGTGAAAGAGACTTCTTAATCGATTGATGTGTAAAGAGTATCATAAATTTCTAGTAAAGCATTCGCTTAAGAACATAATAATTTGTTCAATTGTTTGCATGTAAATTGTATTGTAAATGCCAAACAAAAAATATTTAATAATTATAAAAAATGACATTTAATTGTAGTAATTATTTTAAAAACTGTAAGAAGGATCGATGAAATTGCATTACTAATTATTTTATAAATAATTAGCGTTTTAAATGTGTAAATAAATTTTTTTGAAATATTCTCCATGTTATATTCATATACTATTCACAGACTTATTTATATATCATTTGATTGATAAGGAAGTATATTTCGTAAATAGTATCGAATAAAAACAATTTGATGCACAGTGCCCTTAAAATCAATTATTAATAGTCAATTTTTTAAAAGTCAAATAATTTTTTCGTCAATTTCATTTAAATATGTAATTTTTAAGGAATTGCATAATTTGAAAACAAAATTGTAATACTAAAGTATGTATAATTTGATATAAAAGTTGTAAAAAAATTTTCTATTTTTCCCATCAAAATGTAAAACTAGGTTCAATGCCAAAATTAAATTAAAAATTCGAAAAGCAAATTAAAATTTATTAAAAAACGAATAAGTTATAAGTTCTCAAAGATTGTTTTCCAACTCTTTCTTGCAAAAGCAGTTTGATGGGTGATTCTACGATAAGGGATAATTTTCTAAAAAAATTTTTATAACTTATTCATTTAACTTTTTATTCACAATCAACTCATTTATGCGCACTAACATAATTTATCATAAATTTTGAATGAGTGTGTATAAGTGCCATGGACATAGATAGAAGCTTTTAATGTAGAATGACCCTTATCTATGAATGATCACTATGGAGATGAATGTGTATGACGTCATTTATGCAAATGTCATTCTTTGTTTAATTACGAATTTCCAACGTTCATATTTTGGCAAATTTTTTATTTTTAAAATATACCTTCAAATTCATGTT
This sequence comes from Chrysopa pallens, assembly GCA_020423425.1. Lineage (NCBI taxonomy): Eukaryota > Metazoa > Arthropoda > Insecta > Neuroptera > Chrysopidae > Chrysopa > Chrysopa pallens. Next base: position 35,645,400 of record CM035591.1, on the reverse strand, counting down.
CGTGAAGTAGCGACACTTCAAATCAAATGATAAAAAAAAATTTTGTATCTTCTCTATTATTGAAATAGTTATTATTTTATTAAATTGATTGAATTGCATGTTTTAGTTTCATAAAACTATACTTCATTTTTATAAGGAAGATAACAGCATCATTTCAGAAATGTCTACATTTCATAACTATTTTCATTTGGTTACAGAAGTTTTATGTAACAACCAACTGAATTTATTTGTAGTCGTTTTTTTAGCAGGCGGCAGAAACAACACACAGCAGGACTCCTCATCCCGTACCTTATTCCACGAGTCAGGGCTAAAAAATACTCTCCATATAGCCTGCAAAGATTTGATATTCCTTATTATCTTTTATCAAATAAATAACACTAATGTTTTATTTTAAAGGTATTAACAGAAAAACTGACAGTCCCTTTTTAATATAAATTAATTTAACATTTTTTAATCGCCCTATGTACAACTTGCTTAGTTGTACCTATTTAAAAATTGAGCTTTCTATAGAAATATGGCTTTGAATGCACAACTTTTGAATAAAGGATTCGGCATTATGTTTACGTCCATTTTGAAACGGAATTTGGACAGTGAATAAAACAATCAAACTATTGTTTAATAGTACAACGTTTTGTCTTTGTTTATTAAGACTTCCTCAAACAACTGGGAGGTATAAAAATAATGACCATTGCATTTAATAATAATAATAAAAAAGAAAGGACAATCATTTATTCAATAAATACCCAAACAAGGTTCAATCGTATACCATTAAATAAATTTTCATTGCGTTGGAAGACAATAATACAATAATATTGCACATTTTGAGAAACAAAATATAAAAGTGCATAAAATACGCCAAAATTAAAACAGAAGTGTCTTTTGAATTAATTTCTTTTCATTTTTGTACGAAACACATGGTATATAAAGATTGTAATAACCCTACTATAGATGTAGAGTGAGTGCTAAGGTACCTATCAGGTCGTTAATATTACCTCAATTACCACTTAAGAGCTGTTTTTATTATTTTATGGATATTAAAATTTACATCGTATTTTGGTGAATTGTATTCAAATTTTAATGGTGGATGATTGTGTGGTGTGGTTTTCAAAATACAATTTTTATTGCATAAGTAGTTAAAATTGGGCTGATTATTTTCAAATGAAAATATAGATGATTGTTATTTAGTTTTATTAAATTATTTTATGAACACGCTAGTTTTTATGTAAAATTTCATAGTATTTATTAGGATATAAAACAGAAAATAAAATGCTATCGATTCAAAGCCTAATTTAAATGAAAAACCAACTTGGTAGTACCTTTAATATTGAAATTGTTATTAATTTGCTGTAACTAATGCACCTTATCCAAAGAAATGCAGTGATATGAAATTTAGTTTAGTGTAATCAATATTATAAATGAATATTTTCGAAATCATTTTTGGAAATCATCGACATGCAAATCATTAAAATAAGAAACCAATAGGGAAATCTACCTGGAGCGCGGCTTCTTATACCGGCAGAAGCAGTTACTGCTCGAATATGCATTTATAAATAAGTTGACATGTATTTACTAAACAGGATCCGACTAGAGTGGAAACTAAAAGTACATAGCTTTTTGTATATCTCCTTAGTTGTTACATTTTAGTATTTGTAATGGCCTTAACCTGCTTAGAGTAATTTATATTAGATCGGTCAGTTAGTATATTTCAGTGGAAGACTTCCCAATATGGTTAGAGCCACAAATTGAAATAAATTAATACTTATTTTAATTAAGAAATATGGGCAAATATTAACGGTAAAACTTCGTTTAAAAAAATATGAAAACCAAAGTGTCTAATCAGACTGATATTGAGTGCAATGCACTAATCTTCTAATACAAAGTTATCAAAAAACCCAATGCATTAAGCAACAATAGTTTAAAATGTATTTTTTGGGCCTGCAATTCTAACATCTGAAATAGATATGAATACCATTAAAATACATTGGTTGAAAATCTAAAAACTTTTAGTTTTTTAATTAGAGAAAATGAGCAATATTATGGCATTGATTTGCAATATGATATTTACAAACATTTCGTGTGTATATTTTTCATTTTAGTTGTAAATTTTTTAATATACATAATCAATACAGACTTCATTTGTAATAAGTAGTTATTTAGCCTAAATGAGTCATTTTCTAGTCCGGTACAAGAACATGTATTCGTAAAACTATCATATTATTCTTGTAAGAAAATGCTGGTAAGTGGGAGGTTCTTTTTTCAAAGCACTTACAAATGCTTAGGAGGATACAAATGTTTATAAGAATGTGTAAGACAAAACCATTTTTATAGCTTATTTATTAAAATTTACTACTTAACTTGAAATTTATCAAATTTTACTGACTGTTGTATCAAGGTTAAAATTTATAATTACATAATAAAGTGCTGGAGTATAATACAAATATTTCAAAAGTGTTGCGGACAATTATTGAATCTCCTTGGTGTGAGCGAAATGACGATATTCACTGGAGTCTTGTGCTTAAAATGCCCACAGTATGTAAAGAAATTGCGCGTTTCAATTACAGATATTTGACTCGCTTTGAATGACATCCAAATACTGAGGTGATATGATATCTTAATAAATTACGACCCTTTGAACAGACTTAAAAAACAAAAATTAGACATAAAATTCTAATTTATTTAGGTTTTTACTCAGATATTATAATTTTCATTACGTGACTACAGTAGGTAGACAAAAGATACTGACTTTTCATCAGATCTCGACGTTTTGAGGTTACAGGAAGCTTCCTTGACTACCCCTGCGAGGTTGTCACTATGTCTGTATGTATATGCGTGTGAAAGTATGTAAACCGCTTATAACTTTTGAACGGTTCGGCCGATTACATCGCTTTTGGTGCCATTCGAAAGAACTTGACCAAAATTGAATACTATTTGGAAAGATTATAACCAGCAGATTTTGAGAAATCTCAAAAAAATAACTTTTAAACGACTATATTGATTAACTCCAAAAACTATTCAAATTTTAATCTTGATAATTCTTGACATTTCTTTTCGAATCGAAATAATTATTAAAGCTTAAAAAACTACGTCGATCGCCGCCAAGAACGTGAAAATCGGTTGATTCGGTCGAGAGATATCGTAAACGAAAAATTTCATAAAAAAGTATTTTTTTTTACATAACTTCGACATTTCTTTTCGAACCGTTTTTGATGAAAGAAAATAATTATTAAAGCTAAAGAAATCACGTTGATCGACGCCAAGAACGTGAAAATCGGTTGATTGGTTCGAAAAATATCGTTAACGCAATATTTGGGAAATATTAAGCTCAAAAACATTGTAATATATTAAATTTTAAGTGCTTAGGTTCCCGCTTAATTAGCAGGGATCGCCTTTAGGGGCAATCGTTTTCCAAATTTTTTTTTATCAAAATGAAACCTACAATATAGATTTAGAATGGTTTGACTGCATTTGTGCCATGATTGCTTTACAAAAATCTCAATTACTGTTTTGCAATATTTGTATAGCTTACCACCTGTTCCATAGAGATGGGACCCGTCAGCGATTAAAAATCATTGAAATTCTATAAAGAATTAATTTTAATGATTTATTCGTTATTTTTTTTCCTTTATCGTTTAAAGTAGCGTGCATATAAGTCGTAATATATTTATATAAAATTGAATTATATTTAATATATTTTCAACTTCAATATTTTTGTTTTTCTTCATGGAAAAATTCAAAAATAATTATTTCAATAAAATTCGTGACTAATAAATTTCAATTATTTTTATGTACAATTAACTTAATAGATAAGTATTTCTTATTTATCTACATTTTTTCAATTAGAAATTAAAAATTAATTTAATTAAAAATTAGTAATTAACCATTAAATGATATAATTTTTTTAATATTATTATTATTATTATTTTTTTTTTTTTGTGTATCAAATGAAAAGAAATTTTTCTCACGATTTTTTTAAAGAAATCAAATAAATAGCTATCAAAATAAATTAAATTTGCATTTAAATATATGTAGTTTACAAATAAAAATAATTGTTGATTAATTTGTTAACAGTTATAACATAATTCAAAAATTATTTACATTTAATATTTAAAGCTTTCAATAATTTAGACCCTTTTTAATTTGACCATAAAAACTTATAGATGAGACCCCGGACTGACGTAACGTAATTACAAACCTTGACAGATCAATAAAGTTAAACAACAGCAGTCACAGTCAGTATTTGGATGGGTGACCACCTAGCAGTACTGTGTAGAGTTGTTGTAGAGATGTCACCACTGCTTTGAAATTAAATGGAATTTTTAACGCTTTAAAAAAAAAATTTTACCGGGTTTATGATTCAGGAATGTCAATAGTAGTTTTACTTCTAAAACTCAGCAATTTTTAAATATTAATATTTCGTACATATATATGTGAAGGGAATTGAGAACAATTAACATTTCACTCACTATATTTAAATAGAGGAAATTGCAAGATAAAAATTTTACAACAACGAAAAATATGAATAAGGCCAAAGTTGTGAATCCCGAATTTTGAAAGATGTTTGAATTTCAAGTTCAGTAGAACCCATTCCGAACGTTTCCATAGACGTGCCTGTGTGTGCTTGTCAGTGTGTGAGTTAGTGTGTGTGCGCGCGCGCGTGCATGTGTGAATGTATATACGTTCGGAATTTTTCGTCTCGAATCGCTAAGCACAAACCACTAAGTTAAAAAGCTTGAAATTAAGATCAAAGATGCCACTTAAAACGCTGACAAGACCAAAAAAACGTTTTTTTTTTTTTTTAAATCAACTCCAATAGCGGTTCTGAAATCAAAAGGGGTTTCAGATTTTTAATTTCGGCTGATTTGATTTTGAAGGTGAAATCCAAACTGCTGTGTGAGAAAGCTTGAAATTTTGAACAGGGTATCCAATTATAACGCAATGGACACAAATGGGAAAGGAAAAGTACTTTTACGAGACAGGTAAAATATATAACGTTATGCGTACCTTAGTAACAGGTATTCTTAGTTACAATATATAATTCAATATATTATCGAAATTAGCAATTTTATCATCTATAACTCCAGTTTGTAAGTCTTTTGGCTGCTAATTATTTAGTAATACCCGGGTGAAACCAGGACGGATATGGTTATTTCATAATAAGAATCAAATTATTTTTTTAATTTTGTCCATTGGGAAGTTCGTCGTGTGGATCTTTGGGGATGCAGTTTTTAAACATATAATTTTAAATAACAAACCTATATATGAATAATCTCATAGATAAAATATTACGTGAGACTGTTGTCATTTCTACTATCATTGAAAATCTTCCCAGTTTTCTATTTTTATACTCAGCATACATGAAATATATGAGGAGTAAATTAAAGTTTATAACGCTGGAAAATATTGAATGCAGTAACAAAATTTTGGTATACGTGTTCATAGAATCACTCAATTATCCCATTTTCCTATGTCTATCCGCCTGTCCAACATCAAGATAAGTCCAAAACGAAAATAGCGAATTGAAATTTTGATTACGTTATCTAGACCTAAAAAGTTTTTAGTTTAAATTCATGATAACCTATTATACAATTGTCTTCAATGGAACAATGAACCAGCGTTATAACAGTAAACCATCGAAAAATCTATGTGTGAATGTAATCCTATTATTTATATTTTTAATTTTTTTAATTCACCAAAGAAAATTGATACTACAAATGAATTTGTCAAAAATATTACTTTACGAACAAAGCTTTCAAATCAAGATGAACGTCAAATTGGGTACTTTCGGTTATTAAAAATACAACCTGAAATTAGCAAAACAATAAAATTTATATAAAAATTGTAATGTTAAACCGATTTTGTGTCACTTAAATGGCAGATAGCGTTTTTGCTGTTATAAAAAATGTTCATGTAATTTTATTGCAAGAAATCGTATTTATTTTGCCAAAATATACACTTTTTGTGCCTTTTGAATAAAAAATCCCCTATTATTTGAAAGATATTTAAAATATAACAAAGACTGTAAAAATTAAAAGCGGGAAATTGTAACATACATCATCCCGGCCCATTAAACACAATTTTTCAAAACCTCAGAAATCATTTTTTAATCGAAGGAGTTTAAATGTAGCTTTAACATTCTCTTATTCTGTCTGTAACACTCTGTAAATAGAAATATTTTTCGATTAAAGAAAATTTAAATTAAATAAATATTTTTCTTATGTGAGTATTTAAAGAATTCAATTAAAATATTCAATTATATTATTTCAAATATATAAAACATAATTTAATAATTATAACAAAATATGATTATTAAAATATTATTTGATTTTCCGCTTAATTTAACAAACTATTTTGTATTATAGTTTGGCTATGCGCTGGTTGGCCAAAATTAAACTTTAATTTTGGGTAAATCGGTAGGTGTGTTCTATTCCTCTTTGTTTGTTATTATTGCATTCCGTAATTTAATTAAATTAAAAAAATATATATAAATTTACTTTAATGTATAAAAAATATTAATTTAAGCATACCGTAACTGAAAAGAATATTTACGTTAGTAGGTACATTTAAAATTTACAAAATGTATAAATCAACACAATAAATATTCTGAAAGTCTACAAAATTTGGTGAAACCAAATATTCGAATTACATAATTATTATCAAAGCTCAAATTTTACGAGTTATTTGTAAATGGATTGCTTCAAACACCTTGTTTTTTCCACTTAAATATTGTATGGTTTAAGACAATACTATTAATTAAAAAACAAAAGTAAAATTATATATATTGGATTATTATTCGCGTCAGAAATAAATAATATCTACTAGTAGTCACAATTAATAGCAGGCTTCATTCACGATGACATCTTAATCTTATTAGTAAAATAATACACGACACACCTGTTTATCGTTATTGACATAGATTATAATATTTTTGATTTATTATTAAAATTTGTCATTACGAAGCTCTAAATGGCTAAATCTGAATAAAAAATATTCAATAAATTTCTTGCATGTGATAAATGCGTGTAGAAAATTTCATAAAAATCGGAACAAGCGTCCGACAGTTACAGTAGAACAAAAACATAAATAGAATGATAAAGAATTACATGCAAATGAAATGCAACATCGTCCTATTGTAAAAATAAATGTGTACCTAAGTATAAGTATTATTTATCAAAATCGGTCTGAAATTCTATAACAGAATCGTTTTTTTTAGTCCATTGTATGCAAACAAAAGTTTGACGTGAACATTTGTACTCTACATTTGGATTGGTTGTTTGAAGGTTATTATATTCATTTATAAATAATAATAGTTCACTATTATTTTAGTTTTTCATCAGCAGTTTGATTTTTTTTTTTTAAATTATTTATTTTATAATTTTTTAAATAAATCTAGGATTTCAAAACCGGACCACTTAGTCAAAAGTTATGTAATCATACATTCAAAAAAAATTATATACTCGTAAACTTGAGAACCTTGCTTTTCCGTTGGGTAAAAAAATAACTGTTTCTTCTATAACGAAAACATTGAGCGTCATTTAGTTCATTGTTTATGCCATTCTGAACCATAACGCAAACAACACTTTGCACCATTTTTACTTATACATAACCGATTTTCATTAGTTTTAATATAAAAATGATTAGGCAGTTTTTTGGACTAAAGTAATTTGTTCAATTTCGATATGGTTAATCCCCCCACTAGTGCATATTTTTGGGTCTACTTGAAAGAAATTTTATTAATTTAAATTTTACTTATTTGGTATTTGTTGTAATGGTGAAAGAAAAATTCCCACACTTTTTTAAGAAGAATAATTGTAAGATATTAATTCACAAGATACTTGTTAAATAATTCGATGGCATTCTATGTGTATTCTAAATTAGACGAAAAATTAGAGGTATAAATAAAAAGTAATATGAAATTTGACGTTATGAAAATATAATAAAGTATTTTACAAATCTCAATGATCTAAAGTTGTTGTATTGTTCCTTTTTCACATCTTCTTTAGAATTCTCTTCTCCAGTTTCATCTACCTTTTACTCTGAACTGGATATTTTAATAGAAAACGTTCAAAATAAATTCCTGAAGCTTACAGCTTTCAAACTCCAAACTACCAAATTGCAATTAGATTAAGAAACAAAAATTAAGAAATTCCTTAAATTCACAAAAATGCTTCGATCGTTGAACAGAATTTCAGCTCAGAATTAGCTAATAAGCACAAATATTTGCAATACTCATTATTTTTATATGTATTTATAACTGTATGTATATTTACACTATTTTATGAATGATAATCATTAAAAATAGTTTAAACTATAATACTGATCAATATGTCAAGTATTTAAATAATTAACTCTATTCAGTAGTTACTTTCACTTGTTTGTTTTTAAATTTTTTTTCTGTCTTTATTTAAGAGTTGAATTTTGGTTCCATTGGATCCAAATTAAACTCACAATTTATGTCTAATATACGCCATAAGAATTCCAAGTCGCTATTTCTTTTCGTTTTGATGTTGTCCAGTGGTTGATTTACGCCTAGTTCCGTGATGCCCGGGCCTAGGGCGGCATGATTTAGAGGCGGAAATATTTTCAGATTATTAGAAATTTAGGAGCGGTGTAATGTCAGAATAATTTGATTTGATTTTGAATGTCGATGCAATGTGAATTCATTTCTTTGATTAATATTAACCTTTAAAAACAATAGCCTACTGATTTTTTGCAAAATAAATAATATTTTTAAGTAAACACTATTATGTACCCTTATATTATGCAAAATATTGGAACAAAAATGATTTCACTCAAGCCACATTTTTATTTCGTGCAAAATCCATGTTTTAATTCACACAATTTAATTACTGTGTTCTTTTGGAAATAATCACAATTAAATGAATTTTGCCGATTGAGTTTTAAAGCTGTGAAGCCAAAGCCTAGGATGTAGCTGGAAAGAAAATAAAAAAAATTTTAAACCAATTTTATTCCAAATTCTATGAGTAAAAACAAAGAATTCAGTTCCTCATTATTAATTAGGGCGGCATTTGAAAATGATCCTAAAAGTGGCCTTTGATTAAATCCGCTACTGGAGTTGTCAATATGACCGACAGGCAGATGGACGGACAGACGTGTCGAAATGGATTATTTATATGTTTCTATATAAAAATATTTTTTTGTTTTACAAACTTTGGTCTAAAACTAATATACTCTTATATATTATATGTAAGAGGATCGATATAAAAACCGTTGTAGAATGAGAACGATATACAAAATTATATTGATCCAAAAATTTTATCAAATTATTATGTTATGTATTAAAAATAAAAATTTAGTAATACACCAAAACAAAATATAAATAAAAATTTATTTGAATATAAATCAGACATATGAAAAATGATATTGTAGATTTTATAATTTTTATATATAAATTGTTGTAATAAATTATTTATTATTTTTTGCTAATGGCAATATGTATGTATTATATTAACAAATAGACAATATAATTATAATATAAATGTTAACATATTTAAATATACCTAATTTGACAAATGTAATTATTGTTTGAACATTTTAACAAACATTAGATATAATAATAATAATAATATTAATAATAATAATTATAGTATAATTAAAACTCATTGACTTGATCTTACATTCTAATTTATTAGAATATATTAAAGAAAAGAAATTATATATAGATATATTTATATATCGATTTATAATAAAATAATAAATTAAATTTTTTACAAAACCTTCATTTAAGTTTATTGGTTCATGAAAAAAACTTATACGAGAAAAGCGACATAAATAACTTAAAATAGACTTTATTTAATTAAATTATTTCGCAGCTACCTTGTTTAATTCTCAAAAACTTTACCATGGAGTTTTTAAAAAAACATAGATTTCCTTCGAATGCCACCTATTCGATGTGCGACTCAAGAAATTTAAAAAAAGTTGCTTTCAATTTATAAATTATATTATTAAAAATCCACTTTAAGTTGTAATCCTACATGGATTGCCACTGGATCTAGTGGACCTGGAGCACGAATATTTGTTTACGATAATAATCATATTTCGATCAAAAAGTACGTAGTTTTTTATACTCGGCATATATAATATGTCAAAGTATTTTGACTTTAGTCTAAAGTTTGTAACGCTACATATTATTAACGAAACAAATTTTTGCTATAGATACTTACAGAAACACCAAACTAGTCCATTTCCGACTATCCGTCCGTCCATCATCACGATAAATCAAAAACAAAAGATATAGCGAAATGAAATTTTAGTGACGTATTCGAAACATACAAAGAGAGTGGACGTCAGTACATGAGCAGAATCGGCCCATTGGGTACAGTGGATCCTTGACCCAAATTTGAAACTATAAAAGATAGAAGAAAAGTTCAAATACAAAAAATATTTATTTTTATTTATTTTTTTTTGAAACAAACAAGTTTTGCTTGAAACATTTGTTCGTAAAATGTTACAGATCTCCACAATTTTAGCTCAAATTTGGTTAATAAACACATATAGGTAATAACAATACATAGTATACTTATAGTATTTTATGAATCCTAATTAAAAATGGTCCAAACAATGATTTTCAATCACGTGTCAAGTATCTAAACAATTAACTTGGTTAGATGTTATCATCACTAGTTTTGTTTAATGTTAGGCAAGCAACAAACTTCAATTAAATATGTGAAGTAATATTCACATAAAATGGCAGATATGAAAATTATTTTATTGCAATTATAAACAAATTACAAATTACTAACACAAAAAACAACTTATAACTTCTAATGAGAAAATTATAAACGTAATTTCAAAACTCACATTAAGACTCTACAAATATAGGTACCAAATACATTCAAACTTAATATAGATGTTCAATTATTCGCGTTAATGATGTTATTTTATACATAAATATTTTTTGTTTCCTGTCAAATTTTTTTTAAATTTTATATATAAATTTACTTTTGACATTATAGAGGTAAAACATTTGGGTAATACACCATTTCATATAGGATTTCCATAACTTGTATTCAAGGAAGCGGGGATGCTTCCTATAATGTGGAATCAAATCATCGTAATCGATATGTAAGTATTTTTGGTATTTGCATACAGCTTACTTTGAACATTAACACACTTGAAGATATGAAAGCGACAAATTTTGTACCGTTAGTGCTGTTTGTGTTTTCATATTATAAACCATTTCTGAAGACTTATGAAATTGTTATTACAAGTTCCACTAAACAACGCTTTTAAAATGAGCTAACTATTTAATATTTTTTAACTTTTTTCAATTTTTTATCTGAGCTTATTACTTTACATTCGTTCACGTATGTGTCAAATAAGTTACTGAACGGTTGTTGAACATATGGAATTTTCTACATCCTAGTTCAATATACTATTGTAGCTTTTGATATCGAATACTCCAAAAAGAAAATAGACATTAATAATAGACCCAGTATTTTAGTTAGCTCTTGATATCTATATGCATATGTTTGGTCAAGTACTTATATGCCAATAAAAGCTTGACCGATAGACTTGAAAGCTTGGTAAAAAGTGTATTTTTCACATTTTATTCGCAAAGGTTTCTATAGCTGTAACCAACCTAACAGCTTGACCGATAAACTTGAAATTTTATTATAAGGTAAAAATTTATAAAATTTTATTCGCAAATGTTTCTATAGCTGTAACCAACCTCATAAAACTGTATAATACATGTTCTCAAATAATTTTATCAAAATCCGATGAGTGGCTGACGATATATTGCCAATAAAATGAATAATATATGTAAAGTTCGCTGTATCCCCGGACTGGAAGTTGATGATTAATTTTGAAACTTTGCACATTCTACTGATTGCGATTAACAGACTGGTAGCCAGCCAGACTGAAATGCATACACTCATTAAATAAATGTTACTCAGAAGGTTCCATACCTTGATCTATATGAAAATTTTCTAAATCGAAGTATTGGTAAAAAAAGGAACAAAATACTTCCATGTACCGATAAATATTATTCAGAAGTAAAAACCATTAAAATATAAATAATTAGTATAAATAAATTTAGCAATCAACCTACAAGTTAATATTCAATATTCAAATAAACATCACATATCAAAAAAATAAATATTGTATAGCATTGGCTATAATTACCAATAGATTGTAAATTTAGTCATTAAATTATTTGTCAAATAAAAAAGTCAAAAAACTTTAACAAATATCTATTAGGTATATTGGTTAAATTTTGAAAATTTTTAATTGTATTCGATTATGTTTTATTTGATAAGATGTAAATTTATTGCGTCTATTAATGGTGGCATTAATATCAAAAATTTGAATTGGAAAGATCATACGAGTATTGTAATTTACTGCAGCTGTGCTAATCGAATAAAATTCACCGATAGTAGCATTAAAAAAAAATGCAATTTTTGGCTACTTATTAGATAAAATGTAATTTATTTTTACATTATAATAGAGAAATTATTATAATTTCGTTTTAATAATGGTTAAATGATGATACCAACCTGTACCGACAAGGTCAACATATTATTTCTAGCATAGGTATATAATATATATATATATGCTAAGTTTTTTTAAATATTCTCGTTCGAATAACTCTGCTACGATTAAAAAATTTTTGCTTAAGCCCTTACTGAGCTAAATCTTCAAAATTTTTCCAACTTTACGTTACGCATTCAATTTTATATTAAACTTTTTTTTTTTTCTGAATTAATTAGATTTTTACTTTATCTTTTTAAACCGTAAAATAAATTATCCAGCTCTTGTCTACACATATAGGTATATTTAATTTTCTAAGGTCTGTATCAAATAATTATATTTAAACTACCTTTGTACAGCAAAACGTCTATTATCATAACTAGTAATTACATGATAAAATATTCAAAAAAGCCCGTTGTAGTTTACAATATTTGTCCGATTCGAATGTCATGATATGACCTAAATAGCTTGGATACATTTTACAGTAAATATAGAAAAGCAAAATTCCTTGCGTTATTTTTCTTTACTCAATGATAACCAAAGTAAGTATTAAATTAGAAACTTTTTTCGTCTCCTAACCATACATTTAAAATTACTATTAACATTATAAATAATTATAAAAAATACATTGGTATTAGAAAAAATAGAAACAAAACAGTTTCTTACTTGAATTTAAAAATAAATAAAAAACTTTTTAATAGTTCCACAATTTGTGTAAAAAGACCTATCATCAAACATAAATATGACACTATTAAATTTGGTAGGTACCTTTATTATAAGTATCTAATTATTACATCTTTGTACACAAAACTGTGAGGGGGTCTCTTCTTTAAATATGTTCCTTTTATGTATGCGTTCTGTATTGTATGGGGTTTTATCTATTATAAAGAGTCACAAAATATCTGAATGAAAAATTATTTGTTTGGTATAATTAACTTACTGCATGTTTTAAATGTGGCGTGAGAATTATTAGTTAAGGGTTCTCAACATGTTCAACGGACCATTTAAATTATTATGTATTTAACAGAAAAAAATTATTATAATCATTTAATGTGATCATATTACAACAAACATGTCGATGATTATAAACAAACATGCCGACAGGACACACAGAGATTGTTGTCTAAAAATCGATTTCTGGACATCTTAATTTTGCATCAGATACTTTTCACTTATCTTAAAAATATTTAAATGTGATTTTAACTTCCGACTTAATAAAAAACTTTTTTGCTACGGTTTCAAAAATGCTTATATGTTATATTAAAGTGTAGGAATGAGCTAAGCAACTTTCATTTCGTGCCTGTCTATCAATCTGGCGATCAGCTATAGCATCATCTAGGTGAATACAGCAAATTTCAAAACCACGAGCCATCTGTTAATTGAGTATAGTCAAACATTATGTGTACTTTCCTAATTTTTTGGCCAGCGTGCTGAGTACACAAACAACAACAGCTATCCTTTCTTATTATTCTGAACATATTTTCAGATTTATTTATAAAACTCCTATGGTTTTTCTGATGGTATGTTATTTTATTTACTTATAACGAGGTCATAATCTTTCCTCGTTGTTTTCGTTCATGAAATTTCTAAAATTAACATCAAGCAACTGATACCTAATTGCTTATTGCTAACGCTCGAAAAATATTTTAGTTATAGTACAAGAAATTTGTCGTTATCAAAAAATTTAGCACAAGGAAATAAATATAAAATACATAATTTATGTAATTCCTGTATATATCTCTTCCTAATTTAAGCATTTATGAGTGCGAGTTTGTGCATGTTTGTGTTAGATGAGCCTTTCCATTATCTTATTCATTTGTCGAAGGTGAATTTTAGGTGCAATAACCCTTATATCCAGTCCTAAACATAATACTTAATTTTAGTCATTAAAATGATTTCCATTAACAAACACCAAATTGTACTAAAATTAATATCGTATTTATATTTTTGTATAAATATACTAGCGTACGTCACGCGGTATGACCCACGTAGATCCCGTAGGTATTTAGGGATAAAGTAGCCTATGTCACCAAGCGATAGTGTTGCATCCGGAAAATTTAATTATTAACTTACATATTCCTCCACCGTAATTCTCTCCATTGTTTCTATATTTTTATTTTCTGGGTCGAAAGCTTTTTGCCGATGTCAAAATTTGAATATCGTTATATATTTATTATATCTAATCAAAAGCCTAAAAAATAAGTTTAAGGCTTCTAGTTTTTTTTAAAATGAAGTATCCTTTCTCTGGTTCAAGACTATCTCAAATTTAAATTAAATCGGTTCAGTAATGTAAGCGTGATTGGGTAATACTCAGACACATTTACTTTCGAATTTTTATATTTGTAAGGAGATTTACAGGGATATTGGTAATTTGGGGAGTTAGTTAATACAATAATGTAGTTTTTTTTTTTTTTTTAATTTTCTGGCTTCAGCTACTTTCAGCTATATAGTCATTAACCAAAGAGGATTATTATTATTATTATTTTTATACAACACCAGTACACAGTACTGCTAGATGGTCACCCATCCAAATACAGTTTGTGACTGCTGTTGCTTAACTTTATAGATTGGTCTAAGCCTGTCATTACGTTACGTCAGTCCGGGGTCAATAATGTAGTTAATCAAGAAATTATTGATCGGTTGTAAAACGACCAGTAACATATCTATTTGTTTTTTATTCTTGTCATTTTTTGCTAACCAAATATGAAATTTCTACCTCGTAGTCACACTTTACGACTCATGTTAAAAAATTTAAAGTAATTGCTGTAACCGTAATATATCTCAAAAATTTATTTTCATTGATTAAAAACATGGATAGAAAATATTTGAGTGTTCAAAATTTTATGTTATATGATACATGGCGCTAACATAATTACAACTGTAACCATAAAATTAATGGTACCCAAAAAAAAAAAAAATTATTGAATGAATATTATTATCACTATGCGTCATACATCAAAAAGAAAGCCGACACAAATAATAATTTATTTCTTTAAAGATATTTGAAATATTTTTAAAAATATATAGACAAACATCCAATTTTATGAATGATAGTGACACGTTTGCTTGACGAAATGTTGTTACTATTTATTTTTATTTTTTTACTTTAAAAAACAAGACAAATCTAATATTACAATTAAGTTCATAAATATTTAGTATCGTAGCAATAAATACAAAATCTTTTCAAAGTAATAATTGGATGCTTAAATTAATTCTTTCTTTCTTTACTATTAGTCACCAATTTCCAAACGTTTAAAACCTCGCCAGTTTTTCAACTTTAATTTGCCATATTTGTTAAAAAATAAAATACTTTTTCGAATGATTCTGGTTTATTTATCTATATGAAAATTTGAAGAAAATCTATAATACATAATTTTTGTCAAGATAAAATTATTTCCAAATTTCAAAACACTTTAAAAATTACAAAGCTTTTGAGGTACTGCGTGAGAGAATATAAACCTTTTGCGGAAATTTCCTAAAACATGCTATTTATGGCACATACATATTTTAAGTTTTTATCTTATTTACATATTTTAAAATCTTATCGTAAATGTCGAATTTTTTTTCCTGAAAACTTTCCCCAGAGCCTAACGAACTTGATATAATTCAGAATCCATATAGAAAAAATTTTCCCATCCCAATTTTTCTTTCTAAATAAACCTTTCCAGATGCTTTAAGATTGAGTTTCAACAGAATTAATTTGAATGATTTTGCATTGTATCGAATTCTTCTTAAATTGTATTTAGAAATTTTAATGTTCTTTTACTTAGAAATTTAGTAGAATAATTTTTAGTTTTTCTAGAAATGGTGGAAAATTTACTTAATTCACAATTAATTTACGATTAATTAACGACTAATTATGAGCTTATTTTCACATAGATTGGATTAAAAATAAAAAGGACTTTCGCTAAGTTAACATACCTGTCCATAGCTGTTGAATATTGGCAAAGAATGCGCTTCTGCTGTCTCGAATGTAATCATGAATTAGAGGTAAAACGATTGCTATCATGAATTAGAAAACTGAATGTCAGTAAGTTATTAAGTGTATACATATTGTGTTTTTCCTTTTATCGGATGGAATTTATTACATTCACATATAGATTTAAGAATCAATTATAAATCATGTAATTTTAATTCAATTCGTTTTATCAAATATTATAGATGTCCATTATTTACCGACATTCAATAGCTACATTCAATAGCCATCTCTTGGTCACTACTATAACATTAAATACCATCATTAAATTTTTTTGAATACACAAAAATTTAATTTAGGAGTTTCTATGTAAATATTCAAGCACATTTATACTTATAGAAAAACGTTCGTACTTATTGGCAAGATTATGGTTGATATTTTTTCTATATTTTCTGCTTTAATCGAACTTCCCATATGCATTTTAAATAGTAGTAAATTTTATGAAGTATTGGTAAAAATAATTTAAATTTCCTTTATAAAAAAAGTAATTTTGTTAAAACTATCACGTTAAACAAAATTCTTATTTTATCAACAAGATGAGTATGACCATTGCAAAACCTCTATGTACCGATAATATTTTTGAATTTCAAGCGTCTTAAAAAATAAAAATGAACGATATTATGTACCAAAATGTATATTTCGAAAATAATTTTATAAAATTTCGTGTATAATAATCCTGTGTCACGTTATTTTTTCTCGATAACCTTTGGAATCGTTCAATCAAGTTTTTATATGTGTATTACTTCATCCTACTTGAGTTTTATGATACTTTCTGTGTCGTAAGTGATCCTTAATTGTTTATTGTTCAATGAATGAAAGAACAAAAGATTATAATTAATTTATAAATTGCATAGGTTAATATCTATTGAAAGATCCATAAGTTTTTATAGATGACGGTGTGAGTCTTCTATTGACATCTTTAATAAGCATCTAAAAATACTTAATGTGTAAATATTCAATAGGTAATTACTCAATTGATTATTATGTTGATTGAGTTCAGTGTCATTTTGATTATGTCCATTTATATTAATCGGTAATATAAGCCCGTTCATATATGTAGCCAGTTTTATAAACAACTTACGGTTTTAGAATCAAAATGATTTTTATACGTTTTATTGTTTTTGTTGAAAAATTTAGTATAATATTAATTCAACGTACTATAATCGAGCCACAACCATGCGTGACCAGGTTAGCTAGTTAATATAATAAAGCTTAAAGAGAAAAAATTGTTGGGTACAATGCATTATATATAAACGGAGATCCAAAAAGAGTTTCTATTGAACTTCACTTTCTTTTCTAAGAAGCTTCAGCTGAAATTCTGACGAATATAGACAGTTTACGAAAATATTTTTCAAATAAAGACAAATATTTTTCGAAAAACTTTTTGTGCTTTAATTTCTTTTCGTTATTTTTTGGTTTAAGAGTTATCATGAATCCATGAATCCATGAATCCATGAATACATGAATCCATTAAACCCAATGGATCGATCTACTCATTCACTAATTTAAATTCATTTTTTATGCCTACAATATGCCACAAAATTTCAATTCGATATCTCTTTCCGTTTCTGATGGACGGACTAACAGACGGGCAAATGGAAATGGACTAATTTGGTGGTTCCATGAACAGATATTCTCAAATTTTATTAGTACCAGCAATATTTATAATCAACTAAAAATAATATACTCTGATATAATACTTTGGTAACGTATTTCTATACGTATCTATGTGTGGAAACATTATATCACTGATATTTTCTAGATAGAGAAAATAAATACTTTTTAAAATGACATTTTGATTGATGACATCACATTTTAGTGTATTTTTCAATTAAAAATTATATTTATGGTGATGCTGTAGATATAATAATCGCAAGTTGTCTTTAGTATAATAAGTAAATTGAAGTGGTAAAGTCAAGTGAAATTAGGTTAATTAAACACATTTTTTGAATTTTTTTAACGAATAAGATACTACGATATTAATGATGAGATAAAAAGAAGCAGTAATAAGTGCGACTGTACAACGTCGTGACAAGAACTTCCTGATAAGAAAGTTATTTCATTCTCCCGGAAATAATTCCTCAAACATTGTATTCATTTATTACACTGAATATTTAATTAATAAATGTATTAGAGCTGAAATTGTGTTTTTTCTTTTGTCAATTATTAATAAAAGTTTGGGCATGAATCCAATTAACCGATTTTGTCCAAAATCGTATCAGCGTAATTCTACCTTCAGACAAGTATGTTTTCTGCGACTTATCGTTTCAAAAAAATTTGTACGTACATACACAAACCCACACACATTTTTGTGAAATGCCGACAAAATAATTTTGTTGATCTAAAACGTAAAAATATGACGTCATTGCCAATTTTGATATTCTTGGCGATTACAATTTAACTGAAATAAGGAAGTTAAAATTTATTTATCTACATAACTAAAAAGTAATTATTTCCGTATCACACAAAATTTTACTTTTTATTACAAGAAATTATGAAATTATGAATGAAATTACAAGTAAAAATTAATAAACATCTTATTTTCAAATAGTAAATTTTATCTGTTTGTGTTTACCATACAAGAAACATTTCAATTTGTTCCTTTGCTCAGCTTTGGTAAATACGACAGACTTTATAATATTACAGGATTTTACCTTAGTTTGTGATATCGACATCCAATTCACAGAGCACGCTGGATATGTAAACGAAAGGATCCCTGTAGAAATATATTAACATATAGAACATATATTATTCACGAATAAATAAGTGCACAATAATTATTGAAGTTGATTTAAAAAATTCAGTATATCACGATGAACTTACTATTACTATTCTTACTTAACTAGCTGGTAATCGCTTCCCTAACGTAGAAGTAGGAAAACATATCAGATTTAATAATATTCTGTTTAATTGTCAATTTCGTTTTTTTGCTTTTACCTCGGATGCTTTCATGTAATACAAATATAGAATAACTTTCTGCGCCGTATTAATCCTTTTAGACGATCAGTTTTAATAAACTGCGATGCACATATTGCATTAATTCTGATGCAGACTCGAACAAGGAGTCATATTGTCCTTTTTCACTCCTTTTGGAGTGAAATTTCGCCAAATGCTTTCTTATCGTATGCCGGTATTTGGTGTGGGACACCCAGTGTTTCAAATAGAAAACCCAAAATTCGGTGTGAATTTTACATGATACATATCGTGATGTGGTACTCATATACTTGATGAAAAGAATATAGATCACCAGAACCACGAATGGGTCCGATACCTGAACGAGAAGTAGTAGAAAAGTCTCTTTTCTTCATAAAATTTAAAACAAACAAAACAAATTAAATAAATATTATTTTTAATTTCAAACTTAGATTTTGGTTTCTATGGAAATAATGATAATAGGATTTTTAACATACTCCAAGTGAGAAGTTGAAATAAAAAAATGATCACCGTTTCACACCCTTACGAGTATAATTTTGGAAAATCCTTTCTTATCGGATGGCTACGCCATACAAAGAACACACTCTCTCAAGTTTCAGGTCTTTATGATTAGCAGGATTGGCTTTGTGTTTATCTGTCAATGAGTCATTCAGTACAAAGCATTTTATATTAATTAAAGAGTACCAAAGGTACATTGTACCCGTACTACTGTATGTTAATTACTTTGGATAACCGTACACAATGCATTAAATTAACAACGATATTAAACGGGTTATAAAACGAGTATTGTAAGAACTTTTTGTTTGCAATCAAATCAGACATATCGTTCTGATAAGTAAAAATAATTAAACAAAAAAACAATCGCCTTCAAAAAAATGATCTTAGAAGTAAAAAAAAATTTTAATTTTTCCTTGTGGCCAATTACCTTTCTTAATAGACGTCAACCAATCAATTTTTAGCTAAGGATAAGATTTGAACCGACTTCGAAACATAATTGAGTGTTGTATACAACCACGAAAAATTTGTCATTTGAGATATCTCCTTTCCAACAAAGAAGGATAAGCGGTTCACAACGAAATTATCCGCGAAAAATCCTGGTAAAATCGGTGCTTCCAATCGAAAGTTCTGATGTAACATACAATAAAATAAATAAATACATAAATAAATAATAAAAATAAAAGAATTAAAAAAATACAATCGTATTGAGAATCTCCTTTTTTGAAATTGGTTAAAAAGAATCAATATGCAATCAAATAAATAGTGTTATGTATCGAGACAAAAATTCAAAATTCCTGATTAAATAGCAAGTTAACCTAGTATGTATGGTTCGTACTCTAGAAAATCCTAATCTGAATAGATTTTTGAATTTATTTTTTACTTTTAATTGCTTTGGCTTTTATTTTACCAGAACACTTATTTTCTTATTTATCGCACACGTTAAATAATAAAAGAAAATAATTGATTCCATGATTTTTCATAGAAGTATAAAATGTTTTGACTGTCTAAAGGTGCGATAATTTTTCAGTTACAAATCCTTTAAATAAACCATTCGAGTAATTATTTTAATTCGCAATTATTTTGGTTTTATTTTTATACCCAGAATATAACGAAATATATATAGGCATATTAAATATTAATGCCCGTAATAAAATCTTGCAAAGACTCTAACACATACTATATTCAATTTATACATACATTCACTCACTAAAGTATGCATGGAATTAATCTTTTAAATATTTACTTATTTTATCTATTTATCTAAACGATTCAATCCATTTTTTAAGTGATTTCAAATATTCCGACAAGAACATGTTAAATTTTGAGTGAATTCTGTAGAAAAGTTTTCACTTTATGTGAAAAAATCATATTAAAATGACTTTTTCCCCATAAAATTTCAATCGGGCAGAACTCTTGTTTTTTGTTATTAATTAAAGAACGATCAAGAAAAGCTTTATTATATACATTGATAGCATTTTCGGTTATCAGTATATGTAGGCCAGTATTTTTATGCGATATAGTTTTAACAATTTAGAGTAAAATAAAAGACTGAAAATATTTTGAACACGTTACTTACATCAAATGTTTCTCAACAAACAGTTTAAATTAAATCACTGTTTGTAGAAAGGACTGAAAATTCCTGGAAAACAAATTCCAAATCATTCTGTAAAATGACTTATTTGAATTTCATATATTGGTGATGTGACTAAATCATACTCTATATAAATGGTTTGAAACGTTAGTTAACTTTTTTTTAAATACAAGCATTTATTTAAATGCCCTAAAAAGAAAAAAATAAACTTTTACTACTAACTTAATATTATATCATTGCACAATTTGTATGATATAGAAAGAAGCTTGTCGCGAGATTTAAATAATCGTATATACTTAGTTTGAAAATTTTAATCGTTGAACACAATCATATCAAGTTATTTAATTTAATTGTTAGGAAAAGTTTTAATATAAAAGTTTGTCTTTTTAGGGTATTTAAATAAAACCTAGTTTTGAAAAGGTTTTTAACTTTTAATTTATCGCTGGACTAAAAAATCACAGTTCTATGTTATACCGACTTTCATAACATTTATCTAAGATATTTGCTTTAAAATTGAATTTCAACAAGGTGTATTTAGAGTGACGTAACTTTATTTTTTCAATTATTCTTAGCAACCCATATTGTAGTAGTGCATTAAAAATAACTACTGTGTCATCTTGAATATGTCACCATGTTGGAATTAGAATCACGTCACAAAATTAACAATGCATTGCCGCTCTAATTGCGCGTGTATACAAAATTTTTGATCAAACACACATACATTGCAAGTTAAATAAAAGCTTTAAAATGCATTTTATAGGATTATGCGTTTCATATTTGTGTTTTCTAGTAATAATCGATGTAATTTGGAAGACACAACTTTGGTGGTACAAACTCTATTATATTATTACATTAGTATATAAATAGCTTCATCATAAGCTATTTATATTTGCTTGTATTTTCATTCTTTAAATAATTTATTAAAAAAAAAAAAGCACAGTTTATACATTAAAGAAAAAGATTATGTGATTAGCAGCGTATATAATATTACAAGACAAAAGTTGAACACATAATAATGCTTATATTATATAAGATGACGTATACCAATAATCGGCGGTTGGGTGTCTGACAAAGGTGCCGCCACAATGGGTGTTATAAGCCTAATTGAAGGTATACTAATACTCTAACACTTATTTATATATAGCTATGTGTATGGGAAACAAAACGCAAAACTTTTCTGTTATTATAATCATACTTAATAGAATAATATTTATATATTATACTTACATTTTAACTAGCTTTTATACATTTAGCTTTATCAAAATACAATTCTTTTGATACAATCTTCGCTGTAGAAATTTAATTCAATTACAACTACAAAATTTTGCTATTAGTTTGTTCGAATCTATCTATTCATGTTTGTTTTGCTGTAACTTTTGAACCTGTGCTCCAACTTTTATGAAATTATCTAGGCAGTTTATTACATTCAGCATAAAAGCAAGATCATATATCAATAAATTGGACATAAAAAGCAATTACGATAAAGTTGTAGCCTATATTGTATTTCTTATGGCAATATAATTGTTTTTTATAACTTTTTATAAAGATGGGGTTTAATTAGGAGCGAGGTTTACGCTTAAATATACCCATTTAAGCGTAAACCTAGTTATTAGTAGGTTAATTATTATTAAAAACATGCAATAATTAATAAATTAATAGTATTAAACAAAATAATTAAATTATTATTGAACAATTGTAATAATTATTAGTATATTTCACTCTGAACAGCACGGAAACAAATATATTGTATATCCCACTTACTTCTTACTTGTTACTAGGAGCATTTAGAATTTCTTCGAAATATTTGGAAGAAAATGAAGATGCTATTATAAACAAAAATATATTACACTGCAATATATTTTTAAGAATATAAACAAATATTTATTTCCGTCACCAATAATAAATATACCACAGGTTGATGGTATCTAGAGTGTTTCCAGATTTAATCGAAAACAATTCCAAACACCACCTAGCACGGATAAGACAGTGCCTCTTTCACTGCCCAATGGTATGTATAGCTATGTAGAAAAACACATGTTCTACGTAACTATTTAATTTAAATAATTTTTTTGGAAGTAACATAATTACAAGTGAAAACACAGAGTTAAATCATTCCAAAGGCCTAATATTATATTCCGATTCTAAATTTTTACTTGTATAATTATTCATAGATTGTCATAAACATTTATTCAGAATTACAGTAAAATTTTTCTTAGAACATCAACCATTACAAAATGGACTAAATTAGATACGAATTAAGATTGTGGGCATATGTATCATTTGTCGTTTTTGAATATACATCATTAATAAATTATTAGAGGTATTTCGTTATCAATTTTTATTTATAATGGAACTCCAAAGTTATGAAATTCTTAAAAATATGTGCTATTAATAAGATATCTAGTAAAAATAATCATTAAATATGTCAATGGAAAACGAATTCAATATTAGAAAAAACAAAATTTATTACGTACCAAAATAAACAAACTTTTTATCATAATCGTTAAGAAATTCGATGGAAAACCGATAGCAAGTCTTCGACAGTCAGCTGTAGGTAACCTATTTTTACATTAGTGGAGGAATAATAATACCATTAGTGCTTATTCTATATTATTTTAAAAAACAGATATATGCGTTTTGTACAAGTGCTGTACAAAATTACATATCAACTGGTGATAGAAACTTGGTGTAAATTTTTAGTAACTGGTACATTTACATCAAAATACTCATTCGGAATCAGTGACAATATTATTGAATCTAACTTATTGATATTGTAAATAATATTTTGTAGCTGTATTGTAATATAGTTTTTATCAGAAATATTTATTAAAGTTGGATTTTTCAAGAAAAACATATTAATTTTAATAATGAATCCCTATGTTTTATTTCTTTTTCAGTGGGGTGACCCTTCACGACTTCTTTTGTCTTTTATTAATAACCCAAGGCATTGATATTTCATACTTTTAATTATTTCCTTCTATAAATAATTTCCTTATGAAACTAATTTCCTATAACGTTTGCAATCGGCCATTCAAATTCTAAGCTAAAAAATAGATTTGTATTCGCCGACTTCGAAAGGTAATTAGTACAAGGAAATTACTCATAGAAGTTTTCTAATTTTAAAAATTAGTTATAATAAGAGTAAACTACGAGGAAATCTCAGTAAATTAAATTTCAAAACAAACATTATTTTAGAAAATAAATATCAAGAAAGAATTGAATAAAAAAAAAAATAATGACAAAATTAATGAACTTAATAACCTTTAATAATCTATTATCCATTCAACAATCCTAGTATATCGATTAATCAATCATAGAACAACATAGATTAGATAGATCATATATATACACGACTTTAAACAATCCCTCTATACATTATAACAATATTTACATTAAATATATATACTTTATAAGATAGATAAATATGGTATAAATGCCCTTATAAATTTAATGAAAGATCTCATTACATTTTCACATAAATTATACTTTCAAAAAATAAAATATTAATTGCTCCATGTCAGTCAGTCAGTCACTCAGTCCGTCATAAGATATGCCAATCTAAAAACAAAAAAAACTTGATATTATTATTTTAAGTTAGCTATAATAAGTATTATATGTAAGTATGATTTTTAAAAGATTAATGTAATTTTAATTATACAAGCATATTATATACATTAACTTTGTAGCCATAAATGTACACAACTGTTCATTAAAAGAGACAAAACAAATTAAAAATTATACAAAATTTGTTGTGAGAGCTAACTTTACCATACAGGGCCTAGAAACATCGCTGATCGCAAATAGACGAGTATATCTAGAATATCGAATCATCCCATAGCTGACAACACTGCTCAAGTCGAAAATTAGCGGTTTTCACATTTGAATGCCTTTAGATAGACTTGCTAATAAAATAAATCTTCAAAATATGTATAAATACTTGTTTCTTAACCGCTAACTAGGAGATATATTAAATAACAACAGAGGAATTCCACCGATTTTTTTTTTAAATATACATTTTTTTCGTCTCTTGTAAAGTTGGTAAGAATAACTTATGCGGTGTTGTTAGCTAAGAGGCGAAATGTGAAACTTTGTCCTATACAACGCACTTAAGTATGGTTTCAGAATACGTACCAACGCTACGTTTATAGAATCTCAGTTTATAACTGATATTGAAATCGTTGGAGCAGTGATTCTCAGCACTATGCCGTCGCACTTTTGCAAGCCGTCATATTCTTAAGTTGTGCTGCCGAATTTCTTTTTAACTTCAAGTGACAACAATTTCAAAATTAGTTTATTTTATTATTGTTTATACATGATTAAAAAGCCTCGTGTTTTATGTCAGAAACGAATTTTGATTAAGAAGAGGAAAATAAATTGTGTAAACATTCTCTTCAAAATAATCTATTTTGATGTTCTGTTCGATAATGTGGGCCAATTTAGTTCTAAGGAACTCAAAAGTTATAAGTGCATAATTGATTACAATTATAACTTAAAAATATTAGAAGAACTTTAGGAAACTTTTCAATCTTTTAGACCATGTCAATTAGTTTAAAATTCGATTTTGATGATTTGTTCAAGCGTTCCTGCGTAAGAGATTTGGTATAAGAGTTTTTATATTACACCAGGGTCGATAATTTTTGAAACTCCAAAAAATTATAGTAGAATGAAACCCATTGGAAATATTGAAGAAAATATAACAAAAATGAAAGGAAAAATAATTTACGGGTAATCTGAGGTCGTCAAGTGGAAGGAGATCAGTTTGTAAGGGCACCACACGGTTTATTTCAATTTTCGGCAAACTACAAAAAAGCCTACGTAAAAAATTTAAATGTCAAATTTTGAAGTTATGTGAAAAAAGTGTAAATACAAATGTTGTAGATCTTTTTATTACTCACAACTTTTTTTATTTAGGTATTTAAGTATACATTATGCTTGTAGTTTTTCTGAATATCGCGGTAAACCGTGTTTTACCCTTAAAAATTCACCCCTTTCCACTGCCCGATACCATATCGCCTGTAAATTATATATCCCTTTTATTTTTGTTATATTCCCTTCCGTTTTCAATGGGTTTCATCCTACTATCATTTTTTTGCACTTTTTACCATTTTAAAAGGCTTCTACCCTGGTCTATATAAGCGTGTCATTAGTATATTTTAAGCTACGTTGTGATTTAATCCCAGCACCAAAAATAACAAATTAGAAAATACCAGCTAGTAACATGCGGGTTTTTGTAATCAAGGGAAATCAAAATATAAAAGATTTTTAATTTCAACTCTTTCTTTAAGAAAAACGTATAAAAGTACCAATTATTTCTATAAAAAGTGTAACTTTTTTCAATAGATGAGACTTTGATAAGAGGAAATGTAAAAAATACATTTAATTTGACCGCACCGAATTACGATTATTTTTCTGCGACGATAAATAACTTCATGGAAGAGATTAAAAGTATATAGTTTAAATAAAAAAAGGGGGAAGGGATAAGCTTTTAAATACTCCCATTAATTTTCGATTTCATAGTAGTATAATTTAAAATTTAAATAAAAGCTTTTTTTTTAACTTTAGTTTTAATTAGTAATAATATTTTTTAAAAAGTTTTGGGAAATCCCTATTACAGGATGCCTTCTATTGAATTATTAATGATAGGTGTACTTTATATGAATAATACTGTACATTCCAAAGAATATAATAAAGAAAAGATAATCATATCAAAAGTTCTTTTTGTTATTATTTTATAAAAGAAGAATATTTATATAAATCACATTAATTTAGTTTCTTTCTATTTTTGGGTAAACACTTATTTTTATAGAGTTATTAGTAAGAGTAGTATTAGAGTGACTACACAACATACAAGTTCAATTCAATTCAACTAAATATTTATTATAAAAAAGCCACACACGAAATGTTTATAATAAGTATATTATTTAGAAATAAATTATTATTATATATCCTACTGACTGTTATTATTTACTGTTTTTAATAATAAGAACGGACGAGCGGCTAAACCTTTAGATACTTTAATACTAACACCAAACGTGTTCTTGTTTGTTCAATTAATGGAAAATAAATTTAATAAAACCAAACGAATTCAGCTAATATAATTATTTAAAGCCAATCAGATTATTTTTATTTTTATTTTTTTTTTTATTGTAATTAAGATAATTACCTGAATGAATATTTGCAATTTTAGTCTAAATTATAGTTCAAGCCAAGCCGTTATACAAATGTACAAAAAATTATTTGATGTTGCATCACAATCTTTACGATTTTATACCCGAAATAAAAATGAATATTTGAGGTTATGTTAAATTTTTCAATAGTAATATATTAAAGATAGTAACAAATCTTGTTATACAGTTATATACATGGAATCAAAAATTTGTTCATTTTCACCTTCCCTTCTGATCCCCTGCTCATTTGGGTGAAAGATAGCCAGGTGAAATTTTGATACCACAAACATCTAAAAAGTTAGATATACTGCAATGAACGTGAAAAAACAAAGTCAACAATGTACAAAAATTATTAAAGAAAAATTTCATATTTAAATTTCAAACAGTGTTTAAAATTAAACTATAATTATGAAATTTACTAAATGTTCAAAAGAACAAAATACAATTAATGAAACAACTCACTTAATTAATGGGAAAATTAAACTAACTACTACTAGCGAATAAGACTCAAAGAGAAACGGAAAAACATTAACAGACTGTAAGAAAATTGATAATCATACTGATATGAATAATTAAAATTGCAACATTCAAAAGCAATACTAAAAACAGTAATGATAATTGACAGATGTGTAATAATAATAAGAATAGCAATAACAATAATAACAATAACATTGATATTAACATTAACAATTACAAAATCACTTGTTGAAATTTTTCACTAAGTACTTTGTTCTTGCATTTGTAGGAATGTAATTTAAGAAAAATCATAGCCTTATATTTTAATTTAAATTTATAAAAAGTCAAAACAAAATGTAACATGCAATTATACGCTTTCACTACATCAATTCGATTATTTTAATTGTATCAGAGGAGCGCTATCATCGCATAGGATATGGTGGAAGCGTATATAAGCGAGCTTATTTCTTACTTACTCAAAACCGAAAAGCCAAATACAAAATAAAGCAATTTTAATTCATTTATATTTCAGAAATATTTAGGAAATAAATTTTTAAAATCTTCAATTAGAACTTTCACTGTGACTAATTTTATAACAACTGCATTGGTCAATGGCTATTTTTAGGAACGTATTTCATCTGAGGTGTTTTCTAAATTTTAAATTTTTCATCTGAGTCTTTCATACATAAGTATTGAAAACTATAAAATACAGTTTTTTTTTTGTGGTGTTAAGTTGTTTTCCAGAATGTCTTTTTATTTAATAATCGGTTATCGGACTGATTTTAAATGTGCTATATTTCACATCAAAATTTGAAAGTAAAATTGATTCAAAAACAGAGAATTTATAAGCTATCAAAAATTATTTTCTTTCCTTTTGAATCTATCTCTTGTAAAAGATGTTTCAAATGTAATTTATATGAAGACACTAACAGCTGACATCATACGTAGGTATTAATTAATATTGAATGTCCATATCTTACTTATCCTCGATAAAACGGATCAGTGAGAAAATACATCCATTTTAAATTTATAATAATAAAATTAATTTTTCCTTCTAAAGTATTAGTTTTTACACTACTAATTCTTTAAATTAAAATAAAAACATTGGTATTTAGAGATTAAAAGTCCCAGGCGATATTTTCGGACGACAGTGGAATTGTTGAGTTGTTAACATTAACCTTAGAATTCAGTTTAACTGTTACTGACTTTCGATTCATTCAAGAAATATGACGTTTTTTTTGGCTGATTTTTTAAATAATTACAAAACTATAAATATCAGATTTTGGAATTTATCTGTTTATTTTTCGATTGTAAACAGTTTTGGGGTCAAGTAAACACAAGATTGCTTTTTGGGTCTCGAGCTTAGTGTGTTATTAAAACTCAGGTGATTAATTTAACAAGGAGCTATGGGTCACTTGGCCCTTATTATTTAGGATTATAGGACGGGAGGATATATTTATGATTATATGTTGTTTATTTGACGAGTTTTTTTGCGGGGAAGTATTCTGTCACTAGATTATTGTCATGTTTTTGGATGAAACTAATAAAAAAAGTATGTTAGATGTTTTGTACAATGTAAATAGACACAAATTAGGTCAGTCACAAATTAATTAAACAATAATAAATTTGAAAATATAAACTAAAATAATAATAATAAAAAGTTTACAGTAAAAAAAAATTGAATATTTTATTTTCAAAATAAATAAATAATTTTATTAAAAGCAAAGGCGGAGCACATTTTAATATACATATTAAATCTAATACACCCATATGTTATGTTTCTGGCCAATGAATGGTTTTTTAAAATCTTAACTTATGCACATATACAAATATAAAATAATAAACATACTCACGTACACATAGTTTTATATATATATATATATATATATATATATATATATATATATATATATATATATATATATATATATATATATATATATATATATATATATATATATATATATATATATATATATATATATATATATATATATATATATATTCATTTATTTAAACAATTATTTAAAAAATTGTGTATGTATTTTATTTTATTTTACCTCCATATAAGGTTCATAGCTGAATACGTTTCATATTGATATGTACGAAGCCACGAAAAAACACGTAAGAGAACTTTCGCCAGATAAAAATAGAATTTGATGTTAACTTTATGCAAAAATTTGGGATGCAATGATTATTTGATTAAATTACTCTCAATACCGCATAAAGCTTCTTTGAAAGGAGTGAAAGAATGAGTTTGATTCGCTCCTCTTTTTATGTGTACTAAATAAATTATACTCAATTTTTTAATCAAAATTAGACACATATAAAACGAGTTTGTCAAATTGAACAAAAAAATATGTATTTTTACAAATAAAAATTTATGATTCTAATCGAAATACAGTTGGTTTTTAGGATAATTTTATTTTCAGTCTAAATATTAATCAACGGATCTACAATGGAAGGGAAGTCCAAGCGGTAAGGATACCTTTCCCCTTGTTGAGTACCTACCTCCACCAAATCCTAGACTTCTATATGGTTCCGCGACTATAGGGTTACCGATAAGAATATTGATACGAAAAAATCGATAGTTGTATTTTATCGAGCACCTCAGATTAATATATGGTAGGTTGATTACTTGTATTTGTATAATTTGTTACTTTCTTTGTTATTGTCTTGATGTGTAATAAATTATTGAATATATTTTGCTAAGGCATCGTTGCAATAAATATTGGAAAATCAAATGCTGTTACTGACTTTATGTTGATTTATTGACCAAAATTTTAAATGGTGAATAACCGTTAGCTTTCATAAGATCGACTTAGGAAGGAAAGTCTAAAACTCAACTATGTTGGGTAGAAATTATATGTATAATAAAGAATGTATAACTGATTTAAATACCTGGCGCATATGCAGTAAATTCGAAAACGAAAAAGATACTTTTGCTACCTAAAAAAAGTAATGCTATAAACATTTTGAACTAACCATATTTTATATTCGGAAGTCGACGCACTATGGAGAAAATAAAAAAAAATTGTATTCCTAAACTGATATCTCCTGCACTGGATGGTGATGGTGCAGATTTTGGAATCATTAAATTATTTTTTTTGACGATATATGTAGATTTGGATAGTATCCGTGTACACGATATTTAAAGCACCGTGGAAGGTAAAATTTATATTAAAGATTTAAAAAACACTTTCGACTTTTCAAATATTTTTAATTTATATGTGAATTCAATATAGTTAACATTATAATTTATACTAAACTCAATAGAAATAAAAAAACAACATGCATTTTAATGATTGTACTTGATTGATTGATTTTATGAATATTTCTGAATAAAATCAAAAAATGCAAAAAAAAGTTCGTGAACAATGTTTTGTCATAAATAGATTTTGTCATAAAAAATCATTTTTAAGTTAATAATAAATTGACCGTAAAATTATAAGTGGAGTAGAGATTTTTGGACAAATAATTCTGGTATGGATTGCTAAATAAACATCTTTATACAAATTATGACTATCATATGGAGGCTTTTTGGCGTTTCCATAATTATTTTTTTATATAAAGAGAGTTGCAATAACTAAAGGATACAAAATGTACTATATTCTGTGTGCAACAAGGAACACATGCGTATTTGAAGAACTGATTAGACTGTAAAATTGGTAAAGAAAAAATACTTTCTAAAAATATTATTAGAGAGAATGATTGAAGATTATGAGTACAAGATAGATAGATACAATATGTTTTCATATATCAAAAAGATTATGTTTTGAAGTGTGTTCTATTGGTTTTGTACTATTTACATGTAGATCAAATAACTTCAAACCCACCATGTATGAACCCTAGTAATTAAAGCTATTAATCCTTTAAAAAATAAATTTTTATATTTACAAAATGCATTTAATGAAAATCTAGATTAAACACCATTAAACAATACACACGTGTAGTTACCTATATCGTACGCTTACGAAAAATGTTCTCAAAAGTCTCAATATTCTGAAAAGGCTAAAAAAAAGTATTTTTGAATTAAGAAAATATAAGTTCGGTTAATTAAGAAAATTAAGTTATATAAGTTCGGTGAAACGACAAACTAAAAATAAAGGCATGTAAACTATGAATACAGCATACGGTTTAAATCAATACAAGTGGAATTTTTCAAGTTACAATGCCTTTAACAATATATTCTAGAGTAGAACAAAATTGTGTGTCTGCGATCGTAATAAACAAATTGATTTACTTGGGACGTATGTGTAAGTATTTTAGTACACATGCATCATGTAGATGAGTAAACAAACGTTTCAAGTGTCCTTCTGTATGGAATAATGAATAATAATAGAAATAAAACTTACAGAAAAAAAAACTTCAGGAACATTTAATTATACATGAAAAAAACCTGCTCTCAGAATTGCTAGAAATAGTAAGGCCTAAATTTCTATTTGAGTAAGATTGATTGAGGAGATTATATCGCCTTATGTGCTAAGCGTTGTCTTATATGTCAACACAAAAAAAGTTATTAAACAGTAGTATGAAAGTTATTAAACAGTAGTATTTATTGAAGTCTATTTAGTTTTAAGCTAATTTTAGTGCAGTTACAACGAAAAGGGTGCCCGCACTTCCAGCACTTACTTGGAAGCCTAAAGACTATTTCTTTCTATAATTATTAATTAGATTTTGCACTATTTTAATAAACTTTCGTTTCAATGACGGATATCAACCCCGCCACCCGAGTTGATGTTTGTGAAGCTACCGTAGTATTCCAATTTATGTTTAAAAAATTCTAAGACTATTATGTTTTGTCCACAATAACTTTTTTTTCTATTTTTCGAAATTAAAACGTTGTGTTGTTAAGATTATTAAAAATTAAGATCTTATTTTTCTTCTTGATTCGATTCAGGTGGTTCAGTAGAGTCGATTTTTGAATTTTTGAAACATAAAGCTACATTTCCGGAATGAGGGTTTTGTCAGAACAAACTTATATTATATAACGACTTATCTTTACTCACAGGAGAAAACAAACGACTAAGGGAATGGATTTTATTTAAGATATGTAATTAAATAAAATAGGAAATATTACTAGGTTATATTTGTAATAATTAATTTTTGCAATAATTCTTTCTTATCTAAAAATATAATAGTAATGATAATAATAATAATAATAATAATATTATTATTATTATTATTATTATTATTATCTATGTTGAAGTACTGTACTGTTGATTTAACTGTTTGTTGATTCTAAGATCTTTGTAATGGTATTTATCGTATCTCTCTTTCTTTAGTATAATACTATTGAATTCTGGAAAAATTCAATTAAATAAAATAATTTGTTCAGACAGTTCATTAAAAAATTCATAACGAAGGGATCATATTTATAATTGTCAAAAATGAAATTTTCACTTCAGGAATTTTAAACAATATTTCTATCATTTAAAAATTTATTCGTTAGGGTACATTCGATTCAAAAATATAATCGCTTGAAAAACTGTATTAAAATTCATATCATTCGAATACAATACTTAAATATACGACTACAATTGGCTTATAATCACAAACATAGCCAAATTTTAACAAGAAAATAATTTTTAGTTTTGATTTATATCAAAGATTCTTCTAGCTCTCATATATTGATCCTTGATTAAGTACGTAGAGTAAACTACTTTAGTAAAAGACTGGACGCGTCAGAAAATGCATGACATTTTTCACATGTAGTTCATGTATCGGCCACACGATGTGTCCAATCATCAAGTGTCCAACGTTGGAAGGTGTTAGACGCATCGTGTGGCATAATAAGGCCTATTTTCTATAGAGTAGATACTTGTCACTGATTTTAGATTTATAGCCAATCACTCCAAAAACACTTGCAGTAGCCAAAAAATATATAAGAAGAATTTATCAGGTTTATATCAGGAAACAACAATTTCATTAAACATAGGTAATAAACATAATTACACCTAAAATATACAAATGTTACGTTTTTTGAGTCCACACTATTCGTAATCCCACCTAGCAACATCTTTTGATGCCATTCAAATTTATCGATAGTTTGTGGAATGCGATATAACATCGTTGCGTATCAAGTTTTCTTACACAATGGTGTTACTCGTGCACGTTCAAATAAGCTTGCAGTTACGCGTCAAAGTTGCGTTACGGTGTTACGTTACACGCGGTCTAAGGCTTAAGATCATTTTGTATTTATTCATTTCCAATGTACACTTATTAATCAGCACGCTTTATTGACATTAAAAAATAGAAAGTCAGAATATAGCTTAGTTTCGTCTGTATGAAATAGTTTAAGTACGTTAATTAATAAGTTTTCTTTTTTAATCATGAAACAAAACCATTTTGAAATTTTGTCTAACACCGTATTCGTTATATGAGTGTATGTTCGATATAGATCGAAGCTAGTCAATCAATTTGGATTGTTAAACTTTGGTATGTATAAGAAGAATTTATTAATATAAGGTTTTTGAAGTTATTTTGTAACAGGAACATAGGTATATCTAGTAATATTCTGTAATAACAAATTATTTAGACCTAAAAAGTGTCTGTGGTCCTGACCAAAAAAAAAATGTTTTGATTTGAGGTTCTATAAAGGATAAAATCTTTGAATTGTCTTTGGAATAAAATTTTTGAATCTTTAAAATAAAATATAAAACGGTTTGCTTCGGTAGTGCAGATCGTCGCCATATTTAAACCTGATACTGACTACTTGGTAGACGAAATATGTATTTATGAGTTTTTCTGATCAAATCTATACCTAGTGTTTTATCAAGATCAATAAATAATTTGTTCAAAACTCCTTGCGAAAAATTTCTCCAAAAAGCCATAGATATAATATGATTTGTAAACAAAACTAAGCTTCAAGAATCGAAACTAACAGTCATTTTCGCACAACTAATGATATTAAAATATATGTATGCTGAGAAATTTGATTTTCTTTTTAATTACTTTATTTTATTATGAGAAGTACCTATACAATTCTGTGCAATTAGTATAATGCGAAATATACAATTCCGATTAAGCTTTTGAAAAAAAATTATTCATTTTTTAAAAAATTTTTAATTACGAACAATTTAAAAGTGATAAAATTAAAAAAGGACCATGACGTAATATGTTAAAACAATTTCCGTGTAAATGTTAAATATTTTCAGTGTTTCTATACTTTTTTTTATTAATAATATTACCTGTGTTTCGAAAGTATGACATCATTGATGGGAATCAATATATGAAGTCGTTAAAATATGATAATATATAACATAGATAACATCATATGTGGATGCCATCCATGATTTTATACTTTTGAAACACAGACATTATCAATGTGTGACGTAAAAATGTGAAACTTTGTTCCAGGAACTAACGGGGTGTGCTCTGTATTAAATCTAAATTTTTTTTAAAGTTGAAATAACATTAATTATAACTAAAAAAAATAAAAATAACGATAATTTTGCATAACTTAAATGCTCTTTCCAATTATTACAAATAAAAATTTAGTTCGTATAATGGATTGTTATACTAGCTAGTAGTAAGTAACTCTGTAATACATTAGAATTGTTTTAACTGAAATAAGTAAGATAAAAGTCAATGAACTGTTTCAAATATAAATAATAATATTTGTTTACAATTTAATTACTTTATTATTATGTTGTAATAATCAACTTAGCTAAGGCATTATACCATCATATAGCTAGGCTATATAATATTTAATAATATAAAATATAAATATCTAATCTGTAATAGTTACTTCAATTCATACTTACTAATTACATGAAATTAATTAAATGTTGTGTAAAAATAAAATTATGTTATATCAAACTATATTTTATTTAATAAATTATTACTACAATATTATATTTATATATAATTCTATTTATATATATATATAGGTATAATTGTGGTTTTGTATAGTATTTTTATCAGAATATATTAAAATGTCAAATTTGATGAAAGATATCTATCATGTAGTTAGGTATAATCTTAATATATAAAAATACTGTGTCATGCTGTTGGTTCGCGATGTACTCTGAAACTTCTTACTTATCCGATTTTAACGTAATTTTTTCAAACTTAATAAATAGTATATATTTCCTTTTTATTGCAAAATTTACGATTTCGATGTAAAATGCTGACAGATGGTAGGTAGGTTGGGTAGACATCCAATATATTTTCTAATCTATTGCTGTATATTGAAAACAATAAAATCAAACTGCATTCAAACATGCAATGTACTGTAATCTTAGAAATGTGTTGCAAGGTAGACATCCAGTAGTTTTTACTCGATTTTTTATCCAAAATGAGGAAAACTTTCGCTCATGGGAATTTATATGGGAAAATATATAATGATTGAATAATTGGAATTTAAATATCTTCTTTGTAAGATATAGAGATGAGATTTTTTACTTAGTATGTGGAATAATTAGGGGAAATTTGTTTTTTAGTGACCCGAGTTTCGTAAAGGGTAAAATTGCTATTAGCAAAAAATAGTAAAAATAGCAAAACAATAACTTTTTCTATGCAAACAGGTGTGGCATTCTGCCATCGATGTTAAATAGTTTGATAGTATAGGATTATTTTTCAAATTTGGAAAATTGTCAGCAAAGAGTGACTAGGTCTACTAGTATATTATATATATATATATATATATATATATATATATATATATATATATATATATATATATATATATATATATATATATATATATATATATATATATATATATATATATATATATATATATATTATATATATACATTATTTGAAGTTTTAAATTATTGAAATCCTGCAGGCAATTCACATAGGTAAATGTTGGTTGTTATTGTAAAGAAAAAAGTATAAAATTTGATAATTTTAAATTTATATGTTTGTTATGTCAGTTATAATTAATAATTTGAACAAGCAAAGAAAACAATTAATAAACTTTAATACCTTCCTTGCAAGTGCTTGATGTCTGTACTCATTATAATTATTGATATCATTCAATTGAAAATCTTTATGGTTGCGTAATTACATATGAAAATAATTATACGTATACGTTAATGTTAACAACTTCACATCTATTAAGTAGGTGTATTTTAAGAAACAAAATAGTTGTCAATCTAGACGCCAACAAATTGACAACTAAATTTTGAAAGAAATTAACAGTCAATTTAACCGTCAATTCATTTATTTATATAAAAATAAAAATTTTTAAAATTTTTAAACATAAAATTATCCGATAGACAAGCGGCGAATGCTATGCAAGTTTTCCTCGGCATAAATATAATAATATTATACGGTATTTGTCCTAAGCTTGGCCAAATCAAAGTCTTTAGATTCAAATCGAAATATATCGAGTATACTTTTTTGCATTAAATAATCTTTAAGTTCTAAATAAAATCTATTACTTCCAAACTATATGTATCGATATCGGAAGTATTGTTTTCTTCTTTGTAAAATGAATAAATTTTTTTTTTAGTTTTCAAAATTTTGTTATATAAGTCACCGTTTTGGGAACTTCTTGAGTAACTGGTATCTGGAATTTTAACTGAGCTTACTGTCACATAGAATTTTATCTCATGAATAATGTGATAATTTTTTTTTTTACTTAATATTCAAATTTCAACTAAATCGATCAAGTCGTTTCGGATATATAGCTTTGCATTATCAGATATATTTTAAGATAGTAATGAAATTTTTGTGTAGACGCATGATACAGTTTTACATCAAAGCGATGTTTTGAATTTTTTTAAATAGATTATTTAGGATTTCAGAATAAAATTTGTAATAAAAATTCGAAAAAAGTATGTTCTACTATAAATTAATACCGGTTTATACATATTATACTTTAATATACAAATTAATATAATTAAAATTTTTTAATCAGTTTACCAGCGGATTTTTATGAATAAAATAATTGCCTGTTATTTCTTTATCAGTTTGTTTTGGTACTGAAAGTTCTAATTTAGTTGTAAATATGTTTGCCAAATTAATTGAAAATATGCTTGATAACATGTGGAGATCATTAGATGAGATCTTATACTATGGATTTATCTACTAATATTTTGCCTTCTAAAACAGCGGAGTATTAAATCCATGACTGCGTATGAACACCATTGTTGAATTATTAAATAGAATAGGCCGATTTTCTACTCATTTTCAAAACTATGTATCAAAATTTGTATGTATTTAATAGAAAACTGGCTTAACTAAAAGATTTTAACTAAACAATATTTATATCTTATCAATAATTATAATAAAGTATAACCTACTACAATTTTAGTATTTTCAAGTTGAATACTCTTAGAATTTTAAGTTGAATGCTCGAGCTGAAAAAAGTTATGGTCACCTGAAAATGACAATGACAAAAATTCGGGTTCCTAATTGTATATCAAAAGAACGGGCTCAATCAAATCGCATTTCCATTTATTGATTTAATTGAAACAGAGGCGGGTATGGATGTTTAGTTAAAAGAGAGGTAGAGTTACAGAAAGAGAGAAAGAGCTGGATTTCCAGGTGGATTATTAGTGTTCTATTGGACGCAATTTCAAAGTAAAGAGGCTGAAATTGTTAGTTTACAAGAGGTAATAAGGGTTCTGTTTGAGGATAGTGACATAGTTTTTCTGTTAGGACTAGTTAACCAGTTAAAGAATGCAGTACTAACCTTGTCTCATAGGTATCCAAAGGCCGAAATAATTATAGACAGGGATTGCAAATGTAGAAGGTGATGATTGAACTGTTGTGGATAGATATTATTGTTCTATTGGGTTTAATGTGTTAAATACTGAAGAGAGAGTAATGATTCGATTTTGAATAAATACGGTAAGGAGTTTTTGAAATTTGTAGACGAATTAGATTTTAGACTTTTAAAATGCAGAACTAAAAGTGATTAGACGGGTGAATTCGCCGGATTCATAAATCCGTAAAGTATTGCAACTTTGAATGCAGAACTTTAGAGATGAATTAAAATATAATACTTACAGTGATTTTTTAGTTACAGAGAATGCTATTTCAGAGATTCGCCAGGAATTAAGTAATTCAAAATCAAAGAAAGCAGGTGAAAGAGATGGTATTGTAAACAAATTTTTAAATTTAGAGTTTTTAAATAATAATGAAGTCCAGATTATTTTTGTGAATTTATTAAACAAATTGAAGGATATGAAATATTTTCAAAGGCATGGAATGTCGGTATAATTTGGAGCTTATTTAAGTATAAAGGAAGTCCGCTCATTAAAACGTAATAAGTTGTATTGCTGATTTATTGATTCTGTTGAAAGAAACTTATTAAGGAAAGAGCTTTTAAAAATAAATAATCCTATAAATATGGTAAAAGTTATGATTTCACAATATAAAGAACCTTAATGCTGTGTACGTATTGATAAAGATCATGTGTCGGATATTATTTTACACCATGATAGGATTAATACCAAGCTGTCAGTTGTCTGCTAATTTGTTTGTTTTCTTTATTGATGATATTGTGAATCACATGGAATATATTGAAACTATTAGGCACATCGCACATGAGGTGATTTGCGTGAAATCGGCGATATCATACATATGATTTGCTTATGGAAACCAATGTATAGTCGCACACGACGTGATTTTGGTGATTTGAAATCATACATGTGATAAAAAAATCGTTGTAAAAATGCTTCGTTTTTAAAATCATATGGGCAACTTTTATTTATTCTTGTTTATACAATAATATAAATCAATGTTTATGACAAAGATAGAGAGTTAAATAATTTTATGTTTAATATTTAAAAATAAAAACTTGTCAATGCTTGTTTTTATACAAACAAAAAAAGGTTAGATTCATGTCCTGAACAATATAGAACAGGCTTAATAGGTGCATCTTATAAAGCAGATCATAAATTTTTTTAAATACATACATATGCTTTAAAGAAAAGGAACGAGGAGTAGCGAGTATTAAGTAAATGCTTATATTATCCTGCAATATTTATATCTTTGAATACATGCTATACTTTTATCACATATATGGTATTGTTGCAACTGTTGTGTCGTATACGGATAGAGATTACTTTCCATAAGAAAATTACATGTACGAAATCGCACTGTGTAAGATATGTATAATCAAATACTGAAATCGTAAGAATTCCATCATGATGCGACAACAATCGTATGTAATTTTACATTCGTAAGCAACTTTATCAAATACATAAGAGGTTTCACCTATAGTATTACTCAGTTAAATGCTCAACCTAAAAAATTTCTAGACATATTTATTATTTGTGGATAGCAAAAAGGGAAAAACCTCTTTCTCTAGGTATACGTCTCTTAATTGTTGTAGCAACGTTGCAATAGATACAACATTTCTTCATTTTGGCCGTAATGACGTTCTGCAAGAGTTTATAAACTTATTTATAACACTTTTCAAGCGTCAATATTAATTTCATTCATTTCAATAACAGAGTAAATAAACAGAAATGAACTTAGACTTAATTTATAAAATTAAGCCAATACATCTTATACTATTACTGAAAAATATTATATATATTGATTCTTTTATTATTTAATATGTTTACAAAATGAACTGCAGACATACAGTAATTGTACAGTGGCTATAATCTGTATCTATTCTAATCACATTAAACAAATAAAACAAGTTAAGGTATAACAGAGTAAATTTTTTAGATATTCGATATAAGATTGAGCATCAATGTTTGAACTACTTTAATCATTAGCATTCAAAAAACACTCTAATATATATACAGTTATAAATTTATATATATATATATATATATATATATATATATATATATATATATATATATATATATATATATATATATATATATATATATATATATATATATATATATATATATATATTTATATATATATGGTTTAGTCATAGTATATTAGTATTAACCCATCTGAGTCTCCCGTTCGTCATCAAGATAACTGAAAAACGACAAGAGACAGGTAGTTGAACTTTTGGTGTCATATTTTGGATTTTAAAAGTGAGTCTAAGTTCGTAAGTGAGTAAAATCGGTATAATGGGATAATTAGATCCATGAGCCAACTTAACCATAAAAAAAGATTCAAAACAATAATTATTTGATTAAAAAAAAAATGTATGATCATTTTTCGGAATGTTTATATTCGCCACAGTTTAAGCTAAATAACAGATTCTTATTATATCCGAAAAATGTTCATACATGTTTTTTGTGTTTGTTTTGAATCTTTTTTTATGGTTAAGTTGAATCATAGATCTAATTAGCCCATTATACCGATTTTGTCAATTTACGAACTTAGAGTCACTTTTAAGATCCAGAATATGACACCAAAAGTTCAACTAGCTATCTCTTGTCGTTTTTGTAAGACGAAATGAGAATTTCAAATGGCTTAAAGTATAATCTATTATAATCTATATTATTTATTACTTGATGTATTTCATCCTTTAAGACACTGTATATACATATTTTGTTATTAGTAAACAAACTACGTAGTACCCCTTCTTCAAAAAACGTTACAAAGTCGGAGCAACTTCTGTTGCTCCGTGTGCGACTAAAATGCTGTGATATCGCTGATATCGGTGATATCGCCGATATCGGCGATTTCGCCGATTTCACCCAAATCACCTCATGTGCGATGTGCCTTACTCCTTGTATTAAAAGAGATGAAAATAAAACAATATCATATGCTGATGATGCAGTTCTTTTATCAAACTCGGTTGATGGAATGCGAAGAGCTTTAAAAAGGCTTGAAGATATAGCAATGGAAGTCATCGGTTAATGTGAAAAAAATCAAAATGCTAACTTTTTGAAACGGTAGTAAGTAGGGCAGAAACAAGATTTAGGTGCATAATGATAACAAAATTGAAGTAGCTGATAACTTTCAATATTTGGGGCTCCTTATTTGTTACAACAACAAGTGGAATCTACATAAAAGCTAAATGTTTGACAAGGCCAAAAAGGTATTGTTGGTGATTTGCAGAAAAATTTTTAAATATGAAAATTTTCCCCTTAAAATTCTATAAAATATGTTCAGACTGATGGTATTACCTATATCATTACATGGAACAGAAATATGGGAGCTAGAAAAATGAGAAATGTTTATCAGTGTATTTGTTCATAGTTTTTATGAAGAAGTTTAAGAGTTGCAAACCCCAAAACACCAAACAGTGCGTTACAGTTAGAGGAAATATCGATCCAGTCTACTATACTGCAACATTTTTTAAACTATTATTGTCGAATTAATTTAGGCAACAAAATATTGCACAAAAATTTGTTATGAAATGCTTAGATAAAATTTTTGATTTAAAAACATAATAACAATTGGAACCGAAAAAAGGATGTTCCCATCAAATTTCGTGAAAAAAATTTTTTATGGGTGATGTTGATAAAAAACGAAAAAGCAAGTTGTTCGGATTATTTTCGGGAAATTTTAGGTTATCGAAAAATACGGGTCAAACAAAGGTTATAGATCTCTTTTGCCTAGAACTTTTACATTTAATTATAATCGGATGTGTAGTTTCTTTGGAAATAGTGAAAACCGGTTTCCACCTCTAAAAGTTCACCCGTTTGATGCTCGAACCTCATATTAGGTTTAATTTACATTTTTGGTAACAGTTCTTTTGAGCTTTGACCCATTTATGATTTTGATAACTTTGCAAGAATATATCTATAATTTTACCATATACAAAATATTCTAATTTCCCTCCCTTAAAACAATCTGCTGATTTTTATCTAATTATTAAATTTCATTTATAACCTTTATTATGAAAAAAGAACTCTACAGCTCATATTAAATTTTTGCGGCACTCGGTCATAGTAGCTAATTAGTAATTCGTTATATAACAGATTTTGTCAAAAAATAATACACGTGTTGCACTTTTTAAATGTGGCGCCAACTTGAAATGTATCCTTTATAATAACAGATCAACCATCCATATCAACAAGTTTTAGTTTCGTATGGATTCACACTATAACTAATAAACAGGACATTCTTTCATCCATAATCTTAATGTAAAATCATCAACTCCAATAAAAAATGCACTTAATAAAAATTCAAATATAACAGAAAGATCTCAGAACTTCAATCAGAAATAATGAGATGAAATTCTTTCTTCTTTTTATTTTTTAATAGAATGAAAAAAAAATTCGATATGTGTTTCAGAAATGTAGGTGTGAATTACTTCATATAAAACTATATACTACATTTAAAAGTAATATATAATGTCGGCATTTGTACAGTAATTAGAAGTGAAATAATAATATTAAAAAAAATCAGTAAAAAAAAAAAAAACTAATAATAATAATAAAACCAGCCCACACAAATATTGCAACGTCATTACTGATCAATGAAAAATATATTATGTGTGTAGT
This sequence comes from Chrysopa pallens, assembly GCA_020423425.1. Taxonomy (NCBI): domain Eukaryota; kingdom Metazoa; phylum Arthropoda; class Insecta; order Neuroptera; family Chrysopidae; genus Chrysopa; species Chrysopa pallens. The sequence goes on along the minus strand of CM035591.1, from coordinate 35,601,954 downwards.
CGTTTTAGTAGATATATGTATAACAAATTCAACTGTAATTTATATATGAAGACCTCCGTTTATATGAACAACTCATGTTAGGGGTCATATAAATAATATAAAATCTGCAAATAATAGTGTAGCGAACTGATTCGAAATTTGCTATGTTTTATATCAATATTTGAAACTAGACTCAATACCATAACAAAACATAGAAGTTATAAGCTATCAAAGGTTATTTCCTTTATATCTCTTTCTTGAAGCAATCATTATACTGTCAAGAGAGAGATAATAATTCTCTCTTAATTTAATTCAGAATTTTGTCCATATTTTTAAGGATTTAAAAAATAATAATTTCAGATCCATATTCGTGGAGCAATGACCGTCATTAAATTAATTTCACTTTCAATAAATGAGTTATGAAATCAAATGTAAATTCAATTTTATTTCGCCATATGGATTGTTTTTCGAGATTATCGTTTGATCATTTTTCACCCCGACATTCATATTAAATGACACAAACAAACAAGGAAAAAGAAGTCAAGTTCTAGAATTTCTGAACTAGCGACAATTTTAGATTAGTCAAAATCGTTGTATTAAAATTATAAAATCTTAGAAGGACATTTCTAGCAACTGTAAGATATTTGAGTTTATAAGTCATCCTAAAGTTAATATTCTGTTAAAACTGAAATGATGATTGTAACTATTACTCAATATTTATAATAATCCTGGGTCTGAATAAATGGATTATACAACAGATTTAATATAAATAATAATATATAAAAACGTAAATAGTCGATGTTACACGATGTGGTCGTTACTGATCAAGCTATTAAAGCCCGTTGGGCACATCAAAAGTGTGTTACTAATAGCAGGGTATAATCTTCAAAGGTGCCGACAATTTATGGCTTTTTGACCAGTTTATTGTAACTTATTAGCCCTAGCAAGTAGTATGCCGCTTTTTTATTTAATATTTGTATATTATGGTATTATATAGGTATACATAATACATATACGCTTCTTATATAGGTTCTTAATATATATTTTATATCATATATATGTGTAAATAATAATCCCATAAAAATACAAATCTACAACATGGAACCAAGTTCTGGCTACTTCTATTCTTTTAAAATGTTAATCAAAGGTTCAGTTAAAATTGATATCTAGTATAAATTTGATAAAAAATTATGAAAAGTGACCTTAGAAAGTTTATAAAGATAAATATTATAGAACTAATTTTAATTTCTGGTTTGCAGATGTGTACTAATAAATAGCATCTTAGTCCTCCTTTTGTTTCTAAAAATTTATTGATAAGATATTTTTAGTATAAATTCAGATTTTATAATAAAATATTTATATCAATATATTCCCGATAGAATTTGAATTTGCTGCATAATGGTTAATAATTTTAATATGAAAACTTTTACGCATTAATTAATTTTACAAAAAACATTTATAAAGAATTATTATAATAAGTTATCAAAAAAAAATTATTAATTTTTTAGGTAAAAAATATCGAAAACCTCTTGTTATATTTATTAACTTCAAAATCTCATGTTTATAGCTCTATTAATTGGATTTAAATACACATAAGTACGAAGAATTTAGCTTGAAAATACTGGTTTATTAAAACAAAACAGTCCTTAAACTGGTGGATATATCTTTAATGCAACAAAACCTCTAGTTTATGGAGAAGAAAATATTAAGATTACGCTCTCAATATAATATTGAAGAGGAGCTAAAGTGATTATAGGCTAACTAGCTGAGGGAGGCTTCAGGCCTCTAAGTTAGACTAAAACTGATTTGTTTGATCATTTCTTTAATACTAGAAACTGTTGTACTGATAGTCATTTTACATTACAATTAATACTCGCACTGCAGACTCTGCTCATACCTAGTTAACCGTATTCTCGTGCATTTCACTCTATTAGAGGTAAATCCTTCTTCTACATAGTCTTTGTTTTTAAATGTATCATCGTCTTAATCATTATAAAAAGGATGTAATATAAGAAAAGGCGTCATAGACAGGAATTTAGCGTTTAAAATTTAGCATTGTTTTTACTTTCAAAAAATTCATCATCAAATATAAATTTTTATTTTACACTTAATTATAACCATTTTACGAACCACCCACGTTCATATGAATATTTTTTACCTATTGCATATTATTGAATTTTGAAAAGAGGTGATGATTAATGTTATATTTTGTATTTTTTCAAATAAGCAGATTTTGAGAATTTAAAAGAAAATTTTGTAATTTATTGATACAGAATAGTTAGATGTAATTTTAATATTATTTATATTTACTTTATAAAACGATAAAATCACAATATTAAAAAAACTGTAAAAATGCGGATTCCAGCCTGTAAGCTTCTTGGTTTGAGCTATGATCTGGATACTTAAAACACTAACTATAGAATTTTCAAATATCAATTTAAGACCATTCTGATAATTTCGATTAAAAGAATCTTCCTTAATAAGTTTTTTATTGTCGATTGTTCTAGAACATCGTAAATGAAGAAAACCAAGAAATCGCACTGAAAGAACGTGAAAAATTTATGTCATCTTACTGTTCGCGGTAGTCTTGATTTAGAGTCTCCTGTTCCACGTTAATATATGTCCCGAAAATGTTAAATTTTTCTAGCCATTCCGGAGATTCTCGAAAGTTAGTACTAGTGTGACTTAGGTGGGTTATGTATGCCAATGTACATTTAAAATTTCATCAAAATCTTATTAACTTTCCTCGAGATATTGGCATTTAAGTGAAGCTTAGTTTCGAGCGCTATATCACCGAAACGGTAATTAATAGGTCAGATGTTTAGTGTATAAAGCAGTCATCTTGACCATTTCCGTTAATGTTTACCACAAATTTACAAAATTTAGAAAATTGCTGAGAAAGTTCCAAAGCGTTCACAAATATAATAATTTTTTAAACTGGAACAAAATTTTTTTTTTTAAATCGGAAGTAATATTTATGAATATATATTTGCAAAATTAATTTATATAATGAAAAAAAACTTTAAATACAGTAATTAAATTTCTTATAATTTTTCTCATAAAACTACATAAATAATTAAGCTTTTCCAACAAACACAAGAAGAGTTCAATTATAATCCATTAATATTTGAAAAAATTAACTTTCAAATAAGTTTAAAAATCATATTTAGTGTTGCAAGGTTTGAATTCTAAAATGTCTATTGTCCTTCTAATTTGACTTATGATGGACAAGAAATAATCATACATATTCAAAGATGTCTTGTAGGCATCTTCTTAAGATGTTTGATGCTTCTCTCTGTCGGTGAATATCTTAGTAATAATGGTTAGCTTGGCTAGTTTATTCATCAACACTGTCAGTGTATTATACACACTAAGCGGCATACAATCACTGCTACAAAGGCAATTAACATTCTTGAGTAGCTAATTGTCACATCATAAAGTAGGTATATGTATATATTTCAAAACAGGAATTGGGTCCATTTATTATAAATATGAATGCATATAGATTCTTTTTATTTATGTCCTTTTTATTCCTTACAAAATATTATCTAATATTCGATGGAAGTGAATTGCATTATGCACAATACTTCAGATACAATGTAGTAACAAAACACTTTCTCGTGTGTTACATAGAAAAATCAACCTAGTTATCAAGAAAATATAACTCGTGTATATCTGCCTAACTAAATCATGCGCATTGATAGTTACAATGCGCATGATTTAGGATATTATACAACTTAAAGTCATCCCTGAAATAAATTTGAACTGTGGGTCATTTTTAAATTGAAAGACAACATTCGGAAAATTCATTGTTTGAAGTAAACGAAAGTTTTGAAAGATTTTTACGATACGTCATCCATTTATTTAATTACAAATACAATTGATATACAACCACAACCTCTTCTTCATGGATACATATTATTAACGGTTTCAACGATTAGAGCAAATAGACAAACAAATAGAGAGACCAACATATAATCAACAAATTAAAATTTATTTTGGCAAACACTTCGAAAATTTAGTTAGTTATTTTCAATATTCGAAAATAGTTACAACAACTTTATTCGAACTGAAAACGATAAAGTTATTTTGTTTGCTGTTTCGTCAGGGCTGTCAATAACAATTTTTAACTATATACTTTTCGCAGGTATTCTTATCTCTTACCCAATACCTAATCAGATATCTTGTCAAAAGTGTCTAAATTAGCTGAAATCGTTTTAATCTTTTTTTTTCCGAAATTTTATTATCTTATAATTGCTCCGGCATGTTACTCCAATGCACACTAGCCATGTATTTCTTACTATTAATAGATTTATTTTCGACACATAAATTTAATCAAAAACGTATTCGCATTTATATTCCTAAATCAAGGCATATTCATTTTATCGTCCATTATTTTTATTAGTTATTAGAAAAATGAGATTAATTTTTTCTCCAAGCTATTGTGATCATCTAATTAATCTCTACTCATTTTAGACTTGGTTTATTGGATATCACAAATATATCTATACGTCTTCGTTTGATTTTGGTCACGCTTTTTCTGTAAATTTATCAATTAGTGCTCTTGTTTCCATATCAATCAAAAACCTCTAGATATTAGATACTTTGGCACATATAAGTTATCAGTTGAATTTTCAATGGCACACCAAGTAAGTTTCTACGAACAAAATTATGGTTGAGAACATCAAAATAAAACATCTACGCTACAAGAAAAATTCTAATCTCAATCGAAAATTTAATTAATACATGTTCGATTAAGAAAGCAGATAAACCTGATTGATTAGCCTCTCATTTTGTCATGACTATAACCCTATTTTTTATATATTCGCATTTGCCTGTACACCTTATCGAATTGAGTGTTCGCAATGTATAATTTTCCTATTTTTAAAGTATTTTTATTCGGGTATACCAGCACTTAGTGCTTGGTAAATGTGGGATCAGGATACCACTTAAACCGATTGTTCAGATCCTTTCAAACGATAATACTACCGTGACCCAAAAATGTTTTTAAATGATATTTTTGTAAGGAATAGAATTTCATGCTCATTTTTAATTTCATTTCTTATTCAAGAAATTAAATAAATTAATTTCTTGAATTTTCATTTAATAACATGAGCAAAGTCCGTAAAGGTTGCTGATCCATGAACTTGAGAAACATTCACTTCCAAAAGCACTTCTTAATTTTTGAACAATATATTGGAAGTCACAATTTGTGAAACTATTAAAATTTCTTTCTTTATTTAAAAAATCAAACACACATGGTAAAAATTTAACATATATATCCTAATTTTATTAGGACCCCAAACTAAAAACCCTTAAATTATTTTTTTTTTGTATTTTTTTTATTACGTAATATGTTGTTTATTATTATTTAAAGATTTTTGGTAGTTTTTATTTTTTAAAGGAAATAAATATTTATTTATAATGTATATTAAGGAAGCTTTAAATGCCCTTAAAATATTTGTTTATCTTCTGGATTTAAGTAAGTTATTGCTATGTAAATAAGGCATTTAAATTTATTATTTTAATTTTTGTTTATGAATCATGCAGAGATGTAGGCTGTATTGACTTTATATTCAATTTGGTAGCATTTATTTTATATTTTAAAAATAAACATTGGATCATTTAGAATTGAATTTTATCCAAAGATTATTCTGATCATTCATTCAAACAAGTAATATTATTATTATTATTGCAAAATCTATTTATTAAAAATTATATTAAAATTTTGATCTCAAAAGAGTTGTTAAGATTTTGCTTTTCTAGAGATTCTAATAAGATGGTTTCATGATATATTTTTCTTATTTATTACAATTAGTCCTAAATAATTATCGTAAAATTTTTATTAATAGTTGGCAGTTTCCTCAATATAATGAGAAGATATTATTCTAAAAAATGAAGAAAATCTTAAATTAATCTATATATTAATACGTTAAGCAAAAACTTTGTACCCCTTCGAAATTTAGGTGGGCGGATGAGTGTGAAATTTGACACACTTATAGTTTATATAGAGAAAGTCTGAGGAATGCTAATATTTTTTTTAAAATTATGCATAAAAAATACATAAGAAAACATTACACACACTATGACACACACATATACAAGAAGTGTGGCTTATATTACACACACTGCTATACACACACATATATACTCTTTGTTTTATATACTGTTTTGTTTAAAGGAACGCATATAAACTGTTTTGTTTAAAAGCAGTGAGTTCCGCTTTTGAGTGATTATGGTCGAATTTCGACCGTTGTAATAATAAATAGTAATAAATATAAATAATAATAGTAATAAATAAATAATAATGAATAGTAAGTCTGTAGTAATAATAAAAAGATATTTTTTTCTTCAGGAGCAATATAATATAATTAATGAAAATTGCTCAAGGAAGTGCTAATTAAAAAAAAAATACCTATAGTAAGAAGATTAATTTGTACTTTCTACTTTTTTGATCATTTCAATAATTTACTTTATAGAAACATTTTTTTTACTTCATTTTATACCTTTTATTTACAAGTAAAACATATTTTAATTATATATTTTTGTATTTTATTTTATTTATATTTTTTTATTAATTATTATAGAATTTTTATTATAGAATTTATTTACAAGACAAGAAAGGAGAGAAGCAACAAATTTTCTTAGAAGTTTCTTAAAAGTTTTATTTAATTTCTATTAAGTAATTCACAAAACTTTTAAAACGGAATCTCTTAATAGTAGTTGATGGCAAACCTTACTATAACGAAACTATTCGTTCTATGAAACTAAGTGACCACAATGTAGGAATTGTTTCTATACCATAAATATACGATGAAGAATTTTATTTTAAACTAGACCGTGTTAGCGTAATCCCGAATATTCGGTCTTATAAAACTATTTTTTTATATTAAGGGGCCGTGTAGCTTGGATTTTCCAAGGCCGAAATGTGAAATTATTATCAATTACTTTCCTTTTCCTGAAAAATATATACAGAGAATTACGTTTCAAAAATAGATCATTTATTGGATTGGGTTTGTCTTTTAATTAATGAAAAATATAGTGTTTATACTTAACAGAAACAAATTTATTAGCATAATTTATAAATTAATATAGATTGTTAGAAATTGACCATTCGGAATTTCTGTAACACGACAAGCTTAGGATAAATTTCTATATGATATTTTTTGTTGAGATATATAAAAAGCAGCAGCTTCAGTTTTATCATTTAGGTTCAGAACATTATGTACATAAACATCTCTAGAAGTAAAGAAGTGTTGTGCAATAATATTGCGTAAGCACTGGTTGTTTTATTTTAATTAGTGAAGAAAAATACTTGTAGTAGACAGAGAATTGGATAAATGACTTATAACGCAGGAAAATTCTATTTTAATTCTTTGCTAATCGTTTGTAAAAAGGATATACAAAATTGTTACGTCTTGACAACTAACAGTCGCAATGGTAATGTTTTTTATGCATAACTTACTAAATTGTGTGATGTGTTAATTCATAACTCGTAGAGCTATAATATTTTATCTCTATGTGTATACTTACTTTGTGTTGAAATATTGCATTTAAAAATTTATAATACTTACAAAATAGGATCTACCTACAAAGTGAAATCAAGTGAATAATTTCATAAAATAAATAATTATTTTTCATAAATTATTTAATTACATAAATTTACTGAAACCAACCATTATAACAAATACAGACATTATAAATTGTTTTAATAAAATTTAAATTTGTAATATTTGATGATGACAATTGACAAATGTTTTTTTTTATAATATTTGTATTGTACAACCGTTTGTTTTTTTTTTTTGTATTCCAAAAGGGACGACGACATTTTTGTTAGTAATAAAACATTAATAATATTGTGATATTTATTTTTACAATTAAGACACCTTTAAAGAATTAACAACAAAAAAATACGTTTTTTTAAACAAATATAACTCAATGGTGGGCCTCTGTGTTTCAACTAACATCAAAGTATAATAGTCAGGAGGCTTGTGTCGAATTGTCTTAGTCTAAAATAGACTAAATTTTGTGTATTTGAAAAATGATGCGATTATTCTAGTATTGTTAATTATTTAAACACTCGATGTATGGTTAAGTATCAATGATAAAACTATTTATAATCATTAACATTCATAAAATACGTTAAATATGCAGACCACGTAATTATAATAGTGTGTAATATAATATGTATTATTGTGTTCATTTTGTAAATTTGAGATGAAGTCTTGAAATATTTCAATTTTTTATGTAGGTATCTGAGTTTTTCATATAACTTATGTTTAAAAAATTAGTTCATGTATCCATTTGACACAATTAACCGATCTTGGTCATTCAAGAACTCAAATTCAGTTTATAGACCAAATATTAGCCTCCAAAAATTCATGACGGGTAAACTGACTTATATGAGAAATATATCAAGTTTTTATCACTAGAAAATATTGAGGGCAGTAATTTTGGTACGTATGTGGGTTCATAGAATCACCTAATTATTTCGCCTTGTTAGTCCATTTGTGTCTGTTCTTCCGTCAGTATATATATATATATATATATATATATATATATATATATATATATATATATATATATATATATATATATATATATATATATATATATATATATATATATATATATATATATATATATCCCAGCTGTTTATAAGTTTTTCTTAAATTCTTAACTCAGTTCATACTTTATTTATTTAGATACGTTAAACTTGACTTCCCCGGAATTGATAGATCAGTTGATTATGTTGTCGCTTAATGAGTACGCAATAACTGAGGTTGCAGGTTAAAATAAAATACTCCCTACAATTAGCCCAGTTTCACAAAATTTATTTTAGATAAATCTTAAAAATTTAAGATGTAAAAATTACAAATATTGTTAGATTTGGTCATATTTTTTTTAGCTTTTTTTGAAATATTGTTTTTTACGGTGGCATTCATCGATTCATTATGTGTATACATTAGTCTAAAGCTACGGCTTCTTCCGGACTATAATATTAACCAGTCAATAAAATCAAGTGTAGGTTAGCTATATAATACACTAATTGAAAAATAAATTTTAATAGCATGCTCAAATTATTATTTTTTTAAGTATATATTTTTTTAATTATATTGTTTACCGATTCAAAATTGATTTTATACAGTCATATTTTACACCTGTTTCTTGTGCGGTGTATATGACTAATTCTTTTGAAGTCTACTAATATATAATGTATAGTTATAGCGTCTTTAGTAAATAAAGAAAAATTGCAAATTGTTTTGATTAAAATAAAATAAAAAATGTTGAAATATAAATTCGTAAATCATTTAAACACAATTTTCTGAGAAAATAAATACATTTTAACAAAAATAAATATTAATTTTTTGAAAGTTCATTTGTAACTTAAAAATAAAAAGTTATGACAGTAAAAATCCTTTAGTGATTACTTTAAAAGTGTCATCCGGACCATTTTGACTGCTTGAGGTAATCTGAAAACGCATTTTGTGTTTGTTATTTACTAAAGAATTAAAAGAATACTTTGTAAACTCATTAAATGATGAATTGCATTAAGAAATTACTCTTATTTAAAGTTTTATTGCTTCAATTGTTAATGCTGTGTTTGAATAAATCAATTATTTAGGTGTTTTTATTTAGTTTCACCAATTCTGCATATAATTTCAGCTTGGAAAGGGTACGGGATTTTGCTAGTTTTTATCTATGGTTGAAGTCACAGATATTGGGAAAGAGATTGTTTGTTGTAAAAATGAGAATACAATAATCTTAATTTTTTTTATTAACGTTAAATTTCTGCAATTCTATAATTCTACAATGAATTTTCTTGTATAAAATTACCTTTGATGTCGATTCCAACGAATAAAATATTTTTTAAGAGAATTTGATTTGAAAACCACAGAAAGTTTGTCATTCAAAACATGACAAAAACATTAAAAATTAGTTTTGTCACATCTTTAGACTCAGAGGTATCATCATCACATGAAGATGCAATTAATAGTGTTTTAAAGCCATAAATTTCTAGCTTTTTGCATAAAGTTAAGTTTACTTAAACCAATACTTAGGTCGATAGGTTACTTATTTAGCTTCAATTTGTTTTCATAATCTCTCTCTGTCAATATTTTGTATTTAAAGGTAAAACGAATATTTTGCCCATCATCGATATTTGAGGTTCCAATGATCACATAGAAAAATACAGATTTTTTTCAAATACTGGAATGGAGTTTCCTGCGATAGGCTTTCAGAAATTCATTTCTTTTCATTTATCTCACTATACCCAAACTACGTATGTTTTTTAATCCATGAATGTAAAGAATGACTTTTATAGCTCAATTTAACCTTTCTTAGGATTGCGGAAAAATTGTAAGGTGTTCAATATTCATTTCATCTCGATACAGATATTTTTCACTAAGAGCTATTCAATAATTAGGAATTTTACTTTTGATCTTTTTATTTTTATTAGTAGTATAGTTTGTCTAGTGATTGGTACACATTAAAAAGTATTATATATCTATTCCACGGTCGAAATAAAACAAAAAACGGTTTTTCCACTAAATTGTTTCTTAAAATTTCATTGCATAGTCCTACATTCTAGCTACAGTCGTTCTCTCTTATTTACTAGCATTCATTATCACTAAATTGTAAAAAGAAAATAATAACCTGATAATTTACAGAAGCAAAAACATGAATAAGAAGTAAAAAATAAAATAAAAATTGTACTACTGAGCGGTGTTTGATAAAAGTAAATTTTATTATTTAATCAATTATAAATAAACATTTATATTATTGATGTAAATTTAATTGAAATTCTTTAAATTAAAAATATATTAAAACCAACAACTAATTATAAGTATATCTATCTACATGTAATGTGTATTATAGCGTAAATTAATCATGCTAAAAGGCTTTTTATTATACTATTTTTTATAATACAAACGTATAATTGCTGATGAAAAATAAAGATTATTAAAGTATAAAATTATATTCTCAATATATTTATAATATTAAAATGACTATTATAACTTTAGTCTTTATGGTGTGTGTACAAGTACAATGTGTTTCAAATTAATTTAAGGTAGTACAAATATTTTATTTTGAGTGACTCTTCATACAACGGATATTTTTATATATTCAATCTGTATGTAATTTTTATAACAATTTTGTTATTATATATTTATGTCACGTAAAATTATCTGTTAGATGATTTTGTTTTCAGCATTGTCTCAAATTATTTGAGCACTGACAAAGTCTGAAATAAATTTGTAATATCCAACACCTAAACATAAACATACAATATATTAGTAAATGTTCAAACCGTTTTTTTTGATTTTTTGAACTTCGTCGTTAACATGCACTATTATTTTAGAGAGAAAAATTAAAATAATTAATTAAATAAAAAATAATTTTAGTGACCGGGTTTGGTACTTTAATTATATCTAAACTTACTAATTTTTATTGCCCTTGAGTTTAAAAAAAAAAAAAGTAAAAAATTCTCGTTTTTACAATGTTTTTTTAAACAACGTATATAAATCAACAGATTAAAGAAAATTCATTATCAAGAAACAAGTGGGTTTATAATCTGTAATAAAAACGATTTAAGTTAGTTTAAAATACTCAAGAGGAAAGTAAAATGCAGCCCTACCTTTTCAAGAATCTACTGGTGGTACACGCTTTAAAATTTACTTTACTTATTTAAGAATATTCCTCAGATAATTACAGCATATATACAAAATTTTCATTTTGTTCGAAATGAATAATATTTGTGTAAATCTTAAAATCATTCAATTGATGCTGTTTTTAGACAAAACTTTGCTTACTTTATGATTGTCAAATTATCTAAATATGGGTATCAAATGAAAGGGCTTGACTCATAAAATAATGTAAATTATGCCAAATTTCAAATCTAAGATTGTGGACGACAGAAAATGCCAGATTTCATATTTATTTCAATATGAGTAATGAGTATATAATGACCAGGCTTTACAAGCAGAACACAATGATTAAGATTAAAACTCAATTCTAGGCATCTAATCAGAACTAAGAATTTCCTGAACTTGGGGATTCAAGCATGGATACCAGTTTACATATATTTATACATAAAACAAATATTATATATAAACTATAATAACGATTATTTAATTACTATATTTAAGAAAATTAAAAAATATAAATGTTTAAATCTATAGTAAATTAGAAATACTATATCTTTTATAGTGTTTTTTTTAATAAATATATTTAAGAAAATTAAAAAAATATTTTTACTATTTTGAAAATAAAAAAAAGCTAAAAAATGTTTAAGATAAATGGTTTAATTGGAAAAAGATAACATTGATATGAATAATTAAGGTACTAAACGCTAAGCAATAAGTCGGATAGTCTTTAAAGAAACCCGTCAATACGCCACTATCCTCATCAATCTAGGATATTTATCAGACTAAAAATTAAAATCACAGGGCGCGTGAAATTTTTATCTACAGTCAAACGCTCATATCATTATAAATGCTATTTACATATCTATACTCAGGTTAAGTTTGTGCCACGATTTTATTTTTTTGTCTTGTCAATAGCTTGCATTGATGAGGAGAGTGGGGTGTTTTAATAAAATCGTTTAAATTTTTTATTTGTTTATTCAATGCATACTAAAATTAATCTCCCATCGTTTATTCAAATTCAGTTGAAAGCATCAGTGATTTGAAAATAATATTTTTTACATTAACAACTTCAATTACGTTTTTCCTATCTAAAACATTCTAAGAACAATTTTTATTTCCTAGTATCAAACAAATCCTTAATCCTTCCTTGGTATCAAGACTTAACTAAATAAATTAAAAATACATATATTAAAAGTACCATCAATAATAATATTGATATTTTTAAAAAAATACCAGTTTCAATTTTAATTATAAACTATATTGCGTACAACAAACTTTATTCTGGTAATTTTATTACTTAAAATAATTTATATTTCATATAATACCAGGTTATCTTGCTAAACGATTATAGTCATTTTGGCAAAATGATAATTACCTCACATAAATTTGCAATATTTATGAAAAAAACACCATATAATCTATATATTGGAATAAATTAATGAATAAAGAGGTAGGATATATTTTTATTAATTGAAATTTTTACTAATGATTTTTAAACACGAATTTTTTCATGCGTTACAAAAAGTTATTTATTTATAAAAAATTTGAAATTGAAAATTAAAATTTGAGTACATTCGACACTGCGGTTGATCAATGATTAAATAATATACAGAGTTCATTTTCAAACACCTAGTAAAACTCATGATTTAATTTACCTAAGATACCTTGGATTACATGATTGGTGAATTGTCTAATAAGGTATGAATAGAGTACGTACCTCTTATACGTTAGTCAAGCATTGTATACGACTTTGAGACTCAGGCCTAAGGCGACAAAACACATTGATTTGTAAAATTTTTATCCTAAAACGAAAAAAATTAATTGGTATTTTGCAAAATGAGAACGCTGCTTATAAAGAAAGCTTGATCATTTTTAAGAGTGAGTGAAAGAAAGCATCTTACTATTACCGGATTTTAGATATTTTGGGTGTACAATTAACTGACCGTAAAAAAGTTTATGAACAGCTTTATTTAGTTTAAATTTTTTTTGATTTATTTCAAATTGATATAAATCAATTAGTAGGAAATGCACGTTTTCATTTATATTATCTCCTCAATGGTTTTAGAAAATAATGAAGTTGTATTTTTTACTCAGAATAAAGTAAGATACTATATTCTCGAAATATAGTATCAACCAACGTAGAAATTGCTCCTCGCATATTTTTAAGTATTCCAGCTACCCTGAAAAGAGTAAAAGATACATAAGATTAACACCATCCAAGATAAATATATCCTTGTACTTACAGCACTCGTATTATAACTCATATTTAAAGAAGCTAAGTCGGTGTAAGAATTTGACTACCATGATTTAATCGATGCCTTCGAACGAACTAAAGCAAGAAAATGGAAACTTGTTACATGCGAAACTGGTGTATAGTAAAAACTACTGTGATAAATAAATTTAAAAAATCTGCCATTTAAAGTACGTTATTTAAAGAGATTTAATTTTGGTTATTTTATTTAATTCAATACACTAAAAATTTGAAGTTTTTATATTTATAATGACTTTCACATAACAAGAAGGGTGGTACATTGGGCTGGGCTTTTTACCTAAATTGAAATAATATCAAATTGGCTAATTAAAAATACTTTATCCATTAGACATTAAGACTAATCTAGTTAACAAGATACTTTAATTGAATTTGTAAATCTCACCAGTATAATATGTTGGGGTTTCGTTTTCATGTTCCCTCTTTTTACTAATTTTTGAGCGAATTTGGACATAATATGATGGGAATGGATATATACCAAAATTAGCATACATGAATATCTTTACGACTTTTGTTAATAACTATGCTTGGTTTTCATAAAAATTTGGTATTTTTATTCCTATACTCTAAGGAAAAACTTAAATTCATTATCTTTGCCATCGTTTCATTCTTTTGGAAGGAAGTTAATTGTAGGCTGCTTTAATGTCAGTTCAAACGACCTGTACTTATTTTATTACAGATGATTTTGTCATATAGAAAATTTTTAAGAAGAAATACACTTTTATTGATAGTTTTTATAATAAATTAAATACTTATCTTAAGTTTTTAATTACTATATAAATATATTTTGAAATAGCTATTTTCTTTGGTTTGGGAAGAGAATTTTTCTATTTGCATGCAATCTTTATACGCTCCATATCAATAGTTACCTTAAAATAAGGTTTTTTGCGAAGTGAAAACAAATTTTTGTAATGTACTTTGGCCGTATTTAAGAATTGCAGAACTACTTTCAACCATAATAAATAGCTTTAAATAGCATTTTTAAATAAAACAGTCAGTTTACACATGCAAATATATTAACAATTTATATTTATAATATTAAATAATATGACGTCATATTTGACTTCTATATAAAGGCATTATGAAAGGAAAATTTTAACATTAAATTAATTATAACATCAAGGGAAAAGTTCATAAAGTTTCTATAAAAGTAGGTACAAGTGCAATTTTGAAACATCTCCTATTTATTCCTAAAATGAAAATACTCTTTGTAAATAAAAAAATATATTTATTTAATTAAATTTCCTTTAACAAAACTTATATAGAGATTGTTTATGTTTTATTATGATCTTTTAACACTTGGAAACACCAACAGATGACAAATATGCTCAAAACAATAGCTAATAAATAATAACAGCAAATGTCCGGTACGTCTTTAAAAGTCCTTTAAAAATTTTTTTGCGTTTTTCTGTTCAAAATTATTTCCCCTTAATATCCAGAATAATGAATATCAACAACATTCAAATTATATCGTGCATATGCACACAAAATTTCATCAATCGCAAACGAATAGTTCACGATACATATTTAAATAAAAACCCAAATTATCTTCATAGTAAAAAATTAATCTTCAACAACTATATCACATAAAATTTTTTGTGACAGTAAGCTGAAAGGTATTTTGGTGAAATTGTATAAATGACATTTAAATGAAAAAAGAGGTGAATGTCGAGTGCTCTATCCCCAGAACGGTAGTAGAAGAGATTGTTTCTAAAATCTGACCTTCCTGAATATTGCTTACCACAGAATATGAACAATCATCATAGAGCTATGCAAATTTGTCTGTATGTGTGCCACAGAACGACAGACTAACGGACAGGATACGCAATTTTCTCAAGTTCCAAACTGATTCTTTAAAATCAGGAATGCAATACCGAAACGGAACTAAAATGAAGTGTTTCCATATACGAATTTATATAAATATAACAGAGGTATATATTAGTATGTATGGTATAAAATTGTATTCATCAAGAAATGAAATTTTGTACACATCAAGAAATGACTGTACCTAAATATTTATAGAAAAGATATATTTGCTTATCTAGTAATTGGAATGAAAACTACTAAACTACACGCTGTTTTTTTTGAATCAAGTTCTTATGCTATATAATGCTTGCTTTTACATTAAAATTCGCCATATGTTTATATACTACTGCCTCCACCCTTTCCCACGTAGAATTGGCAATGTTCCTGATTATGTAAAATGTCTGGAATAAGCCGCGAAATTTAAAATGTTTAGGTGTATTGCGAAATCTAATTTAATTAGCCTTTAAAAATCAAAGTCAACAGAAGATGAAAATAATTTATTTATGCAAAAATATTGTACCTCGATTTTCACCAATGGCAGAAAACAAATTTTTACAAAAAGTTAAGGCATAGAAATAATTCATTTATATATAGTCTAGTGCTTATATTATTTATTTAAACTATAATCCAAACAATCGAAATGCTTAATCTACAATTTTATAGCGATACCGATTTAATACATTTGAGAATTCCAAGTTATGGCCGATACTAGTGAAATTTAAAAATTCTGACCAAGAAAATAAAATTTTAATGTAGGTGTTCATAAAATTCTGGCTTACATCTATCTCCAAACAAATGTGTTTTTTAAGCTTGGAAAAAGATTTTAATAATGGAACAAACGATTCACTCGAGCACCATAATTTCTCCATTAATGAACATAAAACCAGGCACTGCTTCACGCGTTACATTACAGTCTAACATATAGACGTTTTTGAATAACTGACTCGAATATTACAGATAAAATGAGAAACTTTAGTTTGTTGCAAGTATAAAAACATGTATGTTCATTGGCTTGTTATATAAATTAATATTATAATAATATATTATTAAAATTATATTATATTATATACTGTACATAATGTATACATGTTATTTACTATATGTTTTACTGAGTTATATACAATAACTACACTTAGAAACTTTATCACGAACCAATGTACTTCACAACCAACATAGATTTATTATCTATAGTTTAAAATGTCATTCGCTTTTTTTTCTCTATAATTTTCCAAGAAACAATATATTTCCTGAGCACGTAGATTGAGTATTTTGTAAACCGCACATGGTACTGGTACAGGTGAAATTTACATAGCTCAACCTGCAACTTCTTCAATGTTAAAAAAACTTAATATCTGTGCTTATAGTCATTTTTTTTATTAATTGTGTGATCTGTTCCAAAATAAAGGATAATTATTATCCCAATTGTTTCCTTTATTTATTGCATACTAGTCAAACTAGATGAGCAAAGTATTCAAAATTTAATTTAAATATGCTCAAAAGTCGATGTGTTTATGATGTGTATTCGATGAATTTAATCACAATAACTGCACTAATTCTCTAATATCATAATCACTGCTCAAAGTGATATTTTGAAATAACAGAATAAAGTATTAAAAATTGAATTTAAATATGCTCAAAATTAGGGGTATTTTAGGTGCTTGTTAGGTGCCGCAAACTTATATGTGGTCCTCAAATTTTTGCCAGCATGATAGCACGGCAGCAGTAGGAATGACTCAATTTTCTTTATTAAAATTTTGAGCACCTAATTTAATTTTGCAGCATCTGATAAGCTCTTAAAAATCTCCTAATTTTGAGCATATTTAAATTCAATTTTGAATACGTTGCTGTTGTACGAGTATATTTATTTCAAAATGAACGATTTTCGATCAGATTTGTCTAAGTCTCATTAGCAATTTTTAGGAAATATCCACGGAAACAATTAACACAATTATTATTGCCGTCATTGTGTTAATCAATTTATGATTGATATTAAAATTATCGATTTAAAAGAATACTTAATTTTAACTGCAATTACATTCTGGTAAGTAAGATGTATTCTGACATCCATAACTAACCAAAGTATAAAATAACAGGCTTTCGCATTTCAAAATTCGTTTTTTGACTGTTTACCGTTATAAACCTGTTTTCAAAATGTTCTGTATTATGTCACACATAACTATTTCAGTTCTGTGGTATAGATGTTTATAAAATCACCTGTCCAACAACGAGATAACTCAAAAACGAAAAGAGACAGCGAATTGAAATGTGAATGGTGACTTATTCCAAGCCAAAAAGTGAGTTTCAGTTTGTAAATGAGAAAATCGGACCATTGAATTCAATGAACTAATGACCCATATCTTTTAAACCATAACAGATATAAAAAAAATTCAAAATAAAAAATGTTTTTATTCATTCAAACATTCTTTCATAATCTGTTTAGATTCTCCACAATTTCCTAGCTCAAATTTAACTATATATTGTCAATAAATATTATATACGTATTTATAACTGTCTAGAATGTATATACAGAGTATTTTATAAACGCTTCCTCAATAAAAATTGTTCAAACATTGATACTCAAATATATGTCGAGTATCTAAACAATTAAAACTGTTAGTTGTTATTCTCACTTGTTATGTTTAGATTATAGGCATCAAATAGGTTTTAGAACTATCATTGCAGACACCGCTTTTATTTAATTCGGTAATGCAGAGTTTATTGTATGCACTATCTTCTTAAAATTTGTGATATTTTTTCGACTACAATGTATGAAATAGTTTTTTTGTGTTATTATCTATTTCTTTACAAAAATGATATTTGATTGCTAAAATGGGGCATTAATCGTCTATTCTACGTATGATTAATGATATCACCTACAAAGAAATTCGGCTAATATTTTCATCACATATTTGAGTTAAATCTTTTATACAAAAATATACTAACCTCAACTTGGTTAAAGTGCTAGTTCATTAACTATAAAAAAAAAATGTCCCTTGTTTATGAATATTTTACAAAAATATTAAATAATTATTACGTGTAAATAATACTTAACTATCAGTCTTACATAGTAAATAATCATAAATATACTATTAATACTTGTATACTGTGATGATGATGGTATTATTAATATGAGAACCAAGTAGCTTTATAGAAAATAAGTTATAGTACAAGAGGCTAAGATACACAGCGTTATTTCAACCAAGCCAACTCGAAAAAAACAAGTTTTTATCGAAAAAATCAAATCTATTTTGCATATTGTAACTAACAATATTTTGATACAATTCTTATAGACCAAAGGATTCAGAGTGAGAAGTTCAAAGAGGATCAAGGAAAGATATATTTACAGTAACAAAGGACTTTCGGTACTTTAAAGAAAAGTATTTTCCATAAACAGTATTAATTATTACTGGACAAAATTGAATTAAATGTGCGACGGTAACATTTTGTATGTCTTAATCGATTGTTACGACGATGATGATAATGATGAGAGTACCTATCTGGTTGCATCAAACGTTGATTAATTTGCAGTTTCGATTTTTCTATCATTTGCAAGTATAATACTCAGCTGATTTTTTTTTCATATACAAAGAAATAAATTTTGTGTATATCTTTCAATATGAATAACTTTTTTACGCTAATCATTCTACGCTAGAATTTTATTTTGATTTGTATTTTCATTACTAAACCGTATCATTTTTAATAACTTATTTTATTAAATAACTTAGTGATGGTTTTTCATTACCTCTCAGAGAAAATGAAAAATTTGTAAAATTTGACTGTAAAATAACATAATTAGTGAAGGAGTTGTTCGTTATGACCAATTTACAAATAAATAATCTATCATTTACCGATTCTAATAACGCTCTTAAGTGACCAGAATGTAATTGTGTTCTTTAAAATGTCTATATCTCTAGAATTCTTCATCAGATTTTAATAAAATATGACATGTACATTTGAGATACACTTTTATATTTGTTATTTAAATTTTGTACAATCAATTGTTACAGAAAATCGATTTTGCAATAGAAAATCAAAGCAAACCAAATATTGAAATAGAAAACCGTAATATAAAAGAAAAGTGATAAATATATTGGAAATGCATTGTTTTTTATCACAATTTGAACTTAATTGTCGTAGCCTGTTACCGGACTCTTATAGATACGTTATCAGCTTAAAAGCTATTGACAAAGTATTTTCTAAAATTTACATTTTCTAAAATGTACATTTTCTAAATTGTACATTCAGCACGCTATGAAGTTTTAAATGATGATTTATTAGGTGTATAAATTTTGTAAACAAATTGTTTTTAATATTTTATCTGACGACGGATTATGTTTTTCATAGATACCGTCTATAATAAAAACATCCTCTAATGTTACATATTATACATTGTATTTTTTTTCAATTTTCACTTACCAATAACTCAAAGAATAGTTAGTAATCTAAATATTATGAAATTTATGTATGCATATACTTCACTTGAAAATCGAGAGTATGTCAAAGAGTTTTGTTTTTGAATTCATTTTCGGGAAGTACTTTTTACATGCCCACAAAATTGAAAAAAAAATACAATATTCATTACATTAGAGGTTGTCTTGATTATATTTATAAAAATTATTATCCATATCAATTCTCCATATATCATATTGATTTGCAGCTGAGATAAACTGTGTAGCAAATTCGAAAGAGAAAACAATATTTCGTTGAAATATTCCATGTTCTTGAAGAATCATTAATAGCGTCGGTGAGTACCTACAAACAGCAATTCGAAGTTCGTATAAGTTTGTACATCAGTTCGTTGATGTTTCTGCCTCTTGTCCTATCAAACCGTTTACCATTATATTATAAAATGTAACATTTTATACATAATATGATACTTAAATATATAAAATGTTTATAATATATATATATATATATATATATTTTTTATTGTAAATAGTTTAGTAGTAGTTATAAGTTGTTTTAAATTGTAATAAAAAATGTTTTAAAACTAACCACACAAGATGAATAATAAAAACTATAACTAAATTTATTATAATACTAAAATATCCAATACAATATTGTATTTACTATCATCATAATAATACAGCAAGTCTTCAACAATACCATTAAATAATGTTGGTCTATTGTTTTTTAACATTCATTACTGTAGAATAAGGGTTGTTATTGTGAAATAATCATTTAAAATTTATACAGGTTAGAAAATCTTACATTAGATATGGTAATTTGCAATATATCAACTGCATTAATTAATAGAATTACGACTATTGAGTAATAAGTAGCCAGTCTTTTATTCGTTGGGTGCAGTACAAACTGGCTCCATATACAGTTAGAAATACAAAAAAAAAAAAACCATTTACATTTCTCTTTACATATGCATAGCCATTCATTTATGTTTTAATGTCACACCAGCATTTTATTTAACGCTGAAACGGACGTACGAATTAACATCATTTCTAGCGTTAAATGGAGTGCGTCTTACTAACGTTTATTTTAACTTAACTTTCGTAGAAACGAACATACATCAGGTTAAGCGAACGTAAAATAGAATTTTAGCTATTAATCATTTCACATGTAACTAACTGTTTGCACAAGAGTTTGATAACTCTTATTTGTTTACATTTCTTAGAATGAATTAGTTCTCTGTGGTAAATTTTGTTAAGAAACCGTCTTTATGAATTTTTAAAAACAGAAAGGATACATACATGCATTCTTAACATATAGTCTTATACTTTGGAATACTTAATTGGAAGGGCATATAGATTAACGTATACGAATATTGTACAATACTATTACATATAGGTCGAATCGATAACCAACTTTATAAGAAGTCGGTTATGCAATTAATATCAAAATAGTACCAACCTTGTATCAATAATTATAAAATAATATAAAGATATTGGGCATTCGACGTCCATGTAACATCGTGCATTATGTATAATACCAAGATCGAACTTTTGTTCAATATTAACTCAGTCTTAGTGTGACAGCTCGCATTTAACACAATATAATTCCAAACGGGCGTGCATAAAATCGTAGGACATGCAACATAAACAAAAATTTTATTAATAGATATAAATACTATATTAATAGATGTACAGAGGGCGTAATCTAACTTTTCTACATAGTGACTGTATGCAACAACTACTATTTGGTTTTTTATTACCTATGAAAACCTAGTATACCCCCCTCCCTAGGATCTCAAAATTACTCAAAATCTATCAAAACATTTAGTGCTATTTATGCATTAAATCGTTGCTCTATTTTAGGTTTTGTGCTCAAAATGCTTAAGAAAAAACGACATTTGAAATGGCAGGGGTTCAGGTAAACATTCACTTAAGTTTCCCAAAGCGAAATTTATTTGAAACCTAAAAAAAATTTAGTGCTATTTATGTGCGAATCATTTGCTCTATTTGGAATTCATGTGCTCCAACCGTTTAGGAGATAATAACATTTTAAATGGGGGAGGGATAGTTTAACAATAACCTGATCCTCATGCCAAAAATTGGAAAATTCCAAAAACAAAAATAGCAGAATTTGTTGCTTCAAGAATCCGACCTAGAAAGTTGCTTATTTTTAGTAAAACCCATATGTTAAATTATATAAAACTATTTTAGAAATTTGAAATGTACAAAAATTTTCATTTTTATATATTTAATCAAATTAATTGGGAACCGTGAAGGAGACGTACCTTTAAGTATATTTTTATAAAGATATCCGGATTCTGATTTGTAGACACTATGATTGATTGAATTGTGAATTAAATAATAATCGCGAGGGAATAAAACTGTTAAGTATAGTTAATACTGTAACTTTAAACTTTTTTTTTTTTAATTGATAAGTGAGGGAAATGGTTAAGATCAAGAGATCAATGTTAACCTGGTCCCCGCCCGCAATTTCAAATGCTGATTTCTCATAAACGGTTTGAGCAAAAAAATCCATAATATAGCAACTAATTAGCACATAAATAGCATTAAATTAGCATAAGCACATAAATAGCATAATTTTGCGATCTGGTGGTGGCTTGGTTCACCAGGGTGTTTTTATTAATTATGCAATAACACAACGTAATTTTGGTTGGAAAAATGTCTATGTGCAACAAATGCTGTGGGTAAAACACCTCAAGGGGGTTGGGGGTAAAGTTCAGAGAAAATTATTTCATTTAAAACTAAAAACAAATCATATGAATTTAACAGTTCTGCTATCTACGAAAATTTAGCTTGTTCTTTTGTACACAGAGTATCGATAATGTATTACTCTGTTATCATGAATAAATTTTACTTTTAAGTTTTCAATGACTCCCAGTTAGCATTCTTTATATTTCTATAATGTGTTAAGCTCGATGCAGTTTCAAATAAAGTGAATTTAAAATTTTTACACAATAAACAGAAAAAAACTGAGATGGGTATGAATATGGATCACAGGAGACCAATAATTTTATTATTATCGTTAATGGTTTTTTCATGGTCTGAAATTTGTGAGGCTACCTAATATTAACCGCACAAACAAAATTTTGGTATTGCAACACCTAATTAGTTCACTTTCGAATGTCCATTCTTATGTTATTCCGAAGAGATAGCGAGCTGAAATTTTTCGAGACGTATTCTAAACACAAAAAGTGAGTTTAAATTCGTGAATGAGCAAAATCAGTCCATTGGGTCCATTGAATTGTTGATTCAACTTAAACTTTAAGAGATTAAGAGCAAAAAAGTTTAAATACAAAAAATGATTATTTTTGAAACAAACAACTTTTATTTGAAACATGTTTTCGTAAAATGTTTGAATTTTTCACAATTTAAGCTTAAAGTAGGTAATATAGTGGAGCGCCGTAAGACATAAAAATGGTAAAATCTCGGAACCCAGGGCCAGTCAATGAATCTGTATAACAAGTGTTTGACTGCATTATTAAAACCGCAAATAAAAAAGTTAAAAAAAAAAAATTGGCCGATCTCGATTACAACAATTTTTATAAACAATTTACTGAAAAATGAAAGGCGCAAGGGGGAAAAAATGTTTACAGTAAAGATATTAATTTTATATGTAATAAATTATGTTTGCAGAGTAAATTCAATGTTAATTTATTAGATTTTCGTAAAAAAATTATTTACAAAAGAAAATTTAACCTTAACTATATACATTATTGTTCATTATTGTCGTCGTCGTCGTCGATTTCGTTGATGTAGATTGTAGGTAAAGGATTAGTACAGCTATCACCATTGCATTCTGAGCAAGCTGCAGTGCAGTTTAATCCACTTTTCCTGCACCCACAAGATGCTCCACATCCTGTTTTGCATGCGCAAAAAATAATTTTTAGTAAAGATTCTGGAGCTGGTCGCTGCGTCATTGTTAGCGGTATCAATATTCCGCGTTCATCTTTCCAACCCCATTCTTCTGGTGATATTTCTTTTCCGAACCATGTTTGAACTTGTAAATATACTCTTTTGAAGTGTTCAAAAGCGGCATCTGCAGTAGGTGGTAAAGACGGCAGTTTAACGCAGGTATTTTTGGCAGTTGCTTTCAAAAAAGAGTTATATCTCAATGCATTAAGATCTTTTATTTTTTGGGGGGCATTATATAAAGCAAGAGTGCATGTAACACCAGCTTTAAAAATTTCATTGATGTCTTTGCATTCATTTTTAAAAACTGTCGCAGCATTTTGCAAGTCCGTTCGTTTTTCGAAATTTTTTGCAAACACGTTTTTGCCACGTTTAAAAAAAGCTGACGTCGTGTCACATCCAGTGAATGCATGTAAGAACAGAATATGCTCTTTACACTTTGGTAATATTTTTTCTAAACTCTTAGAAGAGTACGCTCTTTGCAGTATTTTGCCTTTGGATGGTTTTCTAAAATAAATTTCTCGGTCTGGTGGTGAGAGCGCAGTCAATAAAACTAAAACATCTACATCCTCGGACACTACAGCAATGTTTTCAGATTGCAGATTAACAGCAGTTTCAATTATTAGTCTGTCGGCATCAGCTTCTGCTTGGCAAGAAAATATTTTATTTTCTGTGAGTGTTTCTCGTAGCATATCTATAAGCCTACTCTTATTTTTGGCATTCGATAAAAATTTTTCCTGCGCTACTTTTAGTGGCATGGTTTTATCAAATATTATGTCATTACATGCGTTTTTTTTACAGCGACGCGTTCGTTCCATTGATTTTGTGCAGCTCTTCTTGTAACCATCAAATACGACATAAATGTTGTGTCCATAATTATTATGTAGATATCTGACATAATGTTGACAAATTGTACCGAAATTTTCATCTAATTGCCACTTGCAACGATGTAATAACATCCCTCCATCAATGACGTAGGAAAATTTTCGTACATCGTTCACATCCACTGACACTTCTGGGAATATGTCATAAAATGTAGATTTTGTTGTTTTTCGTATTTCACCATCTTCAAAGAGAGCAAGAGGATAAGGAGCTAATTCATAAGTCAAGTAGTTTTTTAGTTCTTCATCAGATTTTTTTAATACGCATATACGCTGAAATAATAAGTTGTCACGTGTACTATTCTGCTAGGGCCCGCGTTAACAACACCCAACAGCTGCTGTTGCCCCCTCTATTCCCCTCCCCACCCTTCATCGTTATACCTGCAGTCCCTTGAGACCCAACATGAAGTTTGTAATAGTTCTTCTTTTTAAAATCTAATTTTACACTAATATAACTTAAGGAAAACTCCAAAAAAATAATAATTATTTATAATAATTATTAAAAAATTAAGATCGGACAAAATATTTTTTTTAACATTTTTCTATATGCTATTAAAAACACATTGCCATAGTTTATAAAAAGATTTATTTACTGGCCCTGGATTCCGAGGTATAAACCTTACGGCGCTCCACTAATAACAATGCATATTATTATTATACATGTATAAGCGTATAGACTGGATATTTTTAGTATTTTATGAATGCTAATAAGAAAAAGTCCAAACATTGAAATTCAATAATATGTCGAGTTTCTAAGCAATTAACTATGTTAGTTGTTATCTAGACTGGTTCCATATAAAATTTAAACAAATGTTTCAGCCGCATCCCAAAAGTGGATCCTAAGAACAAATCTATGCGCTTCCATCCTTGATGACAGGAATGGATTTTGAAATACATATATAATTGTTTAACTTCCCGCTAGAAATTTGAAAATTTTCTAAAATCGGGAATTTATTGGATTTACCCCGTTTTGCAAAAATTTAGTTCTCATCAGATCTCGACGTTTTAAGGTCCTAGGAAGCTTTCCTGAACACTCCTGAGAAATCGTCACTCCGTCTGCATGTATGTGTGTGTGTATGTGTGTGAGTGTGTGTAAGTATAATTAATCGCTTATAACTTTGAAACGGCTTGACCGAATCGAGACAACCAAACGGCGTTCTAAAGAGTTTTACTAAAATTAGATTTTCGGTTTGGACCGATTCGGACCGGTAGATTTCGAGAAATTTTTAAAAAACTAAGAAAAAAAATTTTTCAAAAGTGGTTTTTTTGAAATAACTTTTAAACGGCTTGACCGATTGATTCCAAAATCTAATCAGCTCTTGTAACAACACGTCGATTGCCGCCAACCGGGTCGGTCGATTTGTCTGTGAGAAATCGTTGACGAAAGAAATTGCAAAAATCGATTTTTTTGAAATAACTATGTAACGGCTTAACTAATCGATTTCAAATTCTAATCAGCTTCCTTGTAACAACACGTCGATTGCCGCCAACTAGTGTTTTTTTAACATAAAACCTGTAATATGTTAAACTTTAAGTGCTTAGATATGACATTAGCGGGAAGTTGCAGGGATGGCCTTTAGGATCAACCGTTTTCCATATTTTATGTATTTAACATAATTTAGTCTAATTTTTTTTGTTTAAACAAAGTTTTTTACTAAACCAAATTGTTTTTCATATTTCCTATCATATTTTTTATTAGTGTTATCTATAAATTCTAAAAGTAATGAGAAAATTTATTATTTCCTTTCGTTATAAACGAATGCTCTTTGTATTATAACAACAAATAAAAATATTAATAATAAAATTGTTTATTTATTACATTATGTATGGTGAAGTAGAATAATAAAAATTATTCAATAACAGCTAATTGTCGCCAATTCTTTTATTTCAATGTGCAAATAAAGTTTATTAATAAATAAATAATTAATAATTTCATAATTTATTGATAGGATAATAAGGTTAAATTTTTATGAGATATATGGTTGCCAGTCATCTTCGAAGTTAAATAATGGCGTATAATTAAATTTTTATAGTCGTAAAAATATTTGTTGTGAATATTAATTAAATTATATTTATTACTTATTTTTAATATAGTGATTTATTTATATTGAAATATTAAGTCATTGCTGTATTCAATTCAAAGCTATATAAACATTTATTTTTTTCTATAGAAAACATTTATTTGACTACCGAAAAATGGACCAATATTTAAATTTCAAATTTCGTTTTCTTAAAATATTTATATATCTTTGCTGAAAATATTTATTCTCCTTTTTCAGGAATATTTTGCCAAAAATTTAAAAGTGAATTGCATCGTTATATTTCATGATTTCATTTTACAAAGATAATTTTTTCTTTTTAAACAAAGCTTACAGGGGTTGGCCATACAATGTAACATAAATATATTGCAACGACACTCAGTAAAATGAGGAAATAGGAAATCGAAATTAAAATTTTAAGCGAAATTTTGCTGTATAAAATTAATAACATGTTTTAAATAAATTTAAAAAAAATTTATTTCGAATCAAGTTATTAAACCAACAAGCTAAATAAATATTAGAAATAAAATCAAAAACAATTTTGTCAAAGGTTACTAAAGTTAACTATGAGTTTTCTTAGTTTTAAACGTAGGATATAAGCGATATGGACGTTTGATTTCTTTAACAGTGAGTAAATGTTTTAAAAAGAAGAGAGTTAAGACACGAAATATTAGGATGACTAATTTTTACTTTTCAAATTTCTAATTTTGATTATTTATTTATTTAAAATATTTCATGGTGTAGAGCTATCGGATAAAGATATTTGCTGGATACTTTACCATTAATTAATAAAAACTGAAATAGTTCTGCTTCACTTCGAAAATCTAGAACAGTTCTCAAAGATGTTCATGATTTAATTTATAAACAATAATCAGAGAATTTCGACGATGTATTCAAAGACTAATCAATTCAGAGCTTTAGTTAGTCAGAAACTGGATGTCCGTGTCACTGATGTCAGTTCAAAAATGTATACCAGCATACACAACATATGCTTAGCAGTTTGATTTGACAATATATTATACATATTTTCTTTTACAAAATTGACGTCAGCGTGTTGTTTATTATAAACGGACTATAATTTTAGAATACAAGATGGACTCTATTCAAAATTTAACAGGAATCTCACGGCTTCATACTCAATTCTAGGCTATTTTTGGTTTTAGCTTTTATAAATATTGTCTCACTTGAAAAAGTATTTGTAGTAATATGGATTAAATACATATTTTGATACTCTATACTGACTTAACATTTTTGTATCCCAAAGTTCAATTTTTTATATTCAGGATATTTCTATGTTCCTTTTAATGAACGTTGTTGTTGGAAAAAAATTTTCAACGTTTTTTTCATGTTTTAACGGCAAGTTGCTCAGCAATCTTATATCATTAAAATTACTCCAAGTTGTTCGAACGATAAAACTTGTTTTAAACTACACGCTGACAAAATCTTAGTCAAGCATCCTCGGTCTGAAAAATCTCACACTTGTGTACAAATGTTTTATCTGCTAAATTTTCAGATTTTGTGTTTACAAAATAATCTCATGTAGTATGAGGTTATTTGTCAAAACAATTTTGTTTTCGTTTCTCAATGTAAATTTTAAAATATTTTTTAAAAGATAACCTCTAAATCAAAGCTATGAAGTTGATATTTAATTATTTAATTTGATTTCATTCTGATTATTTAAAACGATCATTTTTTATTAAATTTTCTGACACGTTAAGAAAGTAAAAGATTCTGAGATAGCAATGTTCACCTCTTAAATACAAAAACAAGAGTTATTTGCTTTTTGAACTGCTCAACACACCATTCTTAATATTCCGAGTGTACATGCTATTGTTATTAATTTTCGTAGCAATTGAAAATATCAAATATAATACATAATACTTCCGTAGACTGTATTCTCTTAAACGTCAAATACCAAATACAGAGTTTCAAATGTAAATAAATTTTTGAACGTATTGAACAATTTACACAGTTTGTAATAACGATAAAGTGACCTAAATTGAGCCCCACCGTAAAATCTGAAAACTTTATGCAATAAATAAATTTTTTTATTATAAAAACGACTTGCTACTTATAAAATAATGACGTAGACTTCATACAGTAATAAAGTTGAACTTTTGATACCAACATATACCTACCTATTTATTATTTTTTGCTACTCATATTTCCATTCTAATATTTAATAATAAATTTTATGAGGATCAAACTAAGGTTAATCAATAGATAAAAACATCCATTATTATACAATTTAAAATATTAATAAAACAGCACATTATTATTATTAATATTTTATTTATTATAATATAAACAATAAAAAAGTAGAGTGAAAAATAAAACCAACTTAATAATATCTATTTTTAGTGTAAATTTGATAAAGGAATGGCTATTAAATAATCCCTACCGAATCTTATAATTTGAAAAAAAAGACCGGTGATTATTATTAAATCGCATAACATAGTTACTGCATGAAAAATAACGAACTAGAAGTAATAATTATTGAAAGAAAAATAACAAACACTAGCTATAATGAAAGGCTATACAGCAAAGAAAAAATAACGTATTTCAAGACTAAGCCCTTAACTTATCTTAGAAAACTACCAAACCTGAAAGTATTTTCTTTAGACAACTATGGTAGTGAAAACAGGTTAAATAAGAATCCTAACAATTAAAATGAAGCAAGCATTACATAGTGTTTATTGTATAGTACAATTGAAAAATTTAGATAAATAGTATTTAATAATTGAAAATTGATCGTATGAAGTGGGGTCTATGGTTTAAATAGATGATTTTCTCTTTAGTTTTTTGTATCCGCCTATCAATGACCGTTTTGCTGTAACCTCCAAACTTATTATTTGATTTTGATATAACTAAGAATTTTCTTTTATGCAAGCAAAATACATGCGGTTTTTTGAAATAGATATTTGATGGGTTTTTTTGGCCCCTTCCCATTTTCTAAAATTTATAAAACGCCAACCTTTTTTCTATGTAAGTTTGAAAGAAGAGATTTTTGTAAACGTTGTTTGCAGCATTTCGTTTATTTTTGAGTGAGGTATATAGCATAAAAGTACTAGTTGTTAATGTTTGTATAATTCTATTACGATAAGAATTAAATAGTATATTGAAGTCGTGAACTCTGGTTTATGAAGTATAAACGAGACGCGGATTATTTTAAATTCTGCCAACGATTGAGTGAGGCTAAAAATTCATTTACTCCCCAGTTAATTGAATGAACGTAGTAAGTTTAAGTTTAACATGTTTATCACATTGTACCATCAAGTGCTTCGAAATAACAAAACGATTTTCAAAACTATTGATATTCTCTCGCACTTGCAATAACATAAACCAATGACGATAAAGAAGTGTGATCTATATTAAACTCACTATACGGATGGGGTCTAACCGTGAGTAAGGTCGATACTACTTTAACGAAGCTAATTGTACTAATGTATACATACATCACAGTAAAATCAAAGTGTAAACTAAGCGATTTTGCTTTTTTGTTTGTCTTTATCTATGTATATATGTTTGTCCCGCTATAATATAGGAAGGCGTTAATGCCTATTACAAAAATTTAATTTGGTAGGAACGATTATCGCATTCAGAATGTGTATTGTATAGTTTTTGGTAAAATCAAGCAATCGGGAATAATAGACAAGTTTTCCAATATTTATGTAGGATGTTCTACGTTCTCCAAAGTTTCCTCTTTGGAAACATTTCTAAAATATCATTTTTTTCTATGAAAACCACGTTTTATTCAAATCCGATCGAGCGAAAAAACATATGTATTTGAGTGTAAGACAAATCGAATATTTGGGGGTGACAGAAGATAAAAGTTGAAGAAACCGATATTAATAAAAGGCTACAGAGTGAGAGTATAGCCATGAATTCTTTGAAAGGAAACGACCGTGTTTATAAGACTTCGGTATTGTACTGAGCAGAAACATAAATGAGTAAAGTGAAATTAAGTTACTGATTTAGTAATGAAGAATACTTGGAGAAACTTTGGAGGCCGAAGACGAAAGCAGACGAATGTACAGTGACCCAAATATAGTAAAAAAGGACGAAGGATCCTATAATTGGGGCATGTCCATAGAATAGCAAACAAAAGAATACCAAATAAACTACTCAGTCGAGAAGAAGGTGGTAACTGGAGACTGGAGCGTCCGAAGAAGTGGTGGGTAGAATTAACCTTAAAAATTGTCCGACAGTTATCTCAGAGTCTCCTTTTTTTGAAGTCGATAAATAATTGCATACAAATCTGATTCATCAAATCTTATATACAACTGAAGTTTATCTTTCTTTATCTATCATTTCATTTAAGATTTATAATTGAAGTGACCACAGAAACAATGATCATATTTTTAATATGACATAAATTTTATTCAAATACTGTTTTGTTCATTCTGTGTAATCACATAAATCAAATAAAATAAAAATTTTAAGCTTTTTATGCTGATATTACATAAATTTTACTAGTTTATTCAAAGTCCGATATCCAATGTAATAGGTATCATATGTTTGATATTAAAGTAATGATTAATTTCTTTAACTTAAAAACATAAATGATATAAAAGCATCTGAAGCTAAAAAAGTCTAAGAAACTTATCATGAGCAGTGATGATTCGCAGATATTGGTGTGTCCATTTTACTAAAAGTTATCTAGTACGATATGTTTTAAATTGAAAATATTCCAGAATAAGTTTATAATGTTTATGGAAATTATACATGAAACGTGGCCATAGCCCTTCACGACGTTAAATCTATATCTCTTTGACGACCATATTGAATATGTTTTTAAATAAATAAAATTTTTTTCTTTTATTATGGATAGAAAAATTGAAATTTTTTTAAGTTTGATTTGTGTAGCTTCTCTTAGAAAATATAATATTTTGAGCAGCTTCTTTGTCTAACGAGAGGAAAACTACTAATGGAAATGTATAATGAAAGTTCTTTTTTTCAATTTAAAGACAATTTTAAGAAGTCCTTTTAAAGATAATTGCAGAAAGTTTTCTACAACTACAAGTTTTCAGATTTATTATACTACGGTGGTTTAATTAGACCCAAAGAGAGAACTTTTGAATAGGAAAATATTTGTAAAAGTATTATATTTTGTTGTATTAATAAACTTTCAAATTAATAAAGTTTGTAGAAAGTTTGATTTTATCCTTAAAATACACCAAATAAAGCATTTATAGCACATTTAAGTAATGTTTGCCATATTTTCCTGAGGTACCTTACAGCTAATAAATATTTCATTATATGATACTTCTTGAAATATTGCTCACACTATTTCTGGATAATTTTAAAGGTTCCATCCTTAAGCGTAGTTATTTAAAAGTGTTCTTGAATGATAAACTTGTCTATGGGCGCTTCAGTTCTTACACATTCGACTTAAGACTAAAACCTATTGTAGTAAATATAACTAACTGGAATTTAGTATGTAATTGGACCTGCTAGAATGAATTGGGTAGTATGCAAGAAAGTTTAAAATATTAAGTTTACTTTGTCAACAGGTTTTCGTTTCGTAAATTAATTGATGTATCATTTGTGGCATGTAGTGTAGCATAATAGCTTTGTGATGGTTTTTTGATGCGTTGCGGACTCTGTATAATGTATTGTACTTCACATTTGCGAAGATAATGATTTATTATGGCTTTGTATGTAAAACACAAGAACCATTTAAGATATTATAACTATATAAATGAATCCTGATTTCCTTTCTAACAAACTTGCTGTAACTAATCAGTTTCAGAAAAATATCACAGAAAAGCTTTTAAGGGAAAGCTCACCCAACAAGTCCACAAAAATAATATTATTATATTTTTTTAATAAAAAATATAATTATAGTATTTTTGGCGCTCATAAAGATATCATATCTGTTATAAAGATCTCAAAATTTGTATAGGGCTTAGTTATGATTAGTATAACAACTTTTTCGTTAACCAATACGTAAAGAAACTTTAATACTCAATTTTCATTCATCAGTTACAAGCAGAGGCGGATTAAAGTATGTGCCGTCTATGTCTAGTCTAATATTTCTGTCTTTTTGCTTTGAGCTTACATAATTATAACTGTAGCCGGGTTTGTTCTTGCTTTCGATAATTATTTTTTTGCTCCAAATTTGCTTCTTGGCATAAAAGCAAATGCATTAAGTTTATCTTGACCGCACTAGTTCTCAAATAGTTTTTTTCACTCTATTCAAGACCTTTAACCTTGACACTTAAATGTTGAAACGCTTATATTGTTAAAAATATACGAAGAGCAATTTTTGCGTTAAGGTTAAATATTGAAAATATTTCCATAATTTAATAAGTTTCAAATTCCCAGTTTTTAATGAATCTTTGAAATGATAATACAGGTAAATTCATTCATTTCTTAATGAATTCTACCAGTAAGTCGACTGGTAGTTGAATAGTTGTTACATACCCTTTGTTAGTTCAATGCACATTCACGCATCGATTTATACTATTATAGATAATATGTAATTTAATTTATTAATTTTATAATATTTTACGATTACAACTACTGAATCAAATAATAAGTTTTTGATTTAAAAATATAAAATACAACCATTAAATATTTTATATGACAATCGATAGACAGATCTCATCAAATCAATACATTACCTATCAAAGTAAGCATAATATGATGCATAAGTATTACTTATATATGCTGAACAGTTTTTGGCTGCTGTAGTAGTAAAATAATGTATAAAGCCAGTCAATCAGTCATATTGATATAATTTATGATTATTATAAAATAAAATCTATGATGTATAATTATTATTTGATATTAAACAACAACTGTATAAATAAATGTATTATGTATTTAGATTATAATATTTTTATGATTTTAATAAATTTATAGAAGGCCACCTACCTTATTAATTAGTTTTATTTTTAATTATGGAATTATAGTTAGATAATGATAAGATTTTAAGGTTTGTCGGTTTATTGTTTATTACAAGCTTTGTCGGTTTTTTTGTTTTTACGAACATTCATTCAATTCTTATCCGCAATAAAATTTTTCTTGTGTAGATTTGGAATTTTCATAATGATTTTAACGTAAAAGTTCAATTTAAAACATGTAGATTAAAAAAAAAAAAAAACATACGTGGTCTAGGTGCGATCCAGAAACACCCAACGACTAACTTTCCAATAAGAGTAAAAAAATAACTAATTAGTTTATTATTGAGAATGTAGATATTTTTTGGCTCTTCTTTTCAAACGTTTGATTTTGCCGTTCCCGAGTGTTGCACTTAGTATTGGAGTATAGAAAAGTGTTGTTTTTGGACATTTTCAGGCAGGTATTTAAACTTTACTCTGCGTAAGCCATCCTCGTACTGCAATATTCTAAAAAAAAGGATTAGAGAAATCGGTTCAGCTGTTTGTTCTTTCATATATATATTATATATCACATATATATATATGTTTCATTATTTTCTTAAAAAACTATTTATAGTATGTGAAATATGAATACAGGGAATATTTGTTATGATTATCGGGAAAAAACAATAACTAGGTCATATTCATTTATGATACATTTATCAGATCATCACTAAAGTAAATATTTTCTACTTCATAAGCCTTTCGTTTCATTTATCGAAAAATTTTGTTTAAATGTAATATATATGTTAATAAAATGCTCAATCATTTAGAACTTGGGATCAATATCGTTACAAATAAACCCTACAATTATCCTACACCTGAATATTTATATTTGATCTTTATGCTAAGTTTCACTTCTATCGTGTGTGGAATGCACAAGTATTTTTTGTTTAATTATTCATTTTTCGTTTTTCGAACACAATTCTTAAGTACGAAGGATACAATAGAATCTTAATTTCTAACCTTATAATAATATTGCTTTGTTTTATTCTTTTAAAAAAATTCCACGCAACAAAAAGTTTTGCATGTTTTATTTTCAGAGGTTAAAAAAAAACATGCCCACTGTATTAAATATTTAAAATAGTCATCAAAACTCAAATATGGTAGGCGAAATCGTCAAAAAAATTAAAAATTCATTTACGACTCTTTATCTAGAGTCGAATCGGCAAAAAGATATAAAACCGAAAAGAGAAATTTTTAGCATACTGTGTATTTAACTACTTCAGTTATTCATTAACACACTGTAATACGAATGACCTTCGCTATTATTACAAAGTAATAAAGCGCGGTGTACATAAAAAAGAGTCTGTATACAAATTCGCATAATGTTAATTATTATACGACTAAGTATGGTATAAAAAGGCATCCTAATTAGGACCTCTTATATTCATTATGAATAAAAAGAATCTGATTATAATTATTTTACAGAAAGACAATTAGATCATCTTTTAAGATTTTCTCGGTGTGTGATGAATTGAATGTATTAGTACGTTAGCCGAACTTGTCTCAGAAACAAGAAGATTAGTTGATTATGTAATTTATATAATAATATTGTACATATGTTTTTACATCGAAGTATTAATTAATGAAACTGGCACCAAGTACTAGTTTGTAAAAAAAAAAACCAATTTGCTGGAATTATTTTTATAATATATATAAATAAATTTTTCTTGTGCGTGTTTCATGTAAAAACTACTGGTTTGATTTCCATCAAATTTTAGTTTTACTTCTTAGAGTTTGAGACACTTAGCGCTCATCTAAGGAAATTATCACATCTTCATTTTATATAAATTAATTTAAGAGACAACACATCTATTAGTAAAATCTCATTTATATTCTCAATGACCATTTGTTAAGCATTCAAGCCAATTAAAGATTTTCATTATTTAGATGGTAACTACAAACGCATACCAAATTACAGCCAAAGTACAGCCAAAGCATGAAATAAAGAAAAAAAAACCCCGACTTAAGTTTCGAAAATTTCAACCGACAAAACAGCAGCCGACTAAAGCTATCAATAAAAGATCGATTTTTTCATATTACCTACAAACTTCGCTTTTTAAAGAAGAAAACTATGAAATATATTTAAAAAACCTACCTAAGTTTTGTATCGTTTTTCTTTTAAAAATTTAGTTTACCAGATAATTTGAAAAAATAGAATTGGATTTTATCACTTTAAGTGGTCGTCATTTCGTAACACCAGGCGGAGGTTTTATACATTTCATGCTTAAGCTGTACTTGACTGTTTATTAAAAATATATTTTTATGTTATATTAATTAATTAGATTTCTTCATTAATGAAAACCCAATTATTTTAAACTGAATAAATTATAAAATAGCCCACGAAAATCGGACATTTTAAAATTCTTAATATTTAAGCATGAAAAGTTCAGATCGTCGCATCATTTTTATGGTTGAATCTATATATAATTTTCTTTTTAATTCGTTCATAATTTTAAGCAAAGAAACAAAAAATACTTTAATACATTTATAAATTAAGAAAATAAGCATTTATATTTTACAATATAAATACAATTACAATATAAATATTCAAGTACAATATCGATCTCTATGTTACCTTCAGAATGTTTATGGCTTCAAAAATCGTAAATATCCGATGGATTGACAAGGTATTTTGACGGGCTTTTGGTATATGACAAATTTGCTTTCTTTTTATTATTCTGAATAGATTACTTATCGCATACAAAACATTTTCACGTAAAAATTTTTCAATATGTAATCTCAACAAAAAAGTGAGATCTTTAAAAATAAGAAGAAACAATAAGCGAAATTTCGTCTCCCTCTGACGATCACTATCTTTTAAAGTAAACTGAAATGGATTACTTGAACTGGAGTAATACATTCCCATGAATATAAATAGTTAGATGTTACAGTGGCGGTATATTTTCAATTTAAAAGACACATAACTAACAACATTATACTTAAAGTGGCCACGCGCTATTTCACGTGACAAATGACAGTCTCATATATGTCAGATTATTTAACTTGTATGTTAGAGTTCTATGTCGGCGGGCTGTCAAAACAAAACATTCAATTCTATACGTTTGTTTGTTTTTGTTTTTGTTTTTGCTTTTTTTTATTTTATATTTATTTATTTTTATTTTTATTAGATTAAATACCATCTGTGAATTTCATTTTGGTTTTTATGTATAGTACAAGAGTGTAGAAAACAATTATTACAAACATTGAAATTACAATTGTTAAAGTTTATAGTAATAGAATCTATAGTTTGCGAACAATTTTAGAACATATATAGCGTCTCGAAATATTTTTTGCCGCGCATAATGAGATTTTAAAGACTTTTTTATCTAATAGGTTGAAAAAATTTAGTGTTTTACTTAGTTTCCTTTTATTTATGTTTACTTGTATTTCTAATTATAACATATTCCCTGAGAAAACTATATGCATAATAATATTCAATATATGTTCGATTAAAGCTAAAATGGCTAATCTAAGCAATTCTTAACTAAGCTTAAGCATATACTAATATCTTTAACATATAACGTTATTCATCCACAAAATCACAATTTGAAAACTGCCTAGAATTGTCTTCAACTAATATCGTTATATATTAAAGGATAAATGACTAACTGACACTTAGAATAGAAGCTTAAAATATAGCATGTCGAATAGGTCGTTAGTAAGTACAAAGAATAGATTTTTGGAAATTAATTCCCTAAAAGGATGAGAGGTTCAAATATTGATATATATGGATCTACTTCTTGAACCGTTAAATTAAAATCTTTAAATTATGATTGTCGGTCAGATTATAAAGAAACGAGGTATAAAAAAATGATGTTTTTGGAATTGAAATCAAAAAAGGGGTAGAGGGGTTTCATATTTTTAACTTTGACCAAGATTGGATCAGACTACAAAGTGAGAAAGCTTGAAATTTAGAACAGTTGATCCTGTAATAACGGAGGTAAGGAATTTAAGGAGTTTCTAAATGAAACCATCAAAGGCATGAAGAGGGAGTTTAAATTTTAATATGTCCATCAAGGAGCAGTCCAAGCTGCTGGATCAGAAAGCTTAATATTTACAGAACAGAAGATCTTGTTTTAATGAATGCGAATGAAAATCTAGAAATATTCTTTTTTAATTCAACTACAAAGATTTGAGCGGCTTGTTTTGATTTATCGATCAGTGTAGTTTTAATTTGAAATTTAAATATTTCTAACCTGAGTCGGAAAGAAAGCACTACTTGGCCTCTATGTCGAACTACGCAGCTCGAACGGTTTGAGATACGTGAAAATATCTAATGTCGTCTTAAGATCTAATGGTCAGTCCGAAACACATACGTTGTTCCATATTTTAGCGAAATTTTGATATTTTGTAATAAAATTCATTGAAATTTATAAGGTTATGATGAAGGATACCTACCAATTTAGCAATACTCATTTCGGCTTCGCTCTGGTATTAATAAGTAATCAACAGCCAAAAGACATAAAATTTTAGTTATAGAATTTAAAGTTAATTATTTCGACGATATTTTGTGAAATAATTTTAAAAATGTATAATTATTAATGAGAACTCAAGGATTTTTCGAAAAAATTTCGTTTTTGCCCCAATTTCCTAGATCAAATTATTTTGTATTTTTATAAATACATTATTGAGAACTCTAGGATTTTTCGAATAAATTTCGATTCAAAGTACAAACCGTCACCAAATTAGCAACGAGTAACATCTCCTCAGAGAATCTTTTCAACTAGCTAATTCATACTGAGGATGACTACTTTGTAGTCGGAATACGTATTTATAAAAATACAAAATAATTTAATCTAGGAAATTGGGGCAAAAAATTGAAATTTATTCAAAAATGTTCTTTACGGAAAATAATAATTATAACATTTTTAGTGATAACTCCACATTGATAATAATCGTATATTAAAAAGTATCTCAACAATGTAGGTATTTTTGAACAACAAAGATTAAAATTTAGTTCCCGATCAAATATTTACTTTAAGCTCGTTATTAAAATGCTTCTAATGCCTTTACTTTTCTAACTAAAATATTATTATTGAAAACTTGAAATTAGCTACATTCGTATTCATATCAACGAATTGCTATACATTTTTAAACACAGCCATAAAACCATTTAAACTGAATAATTTTGCTGACATGTGATCTGCAACTTATCTTAAAAACATGACATGCATTTCAAAGATAATTTTATAAGTTTTGTATTATTCATAATTCTATGAATTTATCTGATCACACATTAATACGTTTAATTATTTGTATATTTTGCTCGCGTTAAATAGGATCCGCATTTATTTTATTTAAAGCAACAAGATGAAATAAGTATAATAGAAGCTTGTCAGAGGTTTGACCTACGATGTC
This sequence comes from Chrysopa pallens, assembly GCA_020423425.1. Classification (NCBI taxonomy): domain Eukaryota; kingdom Metazoa; phylum Arthropoda; class Insecta; order Neuroptera; family Chrysopidae; genus Chrysopa; species Chrysopa pallens. The sequence goes on along the minus strand of CM035591.1, from coordinate 35,562,748 downwards.
CATACCAATGTTTTTCTGATTAGCTACAAATAATGTATTGATAAATTAAAGGAATTAAACTGTAAACTAAATGAATATTTTAAATTCCGCCATAAGAAGAACGATATTGAAAAAATTATATTGAAAAAATCTTATAAGGAGCCCTGTCATTTGATTCCCATTTTATAAATAGATGACTTTATTTACCTAATACAATTACTATTATCTAGCATTCAAAAGGAATTTTGACAGCATTTTATTTACATATTTATTTTATACATATTACACTTATGCAGTGCCTGAGCTTGAATTTTCGATAAAGGTTTTTATTAAATATGTTTTTATTATAGTAATGAAATATTTATATAAATAATACACATATACAATACACCACGGTTGTTATGATGCCTTTACAAATACATGTGTACAAAAAACCACGGTTTTTATTATGCCTTTACGCAGAGGCATACGCACATAAATTAGCACATGTAAAATGCTGGCACCTTGTAATAAACACTGCAAAATCCCTTCAATCTCATTCTCTCGAATGTTATGTACTCTAGATGAATGAGGTTGCCCCTGTTTAAAAAACCGTCGAGTTAAACAGAATCAAACATTGCAGACCAACCATGTAAGTTTTATATAAATGATGCGGTACAAATTTATACCATAAGGAATTACATATAAATCTACTTTTTGTAAGAGATAGAAAATAATTTTAAACAGCTTAATACTACTTCGTTTTCGAATCAATTTTAATTTAACAACGATTTTCAAGAAAAATCGCAAATTTAAGCAACTACCAAAATATAAGCTTTTTTTCCAGATAAAAAAAAAACAAAGAGAAACAAACAAATTATAATATAATCTTTGATAATTTATCAGTCGATAATTTTTTTGGTTCTAAACCAACCTTAAAGAAATAAGAAAATTAATTTAATTTTTTGCATTTCTTAACATAAAGTAATTAGTTTTAAGATTGAATTGTCTTAGTTTTGACAGCGTTTGTGTGCAGATTTTTTTAAAGCTCTACGAGTCAAACAAGAAAGTACAAATGCCATAACATTGAAGACGATAAACAACGTAATTTATTGTAATATTTTCTATTTTAGGGAGAAATACAAGTTTTTTCTATCGGACCTTTAAAAAAAAAAACAAAACGGAAATACATGTGAAACATACATTTTAAAATTGAAACAAGCATATTAGGATGATGTATGCGCGTTATTATTATTATTAATTTTATATGTATAACATCCGGATTAAAGTAATGATTATTGCTAACTGAATTACTTTGGTTGTAGTTAGTTCGTTAACAACTAATTATTATTAAATAAATAATTAATATAATTCACATATACTTTACATTCATTCATATAGTGTGAGTAAATTGGGATTAATAATTGAAAACCGTAATATCATTTTTTTGATACGAGATGAATAATATTAATTGGCCGTACGTGAATACTGCGTTTCAATTAGATGATTTCGTTTGTCTTAATACTCCGTTATAACGCGTTGATTTTAAAAAATTTGGTACGTAACTATAACACATTCACAAAAATACTGTATAATTTGTTTTTTACGTTCGGGGAAAATCTCCAAAAATACTTACTTAATGTCAAATTATGAAGAAAGAATAATTTTGTTTGAACGCTCTCAAACAAAGATTTTTTCTATGCAAGCAAGGAAGACAATTCATTTGCAATCGATGTAAATGCTGTCAAGGGAAATACTGAAAAAATGTGACGTCTTTAGCCCTAAATCTTTTTGATGCAATCAAGAAAGACTCGAATTTTCTTACTCATTTCTGAGTGAGGTTTATAGTTCACAAAGGTACTAGACATAAAATCTAGTCAGTATGAAATCGGATAACGTATCTTTTATCGCGGTGCATTAAACATTTTTCCGTTAAAGTTACAGATATTTTATAATATTTATTCGGATTACATTGTCTTACGATAATTTCTTATGGCATTTTCTCATTGTATCAAACGATTTTACACCGACTACCCACCGTATCATTCTAGCTATTATATAGAAATTTTCTCTAAAAATTCGATATTGCATGCAAGTAAATAAATGCATCTCTCTACTATTGAACACACTTAATTGCCATTTATTTAATCATTAAATTTTTTTCCATGTAATAAATATCCCCATAAGGGATATTTTATTTTCACTACCCCTTTAAAGTACCCGTGTGCATAAACTTAGTGTTTTTTAAACCGAAGTTTTATTATAATAAATCATAATAATTGTGGCCATGTAAATCGACAGTTTAGATTGAAATTTGTTAATTTTGTAATCAAACAGGAAATAATCAGCATAAAAACTATCCTATCCTATAACCAGAAATCACACATTTAAAAAATTGAATTCTACTTATATGTTAGATGCAATTATTAACTGATGTAATTGAAATTGTGCCAATTAGAAAGCGAAAAATGAATGTATTAAAAAATTATTCAAAATCAAAGAAAAAAAGACCGATAACTGTTTTCTTTTTTAAAAATTACGTGAGCAGATATTACCTTTCACGGAACCTGGAGAATACTAGTATTCGAATTTGTACAAAAGCATATATACAGGAAATTGGTATTTTCCACAGATTTTCCGATAAATCTTGTTCTTATTTTATCATATTGAATCATTTATTTGTTACTGAATCATTTATAGAAATAAATATTTTTTTGGTATGAAATATTGAGAATGATTTTTTTCAACTAGTACTCAAATTCCAACGTAACTCGCAAAGCCGTTCCGGAGATATAATTATTAAGTAAGTTTCGTTCATCTTTATTTTCAATTGACTGCAGATACCTCATGAACCGATCATACGATTTACACGAAATTTTGTGCGATTGATTATGTTTCATATTATTTTTCAATACATCACGAGGAAACCGATTACGTAGCTACAATGTTAAGTGAAATTTTTGCAGTTAACTGAAGTTTCGGGCTCGATTCCCGCAATAATTTGTTGTGATCTAATGGTGTAGTGCAAGATAGCATAAAACACATTATCGAAATAAACGAGTTGCTAATATAATCAGACACAGAGAAATATAGTATTTAGCCGGTTCCTATTATAGCTCTTAAGTATTCAGATGCAGTATAAATACACATCCCATGCTTAGTGGCATAAGGATTTCTTCTCGAGGAAGTGGATAAAACAAACAAACTTCACGAGGAAGATATATGTCCATTACTTTTATTGTATTTTATTTGATGTGAGTTTTTGCTAGCTTTAAGGCTCTAGAGGCTTACTTTATTGTATTTACTTCGCCTGCGATCGGAAAGCGTCGTGTACTGGAAATGATTAAATCTATAAGATTAAAATTTAAAATTTGGTCAATTACGTTTGTTAGACTAATTTAAATTACACCCCAGAAAATTAATATCAAAGCCACAGAAGAGCGTGGCTAGATTGCACTATTATCAAATAAAAATGTTAAAATTTAACGCTGTATGCATTAGTAATATTAGAAGAAATGATAAAGCATAAGCATAATAAATGTTTATTTTTTTAAAGTAAATACTGATTTTCAAATTTAAATAATGCCTCACCTACAGATGGCACATTGTGTTAACTTATTAAACATAATGTCTTTAATAAAGTAACTCCTGACAAGTATTTAAACCAATATAACCCAAATTACAAAGTATTTAAATCAATATAACCCAATAAACAGCATTTAATAAATATTTAAATTGGTAAATAATAATGTTTTTTTAAATCCTATTTAAATATATTTTACCCTATGTTAATAAATTTTAAACAAAGATAAAATAATTGTTTCTTATATGTGTTAATAAAAGAAAATAAGTAATTAAAATAATATTACAATTTGTTTCTTATAAATAAGCCGCAAAACATATAAAAACAAGATGGCATATATTTTATTAAAATAATTATAATTAACATATACATGTTGTAATTAATATGTATGCTATATATAATATGTTATATTATTAAAGGATGCTTGTAATAATAATCTGCATAACATATTTATAATATTTATTAATTGTAATAAAATCTTTTTATACAATTAATTAATTTGCAAATTATTTTCACTTGTTAAAATATACTTTATTTTTATTAAATAAATAACAATAGTTGAACATTTGCAAACAGGTATTTTTTATATTACAAACGTATTAATATTAGACCAAAGGTAGAAACAAGTCTTTAAAAATGGTAAAAAGTGAAAAAAAAATTATCTTAGGATGAAACCCATTGTAAACGGTACAGAATTTAATAAAAACAAAAGCAAAAATAATTTACGGGCCATCGGAGGTCGGGAACTGGAAGGGGGTAGGTTTTTAGGAGTTGAATACGGCTTATCTTCATTTAAAATATCTAAAACTTTTGTAATTACACTATTTTCACATAACTTGATAAAGATTTTCGATTGAATTTATTCTAAATACCTAAGGTGAAAAATTTAATATTTTAAATCAACAAATTACAATGTATTTGGGACCTAAATTTTATTTTGTAAAAGATTGAAATGTAAGAGTTATTTCAATTTTGCACATCAATTTTGAGGTTAAATTTTGAAAATGTAAATACAAAAGTTATAGATCTTTTTATTACATACAAAGTTTGCTATCTAATTTTTTTCTAGAACTGCTGGAAATCGAAATAATCCGTGTTTTTTCCTTAAAAACTCACCCCCTCCACTTCAAGACCGCATATTACCCGTAAATAATTTTTCCTTTCATTTTTGTTATATTCTCTTCTGTTTCTTACTACATTAATTTGTTTTTGGTTTCAAATATTATCGACCCTGCTCTATATTAATTAAAATGTCAATTTATTAAAAACAGTTGTTACTTTGAATCTTTGGGAGAGGTTATGAAAATTTAAATGAATTATAAAAATACTTCCTTAGTGTACGTTCACTATAAATGGTTCCTCATTTAAAATATGTTTTGGGCTTAGCCACCGCGCAAAGCCGCACAACACTTTAAGAATTGAATTTCAAAAATTCATTTCTTAATTTTCACTTACCTTATAAATTATAAATAGGATCTTACCGTATAAAATTTCTTTGACACAGATGTTTGGACTGTGCTATGATGGAAATATAATGATTTGAGCCCCACTTTTGTCCATTGAGGTAGTTGAATGTAACAAGATCCTTTCATAACTCTCATCTAATGTTAAAACAGGACACTCTATTTAAAATATCATTCACTAAGCAGTTTGAACTGTACTTTTTTCAAAATTTGAAATTCTCTTCGCTTCTTTGGCGTTGAATAAATGCAAATCAACATTTGGTCTAGTCTAAATTATAAAAGGTACCTCTGGTAATAATTTCAGGATTTGTACCTTTACAAATCCCCTCTAAGTGTACGTCATATGAGATATATTACGTCACGTTAAAGAAAGTTAAAATGAAAATTTTCAGTTTTTTACACATTTGCCGAATAAGCCCATAATTAATCTCTTAAAGATATGTTATACAGTATTATAGTTATATTGGATGATCAATTGTTAATAAAAATAGCAACTGTCATTTTTTCAGCCATTTTCCTAAAATTATCTCAGAACAGCGAAAATCCATTAACAACTTATTAAAAAAAAACAGATTTGTTAAAATTCGTTCTATATAAATCTTTATTGTTGAGAAGCAATTATTGAATCATTTTCTACATATAAAAATTCATTTTTGCCTAATAAATTTGTTATGGTTACAAAGATAATTTATTTCTGACAATCCTATAATTGAGCAACATAAAACGATTCTTGAAATATAAGTGTAACTTTGGCCCTATGGATGGGAGCAAATGTCTGATTGATTAGCATTTTACCGACCTACTTCTCGAGTTCTTTCCCTACACCATCGTGAGCTTAATTTTTGAGTCGAAAGTTGAAATCGATTATACAAAGTAAGTACATTATGGACATTTGGCCTTCGGAGTTCGACAATTGAAATGATTTTATAACGCTCTTTTACAAATTTTAAAACATAAAATTAATTTAAAATTTGAATAATGTCTATGTACTTTCTAATTAATTAACTGACCAATGAATTTAATTTAAATATAAAAACTACCAAATTAATATTTTAGAAATTTTAACACAGAAGAACACGCAAAATATATCCAAAATTACCGAAAACAAACCATAATTTAAGTATCGTTATTAATTACTCCGGATATAATAATTTAAAAAGTAAAATTTCTTTATCCAACATAATACTAGTTGAAAAATGTAATTAATCAAAAAAATGTAGTTATTAAAATAATTACCATATTCTAATTAAAATTCATGTGTTTTTGATGAATAACTAAAAATTACCTTTTTTAGAATGTAGAAAATGGGGTGATGAGATTCCAGTTTACACGGTGTATATGTCAATGTAAATGGTAATTATATTCAAATCTAAAATAATTTTCTGTTTACATAAAATGTATTTTAAAATAGAATTTTTTTATCCCTTCACATATGACTTCTGGCCATGTCAAATTTGTATATTATGCGCCATGAATAGATAGCTATACTTTTAAATAATGGTGTTTGGTACTTCCAATAAAATATGTTTCCTCTGGTATATGGTACTTCCAATTAAATATATTTATTAGTCTACTCGCAATGATGGAAGTTGGTTTAAAATTTAAATAAAGTTCCCTAAAAATTTTTCTAAGCTCTTTCCTGATTAGGATTATTTTGTTAAAAACTGAACATTCCTGAATATATAAGTAGTAAAAATTGACAAATGTTTATATTCCTTAAATTGTTTTTTTGAATTATGAAAGTTTGATGATAAAATAACAATTTATATATTTATTCTAGAGAAATTTTCGAATACAAAAATAGTCTAAATGACAATTGAAGCAGTGCCATCTGGAAGATCTAGAAGAATAGAAAAAATGTTTGAGAGGTTCGAGGCAATTAATAAGTTAGATTAGTTTGTTGGTGGTGTTGTAATAAAAATTTAACATTTTTAAATATTGACTTTGTGTTGAAAATGATGTTTTGAAAATATAAATTTTCTAAAAATAATACTTTTTTGCAAATATTAAAAATTTTTTGTTTTATACAAGTTAATTAAAGCAAATTCAAGCTTCATATTAATTCATTAAATGTTTGTTTATTTACCATATTATTAAAATCATTTAGGAAAATCATTGACCTTGATTTAGGCCTGGCAACACTCTCCGACCGGAACACTAGCTTTGCTCGCAATTGTGGTATGGACAGAATTTGGCCTTAGTATTTCCTTACAAATATATACATATATAGTTGAAATTTTCTATCGAAGCAGTTGGGTAACTGCTAATAAAAGCATCATATGATAACTCCGTATGAGCTGTCTACCAATGGAGGTCTCGTAAAAATCTGGAATAACCAATTTGGAGATAATTAGGAAGAAATAGTAAATTGGCATACGAAGAATTCGACAGAGACGAATCGAAAAAAATCATATAACATTGAAATCAGTCCAGCCCGTCATGTAATTTAAGTGGTGCAACTAACACGGCTTTGTTTTTTTGTTGATTTTTGAGTTGTAAAATGTAGCTGTGACAATCACGGGGTTTTGATATTTTTCTGAAATATTTCAATTTTCCGTAAAAGTCTTGTACAAAGCATTAAAAAACTATTTAAAAAAAGATGACATAGGCTGAGTCGTTCTAAACCTACGGCGTGTATTTGTTTATTTATTTTATATATGTAAATATTATAAAATCCCTGTTTTAAAATTGAAAATTGTTACCTGTTTAAACTTCTCGAAAAAATGTTTTTGTCTAAAATTTGATTATTTATCGATTCTTTCCTCACCTCCAAGATGGTTCGACATTTTTCAAAATGAAAACACCCAAAATAAATTATTAAACATTTTAGTCGTGTATAAAATGTATATGAAATATGGAATGATATGTGTGGAAACTTCAAGACGCTTTGGCTCCGTTATTTTTAATAATGGGCAAAAAACAGATTATGTTAAATTTTATACTCTACAACTTTTATTTGAAACGGTATTTTCTGGCTCTTGCCCTTTTTAAAGCTAATGACGTACAAGGCTGATCTCTGTCCGAATAAGGTTTCCGTACTTCGTATACTATGATTTATTATAGATAAAAATTTCAGCCTTACAGTTAAATACAGCTCGTTACTAAAATCGCCTTCGAGCTCTCATTCTAGTAATAAACATCCCAGATTGAATGAGATATCGTTTGCTTTAAAGCCAATTTACGTTCATTTATCATTTATCAGAAGTACTTGACATTTAAATTATAATAATAATAATAACAAATACTTCAAGTGAAGAAAACAAATGTGTTTCATTTTCTACATCGACCAGAACAACAAATACAATAAGAAAAAAAAACAATGGAATGTCTTTCAAAAAATAAAAAAATAAAAAATAAACTAAAATAAAAATGCTGAAATAATAATAATAATCTATTTAACTACTCTTACTCCATTATCGTTACAATAATATATGTTGAATGTCAACATTTTTATTTAAAATAAAATCTATACGAACGATTATTTTTAATAAATGCGTTAAAGGAGGAGTGTAAGTCAAGTCATATTGTCACGGTTAAGTGGGCCGACTAACGAGTGTCTTAACTCTTCTATCAAATCTATTTATTTCATATTTAAATTTACATTCGTTTTAATAAATGAAATGTAATCTATATTATAGTTTAGTTTTTATATAATATAATATACGTGTTAACTTTATCGTGATATTGTAGGTAACATACAAGAGCCTTTACCACGGAAAATAATACTAAACTATAGTTGAGACAATGAGTTAGGTAATAATGCCACTTTAAATTAATTTTGTGACTTTTATTTGATTTCAATATCGTTTGAATTGAAAAACTTAAGTCTGCACGCGCAACAGTGTCAGACTGAACTACAGTAGAGCGTCAAACCAATTTCATAGTTGTTTTGAAAGGAATTTTCATACTTTTAGCGCACCTGTCTAGTATAAGCCAATCTCTGTAAATGACTTGACTGCATTTGTGACTCTTATGTATGCAATAGGGTATTTGATTACATTATTTTTAATTTTATTTCAATTGAAGGCTCTTTACGTGAACCTGAGAACCTAATTAAACAAAGAGTAAAATACTTGCGTATGACGTCATAGTATTTCCATATAAACTATTTGTGATGATAACTTCTTTGATTTTGAATCAATTGTAATTTAATTTTAATTGTATGTTTTTTATGGTATTGAGACTAGTATCAAATTTTGATATGAAATAAATTTAAAATTTAAAAGGATAGCGCTAGAAACCCAAAAATTAATTTTGACTCGTATGAGGTATTCGTGAATAAGATTTAATCATTAAAGGGTTCACAAGTTCCTTCTAACATCACTTTTTTTTTTCCCTTGAATATGTAATCGAGAATATTATAATAAGTAAGCAATATCAAGCCAATATTTCTCAGCCTGTGGTTGGAATACCCAAAAATGTAAAACTATAAAAAGTATCGAAGTAAGAAGTTGATTGTATTCAAAATTAAACTTCTTTTTAAAATCGACTAGCATATGTCAAAATAATTTATTTTTAGTTTTAGTCTAAAGATGGATGGATCCGAGACCCAACTTTTAAACCATAAAAGATAGTAAAAAAATTTATAAACATTTTGTTTTTAAACAAGCTACTATTTTTAAAACATTTTTTGTAAATTATTTGGATGCGCAAAAATTTTAGCTAAGATTCTTGCGAATCCAAATAATTTGACAAACAAATTTTTTCAAATAACTAGCTTGTTTAAAAAAAAAACGTTTATGAATTTTTTTACAATCTTTTATGGTTTAAAAGTTGGGTCTCGAATCCATCCATCTTATATATATATATATATATATATATATATATATATATATATATATATATATATATATATATATATATATACGGATTGATAGAGTATTTTATGAATGCTGATGATTAAAAATATTTGACATTGATACTCAATCATATATCAAGTATCTAAACAATTAACACTTTTAAATGTAAATTTTTTTCTTTAAATTTAGAAAAAAAATTGTTTATAATATAAAGGCTGTTTATATTAGAAACAAAGCATTATACAATATTATGAATTATACTACCAAGCAATATAATTTTAGCACAAACTATACAAATATTTAGAGCATTTACTCTGTTGGTAATTAAATTTTAAAAAAACCGTTTCGTGGCAATCATTTGATATAAAATGACCAAATTCATAAAGAAAGTCAATAATAAATAAGAGTCTTTGACTCAAATAATGAGCCATCTGTATTTGAATAATCGGTTTAAATAAAAACTGGGTTGAATTTAAATTTAATATATTAAAAGTAATTTAGTACAAGAATAGGTGTCACTTCAACCATGTTTTGATATTTATTTTTACATACAATAATCTAAAGGGGATTTTAGAGCGTAAAATTCCTATTGAAATGAATCTTCTTTTGAATCGTTGTGATTGGAAACTCGATGAAACGAAAATACGTTACTATAAAGAAACAAACACATAAATGTATAGGATTAAGCCATCGAGAGAATGGTTTAAAATATATTGTAATACTACGGTCGTGCGAATGCCTAGTAGTCGTTAAGTTATATGTGTGTAATGTGTATGCGACCTTGCTATATAGTTTATATTTCCTTTTTGTGCGATGCTTCGCAGCGTCCTCATAATCGTATACGTAGCTAAACTGCAAAGATAAATAAATAAAAATCATTTCAAATGATAATTTATATTTCCTTAAATATTATTATATTGTGTTTTTGTAGTTTATAACCCACAATAAAGAGAAAAATTTATAAAAACATGGACCTGCCACTAACATTTAAATTTTTCGATTTAAATAAAATATCATCACTAATTGTAAATTCAGTACAGAGTAGTAACATCGAAATATGAAATTTCGATTTACAAAACGAATGCAATTAAAAAAAAAACTACAAATATTCTTGCAATTTTCTCGCAAAAATAGCTCAAAAAAATATCAAACCAAATGTAATTAAATTTGACATGCATAATCTAAATATGAACCAAGGGCATGGCTATAAATTTCACAAGTGGACAAACCAAATTTTACTACAATTAGATAATTATTATTGAGATATTTGTGCTTGACAATAAAGCCTTTTTTTATAGATGTTTCATTCTGCCATACAAATCCCCTTAAGGCATTATTTTTTTCTTTTACACAAAATTTGCATAGCGTTTTTGAACCTGATCGTCAGAATTATATCAAGTAAATTGAAGCACTTTTAAATTATATTCATATCTAAACTTTTCTCAATATTGACTCAACGAATCACATATTTATACTAGATTATCTTATTTTAAAGATATGCATGTGGGTACAATGTCAAATAATTTGTAAGACAAGTATAATAATGAATTATCATAAAAGAAGGAAATCTTTAAATGAAATCAAATGTTGTTTTAATGAGTTCATCAATTTGTTATTATACTTATTTGAAAATATAGAAACAACAGATTATATTTAATTTAATATTTGTCAATGTCAATACTAATTTAAATAGATATATTATAATGTAGAATACTTGCAACCAATGTAAAACGACTGACATTACTAAATATATACAAGAAATATTTAATCATTATTACATTTTAATCTCTTCCCAAACCTTCTATGTTATCCGCCCACTTCACAGGAAAGTGTAAATATCCTTGATAAAAATTCATTTAAATTTAAAAAAAGTTGATGTACAACTATTTATCACATAAACTTTGTCACCTGTCTGATAACAGGCACGTTGCTGTCGCAAGAAAAGTACGTACAATAAAGATGATCTCCGGTGATAGAGCTGTAAGGGGGTAAATAAAATCTTTGATTTTGTTTGGTCTCCAAACTGACTTAAGTCTTCAGCGTCAATAGCTTCGCTCCCATGCTAAGCAAAATCTCGCTTCATTCGCAAGGAAAACGAGACTTTTGGACTTGTTCTAGATTTACAACCAAGGGTCGACCTTTGACATTAGTATTCGCTTCGCTCGCACGTTAAGAAATATTGAAATATTAAAAAAAAATCTGAATAAGAACATCATATAGACAAGAATACTTTTAAGCTACGTCTTAAATAAAATTTTCGTCTAATTACACCAAATTTGTATAAAAATAGAGTCAAATGCAAAATGTATTGATTAGAAAAATGTATACTAATATTTTATCCAAACTATTTTTGGAAAAATGTTCAATTTAAAAGTTTTTTATATTTAAAAAAAATTTTTCTTTTTTGTAAATATTAACAAGTTAAGAAGTTATATTTTTAAAATGTGAACTACACGGTCATGGATGCATAAATGACAAATTCATTAATTCATTGATTACTTTTCGAGTTTTACGGCCACAAACCTACAAAAGTTTTATATATAAAATTATAGAATAAACAATTTTTGAATATAAAAACATACAATTATTAGTATATAAATATTAAAAATCAAGTTATGTCAAAAAATAGTTAAAAGCTTTTAATACATTTCAGCATTACAAAAATTTGTATGTAAAAAATCTTTTCTATCTCATTACATTTTTCTTAGGTGTTATTTTTAATTTTTTTTTTTTGTCAATACATATTTTTTTGAATATTTTTTCAGTTGTTATAGCAATATATTTTATAAAAAATTCTATTTTTTATATATATTTTATTTCGTAAAAACAAACATTCTAATTAACATAATTAACAAGTCTGCCAAGTTTCAACTTTGTTATAATTTATTAAATGCAATTTTTTTTTTAAATGTAATGTAATGTACCTAATGTTGTGTGCTCATAAATTATAAAAATAGATTTATCAAACTAATGTTTACAGAGATTTTCAAAGTTATAGAATTAAGTAAAATAGATTGGAATTTAATCGCATCATCACAAATATGTCGCCAGTTTAATTAATTGCAATCAAAATAGTTATTAATATTATTCGTAAGTTTTGTTAAATAAATTAATCTTTCAGAAATATCTTGCATTAGTTAAAACAAAAACGATTTTTAATCTTCCATCTAACTTTGCTTTAAGAGTAACACATTTCAAATGCGGAATGATGTTCAAAAAATCTTAAATGAATCTCAAACGCTGTAGATTATATGCATAGAAGAGTTCATGGCAACTAAAGTAACAGAGAACTTTTTAATCCAACAGTTTTCCCGGTTTCCTAAAATAACTTTCAATAAATTTTACTATTTTATCTTTTATCAAGTATTTTACAATTTATTACGAAAATACATGGGATCTGTATTATTACAGAAAAAAATTTTATTTCTTATCTCTAACAATTTGATCTGGGATGAAGTACAAAAACTTAATAGACGAGAGTGAAATTTGGGATTATTCCGTACTTTTATTTAAAATACAATTGTAAATTTTTGTTTTTCCCCAAATAATAAAATTTAAAATCGCATGAATTGCGAGTACTTCTCTGCCATCTTAATTAGCTAAAACTCAGTTAAAAACATAATAGTTTATAAATTAACATCGCTAATATTATGCTTAAAATCAAAAAGTAATAATATAAAAAAATCGGTAGGTAATTGAGTAATTTTGTTTGTCGTTATGAAATTTTCATCTAATAAATAAAATTTCCAAATAAATAATTATTTTAGTAACTACAATTAATGCACAATCGACTGAAAGCGATTTATTACCGTAGACCAAGTTATTTCATCTAACTACCAATAAGTTCAAAAATAGTTTTCGTTAGCATTTATTTACTGATTTTATCCTGACACCATTGAATGATGACGCATATCACGCACTGTGCATGATTCGGTGGCATAGTTTACACCTAGAAAAAAAAATGTATAGTCCCATATTTGAAAGCAGTAAATTTTCCACCATTGTAAATTCTAGCCAAAAATACATATTTAGAAAACATATCACTTATCTTAATTATAAATACAAAATATTTATATTCGCCAATATTCTTAAAATATAACGATGTAGTTAATTTTCAACAATTTCAAAATCAAGAAAAAGAAAAAAAAAACGTTAATAAACAAGCTATTCTGAAGTATCAGAGTGTATCAATTTAATTAGGATTTAGTTAACATACACAAATAAATTACAGGAATCAGCTTCTTAGTCAGTTTGAGTTGAGTCAATGCCAAACGATAATCTCATTTTCTTTTAAGACCTCAACTAACAAAATGCACTCATCCATTCCAAAACAAAATTTAAAAAAATAGTTATAGTCAGAACCAAGAAGGGAACCAAATAAATAATAATATATATTATATTAGTGCTTCAAACCAGCTGTCTCATAATAATTCATTATGAAAATTTCCTACTAATTACTAATTAGTGTTACTATTTTCAGAATATATTTATTATATTATTATGTGTTAATATAAATTGGCACTACTTAAAACAGTACCGTAGTAGTTATGAAACAGTTTTCTTTTAATCCACCTCTGTTATAAATCCTTTAAAATTAAGAAAAATATTTAAAAAAATTTGTTTCTTTCCAAAAATTATTTTGTTACGATAAGAATAAGAATAAATGCGATCGGTTTTTATTAGTTGGACCTATTATCTCAATGAATGAAATTTTTATACATGAATCTGATCTGAAATGAAAAAGAATATATGTTGTTTTTAATTTGAATATAGTGCCAAGATTTTCTAATAGAGAAAACTCTAGAGTTTTGCCACACACTTGCGATGAAACGGCATAAAAAAATTTTTCACAAAGGCAAGTCGGTAGGACACAAATTAGAAAAAACGACCCGTTTTTATTTTTGTATATAATGTAAATTTAATCATGTAGCCCAAAAGTATCATTTTTCAACGTCGTCTGTAGTAGTTGAAATTCTATTATAATTATGGCACAGTTTAATATGAGGTATTAATTTATAAATTTTATCTATACTTACAAATCTAAAAACCAAAAATTTGATGTCAATGTGTTTTGATGTATTTAGAATGCAAAATTTTGAAATTTTCACTTACAATAAATGATGAATTTATTAAATTTGTATTTAGCGATTAATCAAAGACGTGTTGTGAGGCGAATTTAAAAATTTTCTATTATATGAAAAAAATTATACCAAACATTTTTCATAGAATTCATTTTCGCTATTATTTTTTATTTATTTAAAAATATTTACGATAATTCGTTTATATAAATTATGGATTTAAAATGCAAAAATTTCGACGGCTAGTGTTAATTTTTATTAACCAATGGTACCTACTTTTATTACTTCTTCAAGCAGTCTTTCGACTACATATTATCATTTTCGAATTGTTTTAAAATCAATGAAATAATAATGTAATAATAAACATGGAACAGAAATCTGAATTTATAATCAAATCATCATATAAAAATTTATTTTATTGTTATGTTTTGTCGAAAAATTGTATAAAACAATATTTTTTTGCTTGAAATGCTTGGGATTTAAAACAATCATCTTTATATGTTCTTATTTTTAATTTGCAAGTTTCAAACACTTCGTTAATGATTTTGTTTCATAAACAATTTCAAATTTTAGAGGATTTAAAACTTAATTACATCTCTCAAAAAGTTTTTCAATAAAATTTAACGTATTATTTTACATGCCTGTCTAAAAAAATTTTCCATTTGATAACACGCATATTTCATTTATTTTAGTGCCATCTGTATAAAATAAGAGGTAACAGAACAAGTAGCTACACTACTGAATTTTTATATATATAACTATGCCACCTAGTATTTGTTTCGTGTGTTTATGTGAAGAACACTACTTTATGTTTTTACTATACAAAAACAGATGCGTGATATTAGTACTTACAGTATTTCCAATATTATAACCTAGATGTCTATAACTGCCTTTCAATCTAAATTAAAACTTATGTGAAAATTCCATTTTAATTAGACAAAATTTTTAAGACTATAAACTCGGATAAATTTTATTTTCTCGCTATCTAAAATACTTTTAATCTGTATAGTAGAGTTTACACAGAATCTTTGTTCTCTTAACAAAATTTATAATTTGACTAAGTTCCAGTAATTTCTACAATTTTCTTACAGAATTCTCTCTTTGTAAGATTCTATTTTGTTTGTTGTTGACTCGTCTTGATGTCCGACAGTCTGTCTGTAATTAAACCTTGAAAGTTCAATGTTAACTTTTTCTGAGTGTTTGGTAATAATATTAAAATATTATATGAGAAAAATTGTATTTTATTTAAAGTTGGTGTAAGTGATACATCTTTTAGTATTGCGAAGATGAAATTCGGTAAATAATTTTTTTGAAATACAATTGTCTTCCTGGAATTAAAATTTTTTAAAGATTTGAAACAGAAAAATGTTATAACAGGTCGAATGCACTTGAATTTTTATTGAAATGTGGATGAAATCATAAAGTCTCTCTACCCTTGTTTTAATTTCTGTTAAAATTTTATAAAAACTCTTTTTTTATCATCTAAAAATGGTCCAGTGTGATCTAGTACACTTGAACACTATACATAACCTGATCATAAAGAATGGAATCAATTTAATGATATAACTGCGGTTTGATTGAGATCTTTAGGCATATTCACTCCAATTTTTTATTTATATAGTGATTTTCCTTTATTATTTAAGATTGAAAAAAAAAGGATTAAAGGCAATACATCGTAAGCTTTATAAATCTGTTTATATAATATTTCATATTTCTTTTAATCATCCTCGGGTAGTCTGCAGGGACAGCCAAAATCCCAATCCAGAAAAGCAAAAACGTTTAGCCTCAATTTCTCAAGCTTTCTATTCTTCACTAAATGTGACGAACCGAGCGAGTACTAATACATAATAGAACACTTCATTAAAAAAGCTCGATTGGAGAAGAAAAGACACCACGATGAATTTTATGAGAACAAATCTAGAATACTAAATACCACCAGAATACTAAAAGCTATCAGCGGTATCTCTTGATAATTTTAGAATCATTGGCGTTTCTTCAAACACTAAAAATAAGCGTATAGCATGGGCAGTATATTTTATCTGTTTATAATTTTATAATTTTAAAGTTTTAATGTTTAGTTTTAAATAAAAACGATTTTCATTAAATATTAATCTTTCATTTTTTTTTTTAGAAATATTTGTACTGTCTAATCAAACACTGAAAAAGATATGTAAAAAATGCTACACAAAATTTTAATTTTTTTATTTTCTTTAACAAAATATTTTGGTTTTTTGTTTATTTCTGTAGCATAAAAATTAGTTGTACTTTTAAGTGAATTATTTTTTCAAAATTTTAGGACTAAAAGCAGAACTGTAAAAGATTTTCTAGTCCTTAAAATTTGTTGCAAAATAGTTTTTAAATTGATTGGATAACTGACAAAATGAGGACATTATCGTTGAAAAACCAATGTACTTTTTCGAGCATTTTCTTAAATGCTCGAAATGAGCATTTTCTTAAATACATCAAAACGTTTATATTTTTATTATAACTTCGTTGGTTTTTCTGCTAACGATCTACACAAAAACAGGTTTTGAAAATTTTTTAACGAATATTAACAATATTCGATGAATTTTCTTCAAAATATTTTTATGTTATTACACCTTAAATGGCACTATTTCCCTCGAACGAAACGGACCCTTAAACGAGTTATAATTGGTTATTATTGTATTTACAAAAATTATAATTAAATATTTCTCCTAATGTATATATAGACACTTTCTTCATTAAATGATAGATTTTCGAACTATTCATGAAAAATCGTTCAAAAAATTCTTTTTTTTTTTTTAAATAAATTACGTTCACTTTCAACTATGCATAACTTAATAATTATAAGGTCTTCGAATGTATTAATAACTATAAGGTCTTCGGATAAATTAATAATTATAAGGTCATCGAAAAAATCGGTCGATACATTTTTTGCTTAAATTTTACTATTCAATCGATTCCTTTGGTATAATTTGATGTAGCAATATTCATCTCTAAGATAGGGTGGAAATCAATCCGCCATAGCAGTGAAAGCTAGTAATTTTAAGAGGATGTGGGGTTTTTAAGTACCTAAAATAAACAAATCATTAAAGTCAAAGCAGTTTTGATTAGTTCCGAGTGAAAAGTTTAAAGATCATCTACAATAATTCTCATTATTTACTATCTTCTGGATGGTAAACATTCAAACCAATCGAAATTAGATAAAAAATAACAAAAATCATGTCATAGTATCAAAAGTTTAATATTAATATTTTAAGTTGATTAGTAGAATTGGAATTTTATAGTTCAACGAAGAAAAATGATGGATTTGAGCACTGATTTGTAATATAGGTTATTCCTTTTCTACAAAAATATTAAGATAACAAGTTCTTCTGAAGTTTTCTGCACACGTACGGTTAAATAGAAAGAAACTTTTAAATGAGAACTTTACACAATTAATTTTTGAAAACAGTGAGGAACTTTTTTGATAAGAATAAATATTCTTAACAGAATCATTTTTTTCCACTTTAATCACATATTTGCGTTTAACAGAAGAAAAAGATATTAAGTTAAGGTTTGTAAATGCATTTAGACATACCGATTTACATCACGCATGTGTTTTATTTTAAGTGGTGACAGTTTAAATTTAAAAAAAAAATAAAAGGAAGACAACAACACTCTCGACTGATTTTAATTTAAATGAGTTGACTGTATGATATTTATGTAAAAGATTACGTTGAAATGTTACTAAGTTATAAACAAAAATAAAAACAAACAATTTAACGATTACACTAAAAGGAATTGGCTATTAATACTATTTAAATACATGTTATGGCATTAATTAAAAATAACATTTAATAACAAAATATTTTAAACATCCTCGGATACCATCGATTTATTTCGGATTTTATATTTTAATGTGTGTAGTAAAACATTTCTTTTTGTGTACAAAGGAAGTTTGCACTAAAAATTTTTGAATAAATCGTACATCAAAATGACTGTATTTAGTTTGGACAAAGAGAAAATATAAGCTATAAGTATTTAAAGGCTTCGTAGCTGCCATCTACTAATTAGTGTGGTTTCTTTTTCAGTTTCAATTTTCTAATTCTTTAAACTTGTTGAAATCGTGAAGCGACTTTTTTCAGCACTTTTATTTTTCCAATACTTTTGATATCAATTTTTAAGGTTTAAATTTATATTTTTTGGATTGAAATTATATCATAAATATTATATTTTAAATTTTCCTCATAAACGACACCTTTAAAGCAATTTTTATTCAATTCATTTGCTTTTTCTATATCTATTTTTGGTATACATTAACTCTCAATGGAAGTAATTAAATGCAATTAAAAAATCAGGGAATATAATATATTACCAACGGTTTTAGATTAAGTAATTGTATTGTACAAAAAAATTCTTAGAAGACAAACCAATTTTTCTTGAAGGAAAAACTTTCATCCTTTAAGTCTAATTCAAAAAAGTTCCAAGGACTAGAAATATTAAACCGATATTTATCAAATGTTTAACGATAATTTTTTATTGAATTCTTTGTAATAATAAATATGCTATGTCCATTTCCAAGGTCCCATCGATCTCTATACGAGAAATCATTACAATTAATTAAGTGATTTAACGTGAAAAAAGAACGCCATACGGATAATGGTGTCCTGTCTCTAGGAATTTTATGATTTAAATTGGAACAGTTATCAGAGGCTTAAATTTATATGGTGTTCTCAAATTCGACGGATATTAAAAATTATTTCATATTATAAGAGTAGACATAGGACTATTCATTTTATTTATTTTTTATTACTTAAAATGATTTTGTGAATGACTCCATTATAAAACTAATTACTAAACTTGAATGAATGGGTTATTGAACTAAAAATAATAATTATGATTTTTTAATTGAAAAACGCATCAATTTTTGTTTTTTTTTTTTTTTAAATTTTAATACGTATTTCACACTTAAAAATAATCAAACATATTAACTTTTTATTATTTCAAACTAAATATGTACACCGTTAAAAAATGAATTATGAAACCACAAAATTGTAATCAAATATGTATATATGGAGAAAATATATTCATTCACCTCTAATCAAACAAAAATGTGTTTGATTAATTAGTTTTGGGCATAATTAAAAAATAACTACTTTTTATTTGATTTGAAATTCCAAATTTTAAGTTTCCGGAATTTATTATATCTTAAAAAAAAATTAAACCTAGTGTAGTATTGTAAGGGTCATCATAGTGGATAGCAGTATAGTAACCTGATCGCTAAAAATGAGTAAAAGTACGGTAGCAATTATCGGATAATACGTAAAGAAGAGAGAGAGAGAGTTGATTATTTAAATAACTGAGCTACTCCTGAATATCAATGTTTAAACTCTTTATAATCATTAACAATATGGAATTATACAAAAACGTAATCCTCACAGCTATGAAAAATTTTGTCTATATAATGTTATGATCACGTATGTGTGCTGTTTTGAGCTAGAACAATAGCCATTCTAGTTAGGCATTCTATGGAAAAATAATCAATAAATAAATTTTTCTGTAATTTTATTTGAGTTTTCCTCCTACAGGTATGTTCTTATTTAATATATTATACATCGCAATTGAACGTTTTAGCATATTCTCAATATCATCATGTAAAAATAATGTAAGCTAGTTTCATAAATAGATTTTATTTTTCAAACGACCGTGTTTTTTTTCTAAAATGAATGCAGAATTGTTCGTTATTGTCTTATAGAAATTTATGAAAAATTTCTGAATTAAATTTTTTTTTTCTGACTGCATTCAGTCACCCAGAATCTCATAAATTATTCTTATTAAAGATCTCGTTGTGAAATGCATCGGCATATCGACTTTATTTTTCAAAGATCTAAGAAAGAAATCAGCTATATAAGACTTTGATTGCATACTAGATTTCTTTCTTAGAGCTTCAAAAAATAAAGTTGATATGCCAATGCATGTCACAACAAGAGCTTAATTAATGTTAATGTCGCAAAAAGTTTTCTTAAGTAACACCTATCCGATGTAAAACAAATTAAGGGTAGATAATTATATTATATTAAAATTGGCTTTAGTAAGTGCTGCTATATGACCATTAACCAAAAATTTTTACTGCTGTATTAAAATAAATAAAAATACATATGTTATGAGATAACAATATATTTTGCCTGATTTATTACACTGCATGAATTCAGAAAGTTCATGGCTACGCACACAGGAATCAAACTCGAAACTATTAGCATAATAGCTCAGCGTGCTACCATTGAGCCAGTCTGCTCCTAAAGCACTCTTTTTACTATTATATAAATTTTTCTCTATGTGTAAACGGACACCTGCTTGTCCGAATTTTACCAAAAGCTTGGCGGCACAACTAGATATAATATTAGACATAACATAGTACTAAGATTGATGCGTTTTGCTAAAGCATTCGATACGATATCGTGAAAACTCGAAATCTGAATTTTGACAAAATTATACTTTTAGTATTAATACTTACGTACCAGAAAGTAAAAAAAAAAATTATTTTCTTATAATGAAAATAAAATACACTTTTTGTTTTGTATGCATATTTACAAACATTGCACGACGAAATCGTTTCTAGTATTGTATTGGCTTATGTGTTAAGAATGTAACCATAGATGTCAGACCTAATGCATTTTGCTTGTCAACTGTTAATCACTTGGAAAGTGTTTTACATTTAAACAATAAAAAAACCTGCTGCTATATCATCCACTGCATATACTTTGTTTATGTGTACACCGTGACGACGACTCATTCAGAGTTTATAATAGTTGATGTCATACTATGTATGACCGGGACTGAAGATCCATAATAATACAAATCTATGCAATTAAAAATATTTTGTTTATTTTAAAAAGTTTGTCAAGCCTTAAAGGTTGTGTTTCTGAAAAGGACCACCAAGAGCTTTATGAATAACAAAACTTCTGCAGGATGTATTGAAATATTTATTCGTATAATTTTAGGAACTTTTCATTTCAGAGAACAAATATGACTTTATTTGCAATTTAATTTATCTTTCAATTCCTTCATGACAGTGTTTTCGGTAAATTTTATATTATCGAAATAATAAATAATCAGCCTTGTAAAAGATGGCATTTGTATTTTAAACTTAAACTTATATGCGTCCGAAAGTAGAAATTTTAGCACAAAGACTACTGGAAATTTTAAACACTGAAAAATGGTACAAAAAAATCCTCTGGTTTAATCTCCTGTAGCCCAAATTTACAAGTTGACAAAAATCAAAGTTGGGACCAAAATTCAATGGATTCAATTCTGAACACAAACATAAGCACAAATTATTTATACACATGCTTACATTCATTTTAGATATCTGACTATTAATTAATAGTATCTTGAATTTAATGCCAAACTATTGCAAATGTATAGCTATTTAAATCAAAATATATTCATACATAACGAGGAAGTTCTGTGTCCGTTATTGGTAGTGATTTTATTTTTTCCTCTACATAATACAATCGTAAGGTTATACGTCACCGATTTTTTATATCAATTGTATCTAGCTTTATATTTTTAATTAGATGAATGGTTGGTAATTCGAATATTATACCGTCTTTGTGAACTTTAAAATTCGAGACACTGTTTTTGTGTCAATTAATAAAAATACTTTAAACCACTCGTAAAAGTGTTGAAAAGAAATCAAGTCCAATTAAATTAATTCAGGTCTGCACGACGATTTTTTATTTTCTGTACAAGTTTCTAAATGCTAAACGATATTTTAGAATATAAATAAACAAATTTAAAAGTGACCCAAATTTCTTTCGAATTTTCGGGAACGTTATTTTCTTTTCAATAACCAATCTATCCACTTTCAATACTTTTAACAAAATTTAACTGTTTATATTGCATGCAAATTGTATTTAGTTTCAAGGAATTTGTAACTTATAGATTTATTGCTGTTCCATTTCGATCAAGGACGCTTAATGCATTGGTAAATAAGACTAACACTAAGAGTGAAAAGCAGAAATATAACATATCTAGTCATATGCATTAGCCTTGCATAGGTATTACATTACTTTTGCAAAGATATTCTCTAGATATTTACTTAATCAATAAAAATGATGATTTTAGAAAATATCAAAATATTTCTATTTTTCTGTCAATGTAGGTTATTATTTTGACTTACTAACTATTTTACCTACCTAATAAGGTAACAATTCTACCGACTGGCGAATTAAAAACCAAAAATAATAAATAAAAAATTTTTTATACAATTTCGAAATCTTAAATTGCCATATTGAAAATTTCTGTGTAGTAATTGTAGTAATCACATTTGAAAGTAAATACAAATACATGTTATTAATTACGCTGGGTCTAACAGTTTGGTTTGATTTTTCTTGATTAATTTGTATAATACACCCTTAGCCCTGATCTTGCAGACACATGCTTATTCTTATACGTAGAAACAGTGTTGACAGACACGTAGGATATACTACAATTATTGTTTAAGGGATGTTAATATTATTGTATTTTCTGATTAAGGATTGAAATACTTATAAAATTATTGTACGTGTATAATAATTATTGTACGCCTGCCATGTACTGCCAGAACTGTTAAGAACATATTAAGATTACAATACAAAAACTAAGACAGGCATATGATAGTTGCGCAACACCGAATAGGTATGAATAAAATAAAACGGTTGTTTTATCAAAGACATTTTGATATTGTAATATACCCCATCTGAAATCGGAAAATATTGTTCATAAAACTTGTATTAACTCAAAATGATTTCAAAATAAGTATTTGGAAATAGAGATAAAAATATTAGTGTCATAAGTTATTAAATCTGTCGACTATAATATATGTATGCTTATTAGTTTATTTTGTTTAATTCAAATGTTATGGGTTGTTGTTAATTAATAGAGAAGGTCTGTCTTTCTATCTTTAATTGATGTTATGTTTTTGTTTTGAAACTGGAGCAATTTTGTGTAACAAATTAATTACATTGATTCTGGTAATGGAGCTCATTAGTACTAATTAGAATCGCTTTTTTTTCTCTATAGTTATTAATAAGTTACATTTATTTAAAAAAACGAACATGTTTACTTAAAGAGACGAGAATCTAGCAATTACAAAATCAACATTATTTAAATTAAATTTAAAGAAACTATTTCTAAGAAAACTTACAGAACCTAACGTACGAAATTTCCGCAATATTTTCATGTAAATTTTATAAAAAATCTACTTATAGTCAGGGACTGTTAGATATTTATTTCGGAACTGGACAAAACTACTTCGATTTGGACGATTGTACAAACAAATTTTAATTAATTTAAAAAAGAACTCAACATAAAGAATAACCACCGGAATCGATAAAACAACAAATTAAAAATGAAAATGTTCTTTAAAATTTTTTCAAAACCTGAACAGTTTTTGAGTTATTGTTTATTTCTATTTTGTCATGACTTAGAGTTAAAAAAAATTCATATTACTCTTCATTTTCACCCTTCTACGATCAACCCCTAATTTTCCATCCCGATTTTTATTTTTTTCATTCTATCCACAGATCCGAAATAGGGTTGCAAGATCGCAATCGAATATAATAATTTCAATTTCATTTAATTATGATTTTTTTTCTCAATTCATCTCCCACCCTCGCCGGTCGATAACTGATCATAGTTAAAGGGAAAAAACAATGAAATTTAAAGGCTAAAGACGGACTAATCAAGATAATATTGTACGCTTTATTGCGCTGAGAGATTTATCGTTATTTTTTTCAACTGTCATAATTGATAGTAAAATATGAATTATAATTTTTGATGTTTAGCCATCAAGAATTTTAATTCAAAATATATTCGTTACCTTCATAAAGATTAATTTATTAACTTAATAAAGCATACTTTCATTGTTTAAAACGCGTTCGGTTATAAGTACCTACATCTCCACACACTTATAGTAAATAGTTATTTTTATTGAACTAAAAAAATGTTTCCTGAAAATAATATGCATGCAAAACAACGTTTGCCGGGTCGGCTAGTATATATATATATATATATATATATATATATATATATATATATATATATATATATATATATATATATATATATATATATTAACCGAATTATAGCTCGTGAAAGGTGTTGATCCATTCCATGAAATAAAATGAAATAGTACCACGCTATATGGAAATAAAAGATTCCAATCTCGTTTTTATGCAATTACCAAAAAAATTTCAATTCATTTTCAACAATTATTTATTTATTTTGACTCCCTCTCTTTTAACTTGTAGTGCCTGTTGGTCTATCGAAAAAAACTATATATAATATTTTTACTTTTTCCCCGTGATCAATCGAGCTGAAAATTTGCATGCAGGCTCACGTAAAAACTCCACAAACGTATGAATATTTTACAAGCTCTCACTTGAATTATACTACAAATCCGACTAGCATAATTTCAAACAAACCAAATTCAATAAATTTGAAATTTAAATAATTTCTGAAACGTTCTTCAAACTTTTACTGTTTCGAGTATGAAATCATAAACTTATTAGGTACTTTTATATCATTAATTAACATTTCAAGTACTAATGTACAAACGTTCGTTAAAAAAATTAATTATAATATAATTTTGGATTTTTTGAAATTTTTTAATTACATGATTTGCAGAGAAACGGAATATAAAATAGGTTATTTTCATTAGGTTTTATTAGTTATCCAATTGATTCAAACTTACTTTTTGCAGAAAAAATTCAATTAAATTTACAATAAAAGCGATTTTCATACTCAGATATTACCTTCAGTCCTTGATATCAATAAGATCAAGGAGAGGTATCAATCATTGATAAAAGATATCAAGCTAATTTTCATGTGACAAAAATAAACAATATACCATTTGAGTGCTTACTTTATGCAGAAAACATTCAATTAAATTTACAAAAAAAGGGATTTTCATACTCAGGTATTACCTTCAGTCCTTGATATCAATAAGATCAAGGAGAGTTATCAATCATTGATAAATCAGATCAAGCTAATTTCCAATATACCAATTATTGTAAACGATTAGTTTTAAACGATTAAACGATTCAGTTTTGTTTTGGAATTAAAAATTTTTTTTAATAAAATAAATAAAAAATATTTAATATAAATCGAATGTTTTTTTCAACTAATCATTTAAACCCATAAAATTTTCAGAATTTTATATTAATATTTAGATAAAAATACTTAGTTAAAATAAACAGAGCTTTAAAAATGCAAAGTTTAATCTTTGAAGAACGGCATTGGTTTAAAAACTAGTACGCTAAAATATTAAGTACCTATATAGTTAATTATAGTTCCACTAGTTTTTGAACTTACGACTTCCACCAAAGCTATTTTATTGATTTTCTACGTTCTTCCATAATGCTAAAGGTAAAGTATTTTCAGTTGCTTAAATTTTATAATAAAAAAATAATCAAAATAGAGGTAGTGACTAGCTCGGAGATAATAGAATTTCTTTTGTCTTATGATAGTGAATAAATTATTGTTTATGGTGCTTTGTTAATATTGTTTTATTGAATCAGATCTGTATTTGAATAATCTTTATACATTTTCTTTTTTTTTTTGGAATTTTCTAAATTAATAAAAATCAGCCGAGATACGTAGCAATTCAAATTAATGTCAATAAATCAGAAACCACGGTAGTAGGTTTTGAATACTATTTTCAAAGTGATAAAAATGAAAGAAGTTTTTTTTGCCTTTTATATGATCAATATTATAAATCTAATTCTGAAATAGATGATAGAATGGATTTTGTTTGAAATAGCTATAGATTTTACAATAACAAAGCTAGATTCTGAAAGAAATATATTTCTATTTTTGATACCATGATGTCGTTTATGTGATGATTTTGTTGATGTTTTTTATTTGGTAGAAATATTAAAATCGTTATAATTTTTTATAATGAAAATTAACTTAGCAATAAAAATATTCTTATATATTTCAAAGAAAGTATGTGTTCATTGTTTTAACACAGATTTAGCAAAAGCTCTGTATGATAAAACATTATACTTAAATTTTTCCCAAAGCTCTTGTAAAATCTCTGCTCAATGTTTTTTTTTTACAGCGTAACCCTTTTCAAACTGAGAGAATAATAGAATGAATTTGTTTATTTGTCAACTCTTTTATCCAACAGATAAGATAATTTATAGATTTGTTTAATATGACAATCATTCAGTACATTTTTTTTTCTAATTAAACCACAGCTTCTACAAAAATTAACCCTCAAAAAGTTTCTTCTATACTGGTTAATTAATTTAGATCAATATTAATTTTAGAAATATTTAAAGTCAACCACTTATTTTCAACAAATGTCTCTTTCTATCTTCACTCACAAACATATAAAATTTTTCATTAAATATCTATGTAAATACCATTTAATAAAATTACATTTTTTTATATATCTCTAAAAATATACGTCCAACCATATTAAAAAAACAACTTTGTAGAATAATATTCAAGAAATAATCGATCCGTGAAATTAAAAATATGAAAGATACAATAATAACGATATTAAAAAAAAAATATTTAATATGTCCAGTCAGTCCATTGTATACTTTTAAAAATAATTGCTCAAGATAATACTATTGGTACGATGAATCCGACAAATAAAACACCCGTTAAAGATTCAAATATGATTTGATCAAGAGTTTCTCAGGGGGAAATTTTCACTTTCCTAACAAATTATTTTTATAATTTTAAAATTATAATTTACCGGTTCAAAATTTCCTAAAAATAATCTATAGAGGGAAATATGGATAGATAATTTATTATTATTTAAATATAGATACTTTTAGTTCATAGTTAATTCTTTGATTTAACATTAAGGTGATTTATCGTTTTGAACGAAAACTATTTGTTAACAAAAAACTTTTTGGTTTTGGAATTTCCTTCGAGCTTTTATGGCTTTAAGCGTTCTATACAGTCATAGGCGCATTTTTTCCACAGAAAATCGTAGAGAATAGAAAATGCCATTTATACAGTGTTACTTAGTTTTAAGTAATGTTTTATTATGTTGAGGAATTTTGCATTGCTGAGTTCTTTCATTTGCACCAATATTATCACTTAGTTTTATATATTGTTATAAAGATTGACAACTTTAAAGAAATTTATTACTTTGAGATTGTTAGATTCAATATACTTTTGAGTCTGTTCTCTGTTTTGTATATTTTTAATCGGTTAAAAGTAGGTGTTTTATAGTTAGAGGGATATTGTTTACTTGACAGATTGATTGCGGAGA
The DNA here is from genome assembly GCA_020423425.1 of Chrysopa pallens. Lineage (NCBI taxonomy): Eukaryota > Metazoa > Arthropoda > Insecta > Neuroptera > Chrysopidae > Chrysopa > Chrysopa pallens. The sequence goes on along the minus strand of CM035591.1, from coordinate 35,534,627 downwards.
TTTTGGAAGAAAATACTTTTCAGTTAATTTTGAATGTCCCATTCTCAGTCTGGTTATTATTTCATCTTTCCTGTGTGGATGTAATAAAGTCTGCCATATTTATGTTTCAACTGTTATTTCTTTGAATATATTATGTATGTTTTGTCATTCCAATATACGTTTCTTCACATGGATCGCCACAGATACAACGCCTCACTACACGCTTCAAGCAAGACCATGCCGTTTTCCTGACATTGGGGTCCTGGTATCCTTGCAGATCAGCAATATAAAAGCGTGAATCACAGTACTTGTATTCGCGAAATCTGCCAATAGTAAGATATTTGCGTCACCCTGGTAAGATGGTATGCATAAAATTTCAGGGAAACCACGCTGAGGTAAGTACATCCATTTCTTGGCTAGTCTTTTGATGGTTTTGCCTAAGTGGACCTTTGGTGACATTACCACCTCGCAGTATAAAGTACAGTCCGGAAAGGATTAACATATTTGTCTAGGTATCCATATTAGTTTTATATTTTTATCTAGAAGTTTGTACACACAACTTTTAATTTTTTGACGATGATGGAGTAATTATTTTCAAGTGATTTTCTAACACTTAAAGAATCTGTAAAAATTATTGTTATTTATTGAATTTATGTATTTAATAGATTTGTAGATGGCTCTTGTTTTAGTTTCAAAATCGGATGAGTATGGTTTTAGCTTTTATTTGTAAATATTGCTTTTTATATATATTTCGACATATTTAAATTCGACATAGCAATGGAAACTGCTACATTTTCTTAGATATATTATGAATATTATGGTTCAAGGTTTAATAAGACTATAATTCCCGTGAAGTTGAGATAATGATAAGTAAAATCGGTCCAATGAATTAATAAGTATTTATCTTCATTATTTCTAATCATTTTAGTCATTATAGAATTTGCAAATTTCTTTAACGTGAAATCTAGTAGCATAAGTTCATTTAGAAGAGCTCGAAAAAACGGAATTAATTTACAGCAGGGTATTTTTATCGTATAATAATTATGCTTGTGTTAACCCAATACCAAATCCGAAAACCAGTGCCAATTAGACTCCAAATATTGTTCGAGTATCTTAAACAGACGATGGTCATAAGGATCAAAAAATTCACAGATCTATGCTTCATCCCCAATTCGATGTATAATATCTTTTATAAAAGACATTATACATCGGACACTGATATAATTTTATATTCAATAATACCTATATAATTCGACTTGACTATAGTAATAGTTTTTTAAGTCTTTTATTTTAAAGTTTTATTGAAACAAAGACAAAACTATATGTTTTAGATAGTTATTGAAAAAAGATGATAAATACAAATGAATATATTCATAATATAATGATGGTATTTTTTAGTATTTAATTTGAATGGAGTCTTATCAATTTGATTATATATTCATTTTAATATCAATTCAGTGGCGTAGTAGTGAAGATATCAATTTACAAAACTGTATATTAAATTAAAAATCATTTGCTATTAGGAATTTCTTTATTACTACTAGCTAAAACATTTTGTTTGGAATATGTATATATGTTTTGGTGATTGCGCCGATAAATTCATTCTTAGCAAAACGAATGAATTGTATATCTACTGAGTCCACTGTAGATATGCCACCTATACAGGGCCAAACAATGGTGTATGCTGAGGTGTTCAAGATCTTACAGATCTCAATATAGGACGTTTCAGGGTAATAAGAAACTCGCTTTCAAGATATGTCTAACATCAAAAAAACGTATAAAAATTCAAAAAAAGCTCTTAAAAGCATCTTCAATTCACAATTCATTCAGAAGGTTATTTTATACCTTGAAGTACGAGATTTTTGCTTGTGTTCCTGATAACCCAGCTTGACATTTTTGAGTTAATGGTGTAAGTTTCATAAAATAGATCGCAGAAAAAAATGTATTATATCATTCAAGTTGGAAGTGTATTCTTTTGATTCTTTAAATCATGTTTTGTCATAAAGTTTTTAAAAAGTATGATTTTTAAACGTTACTTATAGCAACCCGCGTCTAAAAACATTAATTTTTCTTGATAAAAGGTCTGCCGAATACTCATTTATATATTTAAATGTGCGCAAATTAATTCCTAAAATTTAGTCTGATGAACATATTTTGGCAACTTATTGTATGAACTCAGCTCAAAATTAGCGGCCGTAATTTATATAAATAGACCATATTACCTACTCCATTCCATTATTGTAATAATTACTTCTAGTGTACGTTAAACAGCAATTTTACTGAAAAATTATTTCACACGAAGTATAACAGCTTGGAATGCGTTGCGGAGAAGAAATGATATGTTGATGAAAATATTTGATTTAAAGTTTCTATTCATACGACTACACCAATGAATTTTTACATATAAAAATAATATAATCGTTCAAAAATTATTTACTTCCATAGCATCGTACCAAACTTGAACGGGTAGGCGTGTATTAAAATAACAAAAAGCTGTATTCTCATCTTTCATAATATTTAAATAATGGTTGTGAATTGAAATATATTGTGACTCTTTCAACATAAAACTTATTTAATATAATCGAATGAATCGTACGTATTATATACATCAATTTAAATTATTAAATCTAATGATATTTAACAACGAATCACGTACTAACAATTTTTTAAACTTGATGTCTATCATTAAAATATTTTATTATTTATTATTCAGACACAGAAAAAAAATTATTGTTTGAATATAATATAATGAAGAATCTTTGCATTATTATCGTTAAATAAGCGAGCGAATCAAAATGAAGAATTTATTTGTAGCTTATATTATATATGTTGTTTATATGTTTTATGATAAAACGAATTGTGATGGATGGAAATAAATGTACATAGATGTTTGAAGCTAATAAGGCTAGAAATAGGCCAGTTAAACAAATGTACTATCGACGCATTTTGCATTAAACAATAAGAAACGTTTACCTATACTTCAAAATATCCTTTTCGAAATATAAAAATTAAACAACATTTAACATGGACTGAAAAGTCCCGGGCCTAACAAAGAAAACACAGTTTTTTTGGTTCAAAATTAGCTTTATTCATCAACGTAATCTCCATCAAGAGCAATGCAATCATTCCAGCGCCTCTTTAACATTTCAATACCACTTTTGTAGACGATTTATCTTTTGCCTCAAAATAGGCCTCAGCCAGTTGCTGTCCACTCAGATGACGATCGTTTTGATTCCGGAGTGAAGTGATGGATCCATGTTTCATCCATTGTCACATATCGACGCAATTCCGGTTTGTTACGTTTAAACATAGCCAAACACTGCTCAACACGTTTTCGTTTTTGGTCAACAGTGAGCAATCGCGGCACCCACTTTGAACAGAGCTTTCTCATAGTCAAATGCTCATGCAATATAAAGCCAACACGTTCTTTTGATATCTTTACGATGTCAGCTAACTCACGCAACTTCACTTTTCGATCATTCAAAACGATTTTGTGGATTTTTTTTTATGTTTTCTGGTGTTACCGCCTCATTTGGACGTCCACTGCGTTCTGCATCATCGGTGTCTCTACGACCACGTTTTAAGTCAGCAAACCAACGTTTTATTGTTGTTTCTGATGGAGCGGAGTCCCCATAACACATTTCAAGCCATTGCTTCGCTTGAACGGTATTTTTTCTCATCAAGAAGCAGTGTAAAATTAAAACACGAAATTGTTTTTGATACATTGTTTTGAAAATAACAAAAGTAGCGTCACTTTTAGCACAATAACTCACAAACTAATGAATAGAATATCATGAAATTTTAACAGCTGTCTTTTGAAGGTTAGTACTAAGTGAAAAAAAGGTGACTGCAATAAAACTAGCACCATCTATGTGTTAGGCCCGGAACATTTCAGTCCATGTAATAAACAATTTTTTATATTTTTTAAATAACAAACAAAGCAAGCAATATAAGTTTTCCTTGAAAGTCTATACGGTTTTATCTGATTTTTCATATGGATTTACACACAAATTGTAGCAGTTCACACATTTTCCCATTTCAGTTTTACTTTTTTTTTTTTACTTAAGGTAGTTAGGTAGCCAAATAATATTAGGTTAAAGTTAACCCAATATTTTTTTATTCGTGTTTATTCGAAATATTATAACTAAAAGCAATTATAGAAAAAAAAACAGATTTTTTTACCACACCGTTTAAGAGATATAATTAATTAAAGTTTAGCAAAAATACAAGAGCTCTTTTGAGTGTCCTTGTTCAATAATAACGGAAATGGAAGGTTTGTAGAAAATTGGCAAAGTTTACCCCGCAAAAAAAAACTTTTAAATTGATACAATTATATCCCAAATATACTCTTAAAAAATTTTAGAATAATTTACCACGAACTTTCGATGTAATTAATTTTTCAATAGTGTGTGTGGCTTCTATCTCTGTTGTTTAGCGGAGACAGTCTCTCCTCCATATTATCTAGGGAAATAATGGCTGCTCCATTAAGCGTACCAATTTCAAATAGTTACTAGTGTTTTTAATGGTATATAATAACAAAAGGATATTGAACATTAATAAATATAAAAAATATTTCTTAAAATATTAAATTTCTTTTCTAACGAATTCATTTATATTAAAATTAAAAAAAAAAAAAAAGAATTTACGATATAAAAAATAAAGTTGACAGTTCAGGGTTATGTTTTGAAAATCATTTAAAGTTGGTATTATCTAGTGACAGTTGAGTAGTGGTCAAATGATATTTAATTAATTTCATTATTTTATTTTTTTAATTATAATTCGTGCTAAATTATATCAATTAAATTCTTATGTGAATTTTTATCAATTATTATACCATGCTTCGTGTATTTATTAGTAAAAAAAAATTAAAAAAAGTCTTTTATTTGATTTCGGATTGCGGAACAAGCTACCTTACGATGCGGGACCACCTACTTTTGACCATTGTTCACCAGTAGGTAGTAAATGATATCATTTTGCCCTATATTTTCATCTAAAATATAGGGTAGTAGAAAAATCTTTTAACGCCTTCTACATCTAGATTATTAAATTTGGATAGTTAATTTTTGAGTTAATTTCACGCAAAAATTGCGAAAATAATGATTATAAGTATTATTGTTTGAATTTCAATACTTTCAATACGTTTTTCATCGTTTAGTACGTCAAAATATCGGATTATATTTTTAACTATTTTTTACTAAATATACAATAGAGATAATTCATTTTTAATTATGGGAATTTGTCTAGAGTCTGTCTTCTGACTAATCCGACATGGTAAATGGATATTCTTCGTAAGGAAATGTTGATTTTTTATTACGAAATGAAAATAGATTTTCTGTACAAAAATTCAATAGCATGATAGAAGATATAATTGCTTATTTCATCCGGATAGTGCAGCTAATAAGATTAGGATTGGAATTTTTTTAAGAGTGTAGACCAGCAAAGATACAAGCTTTTTTTCATTATACACTATATGCGCCTTGTTCCTTTAAACTTTTTGACCGATGGTTTAACCTAAATATGTTTTTGCATTGCTTACAAGTTCATAATGTAATTATTATCATCGTTATTGCATAAATTCTTAGACAAACACCTCATAAATTTTACGATATTAAATAATAAAAAGTTTACAATATTTTTTATAGTTATTTACAAAAAATTCCAAACCGGACTCGAAAAAACGAGGTAAAATTTATAAAAAATGTATCTCAAATTGTATACAGAGATATAAACCGATCAACAGTTCAATTTCTACAATTCACTTTGTAAAGAATGAAAAATAAATTCTTAGAATCGATAAAAAGTATCTAAAATTAAACTTAAAAAAAAAAAAAAATGATTAAAAGATTTGAATTATAGGAAATACTCTTTATAAATACCATAAAATTTATAATAGACAATAAATAAAAATGATTATAAATTATTCATCATTTAATAAATAATTTTGTAAATTATCCAGATAATAGTTTTTTGCAAATTATTTATTTATTATAGTCATGTCTTGTGCACGATTAGATAAATTATTTTGATGTGTTATTATTGTTAAAATTAATTGAGTTAAAGTTCAACATATTAAAGTTTACATTACAATAATATTATTCTATTCTTTAAATTGATCTTATAAAACAATAAATTTATTGTTTTATTCTCATGTAACAAGCAAATATCCAATATGCCACATTATATTTATTTATACATATAATTGAAAAGAAATATGTTTACATAAACAATATAAAGATTATTGTTTTGATACATTATGATTTTTTAATCTTAAATAATCACTTGGTAAGGCCACAAGTGAAAAATATGACAAATAGTTTCAACTCTAAATACACTATGGAAGTGATTCTCAACCACTGAGCTGTGACTCGTTTATTTACCGCAAAATTCTTGAAATGTGCTGTTAATAACTAGAAACGTAAACAATAAAACGTATTTTATATATAGACATTCAAAAAATTTTTAAATTAAGAAACAAACAAAATTTTTATATATTTTAAATTTATGGATTATTATTAGCGACATTACATTTCAAATTTACAATTTTTATGTATAAAGTTTTATTGTTTAATGTTAATAAATTATCCTTTAAAAAACTATTGAACAAAATTTTTCGTTTCTGTTATTAAGTGAGAATTGTAAGACGAATATAAGCCAACAACAGTTGGTAATTACAAAACATTTTCTGATAAATCTACTCGTTCTGATCTGTATTCACCTGACGAACTTAGTATGTCTAACCTTTTTTCTAGTTATTTAAAACTTTTTTCTAGTTTTTCGTTCTAGTTATTTAAAACATTTTTTGGGTAGGTAATGAATGTATATTGTAATTTATATAATTTATTCGTATGTTGTGTTTTTGATATGCGTCGAAAATCTTTTATAAGTTATTTTTTAAGGCGAATGAAAACCATTTTTCAATCATTTCTTAAGTTTTCGATTCTCTTATCAAATAACGATAAAAAAATACCAATATATTTGGAAAGTTGCTAAATTATTGTTATTGTGCTGAAAAATAATGACATTGTTCAAAGTGTACCGCGACATAAAAAAGATATATAATCACTAGTAGGTGTGTATTTCGTTTAAGTATCAAATCAATTATACCTACATTTATTTCATTAATTCTTAAATTGTAATACAGCTTTCTGTTTTTTCTAGGTTTGTCTATTTTTACTAGAGTTCCGTTACAGTGGTCGAAATTCAATCTTAATCACCCAGTTAATCCCACTACCTTTAATTAAAAAAGTATATGTATATGCGTACCATTAAACAAAAGAGTATGCATGCGTGTGTATGGTAGTGTGTGAATTATAAGACACACCTCTTTTATATGTTTGTCATAGCGTGTGTAATGTTATTTTCTAATTAATTTAATGTATTTATTATGCATAATTAAAAAAAAATATTAGCATTTTCCGGTCTTTCTCTATATAAACGTTAATTGCCAAATTTCATACTCAGTCCGAACAATTTTTTGTAAAAAGGGGTACAAGGTTTTTGCTTCAAGTATTGACATATAGATTAACTGAATATATTACTATCTGAAAAATTCTATGTTTAAAGATTTAGAATAAGTAAAATATTATTCCTACATATTTTGTAAACATTTATTAACTAAAGTAGTTCTAAACCTTGTAGTATAAAAATAAGGTATAAAAATACCTTAAAACTAGTCATTTATTAATCGGCGGGACTTTATTTTAACACTAGAATACAAAAATAATTTCCAGAAAAAAAAAGTGTAAACTTGATTATTAATGTTTTCAACCCCAATGATCATCTTTGATATGTTCAAACCTTGGTATAACTTATTGTCACCTACGACTGTGAGATTTGGATTCTACATTATTCTAAAGAGAATCTCCGTAGTCTTAATGCTATATAGTATAATTTTTCCAAAAAACTGTAGAGTACTTCCAGTTCAGCCATAAATTTAGAAATGAAGTGAAATCGGACGAATATTTCTGCATACAGAGAGCCATAAATTTTCATCACAGAAATAAGGTAGGGGATAAAAATATCCAAAAACTATATTTGAATGATATTTTGAACTTTAGGTTATTTATTATTAATGAATTTAACTGATTTAAGTGATGGTTGCAACAATTGCATATCAAAAAAATTTTGGAAGAGTACTCATTCATTTTATCATTGAATGATATATCAAAAAGTAATCTCAGTTTGTTTATTCAACTTTACCCCTAATAAAAGGGTGTAAAGTATTTAAGTATATTGCATATAGAATTGAAAGGCATATTATAGCAGTTTCGTTTGAATGGTTTACAATGGAAATGGTGAGTAATTGTTTATAGTAGAATGTGTAATCTGTGTAATGCAGCTGAAAGTGTGAAGCATCTGATTGCCCTGTTGCTTATAGGAAATATAGATGCAAGTTGAAACAACAAAACATGCACATTGTTGAAGATGTACTTAATATATGTAACACAATATTTTAATTTTTTTCGTATTTAAAATTTATTTTGGAAAAACGTAAAATCTACCTACCTATATATTGTGACTGCATACCCATGACCAAAAAAATTTTGTTCTACCCACGACCAAGAAAATTTTGTTCTATTATTTTACTTTTGTATGATCTGATTTTCATTTATTTTATTTGTCATTTTAAATTTTAACCTCATCTTATCATATTAATGTTTTTTAGTAATTGTTATACTTAATGAATTTTTGTATTTTTTTCATTCTGTGAATGTTTCTGATTTTCTAATTAGTAATGTAAATAAATAATAATGATAAGACCCTTGAAGTATTAAAAACAACCTTTGTTCTCCAGCATCTATCAAAAAAGGGTATTTAAAATATTTAAATGCCTATGGGAGCTTCTAGCATAAATTTCAACGCCATAGTAGCATAAAATATAAATCACTCATAATTACAATGAGATGACACTATTTCTCATGGTCTACAAAAATGCGATTAATTCCTGTTTTATATTATATCACGCATTCACTGCCTGTATATAAAGGCCTGTTTTATCTGTTTTTTTTGGTTAATATACATACAACCAATCAAATTGTTGCATACATATGTTCATAGGAAACTTTTGTTTGCAAACAACGGTCTAACGAAAACGATTCAACTATAGTAAATTTCTGAATTATTTGAATAAATTTAATAATACTAAATTTATTTGGCCAATTTGTTAGAAACAAAAATCACGTACTATTTTAAAACTTTATAATAATATTTAAGAAAATCTATAAATTTCAATTAATTAAAATTTAAAATTTGTTGAATAACAATTTTTTTTTGTTTAAAGTCATTTAATAATAATATTTTTAAAATGAAATAAATAATAATCAAAACTGATTATAAAATAAAATATTATTTATAAATTACTGATTATTACCTTTATATAGATATGATATTAAAATATTATGATATATAATCATTTTATGTAATTAATTTCATTACGTAATCATTTTTAATATTATGAATTACTATGAATAAATATGGATAATTATTAATTTATGTGTATTGTAATAAATAATAGTACCTATGGTTTTAATGTATAGCATGTTTAATGAAAATTTTATTAAGAATTCAACATTTAACATATTTAAATGTAATATCAAAATTATGAAACTGAGGGATCACTCTACAAATAAAGGACTGATTATCAGGTCAACATCTCGTTTCACTTTTGTATTATGTTGATAACGAATGGTTAAACAGAAATGGACTAATTAAGTGATTCTATTAACACCTATACCAGATTTACCAATCTTTCTGCGAGATTAAAATTATTTTTTCATCAATAAAATAAAAGATACTATTTTCATTCGAATCGCATGTATAATTGAAAAATTGTTGCAAGATAATTGTCTGTGTTTGTCTTTGGGGCTTTCGAAACAAGTGTGACAATCTTTACGTGTACCTATATATGTTTGTATGTATGTATGTTTGTTCACGAACTCCCAGAAACTAAGAATCAGAATGAAGTAATACTTCTTTTATTGGATTAAATAAAATTAAACCTACAAAAATCGTTTGTAATAGTTTTCAAAATATCGACTATTTCCTACATAAATGTATACCAATCTAGATTATGTATATCTGTTTTATGAATGTTCGCGTATAACTTTTTACTGAGTAACCTGATTACGATAATTGCTTTATTGCAAAGGCAATATCCCACCAGAATATTAATTTTTGGCAAATAAATTTTATATCAAAAAGAAAGGTAATTAGGCCAAACAAGTGGATAATGATTGTATAATACCAAAAATGCAAATTTTTAATGGTTTGATATAGGAATTAAATACAAAATATTTTTGAAAAATTAAAACTTAAAAAAAAAGTATTTATTAAAAATTAAATATAATTTTATATTAAATACTTTTAAAAATAATTTCAATGTGACCTTTAGAATAAGATCCCAATCATTTGCCTCACGATATATCGGTATTTTAGAGACCCCCCCCCCCTTATCAAACATATCAAAATAAATAGATCCTGAACGGATTTACCGTTGACATTTGAAATTCCTGTTAAAGTTAAAATATGAATATAATTAAAAAAAAGATTCAACAATTTTATTCAAAAAAATTCTCTGTGGAAACAAGGTGACTATCTTTCAAGACTTTCTGTAAAAATTAAAAATAAAAACATTTAAAAAAATTCTAAATATCTTTTATAAAACCAAAAACAATAATATTTATGTTATAACTATACATATAGACCAGAGTAGAAGCCTTAAAAACTGATAAAAAGTTGAAGAAAATTATAGTAGGATGAAACCCATTGGTAACGCAAGATAATATGATAAAAATGAAAGGAAAAATAAATTACGGGCGATCTGAGTTCGGGAAGTGTGGAAGGGGTGAGTTTTTAAGGGTAAAACACGGTTTATTTCGATTTCCGGCAAAAGTACAAGTCCTGTGGAAAAAAGTTAAATGGCAAAGTCGTAGGTAATAAAAAGATCTACAACTTTTGTATTAACACTTTTTTCACATATCCTCAAAATTTTTCGATTGAAAATTGGATGCTTTTTCGATATTTATTCAAAATAAGATGAAAAAATAAATATTTAAATATAATTAAATATAATTATAAAAAGTGTAAATACAAATGCTGTAGATCTTTATATTACCTACAACTTTGCTTTTTAACTTTTTTCCATAAGACTTGTAGTTTTGCCGGAAATTCAGATAAACCGAATTTTACCCTTAAAAAATCACCCCCGCCTCTACTTCCCGAACTCAGATCGCCCGTAATTAATTTTTCCTTTCTTTTTTATTATATTATCTTCCGTTTCCAATTGGTTTCATTCTACTATAATTTTTTTTGTTTTCAAAAATTATCAACCCTGGTATAATAACCAAATCAAATTAAGTATACACAACACATACACGTACAAAAATGTCTTCTTTAATTTCTTGCTGTGATCGGCTTGACCAACCATTGGTTAGTCGGATACTCGGCTGAAATCATAGTCGCTACAACTCAAATAATAATAAACACACTGTATATACATTACTTTTAAACAAAATTTCAAGAACATACATATTGTGTATATCGATAGATACAGTAATTTATTGAAAATATATATTTAAAATTCAATTAAAAATATTTAAAAATATAATAATAATAGTTATATTCAATTTATTTATCGATAAATTCATGTTATTTTATTAAATAATAATTTCTAATAATTATTATATTTAAATATTATACGGATTGCTATCTATATAAAGAGTTATTCATTATAACTATATGGCAATGTGATTACTGAAACATTAATTTGTAAAAACACCAATAAAATATATCTTTAAAAATTAGTTATACAACTCAGTGTCGTATTTACAGAGAATTTTATGTGGGAATGTATTCCTTTATATTTATGCTCATAGAAATGTACTTGTAGCAAAATATTTTGAATGTTTGAAGACAAACATTAGATTGGAGAATAGTATCAGTCAATAAAACTAGGTATACATACAAAATTGAAATCCATTCATAAAAAATTTTCGAAAATTCACGCCACAAAATGTATAAAACATATGCAAATAAAAAAATAGTAATATAGTCTTATCTTCGAAAATTGAATTGTTCAGAGAATAAACTAAGAGTCACCTGAATTTTCAAACAACCATCAACCAATATTACTATTCACTCTAGGTCTTAGGGCAAATGATTCAAAAAGGATTTTTCACAATTTTTCAGTTTAGTGTACAGAAAGCAAGCAATAATTGTTAGTATGTTAAATAACATTAAATATTTTTATAATCCGTGGACTATTTTATTTTCTACGGACGCCATTAAATGAGTTCACTGTCAGTTTCAATCTGGCTATTTGGGAAACAAGGTAGGGATGTAAACAGATGAAAAAGGATAATTCTGATTAAATGCTACAAATCCGAGTTTTCTTGAGATCTCAGATTTGCAGGCTCCACTGAATCAACATTCTTGTAATACAACATAGGATAAACGTAATATTCCAATTGAAATGTGCTACCATTTTGTTAAAATTAAAAAAATGGGAATTTATTTTCATTTTGGGACTGCTTGAAAGTGTATTAAATTAATTACAGTAAAGTTGAGAAAATGATATCGTAAAAACAATTCTATTTTAAAAGTAAAATTGATGATTAAATAGATATATTTAAGCTCTAAAATTTTATATAATAATTTTGGCGATATCTTATTTTGAACTAACTAGTTTTAGCTACTCGATCGCCTCGAAATGGTTTTAATAACTCTCTGGAAATCCTGCTGTGATTCTACTGTAGTGTCTTATAAAAAATTTCAATACAATAATCAACATTATATCGAACGCCTACATAAATTGTAGATTTATTAAAGAAAAATTTATATTTATTTTTACAGCCCCATTGCAGTGATACGTGGTAGATTAAAAGATCTCTCTGATCTGAATAATATGATTTTGTAGTCAGTAGAGAAAATCAAACATATTCACAAAAAAAGGCTACATATTCCATATGTTTTATATTCTTTACCTATATATGTTAATCAATAATATATAATAATCTAATTGAGTAATAATTTTTAATGATTAGCCACTTACAAATGCCAGTAATTATATCATTATTTATCATTTACAAAGCATACCAAACCAGTTTTGTTCGGTATAAATACATTTTTTACGTAATCCAATAAATGGCTTTCTTTGTAAATTTATTTTGCTTTATTTATTATTGCAATAATATTGTATGCGTCTCATTCTCACCTATATTTTACGTATATGATGATTTTTATTTATTTATTTAGAAAGTAATAAGTCTTTTTAGATGGGATCTTAATTGTCGTTTTTATTTGGTTACCTGCAGTGAAATAATTTGTTTCTTCCCACCTATGTAAATTAAAAAACCATTAATCAAAAATGTAACTAATATTGTGTTAACATATTTGTTCTAAATTTGTTATAATACTATAATTGTTGTTCATCAGATTTCATTCATTTATTCCCCAATGTTTCTGTTATAGGTTGTATGAACAATAGTATAGGGCTTGAAGGAATATAAAGTATCGGGCCAGGTATTTGTCAATAAAATAGAAGTGGCACTACTGTATTTTCTTAATTAGAAATGTTTAAACTTCAATTTGATTACAGTTCGAAGCGGTTACTCGATAAGTACGGTAATACAACAAAAAAAAAAAATAAATAAATAAATAAATAAAATGTGTCGTGCCATGGGGTTAGCACCAAATTTAACGAAGCACTTGTTCATAAGTATTTTCTACTCACTCGAAACTAAATTTTAAAATCAGTTTCATGCGGTTACTCGTTGGTACAGTTTATGTCCAAAAAATGTACTGTACAGAAAATATAACAATGTTATGCACCATATTTGCCATGGCACTTAATGATTTTTTCAATAGATACAGTGAGTAGTATCATTTAAAAAATACTTTATCCGGTAACTTGATAGTTCAGGTTTATTATACAAAATTACATTATACACGGAAGGCTTGTTTTCATGTCAAGATTGTGCATACCAAATTCCATAATATTTGGATAGTTATTTTTTCAGTTATTTATGCGCGAAAATTGATAAGAATACGTAATATACATACATTACTGATTGTATTTTAGAGCCATAAATACACTTTGGCTCATATCGATGTTTGAAATATTGTTCTCTCTTATTCGAATAAAGTATTTTAACTATGACCAGGAAAATTATCACTGATTTTGAGTGAAAAATTTCGAATTTTCGAAAAATCTTTTAACCTTATCCTTTTTCTGAGAAATCTTTTAACTTTGATATTTGCTTTTGTTTAAAAGCAAAATTTTTTTATTTTTCAAACAAATTTTTAACAAAAATATAGCCTATGTTCTGTTATAACTGTATTTTGTTACATTCATCGTAGCATCCTTGTCACGCTTATATATCCTATTCACTGCTATTTCAGTTTCACAGTCTATTTCAGAACACGGGAACAATGATATGTGAATGGTTCGAAATACTTGAATTTACGTTAGAAAATAATTTTAATTAGAATTTTATATGTGTATTTAGCAGCTACTTAAAATGTTTACTAAATAACCCACAAATAAATATACTAATATTAAAATATTTAAACAAATCTTTATAGCTGAAACTAATACATTTACAAATTTTAAGTCTATAAATATATATTTTGTATACCTTGTTTAAAAACCGATTGAATTAACATATAGTCAAACAATTTTAATTTAAAATTATAATAATGTTTTGACATTCAATGTAAAATAAACTTCTTAGTACATTTACTTGTTAAGTAAGCATCATTTACACATCTGCATTTATTTGCAGATTTGACAGTAGATATTAAAAGTTAATCAACACATTTGAAAGAGGTACAATAGATTTAAATGAAAAATTTTTGAAAACTTCGTGTATTACCCAATTCATAAGATATAATAAGTTTGTTATGAACTTTTATATTTTATCTGAAAACATAAATAATATTATTTGCATTTTCTTTGGTTATAACAACTATAATGTATTAATCCGGTGATGAAATTTAATTAACTACTAAGATTTTGTTTATGGATATGTTTTTAAAAAAAATGAAATATTAAGGGCAGTCTCTTATTATATTATGGCTTGGTTTTTAAGATTCCGAAATAATAAAATTTTTATAATTTCCTTATGCTTATATTAATTTGATTTTGGTGGCCGCAATGAATACCGATACCGGTATTTATTGAGCAGGGGCGTGTTTCAAGAGTTTTGAATAATTAAAACAATTTTTAAGCTTTTTATGCTCAAAATTACACAACAGTTACACTACAATTCAAATTTTTTTTCCTCACGCGTGTTTTGCTTTTAATTTGTTGTTTTATCGGTTATTTTTAATCTTACAAACTTCCCGCTTTCAGATGGAGTTCCACCTGTGCCTCGTGTGTGCATGGACGATAGCGATGCAAATACATGGATAAAAATTGTAGTGATTGTTCAGAAAATTTCGCATCAATTCATTGAGTGTGGCAAAATTCCTATATTTTCTGATTTTCTTTAAAGGAACTACACAATAAACTAATCTGCATGATAAATATTAATAAAAGATACTAATTCATGCGGATTTCTACGGGAACATACTTAACTTATCATAATTCAGTAAGAAAATAAAGAAATGTGTTATGACATCTGACATCTTGAAGAAACAGAGCTAATTATTCAAAATTGTATTCAAATTTGATTAAATTTAGTTGTATTTAAGATGCTACAAGATTAAATTAGGTATTCCAATTCTTAATTAAAAAAATTAAGTTATATAGATTCTGGCAGAACCCATGTGAAGAAATAACAAAATTAATATAATGTAAATACCAAAATTAGGTGCTATTATGGTGTGCACAGAATAAATCAATTTAATCAAAATTACAAAAAAAAAAAAAAAAAAAACATGTGCAATATGAATATGGCTCATTACTATATTTAAGGCATGAAATTTGTAACAATTATTATCCAAATGCTATGAAATTTGGTATGCACAATATTGACATGAAAGCGGAGCTTTTCGTGAAACAAGATTCTAATGTTAGAGTCAAAATTTTATAATTTAATGTTTTTTCGTGAAAAACTATTCAACACGCACCTAATTTTTAGCATATTTAAATTCAATTTAGAATACTTTGCTCTGGTAGCTTGGCGGAGGATTCCAGTTTTTGCATCAAGATACATACGCAATATATTTTATTTATAACTCTTTTCCAAAGATTATTATCTGGAAAACTTAACATAGTAATTGGATACTTTTTTCAATAGTTAAAAATGCACCTTTATTTTTATCACTAAAAATCAATATGGAATTTAAAAAACAAAATCGTGTTGAGGATGTTCAATCATTTGATACTTAACACATTTATTGCCTGTACCACTTATTTATTCGAAAAGAACTACGTATAAAAGAGACATTACTTTTAAATAAAGTTGACTTAACTTACTAAAATGATAAAGTTATTTTAATTGAATGTGGGTTTGAAACAATATGAAATTAATTGATTATAATATTTTAAACAAAACAAACCACATTCTTCAATTAGTCAATTACACAATCTGTGCTATGTCATGCATACCTTTCATTTAGAATGACTTTTATAGAACAAATTTTATTTAACGATATTTATGTTCATTTAAAATTCTTTATTTGTAAATTTAAAAAACGGCATATTATAACTGTAATGTTACTGAAAAATGCACAATATTTGCGCATCATAGGTTTTTTTTTTAGTGAGTGGAAATCCATAAAAGGTGAAAATCAAAGGGATCCATACACTCTCTCCGTTTTCATTAAATTTTTCTTCAATTTGTTTATGATTTGCAATATTTTTTATCAACGGGTTCACGGTATCCATAATGAATTTATCGTCAAGGCGCATACTTTCATACTTTCATCGCATACTTTAAAACAAAAATACTTTTAATTGGAGAACACCATGAATATAAACTATAAATAAAATAATACTATAATTAAATTCAGTGCACTCATATTTGTTAAAACCCAAGCTAGTCAGAATTAAAACAGGATGTCACAAAGAAGGATGAACCAAAGCATCATAGTATGTGATATTTAAAATAAGATACTGATAAAGAATTATAATTTTCAATATTTTTATTATTAATACTAAAAACTATGATAGTACAATTTATATTTTTATTTTAATAATGTAGATAAATGAGGTTGGTTGATTACTACCATGGAGAAAAGATTTATAATTATTACTATTTTAATTTTTGACCATAAAATCTAGAAACTGTTCAACTCTTACCTTATGATGCTTTAAAATGCTTAATATATTTTAATTAATTAAGGTAATTTACATTATTCATAATACAAAAAAAAAATTTAACGAATTGGTCCCTTTCCGAATTTTATAAGTTTCCCAGATTCTAACTTTTTGATTTTCTATATTCTAAAAATTATTTTCGAAAAGCTTCGTAAAGGTACGTTTCTTTTTCTCGATAAAATACAAATATAAACATTAATTTATAATTATAATGATTCTTCTTGCCAATACCTAAATTTCAAATGTATTCAATAATGGAATAATAATTTCTGATTGCTACCAGATTGTTACATTTGTGAACCAGATTTGTATGTATCACGTACCATGTGACCACTACTGAACTTATGTTCAGTGCTGAACTTATGAGAATCATTTTATATGACTTCAGGAGTAATATACTTCAAATTCATAACTTTATGTAACAACTATAATATTTAACTGACTTCCTTAAGATTGTGTAACAAATAATTAAACAGTTTCAAGCTACAATTAAAGAAAAAAGGTGAAGATTATGATTGTGGGTAACTGAAATTACAGTTTTTTTATTAATAAAATAAATCTTGAAATAAACATTATATATATATAGTTAATTGTGACTATTAAAACTCACACCATTATGATTTGTTCCAAAACTTCGTATAAGAGATGTAAGAGAGCACGTATTTACTATAGAAGCCAACCTTATGAGTCCAAATAGTGGCTAATAAAAACAATTTTTAGTATAATGTCGTATAAAAATTAATTGGTCTGTTCAATAAGATTGGAGTCGTGGATCATCTTCAATAAAAGTAGTACATTTAGGAATATAAATTAAAAATATATAAATTTCATCTTGGGAAAAGTTAACGTCATCAAAGTAACTTTCAGCATATCTTTTTTTTTTTAGTTCAACGCCCGCTATTTTTTTAATTGAATTTTAAGCTAATGATTATCAAATTTTAGTCAATTATTTGATCAAAAATTATGCCCTATTGTTAACTAATAAACTGCTAACTTACAATTAGCTTAAATGAGATTACATAGTGAGAGAATGCCTGGTCAGTTTCACAATTAAGTGGTGAGGTTTAACCCAAATTTATTAGCTTATGACTGGTAAGGGAGGGATGCGTTTAAATTCTACTCGCGTATCGGCAGAAATCTTTATTAGATAAAATTTAAATTTTCAGCGCCAGAAGGATGTTGTGATGTTTATCTAGTTCTTGAACGATGCTAGATGCTTATTTTCTTCGTCGCATTTAAAAAAAAAAAATTTAATTGTACATTTTTCTTGTTAATCTGCATTATATACGTGCTTTGTGCTAAAAAATAAAAAATTTATACTCTTTTCATTTCGTTAGAAAATGCGATTTTATTTCAAGTTATAGCAAATCAAGCAATACTGGAGTTTATCACTATTTATGATTTACTTATCTGCGTTATTTTGTTAAAGTTCCAATACACACAAAATATAATAGTAATCGTTATGAACATACTTGTTCTGAAAAATTTATTTTCATAGTTTCTAAGATCGCTATAGCTAAGAAAGGAAAATCACCATAACAATAATAATTACAGTTTTAACATTAAGCTTAACTTCTTCCATATTCGCTATTTTTTTGGTTTATGTGTCAATTTTAACGAAAATAACGCTGCAAATTTAATAGTATCTTTATTGAGACACGTTATACTTACCTGGTGAATGTGTAGGTTGAGTAAAATAACAATAGCTTGTAGTATTATGGAAAAGTAAAGTTATTTGGTTTTGTTGTGATTTGTTTCGTTATTTTGTAATTTCAAAAACTAATTACTAAACACCACTAAGCATTCTATATTACTATTACTGCATTTGTTGTTGATGACGTCATCATTAGATAGTTATTATATGAAGCATAAAGTAACAAACAATGTTTCAATTGTTTTTGTATATATATATATATATATATATATATATATATATATATATATATATATATATATATATATATATATATATATATATATATATATATATATATATATATATATATATATATTTATGGCAATCAACGAGTAACGAAACGAATAGGTAACGAGTATTGAGCATTCCATATGGATGGAGTGGAGTGAGTAGGTAGTAGCAGTATAAAGCGGTATTATTATTTAGACAATAATAATATAATATATAAACCGAAAATGATTCTCGTCAATTATTCTACCAATTAATGTTTGGTGTTATTTATTTTGTGTTTTGTACATTTTCAAAATCGTTAATATATTCTATATGAATGTTTATATATTTCTGAGTATATAATGTGCTATTAGGTATTTTTGAAATACAGTATGTATCAAAATTTTCATTTGCTAGTTGCAACATTATTATATTACCATTCTTTCCAAATCACATAATTTGTGTACTATAAAATATTCTAAAAATATTTTTGTAAATTATAATTATTAATAAGAACTCTAGGATTTTTCGAATGAATTTCGATTTTTTACCACAATTTCCTAGATCAAATTATTTTGTATTTTTATAATTATGTATTTCGACTACAAAGTAGTCATCTTCAGTATTAATTAACAACGAGTAACATCTCCTCAGAGAATCATTACAACTAGCTAATTCATACTGATGATGACTACTTTGTAGTCGAAATACGTATTTATAAAAATACAAAATAATTTGATCTAGGAAATTGGGGCAAAAAATCGAAATTTATTATAAAAAAAATTGTGAAAAATTCTTAATGCTGAAATGTCCGAAAGCTTCGATAAGAACTTCATGACTAGGAAAACTTCTGTTACCTTATACTTTTATATAAAATTTTCAGAAAAATCTTTTTAAAAGTTGATATGTGTAGCTTAAATTTGACTAACATCAACATCTTATATTCCTGACACTACATATTGAATGCAAAAACTATACTTGATATGGTTTCCTTAAAATTAGCCTTTTGTCGTTTGAATTTCAAAATTTTACCCAGCTTTATTCCGTTTGATGACCCCTTTAATGAAGACAAAAACTATCAACAGCATAATTCATTTTCATTATTTTTACATCTTTGCGTATGAATTTGGTACATACCTCCATTCAAACAAACAGATCTTTCTTTTAAAATATCTAAAACGCTCTCCATACCTCCAAATGTGAAGATATCCAAGATATTTCGATTTCGACGGGTCTCAAACCTTCTAGACTATTCTTTTTGAGATTTTGGATGTGAATATTTTTTTGGGTTTTTTGGAAACAATCACTTCATTATGTATATTACGAAACATTTCTAAAATATTCCATAAACAAAAAACTGTATGAGCTGAACTTATTGGAATGGCGAAATTACACTAATCATTTAGAATGCATTTTTTTATATTATTTATAAAAGCTTTTTTAGCCAAGTTTTTTTTATATCCCGCCATTAGTGTCATGTTCATACATAAGCAGGTAAGGATAAAATCGTTATGGAACTCATTACTGGAACGTCAACAAATAGAATATGCTATCCTTTTTTGTAATAAATCTATACTAATATTATAAATACGATACATTTGTATTTTTGTTTGTAACGAACAAACCTAAAAACTATTGGACCAATTTGAAAAATTCTTTCACCATTGGGAAGCTATACTATTCCCGGATCGGGAAGAACGGGAACAACGCGGGTGAAATCACGTGACGCCTGCTAGTCTCAAATATGTGAATTACAACGAAATTCATAGTTAATATATGAAATGTATTATTAACAAAATAAAAATCCTCCGTTGGTATGGTTGCAATAGTTTTAATTTCATTTTGTAAACAAGTAAAGTCATGTGCTATATACATTTAGTTTTTGAAACACTCAGTGTAATGGGTATTATTAAATATTCAATTATTATCGTTTTTCCTTATTCAAATGCATAAAACAAAACAAACACAATGTCTAAATGTGGAATGAACAAGTTTTTGTTTTAAACATAGTAAAACATTTTAAATGAAAATCCATTAAAATATTTTATAGGTGAGGCATCATTATTATTGTATGTATATTTGATTAGACTATAGCTATAGATAACTTTTTATAATTTTGTTCAATATTCGAATTGCTCTATCCTGTGTATAAATAAATTAAAAAAATCTTAGAGAAGATCAAATTCATTGATTAAAATTGGAGACAAACATGATGGTAGACATGTTATAGGTTATGATATTGTTTCTATCATTTTCTGGTTTAAAGAAAATTGCCAGGGGAAAATTGTCTAGGTATGCACGCTATATAGAGCATTCTATTACTATTATGTTATGTACTTTGTTTTAAGTATCGTGCAATTTATTTTGCGATTTTCTTTCTGCTCTTATATGTTCGTTCATTTTATACCTGTGAATATACAGTTTTATTTGTATTTATAGACTAGACTAGAAGCCTTAAAAAATGATAAAAATGAGAAGAAAATTATAGTAGGATAAAACCCATTGGAAACGCAAGATAATATGATACAAGTTAAAGGAAACATAAATTTCGGGCGATCTGAGTTCGGGAAGTATGGAAGGAGTGAGTTTTTAAGGATAAAACACGGTTTATTTCGATTTCCGGCAAAACTACAAGTTCTATGGAAAAAAGTTAAATGACAAAGTTGTAGGTGATAAAAAGATCTATAACTTTTGTATTTACACTTTTTTCACATAACCTCAAAATTTTTCGATTGAAAATTTGGGTGCTTTTTCGATATTTATTCAAAATAAGATGAAAAAATATATATTTTAAATCAAAAAAATTACGGTGTATTTGGAACATAAAAAGATAAGTTTTCACCAAATTTCGGAGAAAAAAAATAAAAAACCAAAAACTTATTTCAATTTTTCACATAAATTTTGAGGTTATGTGAAAAAAGTGTAAATACAAAAGCTGTAGATCTTTTTATTACCTACAACTCTGTCATTTTACTTTTTTCCATTAGACTTGTAGTTTTGCCGAAAATTCAGATAAACCGAATTTTAGCCTTAAAAACTCACCCCCTCTTATTTCCCGAACTGAGATCGCCCGTAATTTATTTTTACTTTCATTTTTATCATATTATCTTCCGTTTCCAATTAGTTTCATTCTACTATAATTTTTTTTGTTTTCAAAAATTATCTACCCTGGTATATTATAACAAAAATTGGTTTTTTTATATCACTTTAATTGAAACATCTTATTCTCTTACGAAAAAAACAAATTAATTAACAAATCTTTAAAAATGAAAAAGGTATGGATGATGAAAAATGTTGATTAGAAAAAGAGCTTATAAATAAAGTAAAACAAAAAACAACAACGATTTATGGAAATCAACTGATTACGATCGATCGTTAATGCATTGCGTTTCAATGTAAATATGATATAAATGACGTCATAAGTACTTTATCCGTAGTGATAACATATAAATCTCAAATGTGTAGAAATGAGATGGAAAATAATCATCGAGAGTTAATTACATCCTCGTTTTCCAATCAATTTTTATTTTCTGACATATTCAATTCAATTTAATTTTGTTATGGTATTAAGACTAGTTTAACATTTTGATAAAAAATATAAGTCTACCACTTTGCTCCAGACGTTTTCTAAAAATGGCGGCAGTAGTCGGTAGTAGTTGAAATATATTAATCACAGATGTCGAACACTTTGTTTTGACATTTGTATATATAATCCTACTTTGATATAACTCAATTTGTATCATAATAAAATTTTTATTGAATATGTCCGAATTTAAACTGAATTTTGATTCAATATGAAAAAATCTGCGGCTGAGGCTCACCGGATCATCTTAGATACTTATGGTAAAATGCCTATTAGTGACATAACGTGTCGGGAATGGTTTCAACGTTTTAAGAGTGGTGATTTTACTGTCGAATACCTCCATAGTGGTGGACGAAAAAAGTGGGACCAGCTTGGCGTAATTTATTTTGGGTTTCTGCAACCGCCTGAAACCATCACAGGTAAGCGTTATACCCCCGTTATAGAATGCAATTGATGCGTCTGAGCCGTGCTTTAAAAGAAAAACGGCCACAGTACAACGAGAGACGATAAAGTGATTTTACAACCTCACGTTGTCAAAGTGATGAAAAAATATCTAGAAACGTTGCAATGGGAAGATTTACCTCACCCGCCATACTCTCCAGATGTTGGTCCGTCTGATTCTCATCTATTTCGCTCAATGGCAGACGACCAGCACTTCAGCTCGTATGAAGAAGTGAATAATTGGATCGACTGTTGCCCGAGAGATAGGCTAAAGGGGTAGCAAAATTAAAAAAAAAAAAAAAAAACGGCGGGATCAAAGTGGTAGACCTATGTAGAAAATTTGGTATCAGTCGAATTCAAAAACGTCCAGTGCCACTTGAATTAAGTAATAAATAATTTCAATTAAATAATCATAAATTACAATGCTTTGATTAATATTTCACACAATTAGCTTCCCAATCAGGAATAATAACAATTTTCATGAATACGTGTGCTTATTTTTAAGTTTTTTATTCTCGACAAAAAATAATTCCAAATGCAGAGACGTGCAACCAGGTAGATATATCTTCTTTAAAAACGATGGATTTAGATTCTAGCGACCTTGAAAATATAAGTTTGTAAGAATTCGAAATTTGTGAAATCGTCCCCATTAAAAAAACTACTCACTGAAAAGTAAATATAAAATGAAATCGATTCATAATAGAGGACAAGAGAAAAACGCACGAATTTTTTTTATCTTTGCCTAATTATATTTAGAGACTATTAGATTTGGGTGTTTCAGTTGGCGATTTAACAAAAACGTTAAATAGAGAGAAAATAAATTTAATAATGTATTAAAATTGAATAAATAATGTTTGTCAACTATTTTATACCTTTTTGTAAATTTTAAACAACAGATCAACATAGACAACATAAACCAAGACTAAATTTATTTCTATTTTCTACATAAAATCCTTTAATTAAAATTTATGGAATTTATGTACGAGCTTTGACCTTGACGTTCGTCTTTTAGAATTTATATAAAATATTTTCTGAGTGTATCTTTGCAATTATTATATGTTTTAAGACTTAAATAATATTTATACTTGAAAATATAACACGAGATAATATTATAATTAAAAATTCAACAAGTTTCAACGTTTGTATTCGTACATACTTTAATATAAGTAAAGTTGGTAAGGGTGCTATTTATACTGTTTAAAACAATTTATTTAAAAGAAAATAATTTATAGAAAATTTCTGGAAAAATTATTATCGACAAGGTACAATCTTATCGATTTATAATGGTACTGCTTTTTATTTTTAATCTAACAAGTATATTTAATAGACGAGATGCTATAAAATATTCTAGTATTGCTGTAATTTGCAAACGTTATTTATTTTACTGCATAGAAAAACTTTGCAAGTGATTTCACAATAACATTCTATTTGAATTACAATGTTTTAGTTATTATCAAAAAAGCTTAAATAAAACTATCCATCTGCTACGCTACAAGTACATGATTTTATTTTATCTAAGTTTTTGGGTCCATAAATTAAGTAAAATCTAAGTTAAAATCATAGTTAAAATTTCATAT
The DNA here is from genome assembly GCA_020423425.1 of Chrysopa pallens. Taxonomy (NCBI): domain Eukaryota; kingdom Metazoa; phylum Arthropoda; class Insecta; order Neuroptera; family Chrysopidae; genus Chrysopa; species Chrysopa pallens. Next base: position 35,509,881 of record CM035591.1, on the reverse strand, counting down.
CATAATATGTTAAAGATCCTAAATATCCTATTAAAAATTAATCGAATATTTATCTTAAGTAGCATCTATGGTTTTTTGATTTGTTGAAGAAACTAATTATTCAAAGTTATTTAAAAGTAACCCTATGTTGACTCAGACCTCGCCTTCCCCTATTACAAAATTATTTGACACTTACTAAAAACTTTAGTGCTATTTATGAGCAAACTAGTTGCTTTATTTCAGATTTTTATGCTTGAACACTTAAGGAGGAAATGACATTTGATATAGAAGGGGGGCAGGTTAACGTTGACCTAGCTCTCCCAATGTGATATTTATTCGAAATCTATCACAAATATAGTGCTTATTATTGTATTCGGATTTTAATACTCGGATTTTAATTCACAAATTCCAAAAATAAATATAGCAGAATTTGTTTTTCCAATATAGCTTTATAATCTATACATATTTTTTTTTTTTTTTTTTTTTTAATTACTTCGAAATTTTCAAAAAGTAAATTTGGCAATCAAGTTTATTTCTCATTTAATTACAATAGTTTATATTTATTATTTTTTGAGAAATGAAAATGTCAATTTAATATTGTTTTTATTTTATGATATTATGTTATTTATACTACGAATCACTACTCAATAAGCTACTTAACACGGTAGATAATTTTTGAAAACAAAACAAAAAAAATTATAGTAGAATGAAACCAATTGGAAACGTGTGATAATATGATAAAAATGAAAGGAAAAATAAATAACTGGTGATTTGAATTCTGGAAGTAAGGGGGGGGGGTGAGTGTTTAAGGGAACAAGTCCTATGGAAAAAGGTTAAATGGCAAAGTTGTAGGTAATAAAAAGATCTACAGCTTTTGTATTTACACTTATTTCACATAACCTCAAAATTTGATGTGAAAATATGAAAATTTAAACAACCAAGTTTTTAGTTTTTTATTTCAATCTTTTACAAAAAAATTTTTTTTTTCACGAAAACTTACCATTTTATGTTCCAAATACACTGTAATTTTTTTGATTTAAAATATTTATTTTTTCACCTTATTTTGAATAAATATCGAAAAAGCATGTTAATTTTGACATTTAACTTTTTTCCATAGGACTTGCAGTTTTGCTGGAAATCGAAATTTCTAAATATTCTTTCCATACTGTTCATAATAGTTTTTTTTTTTAAATAAGAAATTCTACAATTTTATTAAGATTTATTACCTGTTCCATTATTTTGACTTATGAATTTCATAGGATTCCAAATCCAAATAGGATTCAAAATTGCTTATTATTTACATTATTTTTATTACGCCTGCTGAATTTTCACATTCACGGATCATCGGATGATTTTAAATATCCAAAAAAAAAAAAAAATATTGAATATACTCCTGAATGTTTTTACACCCCTTCAGAAATCCCACTATGTATAAAAATAGTAAACTGACAGCTACCAGTGCAGTCGGCGACTTTAATACATGGCTGAAAATAGAAAACGGTAGTATATTTTGTCATCTTATAAAGTTTTACAATAATCCAGAATTAATTATTTAGAAAAAAATTAGATTTAATATTCCAGAAGCTTTTTAATATTAAAAAGAATTAATATAACATTGAAATAATTTTTGGGACATCATATATTTCTATCAAATTCTTATAAGCGAATTAAATTATTTTATTCCTTTCATCAATATACACGTATAAAAACAATCTATGCTCCTTAACAAGTCAATATTAATAAACAAGAACAGATTCTAATTAATTAGATTTGCTTTGAAATAATGCAGGGAATCGAAATTATAAAATCCCTTCACTTATTCATAAACCTGCATCCCAATGTGTGAGTGACTAAAATGAAACGAAAACCGTCTATAAATTCCAAAACTTAAGACAGTTTCTAAAGATAATAAAAAATAAATAAGAAATATAAACGTCTAAATAATATAAAACAAAGTTATGAAATGTATTTCAATGATGAAGTTTGTTATTTGTTACATGAGATAATTATGAACAATAACAATGATGGCTCTAAAAGAGACATGTCTATAAAAAAGGACATCCACATTATTAGTTCTATCTTTATTTCTTAAACTACATCCATAACATCAAGACTAAGACTGGCTTTGGGAGAGGAAAGTAACACCAGCAGTTTGGTAGTAACACATTGAACCAGTTACTTCATTCCGAAAAAATTTTCTGATTTTTCCCCAATTTTTTAGATCAAATTATTTTTTATTTTATAAATACGTATTTCGACAACAAAGTAATCATCATCAGTATGAATTACCTAGTTGTAATGATTCTCTGAGGAGATGTTAGTCGTTGTAATTTGGTGACGCTTTGCACAAAAAAAAAATCGAAATTTATTCGAAAAATCCTAGAGTTCTCATGAATAATTATAAAATTCATTCCGAAAGTCTAATCAATTGACCGATCCGTTCATTATAATTGATAAATATTCAGTGCCGATTTTCAAGTCAAGAAATTAACTAAATTTATTTTGAAATTCAGAGAGATAAATTTTTTGAAGTAGGTACGTTAGAAAAATTTAGTGACATGTCATCATAATATCGTATTTTGATCAATTATATTTACATTTATGCTCTATACATTTATAGTATCAATATCAATATTATTCGATTGGACCCAATCCAATATTATTGATAATTAACAAATAAAAAATAAAAAAGTATATAAAAACAAAATTGAATTTTTCGTCAAATAATTTAATTAAAAAACACATATATACCATTTTTTGTTATATTTTACAAAATAGACACACCATGTGCAGGAGCATGGTTGACTCATTCAAATTTATATATCGTTAGTATATGGTAATAATGACCATTGATTTATTTACAAGGTTTTAATTATTTATATGTGATTTATATCGTTAATTTTTGTTCGCTTATATCGTTATTTTTGTTTTAATTTCATGTAATATGCAAAAAATAATAAAAAATCTGATTGCTATCAAAATTGAGTCTAAATCAATGACATCTACATTGCTCCTACCAGTTTCCATTTATTCACCGACTTTCAAAAAAGGAAGTTATTAATTCGGGACTTATGAGTGCAATATTCTTTGAGAAAATCAGTTATAATGTTAAGTAAGTCTATTGTTTTTTTTAATTTTCGCGCACAAATCACTAAAAAAATAATTATTATATTTGGTACTATCTAGGCATGAAAGCGAATGGCGAGCTGAAAAGTTGTTATCAAAAAACATTTCTAAATGCAAAATAAATTTGTTTTTTTCCTCGAGTATATTTTGTTTTTCGTGAAAAACTCTTTAACTTTTGTTACGATAAGTTTTTTATTTTATTTTATTTAACGGCATTCGACTGTGAAATCATTTGCGATAACGGTGGAACTGTTTCAATATTCATAAACTAGATTAAATCATACATTTTGGTTAATTTAACAAATTTTAACACATTTTCTTACAGGTTTATTGTCGCCTTTAAGAATGTCATTAATAGAAGAATCGTTAAATAAATAATAATTGAAAATTTAAACTTTGTTTTGTTTGATGGCACTCACAAATTTCACCGGTGGGGAAGGCTTTTTGGTGAATAAAGGCTTATGGATGAAGTTCGTATTCTCATTTCTTCAAGATTTCTTCTAAGGCTGCAAAGAATTACTTATAACGGTGGTTTTTTTTGAAACGACATGCTCCATATTACCACGAAATTCTTAAATTCTATTAAGAATTTCTTGGTAAAATGGAGCATGGTGCTTATTATCTATGATGTTATGCCATTTGGATTGGCTTTCATCTTCAAGTAAACTATTTAGGTAACAAAAAAAAATCGATTGAGGTTACTGTATTATTTGTTTTATCGAGGCCTTCATTTCACTTATAAGTCATTTCCATAAATTTGTCTGCTACTTGGCATCTATTAAAACATACTATGCGACGTTGGACTTGCATAAGAAGAATTAAAAAATAAATAAAAAAGACGTGTGGCACTCGGGGACTGCCGCGGTAAAGCTATTGCATAGCATTTTGTATCAACTTATGCAAATATAATTTTTTATTTTTTTATTTATTTTATTCATGCAGTATTGCTTTTTCTTACGCCTATATCCACCTATATACTTTCTCATAAACAGCTGCTTATGTATTCGTCCGATTTCGGAGCAGCTCGTCTGGATTCGTCAAACCACACCTCCTTGCCCGTCGGAGTGGGGAGCGTGAGGTTTTTTCGTTACGGAATTTCTGGATTCGGTCCCCGCGCTCAAGGTCCGCGATAGAAGCTATGCAATGATTCCGGTAATACTTGAACAATGCGATATGCACACTTTATATAGTTGACAGTTCGTCATACTGCTAGTGAGAAGAGATAAAGAAGTTTTATTTTGAATTTCAAAATTAGATTTTGGTTTCTATGGAAATGATGATTTGTAACATATCAGGTTTTTTCGTTACGGAATTTCTGGATTCGGTCCCCGCGCTCAAGGCCCGCGATAGAAGCTATGCAATAGCTTAATAATTTTAAAAAAAGTTTTATATTTTTTGAATCTCATTCCGGAAAATGTGATACTGGTCCATTTGAAATTAAACGAATCGAAGAAATCATTAGTTTAATAGATAACCATGTTATTAATCGACGCTTTACTTTTTTGAATGTCAAAGTAATGTTTAAAAAAATATCGTTCTCAAAAAAATTATAAAAATAGTTAACCCGGATTCTACAAAAAGTATTTGTATAAAACTTGATTTTCATGAAATAAACGACATTTTTTGTTAAATTTTTTCTACCTCATAGAATTTGGGTTTTATGGTTGCTTATAGCACGGCAAACAAAGCATTTTTCAAAAAAATTATAAGAATTTTTTTTCAATTTACATAAAATACAAAACAAACTCTTTTGAATATTTAAACAACATTGAAAATTTCAAAAATTCTTCAATATAATAGTTCAACGACGAAGATTTTTCGAAATTATAAAATTTTTTTCCGCGAAGTTTGAAAAGCAGTCACCAAAACACTTAAAATTCTATGATCAAGTAAAATTGTAGCGGAAAAATAACATACATTGTATGAAGATATAACATATACTTTCAAAAAAATTAATTTTTCCATCTTAAATCGCTTATAACAGGAAAACGAAGCAATTTAATATCATTATTATTATAATTACATTTTTTTAAATACTCAATTTACATAAAACATTCGTTAAAATAGCTTCAAACTTTATAGTCTATGTAAAGTGAGATTCTTAATCATTGGCAGAATACGTTTCTGATTTTTTTCACGTTCATCCAGGCCTTGGTTTAAATTCCATTCATACTTCCAGTGAGTAAGTAATTAATGATTATTTTAATTTCAAATATAATATTACTTAAAGAATATATTGTTAGTCCTTATTTATTTATTTAAGATCGGTTGTTTTATATTCTAGTTGGAACTGAAATTTTGATGGTATATTCTAGACTTAAAAATTGAGTTTAAGTTCGTGAATAAGCAAAATCGGTCCATAGGGACCAGCGGATTCATGACTCACTCTATCTTTTGAACCATAAGAAACAGAAACAAATTAAATTACAAAAAATTTTTCTTTTTTTTTTTAAACAAGTAACTTTTGTTTGAAACATTTGTTGGTAGGTAAATTGTTTAGATTCGTTACAATTTCAGCTTAAATTTAGCTAATAAACACATATTAGAGTATTTTACGAATGTTTATGATTAAAAATAGTTCAAACTTTGACTCTCAATTAACACTGTTTTGTTATTATATAAATTTAATTGATTCAAATTTTTAATTTGTTATAAATATTTTTTTGTAATGACTAAGCTTTATTTATAAGAGTAAACACTGATATTAAAAAAATTATTGTTTTAAAAAAGTATTTATTTTTGTACGTATTTCAAGCACTATTATATTTTGTACTTTAAATACTATTATTCTAGTATTCTTAAAAGTAATTTGCATCTTGTATTTTGCATATGACTAAAACCGTATCATAGAACACCACAAAATAAACTAGTATATCGTATAAATATTTATTTGTAAACACTAAAAATATTTCTATATAAAATACATGCACAATATATTGTAAACATAGGTATAATCAGTGAAACAAAACCCACAATATGGTTTGTTAGTAATTAAAATATAAATAATTAAATATTAAAAAATTAACGTAATATATCATTTAGTTTAAAAATAATAACAACAAAAAAATACAATTATTTTGTAAAATACAAAAAATATTCTATGTTTATATATATATATATATACAGGCTGTTCTATTTACCAGACCTGCCTGAATGTGTTTTTAAGAGCGTGTCCTTCAAACAAGCTGTTTGCAAAAAAGACTGTGCTTCTAACAAGCTGATTACTTTAATTACCTGTAATATGCATTGTATATCTATCAATTTTTGGGCCCAAATAATTAAATTAATTTTTATACAAATGTTTTGATATTTAGTATGCACATTATTAAGATGATAACGGAGTGTTATCATCTTGTTAAAGAGTTTTCCCGGAAAAAACGTTTCTAAGGCATATTATTTATTGAATTAATATCAAATGCATTTTCGAGAAAACTCTTCAATAAGCTTTCCGTTTTCAAATCACTATTGTGCATACTAAATTTCAAAAAATTTGGATAATTATTTTTTGAGTTGTTGGCGGTCGAAAATTGAAAGATTTTTACATAATTGAGGGTGCCTCAGAATTGTGTTTCAATCCCCCTTAATAAAGGTTAAATAAAATTTAATAAATGTTAAAAATGTTTTTATATTAATTCATTAAATTATTTTGAAATTAGGAAGCGATTTATAGACACAAAGAAAATATTTTTTTAAATATTTTGTATCATTACTTGTATCATTTGTTTACCATTTATCAAATTAAATCGCATATAAACTTATCTTGTCATTTTCCATAACGTTATCGATTAAATAAGTATTTAGCTGAGCCTGTTATATTTGACACTCTGTATATAATATCCTTTAAAAGATAAATTAAAAAAAAAAATAAATAAATAAAATAATAAAATAAAAAAATTATATAATAATATGTTTTGTTTAATTTTATAAACAAATTATTTATTCATAAAAGAATTAAAACAATTATAATTACCTTTCGAGAAGAAGACTGAATATAATATCTTTTGGCTTAGTATAAAATGGCAGGTTTGAATCGAAAAGGTAATCAAGGATTGGTATAATCCTATGAAATAGTACCTACATAGATAGTAAGTTTTCCCTGAATGAAAATTCTGATAAGAGAACCCGTAAAATTTTCGATTGTGCATAGTTTTAAAATTGATGGCTATTCATTTTTAAATATTTCTCAATAAGAAAATAATTTTATTAACGAGGTAAGGTACTGATAGTCTAAAAATTGATTTAACAGTGCGTAGGTTATAAAAAATATTTAGCTATATCATGTATTCGATATGGAAACTGATATACGATAATTTTGACTTTTCCTGGCTATCGAAAATTTTACGGGCTTTGTGAAAGAGAAATTCTTAAATCACATGCAAATTTTTTTAAATTTATTTATGCTATGTTTATGTGAACTGAAACTAAAAGATAAACCTAAAAATAAGAAACAAGAACACATTTAAATTTTAGGCCCTTTTTATAAGTGTCATTCATATAAAACATACTCATATTAGATTGTTGATAATTCAATCCAGATAATGTTCCTAACGTTAGAAAGTCTTGTTAAAATAGTACGATAAATAACGGTTTTTAGTAAAATAATTAAGAAGCAAAGTATAGTTTAAACGTAGCTTCAATAAAATTCCCAATAATTCGAATAAAATTGCTTAAAAAACTTATAAGTAATACATTTAGGCACAGCTAATTATAAAATATTAGGAACAATGTACAATATACATTAAAAGTGTAAAATATGTAAGTTTTTTTCTTATAGGGGAAAATTTTTCTTGTTTTAAAAGCCACCAGTATTGCTGTCAACATTGCCACAACAACATCTTAAAATTATTTATCAAACCGTTTAACATCCTGATAAAATCATGCTAACAAGTACCGATTTGGCATGTCTTATAAACTAATTGAAGTCTAATATCAAATCATTTAATTCCTGTTGTTTAATTAAATGCGGATGACATAATTCGCTTCAAGCGAAGCAATGGCATGAAAAGTGTTATGAGGACTCCGCTCCATCAGAAACAACAATAAAACGTTGATTTGCTGACTTCAAACGTGGTTGCAGAGACACCGATGATGCAGAACGCAGTGGACGTCCAAATGAGGCGGTAACACCAGAAAACATAAAAAAAAGAGGCAAAGGATGAGTAATATCTTCACTATATGGTATTCGATATTATGTTTTATATTCATTGAAAATCGTTGTATATCAGTTATGCAGTGGTAGTAATCGATTAAATGATAACTAGATTCTTGCCCACAGCTGGTACTGCAAATTGATGTTTTGATCCGTTCATTCTCGACAAAATAGTTGGAAGTTCAGGGTTAGCATTGATGTACAGAACACCCAAAATATAGAAATTACGCAGTTCTTACATTTTCAGATATTTTATTTCCTATGACTTGTGAATGTACTGTACTAATCAGGTAACTTCCAAGATACAAGAAATTTATCTATTTTCTCAGTAGATTATATAGCGATTGCATTTATTAATACGAACAATATTAAGGTAGGTTGAAAAAAGATTATCGTTGAGTAACTAAAAACAAGACATGAAAGAAATAAAAGACATCCACTGCTTACATCCTATAAGTAGTAGAAATCTATAATATTGATAGTTTTATCGAAACCAAAATCATGTCATGTAGTCGCATATTTTCTAGAATGTAAATTTTTTATTACAAATTTTAGATAGGTCCTTGTCACGCATCAACCGATTAATATGTCTCTTTCAGCTACTATGTACGGTACATATGCTATAGGGAATTGAAATACAATACAAAAAGTGTTGTACTGTGTTATACCAATCTTTTTAAATAAGATTTAAACCCATCTAAATGAAATTATAGAATTATGAAAAATACAATAATAGAAAAAATATTTTAATAATAGTTGGTATGGATATTAAAATAACTTTAACTAAGTGCTTTTTATGTGAATATAGCTTTATAAAAAAAGTTTAACTTGATATTAATGTTGGTTAGTTAATGTCTTATGGTTTAGTCATGAACGATAATAAACATTATTTTTTAAGTTAATTATAAAAATTTTAATTTACTTATACTTCCATATGATATATGTTATGAAAAATTTTTCTCCTACAATATTTAAATAATAAAAAAAAAGAACACCTAAAATGTGCACAAAAAATAAATCTACTGCAACGCATCATATAAATTTCTTTTACTACTAGTTGCAAAACAAAAACTAGCAAATAAGTGAATTTTGTATAGTATTATGTGCATACTTCCACAGAAATGTTTCAGCTAAAAGTTGTAGAGCTAAAAATGTTTTTTGAATATACCAAGTGTAAAGGAATCGTTGAAGTTATTTTCAAGCAAAACTGATATAACCTAAAAATCTCCAACATAAAGTGGGACACCCAATAGATTGATGACACCCAATAGACAAAGATTTGATTATAGAAAGCCTAAATACAAAATTTTATGATTTTAACAGTTTTCGTTCGGAAGATATGATGATCAGAGGCCGACCAATTACTAAAAATATTTTGGCACTGGGGATCTTAAATTGTATATTTTTAGTATAAATTTGATATGAAAAATTAGACTCGGAAACATTACTTCCATTTACTACTGTATGGTAAAAGAACGTAATAATAGAATTAAAATACTGTTCTTATTTATTTGTAACAATCGCTTTAAGATTATAAACAAACATATACTTTATTATTACTAGAAAATATTCAAGAGAGAAAAAAAATTTTATATAGGAGGTTTATAGAATCATCTAACTAGTCCGCATGTCCATCCTCCCGATTGCCTGTCTGTCGTTCATCAAAATAACTTAAAAACGACAAAAGATAACGAGGGCTAATTTAATGACGTCTTAACACAAAAAAATGGCTTTAAGATCGTGAATAAGCGAATTCGGTTCATTGAGTCTAATAGATACAAAACCTTACTCTTTAACCATAATAGACTGAGGAAAACATCAAAGACATGTTTGTTTTTTAAAAACAAACAGCATTTATGTGAAACATCTTTTTTTAAATGGTTTAGATTAGTCACAATTAAAATTATCTACTAAGCAAATATATTTGCAATGCACATGCTTATTATATGTACACATTTGGACTGCATATTTAGGCTATTTTATGAATGCTTATCATTAAAAATAGTCGAAGCATTGATTATCAACCACATGTCGAGAATCTAAAACAATTAGCTCTGTTAGTAGTTATTTTCACTTGTTTCATTTTTAAATTGTCTTTAGAATATAGCTAAGTTTGAATTAAATTGTGTTTTGTAGTAAAATTCAGGCATTTATCGAAACATTTTTCTCTTTAATTATGCAGATTATACAGCTTTAATTGTCAAAATGGATGGCAATTTGGATATGCAATAAAAACAAAAAACATTTTCCACATTGAATTCTGTGTAGCAGTAAGTTGGTAATAAGCTATTTTTCACGTTTCTTCGATCCGCTTTGCGATTATTTTTAAATAACGATATTCAAGTTTAATGACACAATCAATATTATCAAATTTTTAATAAATTTGAAATAAAACTGAAGAAAAAGTGATATAGAATGGTTAAATAATCTACCAAGATGAAAGTGACATGAGTATTTTCCATTAAAAATATTAATTTTTTCCGGAATATTGTATTCACAATAATTATGAAAAACAATAGTATTGTATTCAATTACTTGGTCATTGTAAATTGTTATTTGATAAAATCTTTAATTAATTTCAATATTATTTCTAATAATTTATTTTTTCCTCAGGGAAATTTGAATTAACTTATTCTCAACTATGAAAACTAATTAAAATTATCAAATACTGTTATTAGTGTTGAACAGTTTCGGTTTTAATTTAACCTCCACCTTTCAATTTATCCATTATATTCGCTTTTCGAATACAAATAAAATGATTTTAATAAATATATTTTTTGAATTGAATATGCATTTTAAAAATGTCTAACACATGTTATGACAACACTGAAAAAACAAAAACATCTATTATTACAAACAGAGTAAGAGTATGAGATAATAATTGCATTGGAAATACGCAAAAAATTCTTCCTTAAACCTTCATGAATATTCCATTAAGTTTAATTTCAAGTGTTGGGTGAACCGTTTCTTTTGGAATGTTCTCTTTTTCTTTTTTATGTGGACATTCAAAGAAATTTGCGATACTCACAATGGTCATCCAGTTTTTTCAAGAAATTTAAATGTGTTTGAGTTTTATAGGTGATTAAATTTTCATTTATGTATTCAATAATATAATACTCTGATTATTCAGTGGAGAAAATATATTTTTTATTGCACGTGACTTTTCTTCCAGCTATAATTATATTGTATATAATATTAAAGTATTACTATTCCTAGTTACATACATTACGACAATGGATAAGTATTATGTTCCTGTTATTAAAAAAATATTTAAACATTTCCGCGTTTTATTTATCTCCTAAGCAAGTTTCATTTTGTGATAAAAGCCCTTAAATACTCAAAAAGTTTTCTAATTAATATAGATGAAAAGTTATGGTATTTTAAAAATAATCTAAATGATATTCTACTATTTATTATTAAGTTCCCAGCATTATTTTTGAATAAAATCTATAACGATCGCTGAAATTATTCATTGGCATATTTCTAATAAAGTTAGATCTACTATGTTTTACGCACTTTTATTACATGAAAGGAATAAATAGGCTCAATTTCGACAAATTCGTTATCATGCCTGCAATATTTCGTAAAGAAATTTCTAATAAAGTAGAGGCATTTTTTTTTTGCCAATAAACAGTAGAATAGAAAAAACCTTGCTCTCAATTACATTCTCTCCATGTTTGCTGAGTTAAATACAATCGATTCTGCCGTTTTCGTATAAGCCATTACCTTCTTTCACATTTTCGTGATATAACCTGCTTCAAAACCTGCTTTGCGAGTCAACAAAATTTCTTATGAATAGACAACTTGTTTGGAAAATAAGCGTCATACGGTTTTAAAAAAATTTACAAAAACGGCCATACATATTTTATAGCCCCTCTTACGTTTGAAAGTAGGAGAGAAGGAGAAAAACTATTGAAAAAGCTAAGTACCTGAAAAAGACATTTTTCGTGAGAGCCTTTCCCTTTTGCTAGAGAATGATTTAAAAACAAACTAGCAAAAATTCGTATTGAAAAAGAGTCAAACTGAACGTCATGTGTTTTATTGAAATTTTCTCACATAGTTTCTTCCATCACTATTCAGACTTTTCCACTGACTTTTCCAAAATATTCTTTCATACAAACCTTGTCCCGACTATTTCCTGTGATATGTTTACATGCAATTGACTTTTATTTATACAGTTAACAAATATATATTTAAATTTTTGCCCCAATTTCCTATATCAAATTATTATGTATTTTTATAAATACTTATTTCGACTACAAAGTAGTCATCATCAGTATGAATTAGCTAGTTGTAATGATTCTCTGAAGAGATGTTACTATATTTATAATATATATTTATAATAGTATAAAATATATATAGGTATATGTATTTATCACCCTGTAAAACAAAAAAGGATGTTAAATATTTGATTATATTTCTCTTTTTAACCCATTAAAATTATTATTTATATGAAACCCTTACACAAATATAAAATAATAATATCATATAGACTTAATAATACAGTTAAAAGCCCCATTCTATACCTACAATATAAATGATACAATTTTTTTTTCCTTTCGTTTTTTCCTTATAATGACATCGATTTAGAACAATAACAAGAAACAACCATAGAAACGTAGTACGTGCAACGATTATTATATCGAGTTTATTTCTCTGACAGAAACTGATTGTTTTTAACCAGAAAATGAAAACAATACAAGATTATTCAGTTGTTCGAGTTCAAATGCGTGGAAAAAGTTTATAGTCCTTAGATTCATAAATAACAGTTTTATAACATACGTTAAATGGCATAATAATGAGGGTTTATTAAATTCAGTCTACGATATTAAGATTTGAGATTGAGTGGTCATAGAATCACTTAATTAATCTATATTCACATCCCTGTCCGTCGTCTAGATTATTTAAAAACGGAGAAAGGTATGAAATTTTTATGACATATTCTATACGTAAAAGTTCGAAAATAAGTGAAATCGGCGTACTTGGTCCCATGGATCTATGATCTTTATTTTTTACCCTTAAAAGACAGAAGAAAAATTCAAATACAAATAATTGTTCTTTCAAAAAAGCAAGAGATTTTGGTTTTAAACATTTTTTCAAATGACAGTTCAGATTTGCCTCAATTCTACCTTAAATTCAAATAAATATAAAACATATTATTAATAATTTACATTTACTAATATACATTTTTGTTCATTTGTTTTTTTATAGTGAATATGTGTATGCTTTTCTAATATGTAATTTATTATCTTTACTTTTTTTTGGTTTTAAATATTGTATACATCAAATTATCAATATTATTTTAGTATCTTAGCCTCCCATAGTCCAAAGTGTAAACATCTGAAGGAAGAAAGAAATATACCCTTTCATTTATGTAGCATTACGAAAACATATTTTTGAAAATAATGCTCCTACTTAAAAATATCGGCTTATTAAACAATTGACATCAAAAATTCTTTTCAAATTGTTTTGATGAAAAATATGGTATAGGACTTTCGTTCGAAGACCTTTAAATTGTCTTCTCATAAGTGCAAGTATTACCTATTGTTACCTAACAAATAAATATCTGAGATTGCGATTGTAGAAAACTCATAATCGTGTCTTTGTGAAAAAATTACTTTTTAATTTTTAGTATAGATTGTTAGTTTCTATTTATTTATTAATCTGAAAATTAATGATCTCTGAGAGTCATATCCATTACAGTTTATAAACTTATATAAATATAAATATATATATATATATATATATATATATATATATATATATATATATATATATATATATATATATATATATATATATATATATATATATATATATATATATATATATATATATATGTATACATATATATACACAAGAAATGATTACTAACTAACAGAAAAATATTTAAAATAATGATATAATAGTTTAAGGACAATTTGAAAGTAATTATGGCGGATACATCTAGTGTATTATTTAAAATTTTATATTTTTAAATTGTATTTACAACTGTATTTTTTTTTTTTTAGTTAACCGAAATTATTGACGATTGACATACAAAGAGAATCAAATATTTTGATTTTGAGAAGTACCTGTAGAAAAATTTCTTATCTTTAATTATTTTTTAAAACATTTTTGTTTCATTTGATATCAAAATAATAGGTTATATCCTGAATTGTGGTTTTAACTAGTAGTTCATGCAGCTATTAAGGTAAAGGGCCTTAATCGTTGGTAAAACCAAAACTGTAAACTATTATTTAGTAAACGTAAACACTGCTGCAATAATGAAGATATAAATTTAATCATCATGCAAATAAAAATCGATTAGAATACACAGCAATAACGTTAATTTTAGTCAATAGTTTTTTTGGCAGCTGTATTCAAAATTCAGTCTGTATTCAAACGCATTCGGTAATAAAAATCGTGTGGCTAGTAATAAAAAGCCGTTTTGAAATCCTATTAAAGCGACATCCTATTAGAGCCCAAAGAAAGAACGTTTGGTAATATGAGAAGTGTATGAGGACAAAGTAATAAAGCCAAGTAGCAAAAATTTTCAGAAACAAAAATTACTAACTAAAATGGATGAATGTGCTCATCGAGTCAAACTCTTATTACGCTAAACTGTTTGTTTAAAATAATAATAGTTAATCTATTACTAAATTGATTTAAATAAGAAATACTTTTTATTGTTCGATCTAGAAAGAAGTACCTACCTGAATTTTTAATGTTCACAAAATGTTTTTACGCGATTTTCATGGTGTATTTTATGATTTATCCAGTAACAAAATTAAATCTGATATAGACATTAATACAACATAAAAATAGCACGCACAGAGCTAAATTTGAATGGGTGGTCACGTAATTTTATTTTTTAGTTTTATATTTTATATAAGCATGAACAAAGTCAAGCTCTTTGAAATTTTTTCGAAAAATGAGTATTTAATTTGTAATAAAAATTTTTAATTTTTCAGAAATAATAAATAAGCGTCATCAAGGTTGTTTCAATGACTAAGTATTTTTTATTACGCCATTTGAAGTGTTTTTCTTCACTTACAGGAAACGAAAGCTATTTTTTTTTAATTTATAAAAATTAGCAAAAGATGAACGTTCAAAAATTCTGATTATACAAAGATAGTCATACTTAAGAGTAACGTCAACTAAATATCTTTGTAGATATTACATATCAAAATCCATTTTGAAAAAAATAGATGGAAAATAATTTTAAAAGCTTATAACTTCATTTTTTAATCGATTTTAATATTTTGATGGAGGGGGTAAATTTAATCATTTGTAAAATTATATGGATAAAATAATGATCTTATTTTAAACAATTCAAACTTATGGTAAAAACATACAGGATCGATAAAGTTTTTCAAATTGTTATATTTACTATTAAATTTAAATTGTTTGCCCCAATTTCTTGGATCAAAAATTTTATTTTTGAATTTTATAAATACGTATTTTGAATACAAAACAGTCATGATCAGTATGAATTAGCTAGTCGTAATGCTTTTCCGAGAATATCTTAATCGTTATTCATCACGTGTGGCTTGCACAAGATACATATTTATAAAATACAAAAAAAATTTTGATCAAGGAAATTGGAGCAAAAATCGAAATTAATTCAAAAAACCTTAGAGTTCTCTCTCTCTGATAATATTGATAGTTAATATCATCGAAATGTTAAAACTGACCCCCGTCCCAGTAAGTAAATTGATCAAAATATGCCCTTAGATTAGGAATGAGATCTAGAAACATTTAGAAAAATTGAAGATTCGCACAAAAATATTGGAGAAAGAAAGCTTTTAAAAAAGTATATGTTTTCGAAAATAGTATTTAGACTTTCAATTGAGAGATGAAAATAGAGTTATAAACGGCTCGTTCTAAACATCAATTTTTGGATAGATATAAAATTATTGCTCCCAAAAACTTTTCCAAACCTCCCCCCTGCCCTTTCCCTATATTTTTTCTAGCCTCATGTAATTCATATACAGGTATAATAAATTCATTATTACATTTTTTCAAGTAATGCAATTTAATCATAATATACAAATATGTCTATATAAATAAAATATATATATATATATATATATATATATATATATATATATATATATATATATATATATATATATATATATATATATATATATATATATATATATTAATATACATATAGGTAATGATCGATACTATATAATCAATAGATAATTATATACATGTGGCTCTATAAGCAATAAACATTTACTAGTATAAAATTGTCTGCAATAATAACAACAATATTCATATTGTTTTTATAATAAAAATACAAAACATATTTCATATCAATATTTATGTGGAGTAATTATTTTTTATATTTTAGTTACCTTTTTGAAGTCGGTTCACCATCCTCTTCCCGGTACCTCATTACCAAAACCAGAAGAATCATCGAGGTTCGATCTCTATAAAATGTTATATGTGAATATGAACATTTAAAAAAATACATTCAGGTGAATCTCCTTGTTTTCTTAAAGTCGGCTAAAAATTTTGTTGTTCATTTAACGAAAATGTAGGTGTATGCACAAAAAAAATTCTCCCGATTTTCCTGAGGTTTCGTCAGATTGTGGCAGAGTAAAAATTAAAAATAAACAAAGTATTTAAAATGATCCATAATTGATGAAAATATCGGTGAACATTCACTAAAAAAAATGTATAAACCTCATCAAATGTAGAAACTGATTTGTCCACAATGGGATAGATATACTGATCTTAAGAATTATTAAAATGTTTATTATCGGGAAAAAAAATAAAATAATCATTAGTTTCTTGTAAATTATAACTAAAATATTATTACCCATCAAAATAGCACAAATTTTTTTGTTTTCAACAGCCTATCTACATTTGTTTTGGCTCCCTTCGCTTTAGGAATGAATTTTTTTCTTAAAAAGTTTACGGGACCACCTCATCAGTATATCCTTTCAACAAAAAATGATTTTTTGAAGTTGGACTAACTACATTTAACGAAAATATGTATAAACATATTTAAAAAATTAAAATAACGTACAGACGAACATGTAACCTTCTTTTTTATAATTCAAGTTTTGTAAAAAATGATAATATTCTACAAGTATTTTACTTGAACTTTATAAAAATATTTAATATATTCCCTACATTCATGAACTACAGATATAGATTTATTGAAAATTCTAAAATTTTCGTAGTCGATAATTACAAGGATGTACATAAAATAGCAGCGAGATAATACACCTATTCTAAATCGGTAATTTCAACTTTCTCTATATATAATGGCCTCAGAATAATTTTACATATAACCAAAAGGGGTAGCTAATATTAAAATACATTTATATAAAATATAGACATACTTACAAAATAATTTTCGTTCATAGCTAATACTATAATAATGTACTCAATAACAAACTGATATTATTTCTTAATTTTTAAAAGATTTGAGACAGGTTAGTAAAGAATTGAGGTTAGTGTGTTATAATAGGTACCAAAGTTTTTCTATATATGAATGTTAATTTTGTGTATCTTCTATGTATGTGATATTTTATATTATTGTCCCTTTTAGCCATATGAAAAATGATTCTGAGGACAATTTGTATATTGCTTCATAGAAGAAAATCACAACAAGGCGTTACCAACAACAAGATTTGATTTATGCGAGATACGAATGTATTATACACAAGCCATTGCATTTAACCCGTCAAAGTAGTTTCAGAGATGTCGTAAAGAGATAATTTCTGTTGGAAGCTTACTTTGTAAAAGTAAAAAAAGAAATTTTAAATTAAAAAAAAAAAAATTTCATGTATACATACCACTTGATACTGTTTGTAGACGTTATTAGTGTACTATGAAAATGTCAATTGATTTTAATCCCATATTTCTATAATATTCTGTGAAATGCAATTGGCTAACCATATTTTCTTAAAATTTTATTATAAAAATAAACATATTATAGTATATAGAGAATATTTAAACAACTGACTCTTTTAGTTTGTTTTTTATTCCTATCTCTATCTAGTGAATGTGTTTTTACTATCTTGTTAATCAAAGAATTGTTCAGGGAGTTGTATAAAATTTTAACTAATACAAACGAATATTCCATACTTGATTAAAGTAAACTCCTGGATAAAACTAAATTAAAAACTATTTAAAAAAAAAACAGTAAGTTAATTTATGAATTAATCGTATTTGGTACAGCACTGTAAATTATATTTGAAAATAATTCACAAGTAAATTAAATTAAAGAACACGATTGTCGACTCACCTGCCATCTTAATTACGTCGTTCAAATTAATATAACATTATATTAGCAGCTAAAAGAAACTGGTTGGTCGTTATTTGATATGCGTTATGCGATTATCGTGCTCGTTTTCTTCTATACAAATCTCCCTGCTTTACTTCCATAACTAAATTAACCATGAGAGTTAATTGTAAAGTATATTTTTCTTCATTTATACTAAATAGTATGAGTTGCTGGATTTCCGCGGAACTCCCCTACAACCAAATAAACAATTTTAACTATTAAATTAATGTAGAGAAAAGTAAGTTGAGTTTTTAGTGCGTACGGTAAAATATTAAAATGTTTATATATTCAATACTGTTCCTTGACTGTATCTTTGAGAATTATAAGTGAAAATGAAAATGTATTTAAATTAAAAAAATAATAATAATAATAATAATAACAAACTTCAATCGCCGTTTATCATTTGAACTTAGCGGCTTGAACTTTACGATGGTCAAAATTTCAAAACACCCTGATCACCTTTTGTTAGTTTAATAAAAATAAGTTCTTTCATAATTCTCGATAGAAACAAAATACTCGATTCAAAATTTCATTGTGTGAGACAGCAGTATCTTGATCGAAATTTAAAAATTGAAAATTAGTGGTTAAATTTCAAAAAGTATTTATACAGAGCGGCTTGAGTTGTACATTGATCGATATATGGAAATATGAAAGCTTCTTTACCCACTTAAGGAAATCCCTTTAAAAAAATTACTTTTTAGTACTCATTTACGAAATACCTTCCTAGCGCTTTTCAAGTTACTATTTTATATATAATATTATGTTTAGCATATTTTCACGATAACAAACAATATGTCTACGGAAGTTAAAAATAAGAAAATTCAATTCATATAATAATAATAATAATAATAATAATAATAACAATAAAAGGAAGTGCTCAACCAAACAAAGAAAGGGTAAGGAATTATTTTATCCATTTTAGTGTTACTCACTCTTACAACCAACCTACCACTAAGTAAGATGAACGATAAAATTAAATGAATTAAGAAAACAAGAGAAATTATTACATGGCATACTTTAATTATCAGTAATTGAGTTTAAATTTAAAGTTGGTATACAAGCTTTAAGCAACTTACTTATAGAAAGAAGTATAAGGATGTGTTTTAATGTTGAACAGAAGGTATATGAATTTAATTTTGAATTATAAATCAATTTTTATATATACAGTGTGTTTACAATATTTTTAGTCGTATAATCAGTTGCACTACATAATTTTCCAATATTCTTCAATGATGAATTAAAAGATTAAACACAGAATGAGATATCTGCAAAAAATGTAAAAATGCAATGTAGATTGACGTTTTTTTTTTTAAATTTTTACGTACAAAATATCTCAATCATAAACAATTATCCAAATATTATGAAATTTGGCATGCAAAATTTAAAAATGTAGAGCTTATGAAAATTTTTTTCGCGAAAAACCACTCGTAATATGAGGTATTTATTTGTCATAAATAAAAAATTATCAATAGGTATCTATATTGTAATATCATTAACGAGACACTACGAGACACTAGAGTAACGAAAATGGGATAAAACCCAAAATATAAGTCAACAAAATTTAACCAAAAAAAAAAAAAAAAGACAAAAAACAAAAAACAAAAAACACCACTACTTTTAGTTATTTTATGACGTCAGTGACTTTTGAATGTAAATTTTACAAAAATATTCATATCTTTAAAATACAAAATTTCGAAATAAAAATTGAAATAAAACTTTAAACGTTATATCGCTGTATACGTTAAACAATGACAAAATATCAGAAGGTATTATAAAAATTTTAATAATATCGATGTTGTTCTATTTACGAAAATCCTTAATCATTTGTAGTTCCTCATATAAATAGAAAATAATAATATAAGAAATTGAATAAATTTTCAAAAACGAAAATTTCTAAAAATTTTTCTAAATTAATTTTCAAGTTATTATTCTTCAGAAGAGTATATTGTTTTGCTTAGAAGATAAAAAAGTATTGTTTGGAAGATAAAAAATAAAAAATGGAATAGTGAAAAAATTTTTTATTTTCTCAAAAATAGGTGTCATTTGATTTATTACGGAGATTAAGTAATTTATATTGATTGTAATATGAAACAACAATTGAAGTATAGCCTAGTAATTTGCGATCTAAGTACACTTTGTAGTAAAACAAATCGTATGTTTTATAATTTGCAGATGTAAAAAGTTTGATTTGATAATTATTTGCATTGATAAAATTACAAATCTGAGGCGAAATTGGCAATCCAACGTGTATTTATGAATTGGTGCATAAAAGGTTAGACGTAAAATTAATTATATCGTTTTTTTTTAAGTCACTTTTCAACTTATAATAATATCTTGCAGAAAATCTGGCCAGAAAATGAGTTACACTGAACTTATTTTATTTTACGCTTATCTAGGACAAATACCTACCTGTATATTTGAATTGTTGAACAAAATAATAATCAATAGCATTTATTTAATAAAAAAAGTATTACAAATTTACTAATTATAAATAAATATTTGGAACAAAAATCGAGGGAATTAGTCCATAATAACATAATTTAAAGGCTTTTCAAAATCTTGTTACGAATAAGAATTCTTTAAAATGGAAACCTTTAATTAATAATCAATTAATACAGAATTCAATGGGTCAATAATTGGCGAAAATTCACAACATATGTTTGCAGTTTTCGTAATAATATTTTAAATTTTTTGGATCAAAACTTTTAAAACATATTACTTTTAAACTGATATATATATATATATTTTTTTTTAAGACGAACAGATATTTCTCTAGGCGACTACACCCATACATTAGCCTAGAGTTAATTCAGTTGAAAATGGCATTGAAGTAATTGTGGTTAGTAAACCAGCCTATATGCAACTTTAACGCATACGAAATTGAAGTTTTAAACATTGAACAATGTTTTAGGTCTGTTCTGTGTATTAGAAAAAATCGTTTTTGAATTCCCGTAAAAAGTTGTACATTTCAGATATATATTATTTCTCGGTTTGTACTTTTTATTGTCGTTATGTTAACTATTGACTATTGCAACCCGGGTAATAAGGATTCAAATGGCAAATATATAGAACGAAAATTATAAAATTAATTCAAAGAGTTTCTATCAGTCAAAATACATTAAATTTTATGCAGTTTTTGTTCTTATTTTGCGATTCTGAAATTTTCAGTTCAGTTTCTTTTTGAACGACCTAAAACCAAATAAGATATACAACATTGCAAGTGGGGAACAACTATGGTTTAGTTTCAAATATAACAACTCGCCATAAGAAGAAGTCTTAAACGCTGTATTTGTTAAATTACAAGACTCTACAGTCTTAATTATTTCTAATATGATGGCACCAATTAACCATTCCACTAACTATAGTATCTCTAATAATTAAATCAACTGTTTAAATGGTACATAGATTAGTGTGATTGTCACTATCGTAATCATGATTATAATCGTCACACTAATTCCTATTTACGATTCCACATCGATTACAATCTATTTTTTTGAAAATTTTAATGTGCTACTATAATTAGAAATGGCTAACTTATTTATAAAAAGCATGCATCTAGTTCAAATAAGAGACTTGCATGCATATAGTTCAAAAGAAGATAACTACAGCAACCAAATACTGATTTGTTGAAACGTATTCGTTTTATTCCGATGGAAGGTAATGGCAACCCACCATCGTAAAGTGCCCAGGACGACCACGATAACGAACAAGGACGACGATTTATACTACAAAAATGGGATACAATTTCATAAAAATAAAAATATAAAGTCGGCCGCAATGGACCGAATTCAATGGAATCGAGTGGTCTCCAAAATCCTGTAATAGGATATGGAACCCTATGATGATGATGATGATGATTCGTTTTATGTGAAAAAAAAAATGTAAAATGAATTAGTATGGAACGTAAAATAAACTTTGATAACTTAAATAAGGTTTCAAGCCAAAATCAAGGAAAGTTAATCGAATTTAAGATCGAGAATTCTTCTGCAAAAACCAATAAACTCATTAAATCAACAACAGATGGTTATAGTTTATTATAGCTATAATAAACGTAAGAAAAATAAACTTTTTACATAGGCTACAATGAAGAGACTTCTTCTGTCATTATCTACACGTCTATACACTTTCATCATAAATTTGAAATTTCGTATTTTCAAATTTGTGATAAATAATGCTGCCTCGTTATTTCATCCATAACAAAATTAAACGTTTTTTATGATTTGTACATAAATGAAAAATTCGAATAAAAAATTAATTAAATCTATTTCTGGTTTATAAATAGTCATGCATTTTTAGAATTAATCATAAACCAGTTCCCAAATTATAAATTGCTGTATATACAGAGACTTTAAAGAGATTAGTTTCTGAAAAATGTGCTATTTACAGTAAGAAATTTAAAAAAAAATAGAATGTTAGCATTTCGTATTTGTGTATGAAATGTACAGATGTTTATTGTTTATATCGAACTGCGTATAATTTGCACTGTTTTATACACAAATATAAGTAATAATACTTAAAATCTTTGTATAAGAAAAAATTATGACTACTTCTGACTATCATCAATCAAACATCGATTAAAGATCTTGAATTATATTTCGTATTGTGCATAAAATTCAATTGAGGAATTGAGATCCCAGTTCTGTGAAATGAGTTCTGTTGAAATTGCTAACATTTTGGATGTTAAACAATGAAACGCAATATTCGCAAAATTATTTAAATGGCAATTCTGAAGACAATAACAGAAAAGTTGAAGTTGTTTTAATTTTGTTTCGTAGGTATAGATAGTATAATTTTATTTAGTAGGTATAGACTTACCTTTGTGTCATATCATGCTTAATAGTATAACATCTTCTGAATAATAAAATTAATGTTAGATAAAAACTTTCCATAATTTCAAAAATAAAAAACTCATTAAGGGCTTAAAAGTTTACTCAAATGCAATTATTATCGTATTCTCATAATGTATTAAATATTTAAATAAATGGTATGGAATTATAATCAATCAACCATTAAGCCAATAAAACCAGCACGTGTAATCTAGCCAATCACATCTTGATTGGCTAATATAAAATATTCATGTCAATAAACGAAGAAATTCTTAGCTCGTTATAAGCATACTTAAATAGTCTGTCTAACCACCAGCTTTCACTTAAGGTAGTTTGGTACCCAAATGACTTAAAGTTAACTCAATATTTTTATGTTTATTCTAAAGATTATAATCAAATGCACCTATATAGAAAAAGCAGATTTTTTTACCACACCGTTTAAGAGACATAATTAATTAAAGTTTAGCAAAAATACACGAGCTCTTATGAGTGTCCTTGTTCAATAATATAATAATTGATAGAACTATATCCCAAATATACACTGAAAAAATTTCAGAATAATTCACCACGTACTTTCCATGTAATTAATTTTTCAATATTGACATGTGGCTTCTATCTCTCTCCTCCATATTAACTAGGGAAAAAATGGTGGCTCCGTTAAGCGCGCCAATTTCAAATAGTAACTAACGTTTTATATGCACTTATAAATTATTTTAGATAATATTAAATTTATTTTCTAACGAAATAGTTAAATTATTTATATTGAAATTTAAAAATAAATAAAGAATTCACGATATAAAAATTAAGTTGACAGTTCATATGGTTATATTTGGAAAATCATTTAAAGTTGGTATTATCTAGTGACATTTGAGTACTAGTCAAATAATATTTTCTTTATTACATTATTTTAATTATTTAATTATAATCCGAGCTAAATTTGTATGTGAATTTTTATCAATTATTATAGCATGCTTCGTATATTTATTAGTAAAAAATAAAATAAAAAAAGTATTTTATTTGATTTCGGATTGCGGCTACCAAGCTAACTTAACAAAAAAAAAAATTATGGGAACTTCAATATGTTTTTTCTATTTCAAGCAATGTATCAAAATTTACTGTTTCATCTTGATGCTTTCATAATAAATAATATTTAGTACTAATGCTAAAAAAAATACTGAGCATGAATACATAATAAATATATTATATAATTTTTAAAATAAATATAAACTTAATACATTTTGAAAGCCCGAAAAAAAACTAATAAATTATGAAACGTGGTTTGAAATAATAAAATATGAAATTGTATGTTTATAATAAGTTCCACCCTGGGCCCTCACTCTGAAAATAATCACTCGGATCTCTTCCCATCACTCAAAATTATATAATTAATTGGAATAAATCTATACTGTTTGCTGTCTATAGTTTTTACATCAACCTATATATTATATAAGAACGAATTTTAGCTCACAGAATTTGTCATACTCATATCTACGAAATTGTTCAATTTATTTGAAATGTCATGAAACAGTTTAACTGTTTTACAATTATTATAAAAACAATTAAGATAAAAATATGTCGTTTAGATTTTCAGTCACGAAATGTTAAAAAAAAAAAATAGGTAGTTACAGTAACGTATATAGACTCTATAATTTGTGTGGTTTTAAGGAAAAGTAATAACCATCCATTCTTTTGTTTTTAATAGTAATGGGGATCGGTTTTTATACCTATTAGTTGTTATTATATTAATGCCAGAAAGCAAATATATTTATAACAATATCTAAAAATAGTTTTTTACATAGTATTTGAAAACTCACTTTGTTACAAAATCATTTATTTTTAATGAAATTCATTATTCATTTTACTTTTAATATTAAAGGAGAAGAACGATCCTAAAATAGCACACCAATAATGGAGGCAACCTCAAAAAATACAAAGTACAATGTGTTTTTTTTTCAAATTGCGCACACAAATAACTTTAAAATGTTATGAAATTTGGAATGTACTTTCTTGATATGAAAACAGGGCCTTGTTGAAGAATCTGAAGCCTTTTTTTCAACATCCTGCATGTCAAATTTTTATAACGTTTAGGTATATATTTGTGCTTGGAAATTTGAAAAAATACAATGTATATTGAATTCAAGATTGTCTTTTGTCTTTTCCATTGATATCCCCTTATTGGTTCTTATTTCACTTAGATATAGCTTTTGGTTGAAATTAAAACAGTAGAGTGATAAACTAAAACTCATCATTATATTATTTGCTATGAACTAAGAGCTCATTGGCCGTTTGAGTAACGGTCTTTCGATAAGATATAACTTTTTCAAATGTTTCAGTCAAGAACAAGAAAAAAAAAACTTTCGAATAAAAATATTAACAATTTTACATAAAAAAATATTCACAATGTGATAAAGTTATTTTTGGTTATTATTAAAAATAATGTAGCCAGAGCGCCTAGAAGTTTTAAAAGAAGTGTTATACGCATAGAATAAACATGACACAACTCACCCGTCACATCGTTAGAACATGTTTTCCAATTAATTAACAAATTAGCTTAGTTGTTTGCGAAATTATCGACCTATTATTGACAAGAAAAATTTATTTATTTAATTTGTATGATCAACTCAGTATAAAGTGATTAAATTACAGATTACGAAGTTCTCTATTGTGTTTCTTCTCTGTGTTTTATTGTATATTCAATTTTAAGAAAATTTTAGATTCATTACGGAGCACTCCCCGATAGTTCTCGGATTATCGGGAACTCGGATTATCATAAGGATGCCCATCAATGATGTTACAATTTCGAAATATAAATAATAATAAAATGATGGAAATACAGAAATTATTTTTACATTATTCCGTTCATTGCAAAAAGTTTTCATTTTTTTTAAAATTTTATCACTTTACAAAATTTTTTTTTTTTCATTAATTTATACAAAAAATAATAATAATAATAATAATAATTAATTATTTTATACTGGTGCAGTGGTTTCAAAAAAGAAACAAAAGTACCTATATGAAGAAATGAAAGACGCATGATATCATGGTCATTAATTATTAATTAAATAATTAATATTATTATATATTTACATAATTTTCTTTTCTTTTATTTATGTTAGTTTATTTATAATTTTTTTTAACCACATAAATGTGATATTATTGTATTTCTTTCCGTATAAACATTAAAATAATTGTCATAATTGAATTAACCAATATATTTTTCATTTAACCTATATTTATTTAATTTGATCTGAAACAAACTTATGGTTTGTGTGTACAAGTATGTCTCTTAACAAATATGTGTTTAAAAAACAGGGTTTGAATATCATTAAATTAATTAATGATATATTTAGTATGATCACTTCTTTGAAAATGAACAAAACTCTTCTTTTCTTCAAATATAATTAATGTAGCTTGCTATCCGCAAACGAAACCAAAATAAAATAATATTTAGTTTTTTGATGTGGTTACAGCTACGTTTTCATTTATTATTTAATTAGAAGTGATTATTTGAATAGGGAACTCTGCACTAATCTAGATTGGTGAACGATCAGTAAGTATGAGATCTCGTATATTGATAATTTTACGCCAGCTTTTGGCACATAAGTCAAAAAAGTTGGTAAGTATGAGATATACTATATAGACAAACTAACATAAATAAGTAAATAAAGAAGGTGAGTATGAGAATATAAAATCTAAAATCGACAATCTAAAGTCATTTATTCAGTTTGAACCATTTAATTGACATTATCTTCCCATTTAGAGGAGGGTCTCCTTTCAATCTAAAACTGACGGCCGTATTAATGATACAAACAACTAGGATTGTATTTTATAATAATCTAATTGGGAAAAAATAATATTACCAAGCAATAATTGTTGAAATTACTGATAAAAAACTAAAAAATTAATTTAATTAAGAAATGCAATTATTTGTTATTATGTGAATATCTAATTATTAAGCAGAAAACTAATAATTAAAAAAAGTAAACAAGCTAATATTTGTAAATGTTTAAATATCTTACATATATACCTAAGTATAAATATTTGAACCCTTAATAGTCTTTAGCATTAATAAAATGCCCTAAATATCCAATCCATACAGGTATAATAGGTTTGTTTTTAAATTAAAACATGATTAAATAATTATGGTAATAAGAAAAGAGCTTCCTACAAAAATTAAAGATATTCACAAAGCCTACAAAATGACGCGTAAAATTAAAATCAGTTCATGAGCTTTGATGACCGTTTGTAGTTAGTATTTAAGTCATCAAAATTTTTAATTTGCGTGGTGTATACAACAAGCAATTTTTTTTTCGATTTTTACAAATTAGCTGCTAAACTAAGCTTTTAAAAGAAAAAAGCTTCCTACGAAATTTAAAGATATTCACAAAGCCTACAAAATGACGCATAAAATTAAAATCGGTGCATATTTCCAGCCCTGAATAAATAAAAATATAATAATTTTTATTTAAATAAACCAAATATCTTTATATAAAATAATATTTAATTTGTATAATATATAAATTATTATTATATATTAATAATTCTGTTTTATTATGTACAAATTTCTTTATATCTATATCACTGACTTGTAGAAACTTTCACTTCACTTAAGTCTTTTTGTTAAACTCTTGATGGCTGAATGTTAATTTGTGTGTTTTAGTCATTAATTTTCTGTTCACTTCATGAGATACCCATTTAGTCGACATACGCGGCATCTTGGCTTCATTCTTACTGGCAACTGTTATGTCTTATTATATTTTATAAAATATAATTAATTAATTGATGGTGACTCTGCTACACAACTATAATTACCTATTATTTTTATTCAAAAATAAATACAGCAATTTCAAAGATTCTATAAGGAATACATCTGTCAATCTGTCAACGATACTTGGATTGCATGTATCGATATTTATTTATTTCACATATGTGATCCAATTCAATTTACTCTAATGATTAAATTTTTAAATGATTAGAAGTTATTACAATATAACATTAAAACTAAGATATTTGACCTTGTGGGTTTGAAAGCAACAGTTTCTATGTCTGACAAAGGCTATAATTAATTTTAAAAAATAAAAACTTTTAAAACACAAAAATAGTATTAAAAAGTATTAAAAAAAAAGAAACGTAAAACAATAAATTTATTTGCAAATATACCTACCTTAAAAATATTTCCTCACCAAAGGAAAAATTCGAAGCAAAACTTTTACATTTGAAAATTTTTATCGAATTATTGTAGGTACGCATACTCAAAATCACCAGTGCCCAAAAATATGTATGTTTTTCCCATATAACAAAATCAAACTCTTTAGAGATAATTTTTTCGTTTTTGTGCCATAAGTATACAAACTGAATAAAACAGTTGCCAAAATACCAAAATTCTCTGAAGAATAAAAACTATGTTAGAGAAAGAAATGTTAAATGAAAAACTATTTAAAATAAAAAAAAATTAAATTAAAGTTTAATATATCTTCAATAGAATCAAAGTAAATCATAGTTAAAACAGGCGAGTCAAACAGGATGAACATGAATTGATGAATTCTTTATCTCTTATAGGATGAGAATGTAGCATTATTCGAGAAAAGCATTTCTATCCAACTATTTTCAAAAGTATTTAATTTTGCTAATAAATTAAGCAACCCTCTCTCTCACAATAATTAAAATGACTTCGAACCTTAGACTTTATTGCATTGGATGGGTAAAGCAAAAAAAAAAATTTGGGGAAAATTTTTATTCCCATCTTAAATCTATTTACAAAATTCAATCCTCGATTTTTGCATAATCAAGTACCTTCAGTCCTTGCTTTATAAGTCTTACATGTAATTATAGAATTACAAGTGTAGAAAACAATATGATTGCGTATCAATGTGTACTGTTTTCATCATTAACATTCATAAAATAAACTAAATTGTTTTAAACTAATGTGTTATATAATTACCTGTGGTTGTTTGCTAAATTTGATATAAAATTGTGGTGAATTTTAACAGCTTACTAACAAATATTTTAGAAAAACTTGTAAAACCTTTTTACTATCCATTGGCATGAATAAATTTACTCATTCACGTACTTAACCTCATTATGTAAGTTAAAATATATTAATTGGGTGATTTTATAAACACCTACAAACTAGCCGTACAAACTTTATTACACTCATAACTACAATAAAAATTAATAATTTCATTTGAAAACCGTAGAACAATTTAATTTCTAACAATAAATTGATATTTCATAGATATATTTGAATATCTCAACACGATAGATATTTATCTAATATCAAGTATTGTAATCTGAGTACAATTCTACCCTTATTTATTAAACATACACAGTTGAGTGATAATTATTTACAAGAATAAGTATTAGAAATATCACTTTTGTGTTTCTTGAATAAATAATATAATCTATCCGACTTAAAAGATAGGTAGAGCTATTATTTAACTCATACCTTTTTATAAGACTTTGTTTGAAACGAATTTAAATGAAGAAGATAGTTTTAACGAGTCAATAAGTAATTGGTTGTATTATTTCCATCTACTAGCAAGTTCGTAAGACACTTACGTTTCTTTGCAAAGAATGATCAATTTGTTAAATGAATATAAGAAAATACTTTCATTGACCGAAGGAAGTGATGTCTTTGGTACAAGATGATTTTTTATTTCGATTGCATGTATGTAGATCTATCTATCAATGTTTATTCTTATTTTATGGGGTTTGATACTAGCGAATTATTGCTATTCTCACTCTATGAACTCATAATCCCATAAAGGTTTGTGACCCATTATAAAATCATTAGAAAATCGTTGTCTATCCTTTATGAGTAAAATACGGGGGTTGGAATATCTATCTCATATTCACACTACATATTTACTCAAAAAGAACGATTTTCTAATGACTATGCAATTTTAATTTTAATGTTTCATATGTAGATCAAAAATACTTTTCTGAAAAACCTTAGATTTAAATAATTGAAACCCTTTTTACACATCAAAGAACAAAACCAGTTCATAGAAATGATACTTTTCTAGAAGGGTAATTCTTTGCACATTTTTTTCAATAAATCGATCATCATTCAAAAAGAGGAATGTTATTGGGAAATCTTGACTCAAATCCAATAAAAAAAAAAGTTGATTAAAGTAGTTCTGTATGATATTTTGTGTTGTATTTAGTTTCTGAACATCCCGTATGTTCAAATAATCATATACTAAATGATAAATAAATTATATTAGAATGTCTAGTTGTCTTCATTAGAATACTGACAGAATGTCCTTATAATTGAATTGGAAAAAGGTATATCAACATTAATTATAAATAAGTTGTATTTTATAAACATATAATATAGATTATATAATACGATTTTTAATTAAATATTATTATACGCGACTTTCAATTGGTTAGATGGTTGGTACAAAGATGTTTATACTACAAAGCTAGATAGCTTTATAACATTTAAGGAATCGTGCAGTAAACTGTAATGGTGTTGTATTTATCGCTAAAATTGCACAAAATATTTTAGTAATTGAACTTTATGTATGCCAACACATTAAAGTAAAATAAAAGAGGTTATAAAATCTGGATTTCTACCGATAACCAAAGACCTTGCACAATATATTTCAGATATTGTTTCCATTAGTTGTAAATTGTAACACTAGGTTGGTGTTTGACAATATTAATAACGAACATTCGGGAATTCATTGCAAATTGCTTAAAGTAATATATTTACCAAAGTACCGAACTAAATGCATATAAATGTATTAATATTCAAAAACTTAGAAATAAAACAATGAACACCTTAAAATCCTAGACAAATGACCTAACTGATTTAATGAAGATTATAAACTTGAAATTGAATTGAGGGAATTGTAATTTTGAAAATCATTTCAATTCATTCATTTTAATTTTTAACCTTTAAACTGTTAAAATCACGTGAACAAACTGATTGGTTCATACCAAAATTTGATAGATAATTAAGAATATAAATTTTGCACTAACCAAAAACCATTCTGTTCTAAATCGATGCTATATAGTACTTCTAGTAACACCCTTTTAATAGAAGTTGTTCAGAAACTCATAGATTACTTGAACTGTATTGCTGATAGTTAACCTCAAAATAATTTTTTAATTTATTTCGCACTTGAATATATTATATATTTATTTATTTGAATTTATTACAGGATATATTTTTGTTGTTTGCTTTATCCATATGGTTCAAGAGCTGGCTGCAAAAAATCTGGGCTATCGAGTTACCAGATGAAATATTTTTTAAATCATACTACTCACTGTAACATTTAAAAAAATCATTTTGTGCCAGCGCAAATATGGAGCATAACATTGCTATATTTTTTCTACAGTACATTTTTTGGACATAAACTGTACCAATCGAGTAACCGCTTCAAAGCATAATCAAATTGAAGTTTAAACATTTCTTAATAAGAAAATACACTACTGCCACTTCTACTTTAGTGACAAATGCCTGGCACAATACTTTATATTCCTTCAAGCCCTATACTATAGCTGTTCATATAGCAAGGCTAGCCAAGCTTTGACTATTTTGGAGTAAAGAGGGAGAGACTCACATACATTTACTTTACCTGATTTCAATGCATTAGATGCGATTATACAGCTAGCTTTTTCAGAAAAGATAAGTTTTTTAAAGAATTATTAAGAAATCCACAAGTTCAACAAGAATTCGCTAGTTTAAATAATATTGACGAAATTGATAATTTATGAAGTATGGAAATATTGCAAGAAAATACTTAAATATATAAATAAAAAAAATCACTTAAAAATTACTAATTGTTGACCATCAGATGTTTATTCATTTATTCCCCAATGTTTCTGTTATAGGTTGTATGAGCAATATAAAGTATCGTGCCAGGTATTTGTCAATAAAATAGAAGTGGCCCTAGTGTATTTTCTTAGTAAGAAATGTTTAAACTTCAATTTGATTATAGTTTGAAACGGTTACTCGATAGGTACAACAACAAAAAAATTAAAAAAAGTTTCGTGCCATGGATTTAGCACCAGATTTCACGAGGCACTTGTTCCTAATTATTTTCTACTCACTCGAAAATAAATTTTAAAATCAGTTTCATGCGGTTACTCGATTGGTACAGTTTATGTCCAAAAAGTTTACCGTAGAAAAAATATAGCAATGTTTTGCCCCATATTTGCTCTGGCACTAAATGATTTTTTCAATAGTTACAGTGAGTAATATCATTTAAAAAATACTTCATCCGGTTACTCGATAGCCCAGGTTTTTTGCAGCCAACTCTTGCTTTAATATGGGTTCAAAATCTACCAAAGAAAATGGACAAAATTATGGACTTTGCGATAAGTTGGATGATATAATTGAAATTTTAATCTTAAATTGCATCAAGAAATTCAATTTTGAAAAAATCAACTTGAAACTAAAAATGGGCATAAGCTTCATGCAATTTGTACCAATTGGCTAGTAAATAATTTATAAATTTAATAATTGTGAGTGAACTAAGACATGAAGTTTGTACACACGCACAAATATATTTCTGGAGTAAAATTTGTTTTGTTGGAAATTATAGAGTCTGCAAGCTACTTGAACATGTGGACGACAGGATCAAGTTCAGTTCATTTCTAGACATTTGCCCAAATCCATTTGTGTAAATTACAGAGAGTGTAAACCCGATATATATTTATATATATATATATATATATATATATATATATATATATATATATATATATATATATATATATATATATATATATATATATCTTTTTTTATGGTTTGAATCGAGGAGATAGACTACTTAGCCGAAAAATTGATTACCTGCAGTTGATATTTGCATTGGAAGTTAGCTAAATTTCATAAAATTCTAAATGCAAAGCTATAAGTACTCGGCAATATAAATGCGTCCCTTTTCGAATTTTTAGGCTTATTTTTAGGCTTAAATATAAAATACACGATTTTTGGAGTAGCAACCTTCTCGTTCCAGTATGGTATTTAGTATAAGAGAAACTTATCAGGTCTTGTATTTCTGGGTTAATCAAAAATATTATGATTTTCAATCAATTGTCACGTACTGTATCACTAGTCATAAATAATTAATTAATATTCAAATTTTTCATGCTATTAAATTATTTAAAACAATTATAATTAGGTTATAAAATGAAAAGTTTGGGAAAAGTCAAGAAATTGATTGAATTATAAATATAAATGATATGAAAATGCCATTAAAATACTTTTTTCTGTGCATAATTTTTTTTTTTGCTTGTCAAAATTCAAATAATAATTTTTTTATATTATAATTATCATTTTTGGTTTGCTACATGAATGTCAATATTCAAACGTCTCACTTAAATAATTATCAAAGTTAATTTTCATAAAATATAATATACGTACACTTTCATCATCTGAATTCGATTCAAATATGTCAAAATCGAATTATAATATTATTCAATGAAATAAAAGAAAATGAACCTTAATATATATCCACTTAAAATTTCAATCATTATTATTTGATATTGCTAATGTACAATACAGTAGCGTACCAAAGATTTATTACAATAGTGACACATTTACGATTTTATCAAAGACTATGAAATAACATAAATTTCGATTTTTTGCCTCAATTTCCTAGATCAAATTATTTTGTATTTTTATAAATACGTATTTCGACTACAAAGTCAAAATCATCAGTATGAATTAGCAAGTTGTAATGATTCTCTGAGGAGATGTTACTCGTTAGCAACGAGTAATTCAATAAAAGTACAAAATAATTTGATCTAGGAAATTGAGGCAAAAAATCGAAATTGATTCGAAAAATCCTAGAGTTCTCATTAATAATTATAATTATAAAATGAAATAACATATTAAGACTATGAATTAACATAAGTTTTGAAGATCTAACCC
The DNA here is from genome assembly GCA_020423425.1 of Chrysopa pallens. Classification (NCBI taxonomy): domain Eukaryota; kingdom Metazoa; phylum Arthropoda; class Insecta; order Neuroptera; family Chrysopidae; genus Chrysopa; species Chrysopa pallens. The sequence continues at coordinate 35,475,622 of CM035591.1, read as the reverse complement.
ATATTATCATTACGACTATGTGTTTCACATTAAACTAACTGCCATATACAGAACCAGGGAGTTATCATATGATATAAGTGTATACGACCCAACGACCATGTAGAAAAATAAAGACTAGTGATTTTGTTTCAATTAGTTTGAAATAACAACGAATAACGAAAAGGAGAACCCATCATCAGATTGTAATTTGATAAAAATGGAATTATCTAAAATTGACATAATTAGGTGGAGCATACAAATATTTATCGTAAAAATATATACCGTAAATAGATCATTTTTGGGATTAAAGGGAATTTTTATAAAATTTGAGTCACCCACTTGAAAATAAAAAAAAAATTAAAAATGTGGTAAGTATGATCCATTTATTCCCAAAATTTTAGTTTAATCAAGATGTACTCGAGATATTCAAAAGTTTTTTTTTTTTTTCATATAAATTTACTGCACGAACAGGGAGTAATTCAAGGTATTTTTATAAAAAATTTCTTTAACAGTACAATTAAAGCGTACCAATTTCGTACCTTAGCTAGTACTAGAAGTTGTAGAAATTAAACTAACATTCAATCTGTCAAAATTTTCCATTAAAAATCCGAAAAGGTATTCACTATAAATTAGCTTGCAATAAAAATTTATACGTTATGAAAACAATTAATAAATTTTTTATTTTTTATTTCTACATATAGATTTTTTATTATTTTTCCGTACCGTGTTGCGTACGCTCGTGTTTTACTAATTTGTTTGAATGTTATACTTTCAATATACCCTGATATATGAATCTATCATTATTTATACGTCAGAATTATCTCTGAATAAAAAAAAAAAAAATATAAAAATAAAAAATGAAAAAATTAAATTATCTATACATTATATTATCAAGAATGAAATAGTCTTATACGCGAATCAATTGTATAGACTAGTTAAAAATATAGACATTTATAAATTGTTTCAATTTATTGCTTTTTTTTTCCAAACTTTTTTATTAATTAATATCGATTTTTTTTTCTAGTATGTATAATATTATTCTTTTGTATTACAATAATAAAGTGAGTCTACGTATTAATGTTTATATTCTAGCAGTAATCAAGGAAATTATTCTATTGATTTATGTAATGAACTATACACATTAATGAGTATTTATACAACAAATGAGACCTAAAAAGTAACAAATACAATAGATATTCCATTAGATATTGTTTTTATTAAAAAGGTCTTTTGTGTGTATTTTGCATTTTACATTTTCTGTGTTTTATTAACTTTCTGTATATGCATAAAATTTTCTCATGCAGTAAGCTGAACAAGCTACTTCACCCTTTCCTGTTTTTCACGATTTCATTTTCTTAATATCTAGTATAATTTTCGATTTTAAAATAACTGGTGTAAAACTATGTCATTCGTGTACATGCAAAATTTCATCAAAATTGGATAAATGCTTCATTGACTTAAAATTTAGACATTGAGTAAACAAATCCATTTTCAAGATTTTATCATATAATTATCCCTGTAGAAGTAAACTGAATTTACATTTTTCACGTTTTTTCGAACTACTTTTTAATTAATCTTAAATAACGATTTTTCAGATTTTATTATTCATTTTAACACAATTTTAATGACGAAAATAAAATAAACATTTCACGTTTATTGATCGGTGTCTAAAATGGGACAAACCCAGATACCTTCACTATGGCTTACCACAAATTTATAAATATTTATTCAATAGTTATCGAGCTTGAACGGTCACGGAATGCAAGTTGCTGAGAAAGTTTGAAGACGTTGAAAATACATTCAGGAAAATAACATACACGTTTTCCTTTGATATTGATAGATAAATCTTGAAAATAAAATTTGAGTAAATTTTTTTTAATTCTTTTTTTTTTCTAGATATACTAGAGTATACTAGAATATTAAATTCAGTTTAAAGTTTGTAACGCTAAAATATATTGAATGAACGATCAAACTTTTGGTACGGTTATTAATAGAATTATCTAATTAGTCCATTTCTGTCCGTTTATCCATCCGTCGTCCGCCTTTCATCTAATTAATTCCAAAACGAAAAGACAATGCTACCTAAAATATTCGTAGCGTATTCTAGACCTAAAAAGTAAATTTAAAAGATCTCAAAATCTTCAAAATAAACAACTTTTGTTTAAAAATTTCTTCCTAAATTACTTTAATTTGCCTGAATTTTGGCTCACTATTATAAATACGTAATATTATATATTTTTTGTATTTTATGAATGTTAATGATTGAAAACAGTTTATATTGATGCTAAACCATATGTCGTTACACAACAGCTGTTTGTGATTACCGTAATCAAAATAAATAATCAAATCTTTTAAAATACACCTTAAAATAATATCTATTTTGGTGGATCACATTTCATAATGTTGCTAGATTACGTTAAAATCCACCGTAAAGGCGTTAATAATCCTTTTGAAGTGATGACGTAGGCCAGTTCTTATATTGCCTTATTATGAATGCCGTACATACCATAGTATGTGCAGTATTTTTAAAACATATGAAAAGAAAACTCAAGGAAGTTAATGATAAAATATGTTTTTTTTTTCAATATAATTCAAAAATCTTTCTAAATATTTTTCATATACCAGAATGTTTATTTCTCTAAATAAAAGACTTCTGTAATAAATAAATAATGTATAGATGTAATCCCATTTTAAAAATAATTTTCAAAATGGCATATCATTTAAGATTTTAAGTTGAAACATTTCACGAATAAAATGTATGTGTAGGGGTTGAACAGCAGCAAGTAATAACAGAATCACCACCACCCTCCATGAATATATTTAGTTAAATATTAAAATGTACAAAAAAACAGCATAGTGAAAAATGTATAAAATATCAAGGCATTTTAATAAAAAATTAAAACCTGAAAATCCTTTCTAAAAAAATATTTTTTGTTATATTAAATTTTAAATAATTTAAATTTGTTTTTGTGTTTGTATAAAAATTGATCATTATATCATGACTTATCTACACCACACTTCATCCCTTAAATACGCACAATTTTAATCAAATATTTATATTCCCCTTTTTCAATTAACGGGTTTTCTATATATACTCATTATAAAATATATACGCTTTATAGTTCAAGAGTCGGGTGTCCAAATTTATTATAATTCTAAAATTTGACAATTTCTCTTTTCTAAAATCGACCATCATTTTATACATATTATGAAATCTTACATTTTTTAGAAAGAAAATTAATTGTTTAGGAAGTGATATACAAACATAAATTAATATAAATTTTCACTGAAGTATGATCTTGAGACAAGTCAAACGAATCTACTGTTTGCCACAAATACTTGGAATTTGGAAAGCAAATATGAAACTCTTTGTGAAGATCTCTTAAAATGCAAAAATGCAATAGTACGATGTCATAATGACCTCTATTTCAACATGAAGTCTTTTCTCCGACAACATAAGAAGTCAGAACTTTGAGTTCTTTAAAATATCTGCTTACCGATCCAAACTTCTTGAAAGATGTCACAATTCCGAATTCTTATGAAGTCAAAAGAAGATTATTTAAGGAAAAAGAGGTCGTCACGAACACTTCTTTTTAAAGTCTTTCTGACTTAGATGCTTCTTGGGGCGGAAGTGCGTGCTTGCGTTAATAGTTCAATATAATGATAAAATAGATATCAATTATCAGATTAATATCATAGTTTTTCCATATAATTTCCTTACAAGTAAGGTTATCGGAATAGCCCGGAAACTGGAAATCTAGAATGACGTCATATTTTTATATTCTGAAGGCATCTAAGCTTGTTTCGCTGTTATTCAAAAAAAAATGAACCTCGCAAAACCGAATGCAATCAATCTGAATTATAAACATTGGATTTTGGCAAATTTTTAAGCCATAAGAGATAAAAGCAAAGTTTAAATATAAATTCGTAAACCATGATTTGTATCTTTACTTGAACATTGTACCAAGACTACTGTATGCAATATAAATTAGTTTACAGTTCATAAAATTATATCCAGCATATTCATTTCTTTAAAAAATTATTGATTCTTGTGTATCTCATTTTAATAAAAATCATTGCATGATCTATTTAATTAATTATTTATTCGAATTAATACATTTTAATTTATTTATTGAATACAACATACCATACATCATGGCACTTAACTTATATTTCGCGTCTATATTCTATGGCATCTATATTTCTTGGTGGTAGTCGCGTACGCCTCACTACCTATACTGACCAATAAAAGTCTCGTCAATCACACATTTTAAATATAATAAATTTGAAATTATCAGTTTCATTTTTGTGTGATCCTACAAATCAAATAACAGCATTGGAAATCGTTATTATTGAATAATTTGTAGTTTATCCAATGTTTTCATAAATAAACAATATTATAACTTTTAACTATTTTTAACTAGCGCTTGGACTAAAAACACGTTAATATGGGTTTGTAAGTTTACAAAACGAATAGAAAATATTCAGTGGAAATCAATTTGAAATAAACGTATCTATCCCTAATTTATGAACGTTTTATTTTTAATATTTATAAGGATTTTATATAAATTTATGCGTATTTAAATTTATGTTTAATTAACTTTTTGATAGCAGCACCATATTGTGCTCTACGTTTATATTTTACTTTAGTTAAGTGAAATGAAATCAATTCAGTTTGACAACTTTAACAGTTCTGTACTCTATAATACAATTCAAATTAAATTTAAAAACAGACTATAAATAATTAAAATTTGATTAAGGGTGTAGGTACAAAATTTATTGAACTTAGATAATTATTAAAGTGTGTTTACGTATTTACGATTATTAATTTACGTCACATGATTATTAAAAGAATCAAAGCATTTATTATTATCAATTCCATAATATCATGCATTAGGGAATACGAATTTGAGTAAATTTTTATACCACACATATATGAAATAAATGAGTACGTTAACTTTGGTCTATAAAATTTGTAACGCAAGAAAACATAGAACACTAACAAAATTTTTGAATGGAAGTTAAATTTCTTATTAATTCTTCTTCGTATATCGATCCATCGGCCATCAAAATAAATCGAAATAGTACAGAATTAGCGACCTGAAAGTAGCACATTCTAGATTTCATCATAATAATTTCATTATGCTCTACAGAGACGAAAATAAACGTTAAATTAAATAAAACCCATTAATTTCTTACATTACATCACTTATGATATAAAATCTTCTTGCGAAATTGTTTAGTCAAAGTCAAATTAAAAATTGTATTCTCCACAGGTTAGTCTAGCAAAAACCTTCTATTTTATATAAGTTGTTGAATATAATAAATTTATGGGATTATATATTTAAAGTTTGTTTTCGTCAATTTCATTTTATCATATCAGCACGTTGATGGCAAAAACAGAATCTTATTAACTTACACACAAAAATAGTTGTTATTTTTGAAGCATTTAACTTTTAAAATAGTCTAGTTACTTGAAACTCAATCAAATTTCGGATATTTAAACGTTTGATTCTGTTGTTATATCTCCACACTTTTTTTTAGTTTAATTAAAACATCTATACTTCACGAAAATGGAATAAAACTAATTTTTTTCTTAAGTTTAAAATACACATGGACGTTCATAAATCCTGATTAAATAGAGCTTACAAATTAAATAAAAAACAAAACAATCGACTCATGAGAATCAACTGTTCAATGGTACATATACGATGAATTCAATTTCAAATTAAATATAATACAAATGATGTCAAACATAAGTGATCGCATACAAATTTACTTTTTGTAAGAAAGAGATGGAAAGTAATCTTTATTAGATTATAATTTCTTAATTTCCATATCAAATATTGATAAGTAAAATAACAAAGTCGGTGTCAGATAAATACCCAACAGTTTTAAACGATTAACGTTACATTGATCATGAAAATTAATATACACATTTAGCACTGCCTTACATAGAATTCAATTCATTCAATTTACTCAAAATTACTTAATATATGTGCCACAATATTCTTGAAAACATTATTTTTAAATAGCTCCAAAATGACTCATATATCATTGGCTCTTACCATTGGCCCTTAACCAGATAAATTGTGAAAAAATCAATGTTATTTTTCATTACTTACAAAAATAAATTGTTCTACTTCGTTATATGCAAAACGACTTAATTATAAAAATCAGTACAATATTTGTAAAATTTATTGAAATCATTGAAAAATTTATGAATCACAGATAAAAACTAATATACATTCATTAATTTTAAGCTCGTAACACAACAAAACAATTTCCTAGGCTTCATAAAATCAAAATATTTTTTTTTTAAATAATTTTTTATGATCCAAACTAATAATCAGACTATCAGTTTGTTGTTAAAATATATTAAATTATATGATTTTAATTGAGTATTATTATTATGGTTCTAAATTTTTATGACTATGTGTATAAATAATATTGAAATAAATAATTAAATATCATAAAAATAATTAAAAAAATTTATTTAGATCCAATAATAATGTAATCAGTAAACCAAAAATATATTCTATATATCTTAATAATTAAATTAAATAAAAATTATTGTTTTTACATGTACAATTTGATAAAAAGGCAAAATGTACAATTTGGTAGAATTAAATGTATCTGATATTGAATTCGAAAATATATTGTTCATATACCTGAAATTATTTGGGAGAAATATTTGCTATTATGGATGAAAACTTGTGCGTAGTTGTGCGTAATGTTGTGTGTCTCACAAAGTCGAAAAACATCGATTATAATAATTTTTATTTTTTGGGTTCGGGAAGGTTCAAAAAATCGTAATAGTTCATTTTTTATGGACGTTTAAAATTCTTGATTAAACAAAAAATATTCGAATAAATTATTTTATATTTTTATAAATACGTATTTCGACTACAAAGTCATCATCAGTATGAATTAGCAACGAGCAGACCGTCACCAAATTAACAACGAGTAACATCTCCTCAAAGAATCATTACAACTATCCAATTTATACTGATGATGACTACTTTGTCGTCGAAAGACGTATTTATAAAAATACAAAATAATTTGATCTAGGAAATTGGGGGAAAAAATCGAAGTTTATTCGAAAAATCCTAGAGTTCTCATTAATAATTATTAAAAAAAAAAAAAAGAAGATTCGCAAAAATGATGTCATACATGTTCATCTCCATAGTGATTATTCATAAGGGTTATTCTACGATAATTAGTCCTTTCGATGTCCTTGGCACTTATGTACTTATATAGACAATTTACTTTAAAATTACCGGCTCAGTGGCCAAGTGAGTAAAGCCAATAGAATGTTCACTTATTTGACTACTTTAACTGAAGTGTGCTAGTTTTAATCCAGGCAGCGGCAATTTGATCAATTATAATTTTTTTTAAATAGGGGGTGGGTGATTGATTACACTATCGTCACTTGGATAAGAACGAATTAAACGCCTCCACCAACAATATAATAGCAATATAATTATCACCTTGTGCTAGACATCGTTACCTTCGTAAGGTTGCCTTCGTGATGAAGTGATATAAAAGTAGATACAGAGGACCCAAAAGTCTAGATACAAGGGACCCGATTGCGGTTCCCCTCTTAATAAATTCTTCCTTCAAAATTTAAGGTAAATAATGTTAGTATGCACAAATGAAAAAAATAAATAAATACTAGCGATTTGCAAGAAAGAGTTAGAAATCTTTAAGAGCTTAAAACATTCGTTTTTCAATCAATTTTAATTTAATTTTCGAATTTTGTTTAGTATTGAGCCTTGTTTCACATTTTTATGGGTTAAATAGCAAATTTTGTTTATTGCAACTACCCCATTGTCACAAAGTATATGTTGTTACAAACCTTTTAATACTTATGTTACAATATTCCATATTGTAAACAATCGCTTGAATATTTTTCAATTAGTTTGCTTATAATGAAATTCTTGAATAACAACTATTTATCAAAGCTACTACAGTTAATATAAAAAGAAAAGAAAAGTTTATGAAAACCACTTTTCATAAATAATTTTTTAAGTAGTGTCATCGGGTCATTTTCAGCGAGGGATTATAAATGATATTTTCCTGGTACTGAGATAGACTACTCTTCGACAGTACCCAGATAGGTAGCGTTATGAGAATGATTTGTCCTTCGATATTTGTGAAATGATACGGTTCAAAAGTCACCATATTTGTAAATAAAATTTCTATACATTAATGTAAATTTCGACTAATATTTTAATTAAGCACTTTGAAACTACCGTAGACATCAATTAAAAAGTAAAAATTTATTTCAAATCTACGTATGCCAAATATTTGTCCGCGTCTACATCTTCACGAAAATTATTATCAAAATGTCTTTCGAATCGAATTGCCATCTTAAAACTTTTTGAAAAAAATCAAGGCCTGCTCTAAAAAGTAGAAAAAATTATACAAAAATTAGTAAAAGAAATGATGGGAATGGTTTCTTTTCCGTGAATCAATGTAAGAATAAGACAGATATGAAAAAACTAAAAAAAAAATCCTTAAAGAACAATAAATTTCGAATGAAAAATTTTGCTATCTGGGACTGTACCACCAATTTTTATGATTTAAATATCATGATGTAGTTGGCCATGCAGGATTCGTTAACTTAATATCAATTTGCTAACCCATTAATTACGCGTAGGCAATAAGGAACTGTCAAATTTTAAGTATCACTTGAAATCATAAATTAATCCAAAAAATAATTCATTCGAGAGGACCTTCAGCATTTCTAATAATTTCTAGAAGCCATTACAAATCGAGTGTCACTGTTATCATCATTTTTTATGAAAGCACACTTTTTCAAAATGGATTAAGGTTAGAGGTTTTTAAATAATTAAATATTTTCTTTTCTCATTTGCTAAAGGCTGAAGCATTATCATATTTTTTGGTTGAAAAAATAGATGATTTTACTAGAAAAGAATATACTAAGAATCAAAGTGAAAGGGAATTGATAATAATAGACCAATACATATTCGTAAAAATAAGTCATAGATCATGTAGAATGAGGATATAAAAACACACAACAAAAAATTATAGATGGCATTATCAAGGGAATAATATTCAGAATAATTTCCATCCTAATATTATATTATAGGATTTCTAGGATTGTTTAATAGATAATGAAACATATTATGTCTCCCAAAAAAAGTTTAGGTATTTTGTATAGTTTTATGCAATATAAATGTATACAAAAAACCAGGGATGTCCAAAATTTTCATCATCTTTTGTCTATTATCGTAAATTCTATACTTAACAGGCATTTGATTTTTATGTAAAAACCAAGTCATAGATATTTGTAGTGTAATTTTTTGTCAAAGTATTATTTGAATATGTGTAAAATAGTAATTTATTGATATTTTTGCTTTTTTAGGATCAATTTGTCAGTATTATTTGGGGCTGATTGTCATGTGTAAACAAGATTCTTTGCATATATTATGAGTTAAATAATTTGAATATATTACGAATTGTATTAAAAAAAATCATTTTAAAGTAAGTCGATGCGAAAGTAAAAACTGTGTTGATGAAGTAAAAACTTGGATTAAAATTGTGAAAAGAATTTCTTGACTGCATTTGTAAAAAATGTTTTTAACTATTGACAAATTACCTCTCCCATCGAAAATACAATAAATTTAGTATAGAGAATCAATTTTCACAATCGTTACCTCAATTTGTCGTGTGCAGCGAGATAGAATCATTTAACTTTTCTCTTAAATCGTATAAGTAGTCGATTAAAATTTTTATTTATAAATAATGTTGATTTCATTTTGATTGATAAATGACTTTTTCTTTTGTTTTTTAATCTTGCATTCAACTGGGAAATTGAACTTTTTGACTTCTGTGATTTTACAGCTTTTGTTTAAATCTTTTAAACAAAAATCCCTCCAAATCCATTCCTCAATGATATTCGGGAGATATTTGATCATTAGTATCGAGTGCCGGCTATCCTTACTAATAGTTTTCTATGATTTTTCATTTGGTTTGCACATAGTGAATATTGGGATACTTCCTTATAAAGTTAGCCAAAGCTGTGTGCCTTTCCCTGCCCTTCAAATGCCCCATTCTAATATTTTAACTTGTTCTGTATAATTATATATAAAAAATAATGAATAAAGAATTGTCAAAAGTCCTGGAATTTTTTTTAAATCTTGATAAAAAACGTCAGCATCTACCTAATAGTTTGCTCAAAACGAAAACCTCTCTTAACCCGAACCTTTTTCATAACAACAAGACAATATTGAAAATGAATTTACAAATACTATTTCAATTTCATTATTTGTTATTTGATATAATTATATTCGTTATAGCATTGTTGAATATTTTACAAATATAATTGGAATTTTACGTATTTTTTTTATATATATTTCATAGATTGTGTAATTATTTGTATTAAATTTAAACTGATTGTATAATATATTTATGATGACTAATATTGTCTATCTGTTATTACATATTATTATTATTTTAAATAATAATATCAACTAAACAACAGTTTATAGAAAAAGACAGCTAATACATAATTTAAAAACGTAATAAAAATATAAAGCATACGATCTAGATATATATAAAATTATAACAAGAGATAAGAAAAATTTAATTCAATCAATTTGACTGGTACTGGTGTATTGTTACTGTAGGTATTGTAAAGAATACAAGTAAAGAAACGCAAAAAAAAAAAAAAATTAATGAATATTTAATGTACATAAGTATATATAACAAGATGTATGGTATCAGGTAAAATGGGCGTTGTTGAGATTCATTTGAGTAATTTTATTCTTTTTGAAAATAATACCAACCATTGTAGACAATACAGCAAGTTCTGTAAATAGTTGTGTTCGACCGAAACCAAACAAAACAATCAATGTCATGGTACGAGTCAAGACTGTGAGCGTACAAAATAGCATTTCGGTATTCGTTTCTCAGTAAATCGAACATTTCGTCAGCAGGATACTGTCCGAATTAAGTAGTTTAAATTTCAGCAATAAGGTCGGTCAGATAGTAGCCAAAAACGAAACTAAGCCGAAATTAGTTTTTTATTCGGACATCAGTAAATAGTAGTATTTGCAGTAGAAATTCAAATGTGTGAAAGCTGAAAATAATATTTACTTTATTCATCAATTATTAGTAAACATGCCTCAAAGATATCTCTATCTATTTCACAATTAGTTAATATAGTCAGAAAAAAATAGGTAAATGTCGGGTTTCATTTCTAATTTTGTTGATGAGAACGAAATTTTTATGAAATATGAACTACTATTATCAAAAAAGTTTTTGAGGTCGCTGAATCAAACATTACGTTAAAAATTGAGAAAAGTCAAAGTGGCATGCCGCCTAATAAAATGGAAAAACGTTGTTAATCTTAACTCATAAAAAAAAAAAACTAAATATTCAAATTCAAATTCGCTGAATACAAATTTGATATTAAAAAATTGAGAAAATTCAACGTGGCAATTATTGCATAACAATTATATCGAAAAGGAACTTTTTTCTTTAAATCACCTCCGCTTAAGACTATAATGAAACCTTCCAAATGATTAAATATTCGTTTGAAATAATTTTATCGATTAACTGTATTCCCTGAATAATTTTCAAATATCTAGTTTTAAAAAAATCATTTTGTATTTTTGTCTCTATATGAAGTAAATTCCACCTACAATCCTAGACATACTGCTGTTACAAACTGAGAAGAATCAAATATATTGGAATGGTATGAATACTGAGTTTGAGTTCGTAAGTAGTACCTAATTTAATGATATACTTCGTTGCAACTGACAGAGTTGTATATAAACCACTTATATGGGGTGCTGTTGCGCACTCTTTAATATCTTTTTCCACCCACTTAAGATTTTACAAGAGATGGTTGTTTTTATAGATACATATTTGGTCTGTTTTATTAATCAATTGTTTTTTTTACATCATTATATGGTGAATTTCCCATCATATGAATCCGTAATATGTTTCAAAATTTGTTTGATATATTTGATCATCATAATACAAAGATTTCATGTAATTTGATTTTTATATTTTATTTTATAACAATTGATTTTCCTGATTAATTAAAAATTGAAAATTCCATTTTTTCTTAAAAACAAAAATATAATTATCTATAAGTAAATATCAAATTGTTCAAACTATGCTTGGACAAACTATATTTAAAAATTATATACTTATTCTCCACATATATCCGTATATTAGTTTTATTCTTAAGTTTGTAACGCTAGCAACTATTGCCCGCATAAAAGTTTGGGTATAAGTGTTCATAGAATCACATAAGTAGTTCATTTTTAAGTCTCTGTCTGTCCGTCGTTCCGCCCGTCTGGCTATCCGTCATCAAGGTAACTCAAAAACGATAGCGGCACTTTAATAGTGAGCTAAAAAGTTCGTAACTGAACAATTCTGTTGTTCGAAACAATTTATAAGCATTTAAAATATTCATACTGAATGTCTATTAAAGCTGAGAGTTGTTTGTGGTCTTACTTATAATTTACAAAAAATCACATATGGGGAATTTTTAAAATCTTCTTATGTCATTCACACTTGTTCAAAATGTTTGTTGTGTAGACCTTTACGTACCAGTACGTCTGTTTCACTCCGATCTTCGCTTACACAACACACGTAACTTCTTAACGGTGATTTTTTCTGTGTAACGGTGATTCTGCTTTGTGGGGTTGGCATAAAATGGAATCTATTAATCTACTAAGAATTTATCGATCTTGGATAACCATAAGGCTGAATACTACATCAGCACTTGAGCTTTCTACATTGTTGATGAGGCCTTCAGTGGAAATGCCTAGATCCACTTAGTGACAAATTCATTAACCACCAAAATACCCGTTGTTCGTTTTGACGTTCATAAAAACGGCTCCATCAAGTCAATACTTATGATCTCTTAGTTAAGTTAGACTTCGTCTTCTCATTGCTGTTCTTAGTTTTTCATTCACATATCTTCGTATGTCATTATGTATCTTTTATCAATATACGCGATTACGAATTTATGGATTTGTTTCTCTCCAACCAGTATGTGAAGCATCTTCGCTATCTACATATTTCTTCAAAACCACAAGTCAATGTTCTATTTTTCGCTTGTTCCACTCATCGACAAATATTATTTACTAGTGGGCTATTTTCATCACGAATTTAATTTCGTATGGCAGAAATATCTCTATCTCCATTCTGCCAACGTCGATTATCATCGAGTGTGGGTGTTCAAACTTTGATGTTTTGAGACTTAGAGGTATTTTAGGTCTCCTTTACACTACCCATTCTGCACCTTAAGTTTCTTTGTCTTTAAGTTGTATGGGTGTAACCCACAGCTGGACACGATAAACTTCACAATGAAAAGAATAAATCAGTTTATCTTTAACAAAACACGGCTAGGTTGATTTTTCTGAAAAATCATTCAGTTTTAAGTTAAGTAAATATACGCTGAATGAAAATTCCACATCGATATCATTATTTTTTCTCGAGATAATTGACATGGAAAATTCGAACATACATAGACCCATAGGCAACTCGAAATGTTAATTCATCAACTGCCCTTGATAGTTAACAAGCCAAAAATATTTCAAATTTTCAAAAACATAAAGTGAAATCCGTCGATTGAAATGAACGTTTAAATTTAAAATGTAAATTTTGAAAAATGAACAGTTTTTTATATGTCTTATGGCTTAGAAGTATTTTAAAAACAAAAGCCACGCAAACACAGATAATTAAATTAGGAATTTTTAGAGTCTCTAACCTGCCCTAAATAATAATCTACCATAACATTTGGTGAAATCCTCATCTAAATTGAGTTTGCCGTTTTGGTATGATGCAGGCAGGCAAAAACTTTTTAATTCAGATTTTTTGGGTCTATTATGATAATATTAACCAAATTCGTTATTATTTTGGACAAATTTGGAGTGCGCAGATTTATCATCGTAAAAAGTTATATTTTGTAGATTTTTTCGTAACCTTAAATTTATTAACCTTAAATACGTTATTTATCCAACTTAGTTTCTACAAGTAGACTCACGCTATTACGATTTGACTAAATTACAACAAATAAAAAAAAAAAAAACAATAAAGCCTAAAAATAGGTTTTGGTATTATATTTCAAGTTGTATAATAAAAACTAAGGAATATAAAGACAACAAATTGAGAGTAATACAATACATACAGAATACAATATATAGATATATATATACACAACCCCCAATGGTCCGAGTAGTAAAGTTTGATATTGTTTTATTTGCAACCCTCTAGCGGGTCAAGCAAGCGCTAACTAAATTAACTCCCAAGTCCGATTTGTATTCTATAGTTGTAACGTTTATGTATACAATGTACAATGTATATACATATTGTTCTAACAACATATTTATTTTTCTTGTATTTAATGTATATATTATTTGAGAAGGTATCAAGTACAAAGTTGTCAATGATGTATACTGGTTATTTACAAAGAACAACATCACAAACAGTTTTTGAAGTTACACAGCTTGTCTAAAATTTCATCTGAGAAAAAACTGTTGTAATTATCCTATGTGGTTTATACCTAATATAAATGTGAATGAAAAACATTTTGCAGAAAATATGACTATATCGACCCTAAAATCTATGCGAATGATGGCCAGAATTAGGTAGAAACAATATTACAAAATAATGGTCGTAAAACGGCTATTTCGACTAAGCCGAAACCTAAAAAATTATTCAAAAACATTTTAAAACAATTACTCTGTGTTAGCAGCATGCACGTTATTTGGTTTTATAAATGAAGAGAATTGAAAAACAATAATTTGTTTATTATAACGAATATGGGATTTTGCTGAATATTAAGTCAATTTTGAAAAACGTAATTACGCGTCTGCTAAAAGTGGTTCCACGTCAATATTTATTCTCGAGATAATCGCGAAAAAAAAAACGAACTCACATACATGCATTCGAACGCTTACACTACAAAGATATCTGTCTAAACAAACGTACAAATAAGTATATCAAAATTTGGTATTCACAATATCGGCCCTATTGAGAATTTGACAATCAATCCGTTTGACGGACGATACCATACCTTGAATTTTTATTTAATAATATACATAATTTATTATTGTTACAACTTTTAATTTTTTTAATCAAGGAAATAAACGTTAACAGGGATCTAATAAAAATTTTTTGAGAATCTACCACCCTGGAAATTGTGTATCTGACCCAACATCATTGTAAATGCACTCATTCCAAGCATAAATCTCAAGGATTAGTATCGCTACCCAGCTGGATACTACCTACCAACAGTAACTTACCTTTCCAATATTTAACTTACATCTGCACCGATAGTCCAGATTTAGAAGCTGTTAGGAGTAGGTTAATCTTGATTTCTAATGCAATAAAAATTGCAAATTTCAAAACATCACTGAAAACCTAAATTCGTAAATACCGTATAAAGAGAAAAATCAACATCAGATAAGTAATTCAGTATTCTACAATTGTAGCTTTAATATATAAACATATAATAAAGCTATTGTTGCGTTGTTTTCATTCTTCCTTTATTCTACCCATTTTTCTACTTACTGTCTCACCCATTCACTTTTCAACCTCATTCTAACTTCATTGTTGAATTGTTTTATATGACCATTACTCGCTTACATGTGGTTGGTTCATTCGACATTCGAGAAAGAGTCGAATAAGTAGCCTGTTACAAATATATAAACATTTATAGCAGTAACTCACCTGCTGTATATAAAATATCATAGGAGGAAACACATGGGGAGGGTGTGAAGAAGAATGATAATATGGTGCTGTAAGTGGAGGTACTACAATAGAAGAATAAGTTATAACGGATATGATCATCAGAAATTTATAAAACTTTCTGATAAAGTTATTAATTCTATTCATAAATTTAATAATAATTATATTTGAACTTTAAAATTATTACAGGGGTGTGAATAAACATGCATGTGAAATATATATATAAAAAAAAAAATAATAACAGAAGAAAAAAATAATTAGAGAATAAAAAAAAAAAAAAAAAACACATTGAAACTCTGAAAGAAAAAGTACGAAGAAGTTTGCACAATAGCTGGATAGGTCAGGGACCTTATTGACAGTTAAACTGAATAGTAAAATTGCGAGTGAAAAGTGCCTATTTCCATTTTTAAGAAAACTCTGTAGGAAATCGTTTCTAACCGGATTAAGACTTGGACACTTAAGCAGAAAAGGCACTAGGGTTTCATTTTCCCTTAAGTTGTGTAAAATCCAACATTCTTGATGGTTTTATTTATAGCATATGCCATTTATATATATATTCTAACCTCTAATTCTCCCATTAATCTCAGTTGAGCTATGATCATAATATTTCTTATGTTAGTGGAAAAGTCTAGGTATTCGAGATCACTTTCCGGGATATAAAACTTGTATGTCTCTTTGGCTAATTTAGGTCTTTGATTTATTTAATATATCATCACACAATTAAATTTCGCGATATTTCCAGGCTAGCTATCAGTTTGAACGGTATCATATTGCTTTTCTTAAGTAATCTATTCATAAATGTGCTATACGGGTAATGTCAGAAAAATGTATTCTACAGTTCCTGATTCGATTTTTGAAGTTAGACGTTGTTAAAAAAATATAAGTGAAATATAAATAATTATTGAATTAACTAATTATTGAATAAATAAAATAAAGCCTTTATTCCATTTAATAAATTTATTTTAAAATAAACTTTTCTGATACGAAGTTCAAAATTATTTTCTTTTGAGTTTATTGTTAGTCATTTTGAATTTATTGTTAGTCATTTTCTAACGTTTTCATATCAATTTCGCTTCATTTTCTATTTCAGTTGTCGATCTGGGTCCACATTTCTGATTTGATCTATTCGTTTGGATCCAATGATAAATCTCTGCACTGAAGTATTTAATTACTTTACCGGTTTCATTTTTATGCTCCAGGTTAGGACACCATTTTTACCATAGATAATTAGTCGAAAGTAAAAGCAAGTTAGAAAAATTCCGGGGTATTCAGTTACAAAGAACCAACAAAATATCAATTAAAGAAAACCTTTCTTAATGTAAATTTCAAGTTGAAGAATTTCGATTCATATTCAGAGAAATATGGGATAATTAATTAATTTAATCATAAATAATTTTAAAGAAATCATATCGTAAAAAATAGAAGATAGAAAAAAAAAAATAAGAGAAATCGACAATAATAATTAATAATTAGCTAAAGATTTCATTTAAAGTGTAAACTGTTACAACATAAATCGCTCATACATAGAAATATTTTCCGAATTTAACAAGTGAAAATTTCCTTCTGAATCCTTTTCACATCCATGTAGAAACTTAAACTCATCCCAAACCAGCTAATTAATTTAGGATATAACTCGCAATTGGCACTGTGAACAGCCATTATCTCACTATCTAATTTCAGCCATTGCAACACTATGTAATGTGTTTAGGCTGTTGTGGATAATTTTTGGGCTAATAATTAAATAAAAAATATTTGATAATAATTTGATTCAATCATAATATTAAAAAAAAAATATCCTTTGTTTAAATTTAAAGTAAAAAGGATATAGTGGAGCGCCTGGGGGTTTTGACCTCGGAAAATTGCTACAGTGAATGGATTTTTTTGGTTGAGGTGGCATTTTCTTTCTTATACTATATCTTGCAAAGTTTACCAAAAATTTTTTTGTGCTTTCAATTTTTTCACTTTTTAATTGAAAAAAGATAAAAAATTAATATTCCAGCATATTATTTAATTTCAGATAGCATTTTTTTTTATGTACACATTTTTTTTTTATAACTACAGAGCATATCTCGGATGAAAAGACTATTAAAAAACGACTTGTAGACCGCTATCACGATGACATTGTCATTTCGCCTAAATTTGAATCCAATACCATCATATGTTTTAAAAATATTAACGACAATATATTAACAGAAAATTGGTATAATCAAAAACACAATAATAAAAAAGAAGAGGAATTTTACATATTAAAAGCGGCCAGCGAAATTATTAGAAGGGACATAAGAGCTCAAGTTTACGATAATGAAAATTACACAGCAAATGGCAAAATGCTTGAAGATATTGATGAGACAATTCCGCAATCTTTAAAGTTTGTATTGTCAGAAATAATTATAAAAAATAAAAAAAATAAGGTAGACACAATTTCTGCTTATGAAAAAAAATGTAAATCTATCGCGCATGCTATAATATTTGCTGTACGACCAAGATCATTTCTATCACCTTTGCATATTACTTTGGCTGTGATGTTCCATAGGAAATTTGGCTCGAAAAATATTTGTCATTCTTTAGGCTTTTGTGCTTCATACAAAGAGGCTACGTTATACGAAGCTTCCGCAACTTTTGCATCTCCACCAGAAATAAAACCTGGCAGTTTTGTTCAATTCTTGCATGATAATGCCGATTTCAATATTAACATTATTGATGGTAAAGGAACATTCCATTATATGGGAAGCATTGAAATAGTGACCCCAGCTGATGGTATACAACCTCGAAGACCTATTAAACGTTTGAAGACTATTCCACCTGAATCTGACTTCGTTAAAAAAGTATATTTCTGTTGGTACAGGTTTTTCAAACATAACAATCAAGTTATCTGAACTTGAACCGGATATTAAAAAATTTACTACGAATGGACAATTGAATATTCTTTGGACATATTTAAAATTCAAGAATGACAATAAATTTCTAGGATGGAATGGATTTATGAATTTATTAACCAATACACATGATTTTGATATGTCATCGATAATTTTTTTACCATTTATTAGTGCTGCTCCAAAAGGGCTGCAAAAAGGGGTGTGGAGCTGCTTGTGGATGTCGGAAGAGTGGTTTATATTGTAGTGTAGTATGTTTACAGTGTAACGGAAATAACTGCCTTAATACTTTACCTACCATTAAAATAACTGAAGTGGAAGAGAATATTTGATATAGATCAATAATGTAAAATGCCTTAATAAACAAAAATTTTATTTATGCCTTAATAAACAAAAATGTTACCTTTTTTTTCGATTTTCCTTGAATTACTACATTTACCCACTTATTATGCATATATAAAAATATACCTCAACTTAATTTTCATATACAACATCATTTTACAGAATAATATGCCTCATACTATTTGAATTATTATAATTATCCATTTTTTTATTTTAAAATCAAAAGCACAAATTTTCAATAGGTAAACTTTTTTATTTATGTTATTAGCTAAACATTCCAATTTTTTGTTTTTTTTTTCATCCACTGTAACGGAAGTCTGAGGTTTCTATGATTTTGACGCTCTAGGCGCTCCACTAATACAGGGGCAATGGATTTGATATCATTTTCGTTTCCTAGGTTATATGGTATATATTTTATATATTTTAATGTTTATTTGGTTGACGGTTGTGAGATTTGAACTTGCATCCTTTGAATTGTCAGATCACCATACTATACACTTCTCCATGGCTGACTGTTATTAATACTATAATTTTTAATAATTGAGTAAAGTAAAAATTATCGAGCTTTGTTATTGTTCTTGTGGTGTTTTAAGGTGCAGAAATAAAAAATTGCCTGAACGACAGAGAAAAAATAACAGCTCTTGAACAGAAATATTTTTATTTTTTTAAGTCTATCAAAAATTGTTTTTAGGCCAACTGTTATGCGAGGAAGATTATTTAAATTTTGCATCTCATCTGTAAATAATAAATAGTAGGCTGTTTTGAACTCACATGTAATGCTAATCTGTAAAAATTATTTTGTTCCCGCTGTGAGAGTCAGACCAAATTAAAAAAATGATTCTAAATATTTTGCATATATTTTTAATATTTTGCATATATTAAATATATGCCCAGCAATAAACTGTTTATTGGTTATATTTGTAAAAAAATATTTTATTCCAGGTTTGCGCTAAGACATAGAATAAATTTTTGATAAAGTCTAATAATCAAAAGTACAAAATGATCTTCAAATATTAAATATTAGCTTACCTTGATTTATTATTAATCAATTGTCCAAAATAATTTACATGAGCTACTACTTATTAAAGTTAGTTATATTTGTGTATAATCTACAATAAAAATACCAGTATTATTGAAACATACAAAATATTGAAAATGAATTTGACATGAAATATCTATAGTTGACCATCAAGCATCTGTGGTTCGATTCCTGGTTCTGAGGTTTGTTATTAGCTTTAGGTACAATGTTTTCAATTTTATCTATCTTTCAGATAAATAAGTAAACAAACGCTTTTCTATCAATCCATGAAAGTTGTTCGTTAATAATACAATATTTTTCATATATTTTAAGAACAACATCAAAAAGTTCGAAAATATACTCGTTACATTTTGAGATCGTTTTTTCTCAAATTTTAGATTTATTATATTATTTAATTAATAGGTAAACAACCCTTCATTATATTATTAGGTAAACAATCTAACTGAAAAATAATGTATTGTTACATTTTTTACTTGTCTTCACAAAAATAAAAAGGAAAATAGGCTCTGAAGTATAACTTCGGATTCGTAACGTTATGTATACGTCTGGTTTATATTAATAGTTAAACTAATTCAATAATTGAAATATATCGTAGGCTCCAAATCCTGTTTTATTACCGCTTTAAACACACTAACTCTGACAAAATTTCCGAAAGGTAAACTACTCAGAACTATTCTTTATATAACTTTCTTTGCAACTTAGCTTTGTACTCTTTTAAACGTTGTTAAAGCCGTTACAAGACCGGTACAAACTGAATTCAAATAAAATTTCATAAATTTGACAAAATCAAGGATTCAGACAAAAAAATACTCCCGTGTACCTATATAGTTGTAATTGTACTATAAATAATTAGTTCGGTTTTCGGAATAAAATTCCAAACTTTCGATCAGAAAGTAAACAATGAACACTATGTAATGTAATCAATGTATAACCTTGTTTCACTTAGTGAATCAGTGTATGCATCTATCTTTGTTTAAATTTGATTGTAAGTATTTTATCTTTGTCGATGTCACATCAATTTTTCAAAGAAGGCGCGAAATAAATGAGTTGAGTAGTAAATTGAAGTAAGAAATAGTTGAGTTGTTGTTCTATTTTACTTGATATGTGATGTTATAAAGTTGCTTAATATTGTAAATAGTAAAATATATTTTATATGGTAAAGCATATTCAAAAAGATCTAAAATATTAAGATTTATGTTACGTTTGTATAATAAATAGGAAATACAATTATATTTTGCAATTTGGTATGTTTATTAAACACCCACTTCCAGTTTTCATTAAAGTGAAAATGATTTTATCTAGGCTTAATAGACTTATTATTTATTATAGCATGGAAATACATACGCAAAAACCAATGTATATAAGGCCTAAAAGTGATCGAAAAACTAAACTGAGGTAAACCTTCACCAGTTTACCTGCTTGATCACTTGGTTTTACACATTTTTCATTATTTTCTGTTTAAAATCTTCGAATGACATCTATGATCAAATTCGAATCAAAGAGCACATTTTATTTTTTGGTCGTTTTTCCCTGCTTTTAGGATTCTTTTGAGAAGTCCATGCTATAAAATAAAAATTTCCTACGTTTCACACACATAACCGTTTCGTTAGAGCGCGCCCAAATAGTCATATTTCCATATCTTGTGAAATTCACCGTTTGATCGGAAATCGCTCTTGCTGTGATAATTACCTGTAGTAATTATTTATTGTAATAACGAATAATACAATATGTAACTAAATCTTTACACAAGCGAATATATTTATTTCATAAAATAATTTTACACAGGTAAATTTCATAATCACAAATAGGTAATGTAATGAATTGATGGGTTTAATTTAATTTAAAGATTTTTTTTTCTTTTGAGTATTTATTAGATAAATAAATGCTTTTTTAAAAAAAGTATTTTTTTACTATGATCATTAATTTCCCTCATTTTTCCATTTTTGTCGAGTTTTAGTGAACCGTAACGAGATGCAGATATTTTAACCCGCGAGTATGAAGCCTGCTTACATGCTTTTCAAGCCTACTCTCTGATTATTTTATTATTAATTATTTATCCCGCCTTTTCATTCGTTTCACGTTTGTTGCTTTCAACAATAATTTCCGATTTCGGAGTGCTTCATTCATGAATATTTGATGGAAGGTGGAAATTGAGGAATCTCAAAAGTTAAAGATAAAAGAATCGCATCACTGTTGAAAGCAAATAAATTTCATGAGGTATAAAAATATGGCCCTTTTTTGGCACGTTCTAGTGACGAAACGTTTAGTCTTCCAAAAATGTGTTATCTATGAGAAATGTACAAAATTTTTGCTTTTGAAAAAATGATTTCGTTTTGATATATAGGCCAAAAACTGAAATAAGTACTAAAGCACCTTGAAAACAATAATGCCAAATTTTTACCAGCAAACTTAAAATTCATATTCAGTGACCTAAAAAGAATAGAGGATGATAAAATCAAAAAGAAAGCAACACTTTCTTCTGCAAATTTTAACATATCTTATTGATAGATGTAAATAGAGTTTAATTTTTGATTGATATTCAGTTGTCCGCTTCAAAAAATTTTAATGGCAGTTATAGATTATACAATGATGATAGTATAAACTAATCTTTACCTATCAGTAAAATCGTATAGGTATATAACGTATATAAACTCGTACATATTCAGTATAAAGTAGTAGCCACTCTGAATATTATAACAAATCGTATTTATTTTACTATATTGTGTTGGTTTGGTACGATGCTCTATTCTATTTGGTTGGTTGCTAAAGCTTGCTTGCTTTGTTCAACTACAATTTTATCATTGTATACTTTTAAAAATAAAGCTGCATAAAAAGCTTGAAGGCTATACATAGTAGTAGTGTGAGTAGTGTAAGGATTACTTGCTTGAATGCATGCAAGTACATACATATGTAATATAATATGCTTTTGTTTTATGTGATTCAAATGTTATTTTATTTACATGAAGTTTATAGTGAATTACATTTACTTACTAACTTCACTCAAACATTAAAAAAAAAAATGAATACTGTGTGTTTGATTTATAGGTAGAAAAATGCAGTAATAACAATGAGTCAATGAGTTTATAGGCATCAGATATATACAAATTTAATAAAAATTCTATGATTAAATAATAAAAATTCATTTAATTTATTCCAATTTTTTTAAAGACTCCTAATACCAGTATAATATTAGATAGCATTTTAGATAATGAAGCATTTTAACATGGGTTTGGGAATAATGTGGAATACTAACTACAAAAATTGATGTGCAACTCTACTGTACTTAAAATTGTATCAATCTTTACTTTCCCAGCCTGCATGGATTCTTAAATTTTCCAAAATTGGGAAAGATCGAATATTCCTGGAGAATCATTGATTTGGAAATTCTTTCCAAATGTAATAAACAAAGTCTACCAATTGTCGTTAAGTGAACGTTAAAGTGAAAGTAAGATAATAGAAAGATATATAGATAGGCAACTGATAAATAAAATAAAAACGAGAAATGAATGTAAAATCGTCAATTTAGTATTCAAAATCGTATAATTGTTAAAAAAATAATTTTAAGTTTAAAAATAAGGGAAAATAACAACTAAGTCAGTTATTTGTTTAAATACTCGATTAAATATAATTGTTTTGGCTATTTTTAATTAGCATTCATAAAATACTATAAATATCCAGTATATACAGTTATAAATACATGTATAATGATATGTGTTTTAATTACCCATATGTGTTTACTACCTACTTTGTGCTAAAATTGGGGCGAATTCAAATTTTTAACTCAAAAATGTTTCAATCAAAAATTGTTTATGTAAAAAAAATTTCGTTAATTTTTTTAACTTGGTTTTTACTTCATTTATTATTTTATTCCATTATTCCTAAAAATAAATTTGCCAATGTAAGATGATAAAAATTTTTCTAGACACCTTGTACATAAAAGAATATAATAAAAAGTAGTCCCCTTATAAAACTATATATGATTACAATTAATTATTCATTTTTATTTTTTCTGTTATATAAAGTTTTTCTTATTACTATTATTAATATTATTTTTAGTTATTGTATTATATATATATTTTTTTTCATAAAGTCGCCTTAACCATTAGTCATTCATTTAATAATGGCGTCCATTCTATATTTGACCAATCATATTTCGAAATATAAATTAATATAATATAGTTGTATAGAACATTTACTGCATGTATAATAAAGAAAATTATAGTGGTCAAAAAAATTAAATAAGTTGAAATATCGTTGAAACCACTTCTAAATTTAGACTATTATTTAAAGCCTGTGCAAAAGTGCCACAATAATTTTTTAGTTTGTTTCGAAAAAATTGATTCTATTATTTGTGGTTTGATTTAATGCTAAGAGACTTTTATATAGAAATTCAATTTTTTCACGATGAACTGATGCTGTTAATGAAACAGCATTATATGAGCAATTTTTAGTGAGTAATAGAATGCATTAGTTAGTTGAAATTTAAAGAAAATTATAAAAATCCGAAAGGTTCAACAATTCCACAACAATTAACTCAACAACGGTATTATATTGAACTAAAAGTGGATTTCAAAACTTCAATTAGAATTTTACTAATTCTAAAAACGTCTGGTAGAAACTCATCTTTCAATGTAATCAAGTAATAATTAGTAAGTAAATAATAAGTAAAGTAATAAAAGTAATTTCGATGAATGATAATAAATAATTTGTAATTCAAGTTATTGGACAAAGTTTCTACTCCCAGTGACATGTTCTACTTTACGTCATGTGAGGGCTAAGGAATTCTAAAACTGCTAACATTTCAGTCGACAATACAAAGTCTTTTTCTGTGTTTTCTACGTACAATAAATAAATGGCTTAAAACATACATATTTTTTCTTATTTACTATATTATTGGCTTATGGAGTTTTCGCCTTCATCAAAGAGTATTGAAATAGGTTTATGCATAAGTATTACTTATATTTCAGTATTCTTTGTTTTGTAATCGTTTCTGGGTGTGTAATTGCAATTATTTGTACGAAAAGTAATCGAAAAAACCAATTTAATTTCTATTGTTATTACTAGCACTTTAAGCAGCGTACACACCTGCAAAATTCGTTCGTAACGAAACAACATATCGTAAATCTGTACTGTTACGAGATACGACAAAAATAGTTTGTAGGTTATATAGCGTCCCACCTGTTTACCAAGCAGAGTACCTAACCTTTTAAATATTTGTTTATGTTGACAAATTTCAATAAATTGTATTTTGTTCGTTCCACTTAACATCAAAATATTCAAAATACAATTAAAAAGAAAATGAATAATATTTACGTCTTGTCTTTGCAAATGTTGCGTTATTCAGTCCACACTATTCGTAACGACACCCAGCAACATCTTTGATGCGATTCAAATTTTCCGATAATTTGTTGGGCGCGATGTAACATCGTCCCATATGAACTTTTGTAACACAACGGTGTTACGCGTTCGCATCCACTTAAACATGTTACCTTACATGCAAATGTTGAACGTGTGTACGTGGCTTCATGTTTTATGTTCATTCGATTACATAGCCAACTGAGAATTGAAATTTGAGCTGAAATTGTAGCGAATCTAAACAGTTAATACGAACAAATGTTTAAACAAAATTTTCAGCTCTTTAACTTTATCCATTTTTGAGTTAAAAATTTAATTAGACGGTTTTATGAGAACGTGTGCCAAATTTTGTCAATATTCGATATTTGCTAGCTTTACAAATTTTTAATTAAAATGAATAAACTACGACATATTATTGATATGTGGAGTATAAAAACCAACAGTATTGTCAATTCTCTATAATATGTATCATGCCTATGTTTCTTTAAATCTTTAAATATAAGCAAAATCTTGACGTTTAAAAATCCTGATTAAGATAGTCCTTTGAAAATTACATATAAAATTCCATTTTCAAAAAAGAAATGCAAATAATCTGTAAGAGGATATGACTTATTCATTGTTGAATTAATATTAATTTAATTTTTTAATTTAGTCATATAAACTTATTATAGTCACATAAGTGCAATTTTTTTAAAATATTTAAAAAAAGCATAATTTAGACAAGACCATCTACCACATTATGAAATCCTATAGAAAAGAACAAATTACGAAATGAGATAATAAATAAGAAAATATCATCAAATTAATGTATGAATCAAATTGATTTGACATCACAACGTTTTCTAAAATAATATATTAATTGAAATAATATACATACAACCATTTTGAAAGATATCTTTAAAAGTAAAATTTTGTAGATATAAAACATTTATAATTAAATAATAAACGAATTTTCCATCTGGTTTATTACTAAAAAGTTTTCACACAATAATAAAACAATTATTCTATATGGAAAACCATATAGATTCTCATTCAGCCTATAAAATATTTGAAATAAAATATTTTGTATGTCATTTTGAATAATTACATTCACATTTATTATATAAGAAGGTATGCGTGGAAAATTTTAAAACCTAATGCCAAATAATAAGTGTATCATATTAAATCATCGCAAACTTTGTTTTATATTTTATATGCCTACATATACCTACGTTTTCATATTATATACATATTTGTACATGTCAGCATTGTATTTTAAAATTCAGTAGCGGATTGTATGAAAAGTTCAGTTTATAGTAAAATCATAGAATTATTCAATGTTTTGTTTTGAATTATTGAAAATATTCATCAAAAACTTAAGTAACAAATAAATCAGAAAAATAGTTTTTAAGATATCCCACATTTACTGAAGATCTCTCTGCAACGGTTTTGTATTTTTCGTAACTATGTTTTCTCACGTTATTTAATTGATAAATATACTACAATTTGTACATGGCTTAATTATGAGTAGTGTAAGCACTTTTTCTTCTAAAAAAATTTTGAATAATGGATCGATTTCTTTTACGAATCTCGTAAAATTTTCCATTGTCCCCACAGGTTTCAATTTGACAGGCTTTGATTTTGTTATTGTAGTAGGAAGATCATTTAATAGAATATATAAAAAAATTTTTGTCCGCCAAGTAAAAATATCAGATGTCCGTTTCACGAAATACGGAAAATTCAAAAAAAATAAAAATAAAAATACGAACTTTGATGTAGTTTGTGGCAAAGGTCATTCATTTTCATTCACATGTTGAACAAAATAGTTTTTGCATTTATTTTTTAATGATCTTTCCTATAACAATAACAAAAAAATGATGTCCGTAATATTATTAATGGAACATTTTAGTCTAGACTTTTAATTTTTGGCTTTTAATTAAAAAAAAAAAAAATTTCAAAATAAATTGAAAATTGAATAGTTTGATATACTGGGAGGCCGTCTTGGCTGACGAACTTACCCCTTCTAGTCATCTAAAACAAAAATATGTTCTATATGAATAGAGATGTCATCAAAGCACCCAAATTCTTCTTCTCGCAAAATCACATCTGTTTTAGAAAAAATAATTTACTTTTGTTTCTAGATATCATGTTTATCATGCTGACAAAAAGGTTACGAGATAAACATGGTTTTGTTCACGTTTAGTGTAGGTAACATTCCATTGCATGAAATGTTTAGTGACGCTATTTAGTTATCGCTCTGGGTCATGTACTTTAAGCGAGGCTTTTGCGGTTAAAATTCAAGCTCGCAATCCCGAAGAACAATTTCAGAAATCAATTATTATTGTTATTATTCTATAGTATATTATATTAATATATAACAAATTGAATCGATACTTAATTTAATATTTTTCTTTTGTTGGTAAAGAAATAATTTATTACTGACGTTATAATTAGTATTATTTAATATCTAAGATTATATAGAATTTGTTTTATTCAGATTTCATTCATTACATTATTATTTATGGCGTTTACTTCTGCTTAACTATTGGTGCTTGCGCTCGTGGTATACTTAAATACGAAAACAATTTAGACTTTACAATATTTTTCAAAATACTTTTCAGCGATCCTTAGCAACATCTCATCTTAAGATTATCTCAATTTTTCATGAATTTTTATTTTCAAAATCATTTTAAGGTACTCTGGACAGATCTTTCCAGATAACGCTGAAATTTAAAAACATTTGCAATAAAATATGAAAAAATTTCCGACGGATAATGAATGCTGGCAAACGTTCCGTATAGATTTTACTAGATATTTTCTTTTTCATTATTATAGTATATTGTTGAAAAAAATGATAATTTCAAGGATTTTTACCAAGGACTGTAAAATCTCTTGGAATAATAATAATTTAAAAATTTTAACAGCTTCTGATAGCGGACAAGATAAGCAAACTTTTCATCTAATTTTATCTAAGATAGTTTCACTTGTTTATTCATATTTTTTTTTTTTAAGTTTTAATTTTTTAAATTTTAAATTTTTCATTTTTTAATAGAAAATAATGATCTAGAAAATGACAGACACGATTAATATACGTTATTAAAAATACAATGTTATAGCTAAGGAAAAACGTCAAAATTATGAGAGAAAATGTTTTTAAAATTTATCTCAAAAGCTTTAGATGTCTTTTGAATATTAATAGAGCTTCCAAATAACATAGTATTTGAAGTTGGATGTAAAAATTTTAAACATTAGGCTATGAAATATGATTTTTGTTTCTAATAAACAATCAAAAGAAAGTTATTTCTTTTCTTTTGATGAAAAGCTGATCATTTGTGCGTATTTTCATTAAAATCGAAGATGTGATGAAAGCAATCATTTTATGATTTGGTAAAGAATGACATAGTTACAAAATGGTTTAACTCGTTATTTCTTATCTTTACTCTATTAAACTAACAATCAACCATCTATAACGCCCTTCAAACAAAGTTACTAAGTTAAAGAATTTAAAATTTTGTCAATTTGACATAATAGTTGGACGTATAATTTCAGGACAAAAGAGCTTTGATAAAAAATTAAAACTAAATAAATACTTAATTTTGTTCGTTCGCATTGATCAGGTAATTGTTTTGGCAAGTAGCACGTTGTTTAGTTACTTGACTTGACGTGACATTGATGTTACTTGGCGTTGAGTTACTTACACGTTATATGTTTAATCAAATGGTTAGTAAAGTTATTTAATCAAGGAGTTTAGTACAATTTTTTTTTTTTTTTGTTTGCAAGAAGTCCCAACGCTATTCTTTAATAACAAACGTATATTAAATAATAATCAAATGAAGGCATATTTTTGACTTAATTGCCGTTTCAGTCTCCGTCATATAATATATGCAATTATATTAGATAATTAGTGGCTGTTTACATACCTTCAATAAATTACTTGTTACTTGACTAAATTTATCAAATCGTTAATGTAATCGATTTTTGATTAAGTGGTAAGCGATTAGTTATATACCACTTTTATAATTATTAATGAGAACTCTAGGATTTTTCGAATAAATTTCGATTTTTTGCCCCAATTATGTAGATCAAATTATTTTGTATTTTTATAAATACGTATTTCGACTACAAAGTAGCCATCATCAGTATGAATTAGCTTATAGTTGTAATGATTCTCTGAGTATATGTTACTCGTTACTAATTTGGTGCAAACCGTCACCAAATTAGCAACGAGTAACATCTCCTCAGAGAATCTGACTAATTCATACTGATGATGACTACTTTTTAGCCGAAATACGTATTTATAAGAATAGAAAATAATTTGATCTCGAAAATTGGGGCAAAAAATCGAAATTTACACAACTTTCTGGTGAATACCTCAATACAAAATTTTATTCAACACTACCTTTTTGTTTGGCGGATTTATATTTCTACGTTATGACAAAAGTATCAGACCCAACGTCATTCAAAGATTAATCACTGAATACATCAATAGCTACTAGAATTGTTTTATCTCATAACCATTAAATTATTCATAGTGTCCCAATTTAGGAAAAATTTTGAAATTCGTCATCAACAATTCAATTATACCGTTTTACCGAAATAATGGTAAGATTATTTTGTGTTATTATAATGATAGATTTTACAAAGATAAATTGGTCAATTAATCTATTAATTTATTTCTAGCCGTGAATAAATAAATATTGTTTTTATAATATGCCACTGACTATCTTTCTTGCAAACTTTTAATAAAGATATAACGATTTAACTCGAACAAGTGTAGTAATTCGAGGTTATTCTCTACACATATATTTATAGTAAAACCTTTAATAGAACTCAAAAAAATTCACACAGCAAGAACGAATAAATGAGGTAGGCCAAAATGATAATAGAATGAGCTGTTTGAGAATAAATAGGGAGCTTACATTATACGATCATTGGTAGCGGTAGCAACACTCTCTTGATTGTGTTACATGGTGGGGAGAGAATTGTTTTATATATGTTAATTATTTACAAGGGTGGTTTCTCTTTTTTCTATTCTATTCATTGTGTGAGGGTTTATCACTGTTACAACTTCATATATACGCTATCGGAATTATTCCCTTAGGTTTTATCGTGCGTTTCATTGTTCTGTAAGAGTGTGGGAGTTTCCAAGCTCCGCTTTTCCCGAAACAATTTTTTAGTTAGTTGTTTTGTGCAGGGACAATTGTTGCTCACTGTATAAAAAGCTATAAAATAAATTAATAACGTCCAATAATTGCCAAGTAAGATTTTAGAATTCATAAAAAATTAACCTGCGTCAATTTTTTAAAATATATATTAGATAAACAAAAGTTTTAAAGATAAAAGGCGTATTTTAGTTTCAACACATGATGGAATAGCAAATTGACGAAAAATTAGTTTTACAACGATACTATCTTATTAACTCTGACAATATGCCAGAATATATTAATATAATTTTAGTCTATTAAGTATTTTATTATAAGTTTGTATCGGTAGAAAATATTGATCGCACAAACAAAATTTTGATATAGGTGTTCATAGAAACACCTAATTAGTTAATTTCCGAGTGCCTATCCGTCCGCCCGTCATCACGATAACTAAAAACAAAAGAGATAGCGAGCTGATATTTAATCAAAATCGATCCTTTGTATGAATGGATCCTTGATCGAACTGTTATAGTATAAAAGATAAAAGAAAAATTTAAATACAAAAAATTTTTATTTCTTTAAAACAAACAACTTTTGTTTGAAATTTTTTTCGTAAAGTGTTACGATTCGCCAAAATTTAAGCTCAAATTTAGCAATCATATGTCGTTCGTTAGCAGTCTGAGAACTGGGTGAAATATATATATATATATATATATATATATATATATATATATATATATATATATATATATATATATATATATATATATATATATATATATATATATATATATATATATATATATATATATATATATATATATATATATATATATATATATATATATATATATATATATATATATACATATATATATATATATATATATGTATATATATACAATTAAATTGATAACCTTCTTTTTCTTAGAAATCGGTTAAAAATGGTGGTTTACAGTTCCTATATTTAGGCCATGCATTAGAACATTATTTCTATGATAAGGTAATTTTATTACACTCTATATATACCAAAGTTATTTTTTACTACAATACCTACTTGAGTTTTTTATTTGTATTTTCATCTTGAAGGAGTAAAACTTTTTCTTATGTTTTTAAAATTTAAATTTAATTTTCATTTCAAACACAAAATATGTTTATTTAGTTAACTTCATTTTGTTATATAAATTTTATATCATTTGTTGAAAATATAAAAATTTACATGTAAAAACAAATAAAATTGTTACAACCAAGGAGAATTTTCCTTTGATTATAACTGAGGTACTAGAAGATTGTCGGGTTTTATTGAATGATCAATGACCTGTAATTTTGAAATTAATTTTTTTTCTGTGTATAAACATATGTATTATCCAAAAAAGCATCCCGCGATTATATTTTTATTGGATAAATTTTGTTTACTTCGAATTAATGAAGAACCTATGATACTTTAACAGTTTTGTTTTGTATTTAGATCAAAAATCGGAAATATTTAAAATATTTCCGCCCATGCTATATATTGTGGATACAAGTACTTATTTGTATTGTAGAATGTACAACACCTGGAGGATGCAAGATTACGTATATGATGTAAATTATAATATAAAAACAGGTTTTTTAATGCGTATGTAGAGCACAAAGTGTTAAATGTTTGAGTGGGTCGACTTTTGTCGGTCTAGTATTTGCAGCTTGGGTAGTAGGAACTCTCTGCTAGCACTTAAAGCAGATTTCTGCGACATAGTACCAAAAATATAAAGCATCCATAAGTACACTAAACTGACTCTTTTCCATAGGCTACTAAAATGCGATTAATTATACACTATACATTTTAACAAAACGGGTGTACCTCATGGCTCCTTGCTTGGACCCGATCTATTTTTATACTATATCAACGATATTCCGAGTAATCGAGCTACCGACACTGCTATCTTCGCCGACGACACGGCCATCTTTTGTTCATCATGACAACTGAAATAAGTTTCGACTAGCCTCAAATTCCGATTATTCATGCTGAAATAGCTTCAATTTCAAGTTATGGAATATCAAAATTCCAGTAAAACCCTATTTATTCTTTTCACTAGAAAGAATAAATGTTCTTCCTATCCACTTTGACTGAAGATGTTTGACGCGCAGATTCAGCAAAAGAAAAGTGTTGTGTATCAGAGACCAACTCTCCATAGGAGTTCAACTCGACACAAAACGCCAAAAAGCGCCTGGCTTCGAAAAACGTATCCTTTACAGGATTATATCCAATACTCAAACCAAGGAATAAACTGGACGAACGTTTAAAGCATGGTCTTTACAAGTCGTGTATCCGCTCAGTACTCGCGTATGCATCCCCAAGTTGGACTAATTTTGCATCTTCCCTTATCAAGAAAATGCAGCAATTTCAAAACCGTTGCCTTGGAGTGATCTCGAAGAATCCATTAAGGTATCCATCTAAAGCTCTCCACTGCTAAACTGGACACCCGACTATCCACAACTTTATTCTAACAACCTCAAAATCCTTTTTCCAATCTTCCCGCTAAAATCCTCTCCGGGAAATCAGCAAACTGGGTTAATTCCACGTTCGCTGCTTTTCAGGAAAAAATTTTCCATGCCACCCGATTTCGATTGCACCTGATTTCGGTGTTATCTTAATTGTATATATTTTTCTTTTAAGTCATATATTTTTTTAAGTTAGTTATAGGAATGCCTTATCCATCCACATAGTTTAAATTCCATTTCAATGCGGTTTTTATTTTAAATTTTCTCCATTTTCTGAACGATGTATTAAAAATTGTAATTTCGATGTAACTAGTATATAAGACAATATATTAGAGATAAAGCTCAGTCTAGGCGCTATAGTTTTAAGCTGACTTGTATGATTTTTTATGATGAAAATAAAGACTTATTGAACAAACACTTTACGGTATTATACTCCATACACTCCATCTATTATAATTATAATGTCTATGGTGTTTAAATGTTACGTAGTTCTAAATATTTTTTTATTTTACCGGTAGTTAAAGTTTCTCTTAGAATGAATATTCTACGATTCACACAAACACATTTATTCAAAGTAGCATATCTACATGATGTATTGATGTTTAATGGGTTTCAACATCGATATATATTTCTGTTACCTTATCATCATCCCTAGTTAAAACGCGAAGGTTGGTTCTAATTCTTGCGTGAGTACATTACTTCTTTTACTTTGTTTAAAGAACTAAACTGACGAAACAAGGTAGATATAGGAAATGTTAATAAACGTAGATCCGCCTTAAGGCACTGTTTTAAAGGAGTAGAAAGAAAGCTTTAACAATTTGATAATTTTCAAATAGGTTATTAAAATATAAAAAAAAAAGGTAACTTTTTAATAGTATATCGCCACTTCGTATAATAATGGCGAAGATATGAATCGCTTACTGGATCCATTATTAAAATATTAAATTATATGTGATATGATCTACATAAATTAAAATTAAAATTAAAAAATAAAATAAAAGAACGCCTTGAATTTAATATTCATATATAAAAATGGTTGAAGTATTTATATTAATTTTTTTTTTATAAATATATTTTTGAATGCTTAATTTAAATAGTACCGGTATTTAAAAATATTATTACATTTATTTTATTTATTTATTTTTATTTTTTGAGTACATTATAATAATTTTTATCCGCCTTTTTTTTTTGTTTAATATTAAAATATTACATTAAATTTTTATTGTAATGTTTGTGTAATTAATTTACCGTAACACGTATACTTCTAGTATTTATATATATAATTTTATTATTTTAATTATGGTTACCATTTTATAAAAAGCTGGTTTGATGTTGCCACATAACTTCAATGTAATGAAATATTTGATCTATAGATAATAAAATCTAACTCGGAATTGATTTTGACAAATCATTTTAAGGGGCATAGATGTTAGTCTTACAACATAGATGTTCTTCTTACAACATTTTGCATTACCGGGAAAATTCTAAAAAGCTTAAATCGGATGAAAAATCACTTAAGACCATAATCATATAAGAAAAAAATTAAATTGTGAATACGCAAATAATTTTGTTCTATGGATTGGCAAAAGCTCATTGAACTTTTTTGTATATCGAACATCGGCGACTGTCGGACAAAACGATAACCGGAAGACGGGAAACCTTTAAGCTAAAATCTGATAAAAATTCATATCAGACGATATTCAAATAAGGAGAAAATTAAATTGTCAACACAAAAATAATTTTGTTCAAATAAATGGGATAAAACACATTGAATTTTGGGACTACTTTACCAATTCTAAAAAATTTTACAGAAATACAAAAATAATGCAAAATGCATTCTCAAATAGACAATTTTTCAAATTTTAGTGCCGCAAGGTATGGAAAAAAATTTCTACGATTAGTACGATCAGTACACTTATGAATATTTAAATTTTTCTAAAAAATTCTAACAATAGTGATTTGCTTGAAAACGTCCTTAGGGTAAAATACAATTAAAAAACAGTTCAATGTAGATGAGTCTATGGGTCAGACAATGAAGTGTCAATAAATTGTTTGTGGTCATTTAAGGACTTACATTACATAGAGAGTGAGACACCATTTTAAAAAACTTATATTTGTTGCGAAAAAATAAAACGAGTTTTAGGTTTCTTTTGGTTTCTGACATGAAGAGAGTCTTTGGGATTCTTGATTCAATTATTGCTAGTTACAAAATTAACAAGTTATTTTGTAAAAAAAAAATATTTGAAATACAAGTACCGCAGAATATCTACTTTTATAGTAGGTATTACACGGAAAAGAGCTATTTATTGTAAAGGTTTATTTCTTGAATTGTTTAGTATTAAAATTAAAGCGAATTTAACATTAAACGCTGGAAGCACAATGAAAGAACAGAGAGAAAGACAAAGTTTAACGTATTGTCATAATTAGTAACCATATTATTTTTTTATTTATTAAGTCATAATATTGTATTGTAATCCAATTTACATATTTCGACTCAATCGGTAACCGGGAATTTAACAAGATTTGATTATAGATAAACATAGAACCAGGTAATTAAAAGTTTGTAAAATTCTCTTTGGATCATGAAATTTATTTTCTTTTGGATTGATTATGATCCAAAATCTTTATATTCATTTGAGTACATACAATTCAGCTTCTTTGAGCTGACAACGGACTGCTGGCGTCATGGGCCTATCAAGTTAAAATTGCAAACTAGCACGATGTTACAATCAGATCATTTTACTAGTTCAAATTCTAGGGCATACGCTGAAGTCCAGGTCAAAACAAAATGCATATATTAGAAACCCTTTGTTGCATATTTGCTTACTGACAGATATTTTATATACATACAGAAGTAAGAAATTGGATCTATTTAATGTGAAACCTTTTGATGTATTGGATATATGTTTTTAATTTCTATTGTTTTTAAGTAAGATCATCAAGTAAGGTCATCTATATTTGTGTTAATAAAATTTTAAAATTTTAATGGGAAAAATTAAAACAATAGAATTAATATTAATTAATGTTATATTTATATGAAATTTTGGACCTACATGCATTTTGTTTTTTAAATGAGACTAAATTATATACCAAGATGTAACGAATCGAAATTATTCCCACTTATTATTTCAGTAATTGAATGTTTAATAAAAATAAAATCGTACAAATATTAAAATAGAGATATTAGTACAAGTCATTGTACCTACATTTAAAATGGTTAACTACTTCTAAAATTATAATACATTGTATCGTAATCACAATGTAGACTGAGCGGTGATATATATTCTGTGATCTAAACAAATTTCACACTAGAAAACAAATAAACAGCGAGCAAGATAACTACGCAAGCATATTAATGTCGTTCTAGAACGAATATTCTATATTTTTTTACAACTTTTTGTCTTATTGTAAAAAATAGTAGTAGTATTGTTGTTTTCAAAATTTTCGTTTCGAATAAACAATAAAAATTACTTCTGTGATCCTGTGTAGGTCTTTATCTTTTTCGATTTTTTATCCATTTTAGTATTTTTACGGCTATTGAAATCATATAAATAGCCACGGAAAAAATAAAATAATTACAGTTTTGAAAATGATTATATAGACTTAAAAATATATCAGCATTAATTAATAAAAACAACATTTACTTAACAAATTAATTAACATTAATTAACCAACATTAATTAGTGAAACAAAAACGCATAGTAGTTTTTATTTTTTATAAATAATGTTACACAAAGTAAATCTCCAAGCCTTACAAATTTTTTCGTTTCTAGTTTGAAAAGAAAAAACACATTTTGATCATACCTGAATCAATTTTAAGGAGTTTCAGTGGAACGTATATATGAGCGTGTGCACGTGTAAGGATACGAATTTATTTATTTATTTCAAATGTATTATGCGTAGAAAGAACAAAATTTAAATTTATAATTATTGTAAAATTTAGATTTATGAATATTGATTGTAACAAGTTCCGAAGCCCAAGTTTCTAGTTGAATCGGAGCGTATAAATATATCAACTTTTTAATGAATGAAAATTATGAAGATAGGTTTTTTTGCAATCAATGTGGAATTATACGAAAAAATCGGTGTCAAAGAATATTTTTAATTTCATCCTCTATTATTTAAAGAAAAGCTTCAAAAATATCGAGCTTTAAATGAAGCTAGAATGATGATGAGGTTTTTGAAATAGATATGAAATGCTAAAACGATATTAAAAAATCATAATGAAAGAATATTTTTTAATTTTACCCTCTTTATTCAGGGAAAAGCTCTGAATGTGGTTTTTTTGTCATCGGTGAGTGAAGATATGTAAAAATCATGGCAAAGTAATACTTTTAAATTGTACCTCCTACTTTCAGGGAATGCTAAAAAACTACAAAACATTTTTGTACATCTACGAGCTAGGAATATAAGGAAAATTCAGGTTAAACCAAATTTATTAAAAATTTATTTTTCCCTTTATTCCCTTTCTCTAAAGAAAATAGATTCAAAAATACGAACTTTCATTTTATTGACTAAGAAAGTGTGCAAACATCTTTACTATTATGATTATAAAGTAAGAAATTTTTTTTATAAATTATAAATATATAAATGAAAAACTAAAATCGAAAACTGTTGGCTGTTATAGGTTGAATTTCCTTAGACCTTTTTATGGATCAATATACTAACAAATTTAAAATCAGCATAATTTTTAGTTAAACTATCGGTCTAGCATGTGGTTCACTTTTCCATTAGTTCCACTTTTTTATTACTACTAAGATGATGATGTAAAGACGTTAACAAGAAGAACGATTATTCATTTTAAGAACTATTTTGAAGTATATAAGTAAATATTTACTAAAACTTATTTTTATTTTAATGTAAAATTAATGTTTGAAATATATTAAATTTTTTTTGATATTTGACTTCCGTTACAATTTTTAATATTATTATTATTATTATTTTTATTAACTTTCTTAAATTACTTTTTGGTATATAGATAAAGAAGAAACTTTTTAAAAGGTTATGAAATATTTTTATATATTTGCAGGGCTCGTATCAAAAAATGTTAATCACCATTTATGTACTTATTTTTTTTTTAATATTAAATTATTAAAATTAAAAATATTATCTGGAAAGTATGATTTTATTCAATTTATACAACGTTGCAAACGGGAATATATATTTCTATTCTCGACTTTCTAGTTTGCTATTTTTATTTAGAGAGAATATTTCTCTGTTTAAACAACCTAATTCAATTATGGTAGTTCAAGTCTCTCTTTTTAGTGATATTTTCCACGAAATTTCAATTCAATAATTTGATGGAAGTAATAAATAAGGTGTTTCACTCTTTTCCTTGTTGATTCCTAATAAAGTTGTTATTTTAATTATTAATTATTTAAATTTATATTCAAATCAATATCCTGTCGCGGCAACGATTTCCACAATTCGCTTACTTCCAACTCGCCAGTTCTTTATATTCTACTAAATTCTTATGAATTCCCCTCAAAGGCAACTTTCACGATATTGTCACTATTTGTCCGTAAAATATAGCAAACTCTGGTCTATCAACTTGGGTTGCCCCTTATTTCATTATATTATTATTTACTAAGAAGTTCTTAGAATTTTGTGCGTTCATCTATATACTGATTTTTTTTACAGTTTATTTCATGATTTTCTTCATAGTCTAATTCAGAAGCATAAACTAATTTTCTTGCTCTTTT
The DNA here is from genome assembly GCA_020423425.1 of Chrysopa pallens. Lineage (NCBI taxonomy): Eukaryota > Metazoa > Arthropoda > Insecta > Neuroptera > Chrysopidae > Chrysopa > Chrysopa pallens. Next base: position 35,436,990 of record CM035591.1, on the reverse strand, counting down.
TTTTCCACAATTAAAAATAAAGCTGACGGCAGGTTGTAAACTTAACTAAAACAATTACTTACATACACAGATTCAGATAACAAACCAATAGATTTTATTGAACACTTATAGCTTTTACAGATAGCTTAGATCAAGTTTCTAGTTGCTTCTGCCGACTGAAACTGTATAGTGTCTTCTGCATATTCTTTTTAGCACACTCTTTATGGGAAAAACATACATACATTTCATCGCCATAGTAGCAAAAATATTAATTACTCACAATTTAGCTGATTATTTCCATAGACTTCAAAAATGTGATTAATTATTTTTATATATTATAAACTGAACACAATTAAAGAATTTGGAAAACGATTGACCCTAAAGGCCATCCCTGCAACTTCCCGCTAATTTCATACCTAAGCACTTAAAATTTAACATATTACAATGTTTTTGAGCTAAAAATTTGGTTTTTGAGCTTTGATGTTAAAAAAACACTTGTTACCGAATATTTCGTTAACGATATCTCTCGAACCAATCAACCGATTTTTACGTTCTTGGCGGCGATCGAGGCGGTTTTTAGAGCCATAATAATTATTTTATTTCATCAAAACCGATCCGAAAAGAAATGTCGAAGTTTTATAAAAGTGTTTTATATAAAACACTTTTATATGAAATTTTTCGTTTACGATATCTCGAACGAATCAACCGATTTTAACCGGATTGTTGGCGATCGACGTGGTTTACATACTTGCATACATACACACACACATACATACAGACAGGGTGACACCCTCACAGAAACCGTCAAAATAGTTTTCTAGGACCTTAAAACTTCAAGATCTGATCAAAACACGACCAATAACTTCCCGATTTCCGAAAATTTTTAATTTTCTTAGCGGGAAGTTAAAACCACTATCTATAAAAAAATCCTTGTCTATGGTGTATAATTGTTTACTAATTCAAAATAGTTCCTATTTTTAATATGGTAGTTAGAGTCACTCTTATCATATGAATCTTCAATAATGGGATCTATTTAAAGTTTTTAAACATTCAATATTATATTTTAAGATTCTGTTTTATTTCAATAGGTATTAAAATTAACAATAGCGAATCCTAAAATGAACACTGGAGTTTAATTTTTTTTTAAATAATTTAAACACGTCTAATATTTTATGGCTTTTATTATATACTGTTCTTAGTCGAGAAAGTTTCTAAATACCCCTTTTCTATTAGAATGTATAACAAAAGTTTCCAGATTGGATTTTATGCATCCAATTTCACTAATTTTTATTTAGCAACACAAGTAATTTTTAGTAAACATATTTCGACTAAAGTTTTTGTAATGACTTTATAAATACCTTAAAACGATTTCTATAAAAAAAATGTCATTCAACACAGAAAAAATTTTTTTTTTTTTAATTTAGAAATACTTATTTGACCGATTATTTGTGTTTAGTAGATAAAACATAAAATTATATATCATAAGGGTACATCTAAAGGTAGACCTATAATGATGGAACTGATATTAAAGATAATATCATTATGATTATTATTATTATTGTTATTTAGGGAGTACTAAAAACAATTATTGTATGCAACAACGTAATTAAAGGGTTAAAATAATTTTCCTACCTTTATGAAATTATATGATAACATTCATATAAAATATATAATATATGATGATATATACTTATGTTGTTTGGTATATATAATTGTATTAAACGGCATTTTTTTGGGAACACTTACAATAGTTTTGTTAAATGTTCCAATTGGATACATTGTGTTTTTATTTTATTATTGAAAAAATTTATAAAAATTGGTGTTGGATTCTTAATAAATTGCAAGTTTTAAATTTTTCGGGGATTTTTCAGGGATTTTTAAATTTCTCGATTGTCTAGACGACAAATAATGATATCGACTTACGTTCTATACGCGTACTTAAAAATAAGTGACCTTTAATCCAAATTGGTTCGGCTGTTTTTTGTGATGGATAAAACTGCTACAACAAATACCCACCCATATTTTAAATAATAAACAAATTGTTGTTTTTATAATCAACGCATTGGGAAATCAGTTGTTTGAGTCTTTGGGGTCGCATCAAGACCACTGTGTGTACAAAAATCATTTGAAAACCGTATTTGAAAAATAAAATACGCTCGATAAAAGTATTTGAAATAATAAAATAGCATTATTGAAATTTTTATTATTAAAAAATTAATACTTTTTTATTTTTTCAATTCACTAAAATCAATCGCGAATATTACACATTCGGACGATCAAAATAAGGTAGTAAAGATGCGCTAAATGCTACGAAAGTTATATAAGTACCCCTGAAATACTGTACAATTAGTAAACGATAACAGTGTTTGATGTGGATAATATGGAATTTCAGGCTGAAAGATCAAGACCGAGGCCGATAAACAACTATGAAGCGTCTGTTATGTCCCCGGCTGAATTCTATAACTGCTAGAAAATTGATTTCACTCGTGGCAATAAGCATCAGAGTTTAGGTACAAAACAATTAAAGGTGTATACTATCCTTTTAGTATATGCGTACTATGGAATTCTAGTCTTTTCAAATTGCATTTCTAACCTACAGGACCATTTCTACAGCTATGTCTTACGAATATATTTTATATTAGCTTGAGTAAAGCAGCAAGTTGCTTATTATAAGTTTTATATAATCATATAATAAAACTAACATGTTGTACTCAATAAAAACGAAGTAAGATTAATAATATGCAAACCATATATAAACAAAATAATATTATAAAAAGGCATACGCCATAGTTCAGGAATCAACTAATATATTTGGAACAACTATATTACATAACACACAAGTAATTTTTGTAAATTTTTGTCCGTATGGATTTACGGAAAAAAAATTCTTAACTTAAGTTATTTTAAAATTTTTCAATTTCTGTTTAACACATTTACAAACACTTTTTACAGGATAAAAATACTCATTTCGTATCTTGAGTCTGTATTTTAAATAAATGTATTTGCAAAGGTATTTTAAATATGAATAAATGGAAAATTACTAAGCGTTTAAACAAAAAAAACGAAAACATTTAAATTGTTCAAAAATTCGTTTACGATAATTAAAAATATTTTTATATATAAAAATATTTTTATATTCTAATAACGGAACTATGCTGTATTTGTAGATCTAATTATATTTACATATCTTTATAAAAACGAATTAAGCCTTATTACATATTTTTTTTCATGTGTATACAAAAATAAATAAAAAATTGTGGTCAAAAAATTAGATTATTAATCTTAATGAAAAAAACCAAAATGTTTTAATTTCATTTAAAGTTAAAACACAGATGTACTACGTAAACAGAAAATATTTATTTATAAAAATTAAAATTTTTTTTTTTTAATAATAATCGTTTTTGTTCATTTAGAATTCGAGAATGATTGTAAGAGATTCGAAATAATCTCGGTGTCGCTCATCATATCAAGTCATTGATTGACAAAAGTTGTGTATGGCTTATTGAGTATAACAACTTTTTCTCTACGAAAATTCCCAATAGTAGGATGCTTTCTTTTTCGGATCTCGTAAAATTACCGATTGTCTCCATAGAAATGAAATTGACTGGCATGTGCTTTTTATGATTATTATCACATCGTCATTTGAAAGAAGATGCATGCAATATTCTCCAACATTTGACAAAACGGGATATCATTTGTCCGACAACTATTTTTCTAATTTTCAGGTTGTCGGATAACGGACATACGCTGTTATTACTTAGTGGACACAACATGTTTTACATTCGTTATTGAATGATTTTCCTACAGTAACAAAACAAATGGATAAGTATCAATTTGAGTCCTGTGCAGAGAGTTGAAAATATTACGGACTCCTATAAAGAAAACGGCTAACCTTTTAAAAATTTTTGTAGCGGAAAACGTTGTTACATTAATCCCAGCCTTAAATATCGAGACCTGTATTATAGACAAAAAAATGTGCAAATATAATGATTTATTATTAAAGTTACTCTTTATTATGCTTTATGATTCTTTGAGCCCTATCTTTTGACCCAATAATTTAAAAATGTTCGAATTAATATGCTTTATGTTTGGACAAAGAATAATACCGTTAATAGTACACATCGATCATTAGTGATCCAAAAAACAAACTTTTAAGTATTAAGAATCCTTGTCCTACTTGCCTTGCTAGTACATATCCATAATGAGCTATATTTTGTAGAAGGCATCATATCATTTAAAAACAAAAAACTCAACACAAACATAACAGACGTACTATATATGAGACTATTTAACTGCATATAAACATAAACGATTAAAGCCGACGAGTATATTTCAAAAAAACGATGAAACTGTTTTTTTTACTAATGATGAATGTTTAACCCTGTATATTCAGGTTCCAACACACTCCTAATGGTTGAAACAAGACAGTATCATCATAGTGTATGGAAAAGCTGTTTTTGTTTTTAATTTAATGAGAAGAGGCAAAGTTAATGAGATGATATGTTTATAAAAATTTTATAACATCATTTTAGAATAGGTATCATATGGCGGCGCTATGTTATTTTTAACCCTTATTTTATTCATTTACAACCCTTTTATATTTTTCAAAAATTATATTTATTTCAATGTTATTTTTAGTACTTTTGTATTCATAATTAGTATCAATTATTGTTATAGCGCAAAAAAATATATTTATGGCCTTTTTATGATTTTTAACAAGCCATTTAATTTTCTTGAATATAAATAATACAATTATTTTACTGTTGTAACCGGAGAATTATTATTTGACCGACTTAACAAAAAAGGGTTATTGAGGATTAATTATTGCAGTTATTAAAATGACCCGTAGCTTTATATATATATTACCCAAATTGCAAAATAATATTTTATTGGATAATACGAAAAGAAACGAGTTTCTTAGCCCGCTTGACGTTTTCTGTTTCACTCAGATTCATGTAATATAATTTACTCAGGAAACAAAACGATTTACGCGGAAAGTTTGAAAATTTCCATTGTAAAATTAATAATTCAATTGGTATAGTTAATTCAGCGGCTAAATTACTGAAAACTTATTTGTTCAGCTTCAATAACATGCTTTCGAAATGGCACTATGACCAATAACATATCAAATAATGGAATCTTGCGTAGATACCAAGGTGCTAGTATTAAAAAGCATTTTCTACATTTCCAATACTTTTATTTACGACTAATAAACGGAAGTATTGTTATCGTAAAATATGCGTGTATGTTTGCCATAGCGACATCATATCGAAAGCTTTATCTAAAATTCAAAACTTGACATTCTTTCCTCATATTACCAACTTGTTACTCTGCCGCTCACGTGATTTTCAAATTTTTCTCTAAAATCTTGTCTACCACTTTGCTCTCGCCGTTTTCCAAAAATGGCGGGAGTAGTCGGTAATAGTTGATATATATTAATCACAGATGTCGAACACTTTATTTTGACATTTGTAAATATAACACTATTTTGATATAACTTAATTTGTGTTTGCATCATAATAAAATTTTTATTAAATATGTCCGAATTTAAACCGAATTCTCGTCATTTGCGGGAATTATTGCTTTTTTGTTTCAATATGAAAAAATCTGCGGTTGAAACTCACCGGATTATCTTAGATACTTATGGTAAAACGGCTATTAGTGACAAAACGTTTCGGGAATGGTTCCAACGTTTTAAGAGTGATGATTTTACTGTCGAAGACCGTCATAGTGGTGGACGGCGTTTGGTGGGACCAGCTTGGCTTTTTATTATTAGCTTCTGATACCGTCTGAAACTATCACAGGAGAGCTTTATAGATCGCAATCGATGCGTCTGAACTGTGCTTTAAAAGAAAAACGACCACAGTACAACGAGAGACACGATAAAATAATTTTACAGCATGATAATGCTAGATCTCACGTTGTCAAAGTTGTGAAAAAATATCTCGAAACGTTTAAATGGGAAAAATTTCACCCTCACCCGCCGTACTCTCCAAATGTTGCTCCGTCTGATTTTCACCTATGACCAGCACTTCAGCTCGTATGAAGAAGTGAAAAAAATGGATCGACTCATGGATCTTATCGAAAGATGAAGAATTTTTTCGCCACAGGATTCGCCTGCTGCCTGAGAGATGGGCCAAAGTGGTAGCTAACGATGGACAATACTTTGAAACTTAATGAATGTAATCGTTTTATAGTAAAAAAAAACGGCGGGAGCAAAATGGTAGACCTATATATTTTATACGATTTTCTTTGAACTTAGTATATTCTTAAACGTAGTTTTAAGGTCAACAACTTTTATTTGAAACATTTTTCTGAAAACATTCAAATGAAGGAGAAAAATTGTACAAATCATTTTTAGCTACAGGCATAATGCTATAATAGACTTAACTTATTCATTAGTTGTTAGTGAATATAATAGTAAAAATTTAATATTCCTATTTGTATATAATAGTAAAAGAATGTTCTGTTACGGGTCGTAGCAGTCCTGTTACTGGGATAAGTTTTTAAAAAATATTAGGGAATATTTTTCACTTTTAAAGCGATTTTAACCTACAATTAAACCAAATTTTAAAATTTAACTTAATATCATTTAAGAATCCATAATATTGTATAATTAATTAACCTAATTAGACATTTCCATCGTAATCAAATAGCAAATCACAAAGGAATAGATGTTTTTATAATAAAATGATTTATTACAAAATATTTCATGATAAACTATTATTGAACATAATATACCTACTACTATTATTTAACAATAGTGATTTGTGTAATACTAATACAATATTGTATTGACTACGTAATGAGAAAATATAATGTAAATATTCATTATTTTTGGGCCGTGCACAAAATACAGTCAAAATATATGAAAATATAATATTATTAGTTTGCAAATAATGTTAAACAAAAATTAATATTATTGAATAATTACAAACGAGGCATTTATTGAAGATATTGAATTGAAAATGGTAATAATGATCGAAGAAATTGCATTCGTAATTATTTTTAATTGCAGATATATGCTCATTTAAATTAGAAATAAATAAAAAACAATTATTTTAAAAAAAGAAAAAAAAAAAAAAAAAAAGCCAAGGCAAAAAAACAAAAAAACTATTTATTTTTTGAATTTACCTACAAAAATGATAATTTTTGGTTCTCTAAATACAGCACCTCTATCAGAATTTCTTCCTAATCTCCTCTATTTATATATAATCTATCACCGTGATCAAAACAACGAACGAGAATGGAAGAAAAACTTGGCACAACTAAACTAAAAATTAAGTGGCTGAACGTAAAATGTCGTTGTAAATAGGATAGGTATATGAAAATATTTGTAAAATAATATTTAAAAATAATAAAAAGTATGTACTTAAGATTTATATAATTTTATTACACTAAATTTTAAATACAAATATAAAGTAATGTCAATGGTAAATTTTACTCTGTTTTAAAACAATTATCTACAAAGATATTTTTCAAATATATATCCTATATCTGGTTAACCTGGTAAACCATACAGTATGCACGAAAACGTTGAAAACGAAAATGTCAACAAAAAAGAAAGTTGTCAATAAGTTTGTTGTCAAATAATTCCTAGTCAACAAATAAAAACTTATTCGAAAAAAATTTATCTTGCTGTCTAGTCTTGTTCTTACAAAACCTCAATACCATGTCCAAGAATTAGATTACACGTACATTTGTAACACCAAGGCCAAGACCTTATCTGTTGTTGGTCTTGCAAGACCGAGACCTAACCAAAACATGATATGATAATCAATATTTTTTTTAACACAGCTTTTAATGTATAAAGCCCTTTTTTACCAAAAATTTGATAAATAATAAGAATTTTGATTGTTATCCTTTATTGATTAGACATTTTTGCACAAAACGAGGAAACGTTTTGTCCAATGATTACACTCACTAATAAATTAACAAACTTTTTTCCTGTTTAATGCATTTATTTTATGTGTGTGCATTATGTGATGAACCTTGTAATATTTTAGTTATATATTTCCATGAAGTATAAAGCAAACAACATGTCACAATTATGATATCAGTTACTTAATTATTTATATTGAATAGAAAATATACGAATAAAATAATGTGGGAAAGTCACATTGTAATAACGGATAAAGATATTCATCTTGAAAATAAATTCAATTACTTTAATTCATTTTAACTCAATCAAAATATTATACTTTGCTCCTGCATAATAAATAATTTTTCGTTATTAAAAGAAATATTAAAATATTTTTAATATCACTCACTGTGCGGAAAGTAAAAATAAATACAAACTGATTTATTGCGAATGTGTTGTAGGATTTTTCGATTTTTATTTTGCATAAAAATTATTACATAATTTTTTCTCAAACCTTCTATACCTCCTCGCTAAATTTCATAACGCAAAATTATAAAAATTTTGGCCATTAGCTAGTTTTTTCAGGCCTATAAATAATTCAATAAATCATTTGGATATTCTTCATACACAAACACTAAAATCCTGATTAAATAATAGAGTGATGGGGGTAGGAGAGCTATATGATTTTTAATACCAAATCATAAAAAAAAAATAAAACTAAACAAATTTTGTACAAAAATTTAAAATGGGTTGGGTTACCCTTATCACTTAGAGACCTAAAAGTAGTTTACAACCTATTCTCATAGCCTACCAAATGTACATAAAAAATTTTCTAAAAATCAGGCAAGCCGTGTCGGAGGAGTTTACAAACTCTGTAAAACGTGAATTTTATATATTTAATTAGCGTCCACCTGACATTCATAATAATTATAATATGGCAGTATAAACAATTGAATCAGTGAAATGCTATGGGCTTTGTTACACTGTTAACTATTGCCACGTAAGCATATTGTAAAGTCGTAATTATAACACGTAATTTTTTTTTTCGTTTGCACTTAGTAAAAAATATTTTGAAACTCTAAGACTATGAACAATTAACATTTTGTGTGACGAAATATATGCAGACTGAGTCGAAAAATTTCTGTAAAAATGTTCAAGAGACCGTCTTGCCCATTTTCAAATCACAATGGATCAGTGACGAGTAAAAATGATCTTGGTCTGGTAATCTTCGTCTTGGTCTTTTTTGCCAAGGCTAAGATTATCTATACACTAGCAAGATCAAGACCAAGACCGAACAAACATGGCCAAGGCGAAAACTAAGACCAAATTTCCAAGACAAGACTAAATGGGCAAGACTATACTAAAAATAAAAAAAAATATAATAAAAATATATGTATCAAATGTTATTTTCTTGGATCAAAATTTATTAGTCTTCATAATGATAATGCATAGGGCAATAAATGAAAGACCGTAAGTATTAATTCAGATAAGCAAGACCAAGACTAAGACTATGTAAGCAAGACGATACCAAGACCCGGCTCAAAATAATTTAGGAAAACGAATACCAAGACCAAGGCTCGAAATATTTGAACAAGCCCAAGAGTATCTCAGTCTTGATCTCGATCTTGTTCTTGGTCGGCGAAAAATATCCCGTAATAGGACTTTCTTTTATTAATATATATTTATTGTGTACAGTATTAGGTGTGTGGCTACATTTCCAAGAAAAATATGTTAATCTTCCAAAAGAAATATTTCAAATAAACGTTGTAGTGCTTAAAATGTTCTGTGGACACAATTTTTTGAAGAAAACCCTTGCAGTCATTTTGACAAAAACATACAAAATCTGAAATTCACTAGAATAATATTGAGACCCACCAAATTTTTAGAAAAAATCATACACTTTATTCAGAGGATCTCAAAACACGTATTTCCGGTGAAAGCTCGATGATGAAATTTTAACAGGTATACAATAAATAGTAAAAGAAAGTAAAAATCGGCTACTTATAACATGGAAAATAGATATAAATTCACAGGTTTATAGATACTAAACCAAATAAATCAACTTATATATTATAACGATGAGGAGAAATACTCTACATTATATAGAAAATATCTAATTTAAAAAGTAATTCTCGGAAAATCAAAATGGCCTCCATGAAGAACGGCCGACATGAAATAAAATCTAATGTGATAAAAAAAAATAAATAAAGGTACCTTCTACTACTATATAAAATGCTTATATACATACACATTTATATAGAGAATAATTAATTCTTAAAACTCTGTGAATTGTACAATGTGTTTAAATCATGTACAAAATGAAACCAAATCGATGGATCGAAATAAGCAAATATATTTTTGTAATTTAATTGATACCAACTACCCAACTCATCGAGCGGTCGTTGTGACCAAGATTAAAATTTCGTCTGAGAAGGGGGGACATAAATTACAAACACCTAGGTATTGTGGTAATCTAAGTAGGAATGAAAAGCCTTAAATACATGATAACTAGGCATAACAATCTGTTAAGCCGAATAGGTGTAATAAGGATGAATTTAGAACTCAAAGTTGTCAAAATTTACGAGCAATGAAAATATAAGTAATAGTGATTATTTTGAAAATATATATATATATATATATAATGCTTTGGTCCAAGTCGAATTCGGGGATTCCGTACCATTATCTATAAAAAAAAAACCCTTAAATATTTTTTCTTTGTTATAGCGGCAACAAAAATACATCCTCTGTGAAAATTTTCACTTTCTCATTATCACGGTTAATCAGATACCACATTGTGACAGACGAACATAGAGACAGGCACAGACAGCGGAGTCTTAATAACAGAACTCCGTTTTACCCTTTGGGAATGGAACCCTACAAAAAAATCTAAAAGTAAGCTATCAATGGAAATCAGGGATTTTCCGGAAATTAGTTGCTTGTACACTTATTAAATAACAAGTTTTCCTCCAGTTTTGTTGAAAAGTTGTACTTCTTCTCTGTTTCCTGCTCTGCACTAAAATTTAGATCTCACTCTAGAATCTCTAGAATCTTTCCTGCTTCTTAGAAATATAATTACCTTGTTCTAATTTTGAAGGATGGGAAGAAACCTTTAATTTCAAATTATCGATCAATTTCTACCCTGTCTGTATTACCAAAACTGTAAGATTCTATAATATGGGAGAAACTGCGCACTGACCTATAATTCACTATCATACCTGATATGGATTTTTTCATAGAGTAAATCATACTTTTCTAATATCACATTTGATACCTCTGGGTATTACCAAAATGGTTAGGCAGTTAAGTAAATGGTTGCGCAGTTATCTTACAAATGGACTAAATGAACAAACTGTCAAAATAAACATCTTCACATTATTCCTCTTTCATGCTTCTTCCGGCGCCTCACAAGGGGTCCCATTTAGGCCCTCCTTTTTTACAAATCTTTATAAATCTATCACATTTTTCCAAACTCCAATTTTTTACTCTTTGCAGGCGATCTATAATATACTATAGAATTTGTTCTATTTCCGACTGTTGACATTAAATAATCTGGTTGCTTGGTGTTACTCAAATAATCTCTATTGAAATATTTCCTATAGTTCTATTAAGTCCTTCTCTCGTCTTCATCAGCCAATTTTTCTACCTTCTAGCCAAATCTCCTCTTTCCAGAATGAGTTGAGTCAAAGACTTGAGTGTAATCTTTGATAGCAAGCTTTCATTTAATAACCAAATATATCAAGAAATCAAGCCATGAATTTGCTAGGTTTCATATTACGAAATTCTACAAACTTTACAAAGTTTAATTTTTTATATACAACGTTAGTTCAAATATTGAATACCTCCTTCCCATCAAGTACAATTTAATACCCAGCGCTGACTCCTATACTGCCCTTAGAAACAGGTTCAACATCCCAAACCTCCAGTTTAGACGGCAATCGTCTGATATCATTTTCATATTCAAATTATTCCACAATCTCATTGATTCCCTACAGAGCTCTTTTCCCTTTTAAAACTTCAAATGCCTTCTTTTACACAAAGAATAATGTTGAGGCATAATGATATAGACATTCGTTTCGATAATGCTAGTCAATTCATTTTTTAAAAACTTATATATTACAAAAATAATTTGGCCCTTTTTACCACTTTTTGTAAAACACATAGGAGATTAATGAAATGAACAGTATGGAATATAAGAATGTTTTTATGGTTCCTTCATATAAATTCCCCATATAAATTCGACACAGTGTACATAATGAATGGTAACTAAAATGTATTCTCTCCGGTGTGTACAAAACGTAATATTCTGTTATGTATTTTGTTTTCATATAACGAACCATTGTTTCAATGAAACGAATATATAGTACAATGAATTTATTAAAATGAAATAGCAAGTATTAGTATACTCAGTTTCTACGAGTGTGTTAAAGGTTTTATGTTTTCTCCATCGTAACTGGGCAGGCAAACTCATACCCATAAATAGACATAAATAGAAACTAAAAACATTATACTTTTGTTTTAAAAGTATAAACATTTTTATCTGAATTGAGGCATTTATTTTGTAGTGTATTATTCGTGTAGTATACCTTGCATTGGTTTATTTATTCACACGTTAACTTTATACACTTGCTCACGCGAATTATACCAGTATAGATAATTTTTGGAAAACAAAAAAAAGTTATAGTAGAATGAAACCAATTGGAAACGGAAGATAATATGATAAAAATGAAAGGAAAAATAAATTACGGGTGATCTGAGTTCGGGAAATAGGATAGGGGGTGAATATTTAAGGCTAAAATTCGGTTTATCTCAATTTCCGGCAAAACTACAAGTCCTATGGAAAAAAGTTGTAGGGAATAAAAATATCTACAGCTTTTGTATTTACACTTTTTTCGCATAACCTCAAAATTTATGTGAAAAATTGAAATAAAATTGAAATAACCATTTTGGTTTTTTTTTTCTCCGAAATTTGATGAAAACTTACCTTTTTATGTTCCAAATACACTGTAATTTTTTTGATTTAAAATATCTATTTTTTCAACTTATTTTGAATAAATATCGAAAAAGCACCCTAATTTTCAATCGAAGTTATGTGAAAAAAATGTAAATACAAAAGTTGTAGGTCTATTTATTACCTAAAACTTTGCCATTTAACTTTTTTCTATAGGACTTGTAGCTCTGTAGCTACTTCCCGAATTTAGATCGCCCGTAATTTATTTTTCCTTTCATTTTATCATATTATCTTACGTTTCCAATGGGTTTCATCCTATTATATATTTCTTCCATTTTTTGTCATTTTTTAAGGCTTCTACTCTGGTCTAAATGACCGAGATAACTAAATTACGCTTTCATGTTTTAAAAGTAAAAAAAAATACAACATGAAAATCTTCTGCGTAAGGTCTTCCCAAACAACAATCGTGGTCCGTATGTGACAACGTTGACACAAGGTAAATATTTCCATAATTCACACTTGGAATGTTTTCAGAATTCATTTGAGTCAATGAAATGAAAGGGCTTCTTCTAATTATTCATATTGTGGATACCTGTTTCCTTCAAAAACCTGCCCTAAAAGAATACCCTTTAAAAACCCGCCTGCAGCTAGCGTGTTATCTACTGTAAATATCACATACTAGTTTAGGAAATACATTTAATAATATTCTCAATGTACCTTGCAGGTATTTTCTATCTTTATTTAATTGTTTTGTTTTTTCTGTTTGATTTTTACTATTTTATTTAATCATTATTCGTGACGGATATATTTTCATATTTTTGTTTTAATAATATATTTGATATCATTCTTTGGTAAGCAAGTATATGGTAAGACACTGCGGAATGGAACTTTATAGGGGATATTATTTGTGTATCTATAACGTAATATAAATATTTTTATTAGTAATTAATTTACTATAGTTTTCTTTTTATTTAATTTTTTTCATTATGTTTTCCACTTATATTAGATAAATCAAAATATTTTTTACATAGCTCTGTTTTTTTTTTTTTATAAAGTTTTTTGAAATAATGAACCAAAATTGTTGTTGTTCAAAAATTAGATCGTTGATATATTAGCAAAACTGAAAAAAGATCGTATGAATAAGAACAAGACAAAAATTGTTAATTGAAATCATTTTTAAGTTTGAGTCGTTTTTCAATTTTATTTTATTTCACAAAATTTTAACACAAAATTATAACAAGTGAATATAATAACTAACAGAGTTAATTGTATAGATACTCAACATTTGATTGAATTTCATTGTTTGAACTATTTTTAATTAGTATTCATAAAATACTGTAAATATCCAAACTATACAGTTATATATGTATTCATGTATAATAATAATATGTATTGTTATAGCCTATATGCGTTTATTAGCCAAATTTGAGCTTAAATTGTGGTCTAAAAATGTTTCAAACAAAATTGATTTCTTTCAAAACATAAAATCTCTTCTATCTCTTTTAATTTTAAAATTGTGTCAAGGACCCAATGGACCGATTTTGTTCATTCACGAACTAAAACTCACTTTTAAATTTCAGCATGCTATCTCTTTTTGTATTTGAGTTATCGTGATGACGGACGGAAAGTCCTAAATGGACTAAGATTGTTTCTATGAATTCTTAATCAATATAAGGTAGCGTTACAAACTTTAGACTAACATAACTCTACTCTAACATATTATGTATGTCGAGTATATAAAGAAGAAAATTTTATAATTGAGATTGTTGAGATCAACATTACGATAATAAAACAAGAAATACTAATTTTATTATTCAAATATTCATAATAATATTATAGCTTATTTTCAAATTATGGCTATGAAGAAGATTTATACACATCTAGTTAGAAGTTTTCAGGAGACAAAAAGCGAGCTTAAAAATAAAAAACACGTAGTACATTATCGAAATGTTAGACAATAAAAATTAACTATAAAAATACTTTTAAACATATAAATATATTATAACAAATATAAAGTAATTTAATTTTTATATGAAATTTATATAAAAATCAAATTTAATATGAAATATATAAAGTTCGTCTAACATGTATTATATAGATATAGATATATAGATATCTATAATAGACAACAAAGTTAAAACATTATAGATACTACATTTATGTTTAATGTTATTATCAAATTTAAACATTAAGTATTATTTATATTAGATATTTTCGAGTAAAAGTTGTTCGAACAATTCTTAACAGTGAACCGCCATAGAACTATATGTATAAGAATTGTGCGTTTTGTGATTAAATCAGACAATTTCCATCATTCTTGGTAAATTAGTAAAGTTGCCGTTAAAGGCGAGGGGTTGGGAAGATGTGGGCAGCTGTTTTTCTTTACAGGGCTAGGGATATTTTTAAAGTTATTGCTATTCTTACCTACTGTAACAGAATAAATATTTCCTTGGAGGCATCCTGAATGATTTATTAAAGAAATTATTATTTTTATTTGCAATTAAAAAGATTATGCAATTTTCACTCGACCATTCTTACAATTTTCAACCCAAAAACTACAATTAAATGTCATATCAATTAAACAAATAATTATATTACTTAGAATGGGAATGTTTTATTACATACTTTAGCTACTCGTGTCGCATGAATCGAATTAGAAGTCACTACCACATAATGTGCATTGTGTGAATATCGTCTACGCATAGTTTATAGTATACTTCATTCCCGAACAAAACGAGTTCTCTATGAAATTACTTTTTACGGCTAAAGTAGGTTAGACATTTGTTTCTATATTAGTGCAAAATAAAGAAGAGAATTTAATAATGTATGTTTAATGTATCAACCATTACAAATCTGAAATTTTTGTATTTCTATCTCATCCTTCTGTTCCCCTGATGGTTCTGTACACAATATTAAATTATTTAAGAATATTGTGGACCCATTTTATATATAGACTGCATTCGTAAAATTTGGAATCTAATATATTTAAAATTTAATCTAAATATTATTATCTCAACTTCCATAATCATAGGCCGCTTCCATTCAGTGGCAATCGTTAAATTTCACCAAGATTTATTTATAAGTTTAAAAATTACTTTTAAAAAATTTTAGATATATTCAATCTATCACATTTGTTTTATTTTCATCAGAGACTAAATCATTTTTGATTTCTGTTAATAAGCCACATGCATGAAACTTTTTGAATTCAAATAATTTTATTATATAGATATATTCTTAATTATAATTTATTGCTTTTATTTTGGTATAAACTTGATTGGTATTAAAACTAATAGTAAAATTGAAGAAACACTTGATATATTTATTGCGTGTTACCCTTATAATTGTCAAAATGAATTTTTTAAAAGAATGCTTTAACACCTAATAAATGATTTAGTTTCTTTAAAAAAATTTACCTAACTCTAAGCTGGATTTCATGAAAATCTCTTCCTTATATTCTAGTCAACATATTTATCTAATTTTCATTGATATATTTGTCCGAAGAAAAACGATTTCACGATTTTTTTACACAAAAATAACCAAAAAATAACTAACTTAATCGTTTAACATTCACATAAAAACTCTAAATATGCATTCCATATAGTTATAAATAGATGTATAATAAAAAACATGTATATTATGTTTTATTAGCTAAATGTGAGCACAAGTTGTGTCGAATCTGAACAGTTTACGAAGAAATGATTGAAACAGAAGTTGTTTGTTTTGAAAAATAATCATTTTCTGATAATTTTTCTTCTATTTATACGATTTAAAATGTAGCACGTGGAATCAATGAATTCACCAAATTATACTTACTTTTAAGGTTTAGATATTCCAAAAAATATCAACAAGCCATCTCATTGCGTTGTTTAGGTACGAACTCAAAAACGTACAAACGGAAATGAATTAATTAGATGATTCTATGAACACTTATACCAAAAATTTGATACTGCGGTCAATATATATATATATATATATATATATATATATATATATATATATATATATATATATATATATATATATATATATATATATATATATATATATATATATATGTCAAGTATAAAAGCAAGTTCTAAAATGCATATTTCCTTCATTCTGGAATGCTAATTTGTAAATGAAGTCAGATCACAGTTTGATCTATTTAGCAAAAAAACTAAAAGTTGGATAGCAAAAAAACTAAAAGTTGATACCTGACGCGCGGTTGACTATTTGATGCGCACAAAAATGGGAATAATGTCTGGGTCCTAGACATTTTAATTAATTCATGATTAATTAATAATATTTTAATAAATTTATTCATAGTATTTTATCATTATAATAAATTAAGAAGTAATAAAATTTGGTTTGATGATTGTCAAAACAGATTCAGATCTCGATTTATGTTTCTATTTGTTATTTAATTAACTTTCTATATTATTAGGTAATAAAAACTCGAAATTGTAATGAAATAAAATTATTATTTTAGTTAAAATGCGTTTCATAATGAAGACATATTAGTACTCATAAATACAAACGGTAGCTGAGGTAAAAAACTATATAAAACGCTATTTTCTATACTTCTGGAAGAATGGGAATAAAAATAATACGAATTTATATTTATCATTTATAAATTGGCAAAATTCTCAGCCACCGAAGCCACACCATCCATTTATCTGAACTATGGAAACCCGAAATCCCAAAATATCTACTACCAATCAAAATAAGATTCAAATATATGGTAATTAAATTTTTGGTTAGAATATTGTAGAAAAAATTAGTGTATTGTAAATTTATTCATTTCAATTTTCTTATCATCATGGCTATTACTATTTTATCCAGCTATTATCATCATTTCGTGGAAAAAAAAGATCATAATTTATAAAGCCAATGCGCCATTTCATTAAATAACGCATAACTTCATTATGAAATCAGACAAAAATACTCAATTTATTTATCAACTTCACAAACAAATCTACTATCTTAAAAACCAATGCAAAAACAAAAGAAAACAGAAAACAATTGAAGAACAATCTCATACACATTGAAACAAAACACAAACGAAAAAAAGTGACAACGATATAGAGAAAATAAACAAAAAACAATTGAAAACAACTACACAAATAAACGAACAAATAAAAAAAGATAAAATACTCAATATTATCAGTATAAGTCAAACAAAGAGAAATATATATAAAAAGAACAATAACAAGAACAAAAACAAACCGAACCACAACAAAAACACATACGACACCCAACAAACCCCCTTCCATCAAGTCAAACAAACATAAACAGTGCAATTGAATTTCACAGGCAGAATCACTTCTAGACACCAATGAAATGCTTGTAAAGGCGGTACAATACGATATATGAACTACAATCGGATTGGTTTATACATTCACTACATATATACAACACAACCGTGGAAAGGGGGAGAAAAATGAGTACCATGGAAACAACTCAACAAACTTAATATGTTTGTTGTACATGACCAGTTAGTAGTCAGCTTTCAACTAAAACTGATATTGAAACCAATCGAGAACTGTTTGTTCTAGGTCTAAAGTGATTTTGAGTGTGACCTGGTGCGTGATTTAGTTTTGAAGTGACAATATAGCGTGTACAAAATAGTGAGTTGTTACAAACAAATGCTGTGTTAAAAAACTAAACGAACTAGCAAATATGTCGGACCACGAAATTTCTGAAGATGAACAAGAAATCAATGTTTTAGACACCGATTCTCGGCTGTCACATATCAGTGGTGAAAGTGATTGTGAACAACGATCAAATTGTTCCACACCAAATACCGATGATCGTTCCTCGTACAATGGTGGAAGCGCCGCAGATCATCGCACCACTGTCCCGAATGTACAAAACGTATTACCATTTAGTATTTCAAATTTATTGGGAAAAAATTTCGAACAAAAGGTGGCCTCAGATCAGTCGTCAGATCAATCGTCATCAGACAATCAACAAATTTGTGGACAGTTAAATAATAATAGTGCATTAAGTAGTTTATATCAGCCATTTTTTAATCAGCGAGTAGCCGCTGCTGCGGGTGTTTTACCCGGTTATGTGTATACAAGTCAAGGTGGTGTATTACGTGTACCCGCGCATAGACCTTTAGGGGGTGCTGGTGGGGGAGCGAATAATGGAGGACCAGGTAGTCCACCGAACGCCGCTGTATTTAATCCATGGGCATTGGGCTTAGATCCAGTAAACTTACAAAGATCTGCAGCAGCAGCTGCATTTGCATCACAAGTTGTTAAGGATCGCTTATCTGGTAAGTTTTTCAGCTCCACGTATTCTTCTTTTTGCAGTGACAACAAAATTTTTTCATAGAATTAAAAATATTTAGGCGAGCAGCCAATATATTCACTCAGCAGCTATCCATAATTATTACTATGATACAATATGCGCCTGTTTTATCTAGAATTTGCAGCATTAAATTCTGTTTCTAGATTTTTAATTACAAAGATTATTTTACCCAACTTCAAACACACACACTTTTAAACCAGTGTGTGTTATTATTGCCAAACACAAGCAAACCTTTGATTGCGGCTTAAAATCGCGGTGTAAAGGTATAAACAAGATACACAACCTTTTCATAACTAATTACTTGGAAAATTACGTTAAGTGTACAAAAAGTGTGTAAAACGAGTAAAGAACTGTCCCTATGGATATTGTAAAAACCTACAAATAAAGGCATAACTCTTCCGGTGATTATCCGTAATAAAATTGTATAAAATCTTCGATTATACAGTATCAAAATAAACAATTGTGGAACAACATTTACTTTGCATACTGTAGCAATCTTCATTTGCTGGAAAATGCACGCCATTCCTTCTCCTACCTTTATCTTGATATGTATGCTCTTGCCAGAGATTTGACGGAGAGAGAATAATACTTTAAATATAATCGATAAATTAAAATAAATATATCTTCAAATTGGTTTTTAACAAAATCATAATTAAAAGAAAACTCGTTATACCGTCCATAATACGTGGAAGGGAAATCTTATTTGATTGATGCGCTACGAATAGCTAAAATTTTTAATAAAATGTCGTATTTTGGAAAATATAATTAATTTGTTCAATTGTTTTCATGTAAATTTTATAGCAATTGTCAAACAAAAATAATTGAATAATTACAAAAAAAATGACATTTAATTGTAGTTATTGGCTTGAAATTTGTAAGAATGATCGAAGAAATTATTTTTAAATTATTTTTAAATGCAAATTCTTATGTTAAAATCATAATTCATAGTCCTAAGTAGTATTTCATAACAATAGCAACGTAAAAGAACGTTGCCCATAGAAATCTACTTTGATAGCTGCACATTTTTAAATGGCTCGCATAAACTTCTACTATAATTTATATTTTGCAGAAAATATATTTAATTTCTATCAATTGTTTAATATATATATATATTTTCTACATAACTTTAGAATGTAGAATTACTTTGGGTAAACAAGACAGGAGATCCTTCGGACACTGATTTGTGTCACTTTCTTCTTGAATACTTTCAACTATAATTCCATCGCTTCCGTTTCACATTCCATGTGCATCGATAATGATGCAACTTCCAAATTATTAAATATTCTATAAAACATATATAATTAGAAATTATTACAGCAACATATTTATTTCTAATAAAATATATTCTAATAATTAGATACTATATAAATGATATATAACATATTATTTTATATTAAAGAAATAAAATTTAATAGTAGGTATTTCTAAGAAAATACTTATTAATATGTTACCAAGTAGTAAGAACGGTTTGTAATCTGTTCTTATTACTTTTGCCAAGTGTTGGTCAAGTAATTTATTCGTTCGATTCTGATAGAATCAACAACCAGCATTAATTACTTTATTTACACGTATTAATTTCATCTACATTGACCCTTTGTTTGTTTGTTTATTTGTTTGTTTCATAAGTCTTTATTAACATAATAATAATACTAAAAAGACTTATAAAGTATAGCACCTAGCCTAAGCTTTATCTATAATACATCATTTTATACACTAGTTACATCGAGATTACAATTTTGATAGATTAACTCACTGATTTCCGCGAATGAATTGTTTACGGAAATATTAAAAAAGAACTATGATGGTGTTAGGGTAAAGTTTTGGATGGACGGGTGTCCAGTTTCGCGGTGGAGAACTTCGGAATCCTTATACGATATTAAATATTATGTATTTGTAGCAAAGAGTATTTGCTTATGCTGAAATGAGATGAAGAAAATTTATTAGACTGAACATACGTGTAGTTGAAATTGGATAAAATTAAGCACGTAAAATTTTTAACCCTTTATCTTAAAAATAACTTCGGATTGTCTTGGAGTATATTGATATAAAGGCACTCAACACTCAATAAGGTTTTCATATCGGCTTCGACCAAAATTACTGAAATTTTGTAAATTTCTATTGTAGTACAGTTAAATAAATGGGGATGAAAATATTATTGATTGGAAATTTAATACTTTTATTTGTTATTTTTATTCTCTAAAAATTATAAAAATTATTATATTTTTAAGATCAATTCACGAGTTGAATCTTTCATAAATGTTCTCCTAATATTCCCTATCGATAAAAAAGGGGCTTCATGTCAGCATAAACTAGGGATGCAAAATATAAGTAAAATTTTTTGTTTTATCGAAAACTTTGTTGTTGAAATCGGAAAAACAACGATACCCCAAGTTCATTTTGAACGATATTATAAAATCGATGTTTGTCTATTAGAAAAACCATACACAGTGCTTCAGAAAAAATAGTATATATTTTAGGAGTAACTTTGGTATGGGAATGTATGCGAGTATTTATCAATGGTCATAAAAAGTACAGGGATAAAAAATTTAACAAACATTTAATTTTTTGTTGGAATTCATCTGTAGTACCAGTTCCTAAAATACTGAAACACTTTGTAATATCACTCTTAAGTGTGTGTACATCATTGATGCTAGGCAGTATGGAATATATTAATTTGTCTTTCTAATACCGAAAATTTAACACTATACCGACTTGAAACGGTCGAATGGACATTTATCTCTGCCTAATGCTGAGATTGTGGTTTGCTAGAACTAGTTTTTATCTGAATTGATATACATCATACATTTGATAATAATTAAAAAAGGGTACCTGTTTTTTTGACTGGGAAAACTACTAAGCCGGCGGATGAAGTTCATACACCACATTTCTCTATGTGCCCTGATCGATTCCTTAAGCCAAACTTGTTAGCTTGTTGCGACTTTTTTTTGTTTGTTTTAAATTCTAGTTAGTACATCGATAATTCTTTTTATTCGATTCTCAATCATCCTGTTCATACCAGGTGTTCAAGTTATACTGCAGGTATTCTTTAATATTATTTTTGTTCCAATTAAAAAAATAAAAAAACAATTCTTTATGTTATATTTGTGAACATTTATAATGATTACGGAAATAATAATTAGCCAAATTATTATATAAAAATAAAAAATAAGTTGAGTAAAAAATCGTGTTTGCCTTAAGGACATTTCGTATATTTTTTGTTGTGTTTTTAAGTTTAAAATACCTAACAACGAAATCAATAACCTAATATATATATATATATATATATATATATATAAGTAATCATGTTCAATTATTATAGTGATGTAATATATCGATTTATTTGAATTTTTTAAATAAACAAAGAATTTATTGTTTAAATGTATAACCATTTTGACCTAAAATATTTTACAAGGTTTTTCATTTTAATATTATTTTATAACAATAGATAAGCGATAAATAAATATATACCATAAAATAAGCTTGCTCAATCATGGAAAATATTGATTAAGCTACGATTCGAAGCGTTTTAAAATCAATGATTAGAGGAATTACAATTGAAGAAGGTAGTAAGTATTATAGAGTACAATAATATGTCATAAGACTTTTAATCCCTTGGTTGTTACAAAACCCCGTAGCAAAATTTGGTGATTAACAGTTGATTTAGGTACCATTTGAATTTGAAACGGGCAAAAATTGACTAATTTATTGATTCTTGTTATTAAAAACATATCATAAGATTATAAGAAAGGTGTGGATCTTAAAAAAGGTGTTTCACATCATCGTTAATTTGAGCCAACGAAAATAAAATATTTTCATAACAATTATTGTCTTTGCTAAAATACAGAGAACTAACATCAGGTAGTGAAGACATATTTAAAGTACCTTCGAAAATTTTTTGGTCTGAAAATAACAAGCGTTATTTTCAAAGATCATATTCACCGTTGCTAGTTTATACTGTTATTTGCGTGTAGCCTATATTTACTTAGAAAAGATCATTAAACTATCATACTAGTTCAATCGAAGAAATTACAAGTCAATAATATCTTAAAGATAACCACTTGTATTACAAGTGTTATCGACGTTCGTTTAAAGGGATCAATCTAATTGAAATGGAGCTGACAAAAATTTGTGTTATATAGCTGTTAATTTTAACTGAAGCCTTTCATTCTCAATAATGTCTCAAATAGTCTAATCTCTATTTTTTTTTTAAATAAATAGTCTAAAAGAAATTCTTTACATTTGCATGTTTCTTCGTACACTAGGTGTTCATGTATATTGTCAATAAATATAATGATCATTTATTCACTTACTGCGATGATGTTTGTGATGAGTTTAAATAAGTTACCAAGAAGTGGATAGCGTGATTAACACCTTCAGGCAAACCTGGTGCATTGTACGAGTCAACAAATTCATCTGTATACCTTATAGGTAGATTTTCTAGTTAAATAATCATATATTGTATGTTTCAATTGTTCCTGGCAAATATTGGCTAACACGTTTCTTATTTTTTGTTTGATTTTGTTTTATTTAATAATTTTTTTTTTTTTTAAATTTAGCTAAAGCACTCGAATCACAAAAATTATTGAATTTATAAATTATACAGTGTAATCTTTAACTTGATAAAGCTACTTTAAACAATGCTTGGTAAAATGTTTAGGAAATATCATGATAAAAAAATCTGTTTTTATATAATTAGTTGTAAGAAATGTTTATTGCCACGCATATATTAATACATTCTGTGCATACAAATAATTTCGATGTAAAATGAATTATTTATTTCAAGGAATCATATTGAATATATATTCTCTTATATAATTTTGTTTTGCTATATTTAAATATTTATAACGATGTCGCACGATTTTTCTACAGAATTTTATTTTTAGGATTAGATACCTATAAAAAGAAAATAATGAAACACAACTGTTTTTCAATAACTTTTTTTTTTTTTTTTTTATCGACGAATTTATTTTGCCGACTTCTGGGTTTTTTTAAAGGAAATTTTCTATATCCGTATTTTACAGTACCTAAGCAACAATTTTGATAAAGTTAATTGGCACTTTTTACACAAAAATGTTCTAATCTAAATACATTAAAACAGATTAAAAATTACCAAAATAGCTTAATCATTTAAAAATTAAAATTATTGTATTTAATCAAAAATTATGTCCAAACCGCAAATTTTGATAAAAGAAATATTATTTTAAATTCAGTCCTGTGTGGTTAACTATTTTCCGCTCTAGTATTTTCATAAACGTAGTATTCTCCGTATACAATCTTGGATGTTAATACATATTTTATGTTTATTAATTGTGTATCAATTGCTGAGTATATTATTTTTATTAGAGAACGTATTTAATAATTCAAAAATGTGTTTTATCATACCTTATTTTCCAAAGTAATCGTAATTTTAAGTTATCGTCACCAAGAGATGAGTATCGTGTCTTAACGATTCAGGGCTAATTCTAAATAAGTATCATTATCCATTATTCCATAACAATAACCATGCTCTCTGGTATATAACTTCTTTTGCCTATTGTAGAAAAAATGATTTATATTAAATAGGCTAGTAAATAAAAAAAAAACATGTAAAAATATATACACATACGCTAGTCTATAAAATAAAACATCGACATTTATTGGTTTCCAAAAATATGTGTTTAATTTAATTATCTGAATCAAAATTTATAAAATTTTTTATTTTTTTGATTTTAAATATGACGCTTACTTTTTAATATTTAACCATTTTACCATTTAATCAAAAGTACATCATTGAATATTACTAAATTCTGAAGAAAAGCAAGGTTTGCTATCTTAACTATCTTAGTAAATTGTTATTAATTGTTTGTATTCTGTTCTGTAAAATAAAGATTTTTCATTAAATGCCAAAAACGAAATTAATTTTTTTTTTCTTTAATTAAAATTCAGGTTGAACCCGTCGCTAAATAAAAAAACCAATGAATTTTTTCAGCCGTCGCTAATAATCAAGTTTTAATTATACATCTTAAAATTTATATAGCTTTATTACATCAAAATAACAAACTATTTTCCATTGTTAATATTATGTCAAACCTAAAAAAAAAATCAATACCAAATTTACCACCTAAAAGTAAATTTTTTAATTTATTTAAGTTGTATATTTAAGCTTGTCATTTTTTTGAAAATAATAGATATTATTTACACGACATAAAATATGTTAATCTGTGTCTTATTATTATTCAAAATTCTTGTGTCTAAAATGATTCAATAAATTTAAATATTATTGAGGAAAAAAACCAAATCAGCTTCCTATAATCAAAAATATGTATAATGAATTTAAATTGTAATAAAAATTTAAATAAAAAAAACTTTCAAAAAACACAGAAAACCAATAAAAAATAATAATTTAATGTATATTTTATACATTAAGTTATTTAAAATAAACATTTCTACTTAAGATTAATTAATTAATTAAAATTTTATTTTACATAGAAATCGTTTTATTCACAAAAAAGCATTTTTCAATATTAGTTGTGTTGAAAACAAATGTGAAAAAAAATTACAAATATTTTGTTGTTTAAAATACATTCATTAAAAGATTATTAATATATTTTTTTTTAATAATATAAATTAGTATTAATTTCATTTTAATAGAATTTAATTAACATTATTAAAAGTAAGTATATATTTGTCAACTGCTGTATATTTATTATATTTATATTATTTTTACTTATTTATTTTTTGCTGTAGTTTATTTTACAATTGGTTGTCATTGTGTTATTTATAAACATTTATTAATTGACAATTTATATTAATTTTATTGTTAATTACTTAATTTTATATATGCTTTTAATTAATTAATTATTAAATTATTGATAATATACTTCTGCCTTTTAACATAAAACTACTACATGTCTGAAATATAAAATTTAGTCCATAGTTTGTAACGCTAGCAGATATAGAAAGCACTTACATTATAGGCTGAAATTTTCGTGACCTAAAAAGTTCATGAATCAGCAAAATCAATCAATTGAGTCCATTATCCTTCATACTTTAAGGCATAGAAAAAAGTTCAGATACAAAAAATAATTATTTCTTGAAACTTTTGTTCAAAACTGTTTGACTTACCATAATTTCAGCAAATTTAGTTAATAACCACGTATAACAATCTCTTGTGGAATGCATATTTACAGTATTTTATGAATGTAAATGATAAAAAAAGTTCAAACACTCAATCCCGTATGTAGGTATTTATACAATTAACACTAGTAGTTGCTATCGTCGCTTGTTCAGTCAATTAATTTTTCGTATAAAATTCCGTCGGATAAGTACTATAATAAATGATATAAAACTATTATCAATTATAAATTATTATATAGAATTTATAGAAATGCGAAAACTTTTAGAAACAATTTGAAAAGCGATATTGCTAAATTATGATTATATTTTCAATATTTTATGGCGGTGACCCTCTAGGAAAAGTTTGAGAAGTATACCTTAAAAAATACGGTGTTATAGGGATACATTTTTGATAATAAAATGATGGACTTACAATTTTTTTGTATTCAATTTATTTCTTACACATTGCTGCATTTTTTTGACATTTTTCTTCGACAGATTATCTGAAGAAACCATTCAGTAAATTTCATCAAACAACATTCTATTAAAACTTATCGAATAAGGCATAAAAGTCAATAACAACTCTATTTAAAAGAAGACTGACTGAGTTTTATATCTAAAAAAAAAATTAAAAATAAACCGGAAATGACTCAATTACATTAAAAAATTAATAATTTTAAAAGCAACATAAAATATTGTTAATGTTTAAAATATATAATTTGCAAAAAGTTTTAGAATATATTTTGCTTCAATTTTATTAGACATTTTAATTAGTGAAACTTTAAGACAATAAAATTATCATCAACAACTTAATACTGAATTTCATACTCATAGTCAAAATGTATATCTATTTGTCAGAGTTATCCATTTATTAAGCAAGCAATTGAGTGAGTACCACAAAACATAAACCATTAAAAAGTGTATTTTAATAAGTAATAAAAAAATAATTTTATATTTTTAATAATAATAATAATATAATCACTAATGAAATATTCATAAATTAGATATAAAAACCGACAATTTAAATATTAAAATATAAAAAAAAAAATCTTTACCGGTATAGTAGATATATTTATTGTCGGCTTTGTTCAAAATTATGTACCTCTATAATAGAAATATTATTATGTATCTATCTTTAAAAAATTCTTTCTTAACTCTAACACTGTATTTGGCATGTGTATGGTATGTTTTTGGTTGTGTAGACAAAAATCAAGGACCATTATACCATCGCTACGAAATGCTAATTGACTGGTTAATATAACATTTTTAATTTCTAATTGAAGAATTTCTAGTAATTAGATCAGAAATATAAAGAAATTAGTTTTGGGGGAGCTTGAATTATTGATAATTAATTCAATGATGTTATGAATAGTTAAAAATCCTCTGAATTCATAAACGCTTGCGTTTTTAAAACTTCTTACCGTCACTTTTACGACGTTAGAGTTACAATGTTAATTACATATGATGGAATATGAAACTATTCGTGATGACTATATATGCGTTTGAAACATATTGCAACATTAATACGTTAGTGTTCGGAAGGTTTTTGAGATAATAATATCTGCTGGCGTATGACGTCGCAATATTTGTTTTAACACTTATAATTTAGTATTATTTAAATAATAATGCACATAATTTAAGTAGAAATTTTCTTTGTACTGTAAAATACGAAAACAAAAAGTTTGCCTTTCTATTATTTAAAGGCACTAAGATTATAAAAGTCTATATACAACAGGAATGTTGATTAAATTTTCATGACTTCAATCAATGCGTTTGTCTAAACTTTACAATCAGAGTATTGAAAATGTTTGTTTTAAAAAAAATCTAGGCAAAATATTTGATTAGACATGATATCATCAAAATGACTTAATTTCTCTGAATTTCCATAGAGACGTCATGTAAAACTCCGTTTGACAATAAATAGACGGATAATAATTTTTAAGAGCTTTATTTTCACATGTTTTGTTACATAATTCTACATTCCTTTTAAATTTTCACGTATAAGACCGATAATTCAGTAGCCAATTTTTTTGTTAAATAAGAAGTGCAAGCGTATGTACTATAAAAATATGGTGGTAGCGCAATGAAACAAAAAAAGAAATAAAATAAACATAAATTAAAAATAAATACGAGCGAAATATTGTTTTATAGTATGGAGTTCTTGGTAGCCAAATTATTTTACTAATAAATTGGCCTTGATTAGGACCTTGTGTAGCATGGTTATTGATTGTTAAGCCTTGTTAACATTTATAGTCGGTAGTAGGTGTTAGTTAATAGTAATTACCTAACAATTTGAACAATATTCAATCAAATAGTTAATATATATATATACAAATTTGTTAGTTTTTGTAAGACCTGAAACCTGAAAATCGTGAAATTTAGTAACTTTGATGTTATCGGACAATAGATATTCCGGTTTGTCGCATGTTGGACAAAATGCCTTTTACGTTTTTTTTTTTTATATTCATTTTTCTATTAAATTAACAAAATAGCCGGTGTCAGTCAATTTCATCGTATGGGGATTTGTAGTCGAAAATTTTGTGAGCTATTTTGAGAAGAAATAGTTTTGCACTAATTTTAATTAAGCCATATCCAAATTTGCACTAATTTTTATTAAGCCATATCCAAATTCTATTCCTATATGCCTGTCTCTTTTACTTGTTCAAACGGTCTGAAGAATATGTTAACATTATTTTTAATTTAACATTATTGTGGGAGAATAATGCTTCAAAAAAACTAAAAATTGTGAAAAATTTTATCTTTAAAGTTGGAAAAGTTGAATTATTCTTTACAACTTATGGAAAGTTTTTTCTTAATGCCATTAAGATATAGAAGTTTTTTTAAATAATAGTAGTTTCTTAATGCCTCTCCATGCCCTTACATTAAAATAAAGGCCATGGTTTTCCTCATAGCGTGAGCAACGAAAGCTTAAGAATGAAGTATTAAGGATTAAGAAGAATGGCCCGTTTTAAATGGTATAGACATATATGTATAATTTATATATATGTATAATTATATTTCTTTGAATAGATTAGATACTATATTTAATTTTATGGCTTAAACAATTGCCATAAAACTATTTCTTAAGAAAGAAAAAAAAACATCACTTTAAGTAACATTTTAAAAACAAAACTTAAATGTTACTAAATATATGATTGTTTATGATACAATTTTATATAAATTTATATAATCAAAAAAATATGTTTATAGATTAATGACATCACAACGGCGATGTATGGTAGGCAACTTTTAGATCTATCAAGATAGTTCTTCTGATGTTCGCTGTAATACTCCTATAATATTCCTATCTAATAATTAAACCATTTGTTGACATTTTGTATGAAAAGCATACAGGAAAATTGAATGGTTAAAGTATTTTAAATTATTAGCATTAATAAAATACACTAAATACGTAGTCCATGTGAACAAATTTACTTGAATGAGTTCTTAATTTGAATTGGAATGGATACAAAAAATAGTGGCAAAAATGTTTTATATTTGAGCGTTTTTCATGTCTTTTATGGTTAAAATTTAATAGAGGTATCTTGTACCGGATACCTCGCGACATACTTGTTTTTTATACTCGACATACATAATATGTCAGAGTATATTAATTTTAGTCTAAAGTTAGTAACGCTAGGAAATATTAACCCCAAAAAGAAAATTTTGGCATAGATGTTCATAAAAGCACCTAATTAGTCCATTTCCGGATGCGTCCGTCCGATCGTCCTTCGGCGATAACGATAACTCAAAAACAAAAAGATATAACGTGCACGAAATTTTTTCGTGAAATAGCAAAATCGGTCCATTGGATCCAATAGATTCTTGACCCAACTTTTAAACTATAACAGATAGAAGAAAAATTGTAATATAAAAAATGTTTATTTGTTTCAAACAAACAAATTTAGTTTGAATAATTTTTTCGTATCATGTTAGGATTCACCATAATTTCAGCTCAAATTCAGCCAATTATAACATATTGGGAATTACGATACATATTATTTTACTAATATAACTATATAGACTGGATATTTATAGTATTTTATGAATACTAATTAAAAATAGAAATTCGATATTATGTCAAGTATGTGTACAACTAACTCTGTAAGTTGTTACCTTCACTTGTTTAACAAATTTAAGATTTGCTGTTTTATAAATTCTAATTGAATCACTCTGTATACAACATTCATGTATTTAATAACTTGTACCACTCCTATTTGTACTCTTTTACTTAACATAATAATCATATTTTATAATATTTTAAATAATAATATATGTAATTACTATTTATATGAACATATTTCAAATTCAATTAAAACTAATTAACATATTAAAAACATTGAATATTGTTTCTAATTGAATATCTAAGTTTAAATAAATAAATAAATAAAAAACGGATTTTGTTCATTTAAATATGTCAAATTGTAACAACATAATTTGCACACAAAAAAAAAAAAAATTAAAATTAATTATTATAAAATGTATCTACTTATAAGAATAAACAACTTATATGTATGATAATATAGTGTCCTGTTTTATCGATAAAATTAATATAAATATTATCAGATTTTGACAAGTTGTAATGAAAAGGTGATAATTTTCATGGCCTTCAGCGGATTAAAAAAAAATTAACTTTTTATTTTACCCACGCAAAATCATGTCAATCTTTTATCCTGTTTTGATATAATAATTATTTTAATAGGAAGATTGTATGAATAACTTAGAGAAATAATTGTTTTAATGTTTGAGTCATTTTACAGATTTCCGATTTTGTATTTGTTTTTCTTTATAAAATTTATTTTATTTGAAAGGAAATTTATATAGATAGAATAATCGAAAAACATACGAACTTCAATTTAAAAAAATTGTATAAAAAACCACATAGACATTGCATTTTCAATAGGCCTTCGATTTCTGTATTAGATTATTTACAACTAAAAATAAAAATTATCTTGAAGGAAAAATCAAGGGAAAAAAACAAATGAATAATAATTTAAATTAAATAAATTATCGTTAATAATAATATAATATAATTATTAAAACTAATAATAATATAAATATTACAGAAATCTGTAAAACTGACATAATATTTCAAAACATTTAATTAACACTAACAAACAGTACAATCACTAAATATATATATAATATTCACTACATACAGTATGCAGTGTAAATATAATAATGCCAATGTTGTTGTTATTAATGACAATTGTCACGATCTTCAACATTCACTACGTTTAAACATTATATACCCAATGTTAAACAGTTTATAGACGATTGAACACTGTGAAATCATAAAAATTCCCTTTAAACTGCTAAAGTTTGTTATTGAACTGAAAAAATTACATATCTAGTGAAATGGGAAAGGACATCTGGCTAAGATTACTTGGCTATGCGAATTTTTGTTAATCAAAATTTCTTCATTGTATTATGCACCTTACTTTCAATAATAAAGTTGTTTAAACAGAAAGAAAATAATAAACCAAAATATATATTTAATAATCTAAAATAATACGTTTATTTAATAATTTAGTTAATAATTGACTTTTAAAAAATTCTTTAGAAGTCGAATTCATTAATGTCCGTTTCAAAAGATCATATCTCACATTGTTGATTAATGTATTTAACTCAAGTCTTCTGAAATCGATCCTGTTATCGAAAAAACTATGTATATTTTATGCATTAAAATATAGTGGTATATAATTTCTTAAAGTATCGTAAAAGTGCAAGTATTAGAAATTAAATCTTTTCATATGTAAAAAAGATATACTTTGTAGTATACCATATCCAATATGAAAAATTACCAAAATCCAAAAACTATCAAAAGAGTAGTATGTGAGATTATACTTTGTTGTGGATATTATCAGTACAATTTAAATTGAAAAATTAAAAGTTAAATACACATTTTAATAAACCAAATATGTGGTTTCCTTAATCAAACTGAATTTTACAAAATAATAATAATAATACAGATTATTTTGTTCATGGAAAATTTTTCGTAGCTTAGAGTCGTGGAAAGCATTTTTTCAGGAAACTAAATAAATTTTCTGTAACGTCTATGAGAGTAATATAAATGATTGTAATTCAAAATGTTGTCGTTTATAAAAATATCAATTTGCCGTGAACTTTCATTATTTTAATTAAATGTAATTGACATGCGGTATATAATATGATGGTATTAAGTATATATATATATATACATGTATTAAGTACTTAATGTAAAGTTATTGAAAGCACATATGGTATGTAATATTGTGATATGTAGTAATGCTATAGGCTTTATTCGTAACTGTTTTTTAAAAATAAAAAAAACTACAAATATGTTTTAACTATATAATTATTACAATATCTATATTTGTTTGCAAAAATTATTATATCATTAACTGTATGACTTTTATTATTCTTAAGTATACTTCAATTTAACATAGTTCGTGTTGTAGATTTATTCTACTATATGTATATGGACATTAAATATCATTGGAATAAAACAAACTTTTACTTTTAACTACAATCATATTTTTAACTCAAATAAATTACAAATAAATTACGTAAAAAAGAAGGCAATCGACATGGAGATGGATAATTTACGAGACTAAAACAGACCAAAAAAAAAAAAAAATATTTCCTAAGCAAAAATCTATTTATAATAACGTCCGTTTCAATAATTACTCTAATCAATGACCATTTTCGATCATTTGAATATCGGGAATCAATATAAGAATCATTTAGGAGACATATTTCTTAAGTTGCTGCTGCTTAGAGATTTCTTTTCTCCAGCAACAACATTTGTAATGAAAAGAACGCTGCTTGTGCCTATTTTTCTAATTCAGCAGCACAAAAACTAATAGACTTAGCTCGAAAACTCAAGCGTGATCCTCTACAATGTACTTTATTTAGGTACTCATAACATTCTTAAAAGTTTAGGTGGTTTCATTGTAATTTGTACAATATTATTTTCAGAATTTCCAAAAAAAGTCTTTTAGGCTAAAAATTCAAAAAAGACCAAAATATTTAGACATCTTGGAGATGATGATACATAAAATGAACGTTCCAAATTTTGTAGTTAAGTTATGCAACACATCTAAGACCGAAAAAACTATGTTGGTTTTTCGTAGAAAATATAGAAATATTTATGGAAATTAAAAAAATGAAGTATCTTTGTTTTTTTAACTGATATGACCAAATTAAAGTATTAAATCTTTAATATTAACTACATGTACATTTAAATGACTACAGGTAAATGATTTTTGTTGAAAAAAAAAAACGTATATATAAAAAAGAAATAAATACACTTTTTTGTACAGATTATGTTTGAATGTTTAAAAGGTTAATAAGTTACCTCACAGAGTCTAGTCACAACATGTACATGCATACTTAGTTAACTTTACTTAAAACTGAAACGTATACGTAAGGTAAGAGACTTTTAAAAAGGTATAAAGAAAGAAGGTGTTTTTAATAATCAACTGTCACTTGTCAACGAGGGACAAAACATAAGAATGCTTTTAAACAAATGCCTTTAAAATTAAACATGATAACAGAAAATCAAGTATAATAATCATACGTATATGTATTTATAAATACAGCATGTTTCAGTCAACACAGTTTTATAATATTTAAATTATTTATTTTTTTTAAGCTAAAAGATCCATCAAATCTTTTATTTTCGATTTTTATTGGAACGAAGTTCCTTATGGGACGATGCGGTGGGGTATCCTAACCGGGTAAAAACGGCCGTAACGTAAGATTATTATTACTTACAAGTTACAACATACATAACAGTGTATAGCGAAAACCAAACACTTTGTGTTCGTGTTATGTATGTTGTTCGTGTTGTATCGTGTTTGTTCGTGGTATTAATGATTACCATGTGTTTTATTTTTGTGGTTGTATATGTATAATTCATTTACGATTATTTTTTTATAAATCATTGTAAATAAAATAAAGTTGATTACTTTGTAAATTAGTTTTTTTTTTTTTTTTTTTTTTTTATATAAAAAAAATCATAATAAATAATGTACCCGAATAATTATTTTCTTTATACCTCGAATATAACTTAAAATTTATATTTTTATAATAAGCAACTTCGTTCCTATCGAGGAACGAAGTTAACGAGGAAGTTATCCGTCCAGTAGTTTTGAATCTCTGTGTGATGATGTTTGTGTGAATGTTTTTAGGAAACCCGCTAGACTAAAAGACACGAAATGAAAATAACCGAAAAAGTGGAAATCTGAGCAAATACTAACTCACTACAAGCTTTATTTACATAAAAAGAATTTTTCTGAAAATGACTTTGTACCTGTCAAACTACACTTTAAATCTGCCATAAATAATCAATTTTCATGAATACTTTTTAGAAAATAATAATAATTAAGACACCTATGTACCTTTGGTAAATTTCTTGTTTGGCTGAATCTTCCGGTTTAATTAGTTGTTATAAGCAACACGTAGTCAGACAGTTTTTGTTTTTAGTAAAATTTTCTATTTTTTAATAGGTTTAAGCAAAAGGTATAGAGCTATACATAATATATCGATTGAAGCATTCTTGTTTCTAAAACATTCTGTACATAGTATCACATTCACATAAAAACTAACTACACTTTTAACTAACTAAATACCATTTTTTAAACGATTTCTCACTTAAAACTTATATTTATTTTTTTTGATAAGTGTAGTATTTGCCAAATAAATTGAATCGTCATTATTCACTGATTATATATTGATTTTATTTGACAAATAATATAAGTCAATTATTTTTGCTTTATTAAACAGTCAGTGTATTTATTTATTCATTATTTTTCAGTATATGGAATAATATAATGCTTTCATAAACTTGTTGAGATGATAAAAATATACGCTACACGAAATCAAAATCTTACTTCAGTTTTGTTTAAAAAAAAATCAGTACAAATTAATATACATGTAGTTCTTTCGAATATAAAATAATTAGCTTTAATATCAAAAATCCTATTTTAAAAAATTATGCGCTAAAGAAAAGTCTTAACAAAGTAGCGACACTGCCTTATTTAAATGCAAAATAATCAGTACTTCGACTGGTAGAACATTTTCTTTTGAAATACTACAGTATCGCAATGCTAGTCTTCTTTGCTTTAAACAATTACTGAACACTGAAATCTATTACAAATATTTCCAATGATAATTAAGTATAATTGAGTAATTAATTTAATTTTGTGTTGGAAACAACAGAAAAACGGTTTAATCACCCTTTTAAAATATATCGAAATTTAAAGTGTTTATAAAGCTTATTAGTATTAT
Source organism: Chrysopa pallens (assembly GCA_020423425.1). Classification (NCBI taxonomy): domain Eukaryota; kingdom Metazoa; phylum Arthropoda; class Insecta; order Neuroptera; family Chrysopidae; genus Chrysopa; species Chrysopa pallens. Next base: position 35,401,540 of record CM035591.1, on the reverse strand, counting down.
TATAATTTTAAATTTTTTTGTAGGGTTGCGTAGGTTTTTACGAAATTTATTAGCCAATAATTATTTGTAATAAAAATAGTTTATAGATTCGTACGTATAAACTATTCAATATAAACCATAAAAGGTAATACTCATACAAATAGTAAAACGTCATCGCTTAACGATTAAAATATAAAAAGTTACAGGTTCTCATTTAAAAATGAAATATAATTAATGATATCATTTTTTAAAGGTGTCATAAATACATATATCAAAAATAAAAAAACTGATTTTAGAATTAAAACTAAAGTAAATAATAAAAAATTGATTATTTTAATTGATAAGACCTCAATGTTTTATTAATAATGCTCTAAGCTGTGTGGGTATGTATTCAATATGCTCCTATTAATATTAAATAAAAAATATGCTACTGGTTTTTATAATACACAGTTTTTATTATATATTTTTTAGATTTTACTTTATTTTTTTTATTAATTTAATTAATTACTAAATTAATTATAATAAAATAGATTCATAAATTACTAAAAACATCACGGAAAAAAGTAAACTCTAATATTTATTAAGATTTCCAATACTTTTTATAGTTTGAAACACAAACCCGGAACCTGCCTCGGAATTTAATACTTATTACTAAGTGAAACGTCAAAATTTATGCCAGCGGGTTACTAAAATATATCAATAAGAATATATATATATAACAGTTTAAAGATACAGTTTTTAAAGTTTGAAATATTAAAAATTATCAAGTTTGGCATGTATAATTTCACATGTTTAACATTACTTTTTATAAATGACAATAGAAAATACTTAATTCCAAACTTTAAATTTTATAGTTTTAAACACTAAAAATTATCAAGTTTGGTATATATAATTTCACATATTCAAAACTACTTTTTAAAGATGACAATAGTTAATATTTAATTCTAAACTTTAAATTTTAAAGTTTCAAACATCAAAAATTATCAAGTTTGATATAAATAATTTTACATGCTCAACATTACTTTTTATAGAAGACAATAGTAAATATTCAATTCTAACCTTTACATTTTATAGTTTTAAACAGTACAAGATAATCATGAACCACTCAATTATTTGCTTTATAAAAATAGAAGAATTAATGTTTAGAATTTAATTTTGTAAAAATTAATTACTTCATTTTTATAATGCAAATATTTCAGAAGTTAATTAGTATTATTTTATTCAAAACTATAAAATTAAAAATTTAGTAATGCATTTCATTAAACATATAATGTAGTATCATGAATTGTAACAGTACTACCACTAAAAACTAATTTGCTAATTAAAGTTAATGATTGACACATAAATGACACAAGTTTTTTTTGTTTTATAAATAGCATTATTTATTTAAGAAAATTAAAAATTTATAAAACTACAATAAACATTAACATAATCAAGAGATAATAAATAAGAGAGTATAATAGTTTGACGAATTTCTCCACCACTTTTTTTTTACCAATAATTTACGATGTAATAATTATTATCGCATTGTTTAACAATATATGAAATGCCATCGATTTCTTCGAAAATCTATAAACGAGTTTTTGTAATTAGACAAAAAATGTACAATAAATTTAAGGATGATAAATATTTCATGTATGATAAACTTCAACAAACTTACCATTTTAAAGAAAGGGTAAGCTTAATGCTATAGCCTTCAATTCTGGATCTGAAGGTTGTCTGGGACCGCTAAATAGATATTTAAGCTTTTCTAACACTACAGGCCAATTATTTGTAAAAGAATCTTATTGATCCGGAAATTTTAAATCAAAATCATGTTGAAGCTATTAAAAAAAAAAATTATTATTAAAAATATATAAAATTAAACTAAAATATTTAACTTACCAATTTATATCCGTAAGTTTGTTTAAGGCAAGAAAACTTCTTGAAATAGGCAGCAATTGGTGTATTCAATAGATTAATTTCTTTTTGTCTCTCGTTAAAACTGGCAATCCAATGACGTTCAACCTCTTCATAAGGTTCTATATGCTTTACAACAAACTGGAAACTTTCTGAAATACTGTTAGTAGTCGATAGATCTTCTGCAATAATAATGATGGTTAAAAATAAGAAAAATAATAATATTAATATTATTATTAATAATAATAATAATAATAATTGTGAGCGATATTTTCATGTTAATCGCAATTATCGCAAATTTCAGTAGCCAATTTTATGTAGCGTGATGCTGAAATACATTCGACCGTTGAATTTCCTTCATGTTCTTTGTAGATGACTATTAAGCGAGCAAGTAAGTTGCGTAAAGATTTATTCAGAGTATTAGCTGAATTATAATAATTTAGTAGACTTAATCCGTGGGGATGTGCTTTGAGGAGTTTAACAAGTCGTGATTCCTAGGAAATAAAAATAAATATTTTACAATAAAATGGAAAAAGAAAGTATTTACCATTCTCAAAAACGTAAAGTAAATAAAATGTTAGTTTTATTAATTAAGTAAAATCGACTTTTCATAAAAAATACTTACAAAGAACAATATTCATTTTAATCAGAACAATAAATATTTTAATGATATAAATTATAACTTACCAAAAAGATTGATGCTTGTATGGCGTCCTTTGAAAATCATTCAACACAATTATATAACACGTGATTGCTATTCGCAGAAGACAACGATTTATAAAAGACAGTAAACAGACTAAGAGCACAAAATATGCGCCATAGCCTATTGTGTGCGGGAGAGGGGATAGAGAATCACGTTTTAAACGTGAAAATTTATTAAGTCAAACTATAAAAATTCTCAGGTTTAATGTATACTTTTTTCAAGTTGAAAATAATAATAAATATACATTGGATTTTACTTTGTATATAATTTTTACTATTTCAAGTAGTAAATTTTCATGAGGTTCAACTGTAGTATTTAATATTCTGTGTAATAATAAATACATTTCAGACTTTATTTTTTAACAATACTCTCGTGAAATTTCATATCATCTTCTTATAAAATATAAACTCTGTAAATGTCAATGTTTATTATTTAAACAGTATTAAAAAATACAGTTGTCCTTATAAATTTTATCTTTTGACCTTTAAATTTTTACATTTGGGACCACAAATTTTTCTTTTCTAAATGATAATCATTTAAGTTTTAGTTATTAATAATTATAGTTTACTTTTTTTAACAATTAAATCACGATTTTTATAGTTTGTGACGTGATTTTTTCGCATATGAACTTTAAATATTAATGTTAAAATAATAATTATTATGAATTAACTGTTAAAGCAGCGAGATTATTACTTGAAACTGTACTTATTCGGGATCATATTATTACTTTTTAGACTTCAAACTTTATTTAATATAGTTTAGTTTTTTCCGTGATCCATTACGTTTTATTCATTTTTTTTATTTTTATTTTTTTTCGTTAATTTTTTAATTATTTGTAATTAATTATATTAATTTTAATTTAAATCAGTACCGTAGAACTATAAAATTATAATCAAGTTTTTAAAAATAATTATTGGAGTACTGGCTGACTGTTAAGAAACTAAGTAACCAAACTTAAAGAATACTGTCGAAGTTTTTAAACGATTAAATAGAAGTTTTTATTTAAAGAAAATTCATATTTTCGATTTGTGAAGTCTTTAAGCCTTAACGATATATAAAAACCCTTTATTTGTAGCTACAACTTACTAATTGTTTAGTTGAGGAGCTAAATTTTGAAACATCTGAGTAAAACAGCTAACTGAAGTTTATCAGCAATTCATATTCTGAAAAATAAAACTTTATTAAATACTTATTTTTTCCCAAATTTTTATTTACAATAGTCTTTACATTATCTCAATAGACTTCCCAAGAACAATATTTGCAGACAAATGATTCTCTAGAATTATATCATTCTTCGATCATGGCTCATTCTAAGAAAGGTAAAAAGGTTTCCATTATTGAAAAAATCAGTTTTAATAAAATTATTTCTAAAATATATTTGCATATTTTATAAACATTCACAAGACCCAAATTCAAACCGAAGATCATGTGTCTTATTCAATTTCTACTATATTCAAAAGGTTAAGGATTAAAAATCTAAAACGAATAATTTTATTTTATATACAGAAAAAATATTTTATAAGCGTACCATGGCATCGAATAAAACTTTCTGTATAAAGACGTTTTACATAGCTAAAGAAGTCTCAAGAATATGCGACAAGCTTTAAAATTTATTTAAAGATGAGTATTTATTTATATATAAAATTGGTTTACAATGGACATGACTTGTTTTCTTGGCCGATGTGTATTTTAGTGCAACAACAAAAAGCATTTGAATTTCTTCAAATTATTTAATCTAAAATAATAATATTTAAAAATTTGAATATGTATTTTAATATTACGAGTATTTTATAACAATCTTTAATAGTGTATTCGAAATTTTTTTGTCTTTAATGAATGTCGTATGAAATATGAGCGCAATAAAAAGTGTTTAGGATAATAAAAAAAACATTGAACATGGATGAGATGAGAACATATCATTAATGTTAATCAAAAAGTACGTAAAAATACTTTTTATCCTGTAGATATATAAAGCACGAACCAGTCAGTCACCCACAACCGAACCCTAACCAAAGCGCCTCATATATTTTTAAACTTTTTAAATTTCTCATAAAAAATTCATTGACAAGTAAACATTTATTGTTGTAGCGACTAAAAAGCGACGTCAACTATGTGAGTTTCATATGTTTATCTTTTTTTTTTTCATTGAAAATTTTTATGAATTGTCCTTCTCTGGTGTAGGTATGTTTCTCCCCCCGTTTAAAATGGTATATGTATATAATATACGTTTAAAACAAACACATTTCAAATTGTGACATATTATTGTGAAATTCTTGTTAAAACCTAGTTACTTATTATTTTTTTATATTATTATTATTATTCGACTGGGTACTGGTGAATGAAGTTGTTTATGCGAGGTAGGTATAAGAAAATATAAAGGTTAATGAAAAGAGGAATAATAAAATTATGAGACAAAATATTTCTTATAAAAATTAAATTGAAATGTGAGCGTTTTTATATTAAATATTCGTGATTAAAATTTTGTAACTATACTTCTATAGTTAATCTCAGCAACCCTTTACTTTTATAAACAACAAGTTGCCGTCTCTAGCATTGCTGATATTTTATTGAGTTGTAAGTGTGGGTAAGATAAATTTTATTGAAGCCTCCACCAGAATCAGCGTGTACCGTTTCTATCTGCTTACGGACTTCAAAAAAATCGGAATAAGTGGAAAATACAGCTTTTTTCTATGAATACTGATTATAATAAATTTAATCCTTTTAATTTATAATAAGTTTTATTCTTTTTTTCTAAGTACGCAAACATAGAAAAAGTACATGCTGATTCTAGAGGATGTGTAGACTGCATGAACAATAAGATTAAAGGGCGGAGAAAAACGTGATTGGAAATTTTAAGAAAATTTCTAAAAACGTCTTGATCAATAAACACAGTGAAATAAATCTTCAAATAAAAATAAAAACCAATGAAATACATTTTGATTCGAAAATGAAATACGGCTTATTTCGAGTATCATTCCATTTAAAAAAAGAATTTTGTTAAAAATTTTAAATAATTATTAATTATTAAAAAATTATTTTTTATTTAAAGCCTTCATGAAACTCTTTTCATTGCTTAAAGATTGCATTGAACAAATAAATGTATTCGAGTGTGGCCATTTTCTGCTCCAAAATAATTCAAAAATTTCGATATTAAACAACGTTTTTGACCTACAAAATTAGACCGAAATTCTTTAAACGAGTTCAATGCATATGAAATATACTATAGTTGTTTGTTTTTGTTTTTGTAAATGTTAAATATTACCAATGTAAAGATAAATTACTGACGCAAATTTAAAAACCTACTTTATGCATCATGAATTTAAATATAAACGTTGTACTACAAGTTCATCAGTTTGTTTGTTGAATAAAAAAAAAAAAAAACTAAATATCTTTTGAAAACAAATAAAAATAAAAGATCTTGTTGGGTCCACTTGTCAACGATGAAACAAACTATTAAAAACTATTTTATTAACATGGTTTTTAAAAAAAATAAAAAATTAAACATGTTTTATTACAAATTTGAATTTAAAATGTGTTTTACCCCGAAGATCTGGCGCTAAATCCATTGACTTGTAAAACGTAACACAGACAATCACATAACTTAAACTATGTAGATGAATGAAACTAAATTTGTAAGTGAATCGATTTTACAGTTATAGGAACTATATATTTGCTTATTTTCTTAATACAGCTGAAAAGGGCTCGGTCCAAATGTGATTTTTGTACGGTATAGTATTTAAAATAGAAACTTTTTATAATACTCCACATACATACACAATATATCAAGTTATATTAAATTTAGTCTAAAGTATTCATAAAATCAAGTTCAATTAATCTGTTTTGACAGTTCGTTTGATTGATTCTCGTTATAAAGATCTCAAAGGTTCCAGATCAAAAGTTCCAAAACGGAAAATGTAAAGCATGATATTTAAACAATTAACTCATTACTTTTTAAATCAAGATTAAATCAAGAATTGAACACCAAACCAAAATTCTTTTATTTCAATTTATTTTAAAATTGCGCAAACCATATACTTTATTTCAAGTATAAGCTTATACACATATTAAAAGCTTCCATATTATATAGCAAAACGTTTGGTGTAATATCTCATGTTAAAAAGCACATGAGCTTAATAAAGCATATGTTTTTGAATAAAAAAAAAAATATACGTGTTTTTAAAACTAAACCTACCCTTGAGAATAAGTGATGGTGGTTGCTGTGCTGTATGATATTACACGGAATATATTTAGTTTATCCCCCAAAAGACAAAATGGCGCGCGAGTGTACTTCTCATATGCATAAAATTTATTTACATAAAATATATATACATAGAATGTAGATAAGTCGCCTCAGCTATGTAGTTAACGATAATGATAAAAAGACTCTTTCAATCACCATACCACAATATCGATGGTGTAAAACCTCCACTACTCGTCGTTCTCATGGTTGACAGTGTTATTTTTTTTAATTTTTAACTTGCGTGTTACAATGATATTGTTATTATCCCGAAAATTAAAAATATTTATTATATTTATCCAACAACTACAATTCCTTTTTGGCGAATAATGATTAACCATTCTGAGATTTTAATAAAAATAAAATATGCTGAACAGTTGACGCAAAAATCTAATAAAATATACTGTTCAATAATTAAAATACTCAGCTAAATGTTTCCTAAATATCGGTCCGACCGTTACAAGGATTACATAGTACCAAACAGATATAAAAAAATTAAAAAACTAACAAGTATTTTGAATTGAATATTGAGTTCAAATTTCAGCACATACATCTACAGAATATAACGAGCGAGGAAATCAGATAGAAGTATTTATGGATTTAACGTGCGAGAGAATTTAAAGGCATCATAACAAACATGGTTTATTGTACACGTGTATTAATTTCAAAAATATTTCATTAGTTTAATACAAACATTTATTAAAAAGTCTAATTCGGATACTGGATAAATATAATTGATGTGAATTAAACGCATACAAATTTTAAATGTCGTATGAATATCATCAAAAATAAACCCTACAAATTTCCTATTCCTGAAATTCTATATTTGTCTCGTTATTTTGAAATTAACATTGTTGAAGGCTTCACATCTAAAGCAAATAAACTGCAGACATTTTTTTAATACAATCTTTACCTACGACCTCAACTGCTTTTGAAATTCTGAAAAACTGTTTCCTAAACCTTTCAAATATATTTCATACTTTTTTATGAAACCATTCCATTTTGACAGTTCTGACATTGCAAAGCATCCATTATCCTGGATTCAATTCAATTCAATCTTTATTCATTATCTTTTTAACATAGCGTCAAAATAATAAAATAGGACAAATGAGGGAAACGCAAGGTGTACTGCTGAAAACATTTTACGTATATCTTGTTTTATTCTATATCTTCAATTATTAACGGTCTGGTTCTAAACAGTCATATTCAATAAAGGTTTTTATGTCGTAGTATCTGTGAGTAAAAGTAATTCATGATAGTAATACTATTAAAGTGGTTACGTTTTTCATTTTCTTAACTTTTTAAGAAGAAAAAAAAAGCCATAGATATAAAATATTTATGCTAATGAAAATGTATTTGTATTGTATGCAAGTATATAAAATTATTTCTAAACATTTTTCCAATTTATCGTTTTTAGAAAAATATACTTTTATACCAGGGTAGATAATTTTTGAAAACAACAAAAATTATAGTTGAATGAAACCAATTGGAAACGGAAGATAAATGATCATAAAAATGAAAGGAAAAATAAATTACAGGCGATCTGAGTTCGGTAATAAGGGGTGAGGGGGGTGTATCTGAAAAAAGTTAAATAGCAAAGTTGTAGGTAACAAAAAATACAAATAATAACTACAACTTTGCCATTTAACTTTTTCCCATAGGACTTGTAGTTTTGCCGGAAATCGAAATAAACCGTGTTTTACCCTTAAAAATTCATCCTCTCATACTTCCCAAACTCAGATCGTCCGTAATTTATTTTTCCTTTCATTTTTATCATACTATCTTGCGTTTCCAATGGGTTTCATCCTACTATAAATTTCTTCCACTTTTTATAATTTTTTAAGGCTTTTACACTTCCTGGTCTATTTGTTTAATTTTATAAAAATCCTTTATCAGAAATTTTCGAAAAAAAACAAGTAATGGAGAATTTCAATAAAAAATATTGATCAAATTATATTATAGCAAAATTTATTAACTGTGCTTGTGATAAAAATTTCCATTTTAAAAATACAAATCGAAAATGGATAAGTAAAGATTATAATATTTGATATGAGCTACAAAGCTCTATTAATCTGCTTAAACTGCTTTCATTGCTAGCACAAATTCATCTGCTTTAACTGCTTTCTAATTTTACTAGAATTCCATGTTGTGTTTTCAATTCAAGCATAAATGATTCAAATCTTATGCAGACGCCGAACATAAACCACGCATTTGTGATATTCAAATATTTTGAAGCTTCATTTTATTAAGAAAATAGACTCAATTGAGCTTATTCATTGTAAATGCTATTTATCTTTTTGGTTGTTTTCTTCGCTAAAACAAGCAAAGTAAGTGCGGGAAAGAAAATATAGTCATTTTCAAAAGCGAATAATATTTTAATCTAACAAAAAATATATTGAATAAGTAATACATTTGTCAGTCTTGCAAAAATCATCAAATCAGATTAGAAATGATTGCATGTTGTTGAACGTACGTTTATATTATGATTGTCGGTTAAAAAAAAATTTTATAACTGATGTTTTCCATAGTTCGTATGTAAAATGGTTTAGCACTGTTTTATTTTTTATATATATATATAATGTTTGTAATGTAGAACCGATTTATACCATATATATGTATAGATACACAGATATGAAGTACACTCCTATAATAGTCATTCGTTACATATTCGCTATAAAAAAGTTTTGCTACACCACCCTCCTATAGTACTATTACTACTCACATGGTACGGTGGAGTTCGGTATATTTTCCCCAATGGAGTAAAAGCTACAAAAAAAAAAGTTTAAAGCATAGATTTGAAATGACGTTTTATGAGGTATAATATGTATTGATCGTTTATGTTTTAAAAATATTTTTATTTTGTTTTGTGTATGCTTTGCAAAAAAAAAAAATCTGTTATCAAGTGTGTGGTTTGTATATATCTATATACAATTTTAGGTTCGATAGGATCGTATATTTATTTAAATAACTGGTACTTAATAGTTATAATAATAATTGTCATTAGAAGCTCCATGTGTCGTTTCCCTGCTATCGCATTATAAAACTACAATCAGTATATCGTCTTTCATTTTAGAGTTTTATTCCAGAAAATGAAATGTAAATCATGACTTCCAGCATAAACTTTTAATAATCAAGCGAGTGGTCTCAGTTCAAGACGGCAAATAAATGGAAACAGAGAACAGGAAATGTTTGGACAATATTAAAGATAAAATTATTTAAGATGTACCTTTTGGGAGTCACCATATTGCAATTCTATTATTAAATTAATTATATAAATACATTGTTAATCTATATTATTAATTCATATTATATCGTTAGTTATCTGTGCCAACGTTATTTCAAAATACTACTTAAAAACCCTAAAAATATTATAAATTTCCAATTGACCTGAAATTATGCGTGTACATACAAATATATATATATATATATATATATATTATATATATATATATATAATTTTATATATATATATATATATATATATATATATATATATATATATATATATATATATATATATATATATATATATAACATTGTAAAATTCTTTGTGACTTAATGGTGGCTACTCCAAAGTTTAATAGTAGTCATGTCTTAATGGAAAAATTATTTAATATAAACTACATTCACCATTTTTAACATTGAGTGAAGAAGACTCGCAATTAGGAAGTAGTGCATTCAAAGATATGTCTATGTCGACATAAGTTTGAAATTTTGATAAGGACAGAAAATATTCTTATGCTTTGATGGTTTCTTCGTTGTATATTATCCATGCAACGATAATTGTATCAATCGATTGTTTATAATTCTTAACCTCCCAGTTTTTAGACTGCCATAGTCTGCACGGTCACGGTGAGGTGATTATCTTAAAATAACATCATACTATGGTGAAAAATATTTGTTACGAGTTAAATTTTTTGAAATTATAAAAAATAGTATCATAAATAGTAGATTAATAATCTAACAGATTGTTTACCGCTCAAGTATTGCTTCGAAAAATTTAAATTGAAGCTTATTTACAGATTTTGAATTGCTAAAATAAATCAAAATCGAATGAAACTTTCAAACTGTATGCAAAAACTTCAGTATACAATAAAGAGAATAAATTGTTGTGTTTATAAACAAAATCGTTATCTTTTAATATTGATAACATAAAGGGAGGATATCGATAAAATATGATTTCTGCCACAGAATAACAAAGAGACTGCAGCCCAACAAGAAAATATACTTTAAAAAGACAAAAACTTACAAGTAATTTTACTTTTAACAAGCCAAACTTTGGTCTAACTATAATTTTCGCTGAAATTGCAATCATAACAAGAAATACGAATAAAATGATTTTCACGTTTCCATTACACTGTTTCTTAAAATCGGCTGAGTTGTGCAGCAGACTTAAAACTTACATTTCGTAAGAAAAAACTTTTATTTTTATTGGTTTATGAAATATTATTTAAAAATATAAGAATTTCAAGAAAATATATTTAATATATATTTATGTTAAAAGCTGGTAAATATATATATATAGAGAAATAATATTATTTGATATATAAATATATATTTTTCTAACTCGAATCGAAAAGCAAAACAAATATAAAAACATATAGAATAACATATTTATGTAATATTATTAAAATATCAATAAATATAAAAAAAAAAAAAAAGAAGAAACCATATTACATATATTATAAGAGTATATAGATGGTATTCCTTTTTGCCAGTTCACAGAAAAATTCAAACTGGTATCTATATATATATATTACCATATGATGTGAGATTACCATATACTTATATTCAACTAAGTGAAAATGACAGCTTCCTCGTTTTTAGATATCTTTGTATGATTGCTCTAGCTTGGCATGTATAAGAGGAGTGTCGAGCATGGGAGTTTTAAAATGTATATGCATGTATTTATTTAGTTTGAATATTATTATATACACTATGTTGATTGTAAAGTTTATTTTTATGAAGATATGCTGCGAAAATCGTTAGGTTCAGCATTTAATTAAATATAAATCGAGCAAAGCGAACTCTCGATAGATCCAAATCATGTGGTACCTTAACTTTATAAAAGATTTCGAAATATACAGACTTGATGAGAATAAAAATATTTTTTCATAGATATTGTATTTTAGTTCGATATCCTTTAAAAATTACAATTTGATACCTTTAGCAATTTCCAAATGATGAAGATTCTATTCTACATTGTGAAAATAAAATAAGGATTCTATTATATTTAATTTTGTTTGGTAAACTAAACACTTATAAGAGACGAAAGCTTGTATATAACCTGTTTTTTCAATATGCATTACAATTTTCAATATAAAAGTTTTGTTCTTTCAAAGATATCTTTGAAATATTGTACGATTTTTACGTTTATCGGCTAGTAAAAAATACAATTGGAACTTTTTATTATCCAAATTTCAATGTATAATTTACGTTCACCTATTAATACAGTATTATTTTTGTAGGAAAATTTTTACATATCATTAAATACAATTTCCAAAAATCATTAATTCGCATAATTGCTACATGCATAATTTCTTTTGGAAATTCAACAAAAATATAAAATAAATATCGAATTTTACACCCCACTGACGTAACGTAATTACCTATCGCAACCGATCACCAAAGTTAAGCAACAACAGACACAGTCAGAACATGGATGGGGGTGAACAGCTAGGATTGTTGTGTACTGTTGAATATATACCCACTGTAGTCACTATATGATTTTAGTAGTTGAAAAAGATAAAAAGTGACTTAAGATAAATAAAAAAAAAAATAAACAAAATACCGAATTAATCAATAACACTTCAATAATTGATTTTAATGATAGTTATTAATTTATAGAAGGTTGAATTTAAAATTTGAAATGCGTGGAGAACGCACCAAAATTATAGAATATTAATTAAATAAATCTACTCTAATTATAATTTGCCTAAACTAATACATAATTATCAAATTTCAATTTAGCCTTCATACATATTTAAAAGTTATATGTATGTATTAAAAATTAATTTTTTTTGTTCCGTATGATTAACTCCTTGAAAATACAAAATTCAAGGTTTATGAACCAAAATCCATATACAATTATTTTAATAAAAATCATATTTTTAATCGTCTTCATTGATTTCTATTTTAAAACTGTTCATAAATATTAATGCATCGATAATTTTTTTAATAGAATTTGACGAAGCGATTTATTCATTGATTCTTATAATTAATGAACTTTAACATTAAGAACAATTTATTTATTAGCGGAAATGTAACTATGATTTTCAATCAACGTTGAAAATATATTTTTCATAAGTAGGAAGTAGTTTAGCTACCGAAGTGAGTGTAATCACTGAATGGCTATCTGATTCCATGTTATCACAAAATATTGACTTGTTATCAGATAGCTTGATTCTAAATCATTTTACGCCCAATGAAATTCTGGTAATATGATTAAATTGAAATTTGCCATAATTTTGACACTATAAACGTTCGTATTGTTACCCTTATGGTAGGTTATGTTTTTGGTAGAGGCCTCTGAAATAAAGAAAATCTTTAATCTTTAGTTTATACGTCAAGTTTGTGTTTACGAAATTTCATTATATGTAGATAGTGGTTTTTTGAGCTATTTGTGCGCGAAAAATAAAGTATATATAAGAGATTGTCGTTAGATTAAAGAGTTCCCTATCAAACACTTAATTTACCTTTAAATTTACATTTGCTTGTGTTTAAAATTTTTTGAAAATAAATTTTGCAAAAATTTCAAGCCAACCTTTTTATGGGTTTAAAATTTAAGACCAAAAATTATCTCATACATATATATTTTCGTTCCCTCCACCATCGAATTTTAATTAAACCTTCCATCGAAGTATTTTAAATCTTTTTTCTTTTTTTTTAATTTCGTTTTCTTAATAAGGTCATAATTCGGCTATTAATATACCTGCTTTTATATTAAAATACCTGGAAATAAGTAAAAAAGTAAAAGTGTTAATTTCCAAGATTCCGTTAAACTGGCAGCTACAAGACCAATATAAAGGATGTAAAATGCATATAACGGTTATATTTTTTATTGACTATTCAGTACATTTTGACTAAATATTAAGGTGAAACCGTTGCAAGTGTATTTTTTAGAGATTAATTTTCTCATAATATTTCAACATTATTTAATTTAAAAAAATTTTTTCTAATAAATTTCGGTTTTTTGCCCCAATTTCCTAAGTCAAATTATTTTGTATTTTTATAAATACGTATTTCGACTACAAAGTAGTCATCATAAATATAAATTAGCTAGTTGTAATGAATCTATGAGGAGATGTTACTCGTTGCTAATTTGGTGATGGTTTGCATAGCTAACTCATACTGATGATGACTACTTTGTAGTCGAAATACGCATTTATAAAAATACGAAATAATTTGATTTGGGATATTGGGGCAAAAAATCGAAATTTATTCGAAAAATCCTAGAGTTCTCATTAACTATTAAAAAATTATTTAATTAAGTTTAATTCTAATTTTATTTTTAATTCAGAAAAATAATGACCCAACTTTATATACGTGTTTTTTTTTTCATGTCAATGCTATTAGAAAATTAGAGGCTTTATACCGAATTTATTCGAAGGGTGAATTTTAACAGAAAATTATAAATTTATCGTGATAATCTATAATAAAAATTTAATTTAATTTAATATCATTTCGATTGTAATAAATCAAAGTTGGACATCAGACTGAAATTATAGAGTTAATAAATTTTAGTTGTATATAATTTAAGACAAAACATAGAGTTTTCTGTACAGTTTACTGATTGTAAGCACATCAAATTAAATTTAATATTTTAACGTTTAAAATACAATATTCTTTGTTAATTTCGTTTCACAATATTTAATTTATAAATATTCGAATTATCAATATTTTATTAATCGAAAATTAGCAGTACAGAAAATTTGAAATTTCCTAATTTAGTCAAATTACAGAATACGCCAATATCATTCTTATTTTAAACAGTTTAATATAATTTGACTTCCTAAAAAGAATCTCATTCAATAAACTTCATACGAATTTTTGTTTAATTGTTATTAACGAAAAATCTTACACAATCCATCAAAATATTTGTGTATTATCTAATAGATTTTATTCCAAAAACTATGTTGATTAGGTAAAAAATTCATTTGATTTTAAAATAAAACTTCGCCTATTCAATTCTTACAACTTTATTCTCTTTTTTGGAAATTTTTAATTGCATAGTTTAGAAATTTAAAGATACTAGTATCAATTAGTAACAAAGCGAACAACGTATTTTTATGACATTTAGAACTTAATAAATCGTCGTATTTTCTACGTAAAATAATTATTACTATTTTAATGAAATGAGAAAAATAAGTTTTCAGCATTAAATTGCACATGTCCTTCTTTTTTTATCGATAATTTCATGCAGCTTTAATACCTGCAAAAAATTAGCAACCAAAGCTTGCATTATTGTTTCAATTTCTATCTCTAAAACGAACACTAAAAATTTCACTATAATGCTTTACTAATTATTTTTATTCATATGTTTTTAGAATTTTTAGACATAAATATTATTTTTTACGATACGTTTTATGAATTTTTGATATTTATTACAGAATTTAATTCCTGTACATAAGTTAGGTAACATTGTGTATAATTATATCCACATTTCTAACTAAAATTTTGAGTACAACCGTCTGCTCCCTTATTAAAGATTATTTTCGGCTATAAAATAAAATTTAAACGGTTTGTGTTTTATAAAATACGATAATTGAAAATGATTATATTCTACAATGTAGGTAGTGTACAGTGTTTCTCATATAAGGTTTGTGCGCCGCGCCGCTCCGCTCCGCGTCATCCTCAACCACTTTATCCATATATGTATCTGGTATGTGTTATAGTTAAACCTCTCATAAAATAAAATATATTTTATGACACTCAAATTCACTATAAAATATGATATGAAAAGTGATGTGTCTCGTTATCATAATCGTTTATACGATACGTAAGTATACTTTTATATATATAAGTATGCTATCATTATCATCTTCTACCCCATACACACATCCATGGATGATGCATGGAATGGGAGAGAAGTGAATATGGTTCATGTCATAAAGTAACGAAAATGTTTTTTCAACCCCTCGCTACTTTTCAATTTTCCTTCAAAGATCATGCATACAATTTTCATATACTAACAATTTTATATCTATGGAAAGTATTTACGATAAATATTCATTCAACTTAAAATGTATACGAGAGCAATAAGTAGTGCACTCTTGTTCATAAAAAAATGTTAAATATAGTATGCGTGAAAATTAACGGATTCATACAAATTTTTATGTAAGAATCAATTGTACTTAACTCGCTAAATATTATTCTAAATAAATAGTTAATAAAAAAAACCACATTGTTTTTGTAACCTCTTACTTTTTTATATTCGTAATTTTTTCTCATTAGGTAAATTAAATAAGCAAATAAAAATAAATAGATTATGCAAAATTCAATATTTGAAATTCGCGTTTGATAAAGTTGAAACACTTAACTTGTCAAAATATTGATAACGAAATCATGGCATGAGTATTTTTCGAAAGAGTTAACGTTAATGTGAAAAATGTATTTATAAACGCACAAACTTCAATTTTAAAAAGTTAAAAAAGAATAAACAGTTTAAAAAGAATAAATTAAATTAAAAAAATTAATAAACTTAACATAAATAAAAATAAATTCATACCGGAAAAGCAACAAAAAACTAAATAATTTGTAAAAACATTTATATTGTAGTTAATTTGACAATTAAAACTAAAAACCATTTGAATATCTTTCGATTTTTTCCCCAATTTCATAGATCAAATTATTTTGTATTTTATAAATACGTATTTAGATTACTAAGTTGTTATCATCAGTATGAATTAGCAAGTTGTAATGATTCTCTGAGGAGATGTTACTCGTTGCTAATTTGGTGACGGTTTGCACTAATTCATACTGATGATGATTAATTTGTAGTCGAAATACATATTTATAAAAATACAAAATAATTTGATCTAGAAAATAGTTGGATCTAAAAACGTAACTAATGTACATAAATCTATGGAAAATAATTTTTCTATATATTGGTTCACTTTTAAAGCACCTCGTGTTTATAACAATGCATTGATACCGTTGTACAGTTGCTGCAACTTTAGAATCAAATTTTAGATCTACCAATTATTAATTGGTTTTTTAGTACAATAAAAATGATGAATTTGTCGTCCTAGCACAAAATAATATAATGCCATGTAAATTTGAAATAAAGTAAAATTAAATGGAATTAAACATTGTTTTAACTTAAAATCGTTTTAAAATTGAAAAACAATTCAATTTCACTAAAAATTCTAAAAAATTCAAGACAGTGGAAGCAATGGAAAATTTGTCTATATTGATTGCTATGATTGGCAACTTGAATATGGGATAAAAAAATGTAATTATGATGGGAGACGTTTAAAAAATAAAATAAATTTTCGTCTAAAATAAATTGGCTAAATAATTACAACATAAAAACTAAGTTGATTTTCAAAAGTTTTTTAGGATCTCAAATTAAAATTTACAATGCAGAAAAGCTTTTATTACACTAACAGATAAAAAAATGTATATTTAGCGAAGCTACACGCATTAGGATACTTTTAGTCTATTTAAAAACAAAAAAAACCTGGTTGGCAATTTTGAAGACACTTTGTTTAAAACAAGATATTATGAGGAATTGGGTTAACAATGTTAACAAATATTAAAAATTTATATCGCAAAAAATCAACAGACTTATAAATCAGTCTTCTTTTTTTTTAGTAATTGAAATTCACACTTTAAATTAATTTAACTTAGTCATGAACCATCGCTTCAATTGCTCCAAATATCCTATCAACTGAAATATTGTTTCCAAATTGTGAATAGGATTATTAGAAAAAAAATGAATACCTACCATTATTAATTCGTATACTAACTGTCAATAAATGTAATTACCAATCATTTGTATTTTTTATTTCAACTAATAAATATTATGACATGCAAACGTTAAAATATCCATTCTCTATAATTTAATAATAATTTCAATTATCTAACATCAAATATTATCTGTAATAAATATCAGTAACTATCTACGGTAATATATTGAATGTCTATTCATCCGTATTATTATAGCTATTAATAAATACAATGTGATCTACTCGGAACTGAAACCATTTAGTCTCAGTGTCCATAACCATATTATATATTATGACTAGTCGACCCGGCAAACGTTGTTTTACATGCATATTATTTTCAGGAAACATTTTTTTAGTTCAATAAAAATAACTATTTACTATAAGTGTGTGGAGATGTACTTATAACCGAAAGCGTTTTAAACAATGAAAGTATGTTTTATTTAGGTTAATAAATTAATCTTTATGAAAGTAACGAATATATTTTGAATTAAAATCCATGATAGCTAAACATCAAAAATTATAATTCATATTTTACTATCAATTATGACAGTTGAAAAAATAAAGATAAATCTCTCAGCGCAATAAAGTGTACAATATTATCGTGATTAGTCCGTCTTTAGCCTTTAAATTTTATTGTTTTTTCCCTTTAACCATGATCAGTTATCGACCGACGAGGGCGGGAGACGAATTGAGAAAAAAATCATAATTACATGAAATTAAAATTATAAACTGAATAAGAATCGTACTACAATTGTTATATTCGATTGCGATCTTGCAACCCTATTGCGGAGCTGTGGATAGAATGAAAAAAATAAAAATCGGGATGGAAAATTAGGGGTTGATCGTCGAAGGGTGAAAATAAAGAGTAATATGAATTTTTTTAACTCTAAGTCATGACAAAATAAAAATAAAAATCTTTCCAAAAAAATTAAGTTTATAATTAACAAATAAAAATAGGGGTTGAACGTAGAGGGGTGAAAATTTAGGGTTGTATGTATTTTTTAATGCCACGTTATAAAAAAAAAAAACAAAAAATTTCGTCCAAAAATTAAAAAAAAATGTTAAAGGCTGAACAGTTCTTATCACTTAGGGGTATGAAAAATAGATCGTAGCCGATTCTCAGACCTACTGAATACGCATATAAAATTTGGTAAAAATCGGTAAAGCCGTTTCGGAGGAGTACGGTAACTAACATTCTGACATGGTAATTTTATATTTAAGATTATAAAAAGTATATGGCTGAAATATGATTATTGTATAAGTACTGAAAATTGACGGATGTTTTGTGTTTCTTTTTGTTATTTCTATAGAATGATGTAAAACAAATGCAAAATCCATTTTGCTTAACATGTGACAAAAACACGCTCTGAAAAATAAAACGGCTCAAATTTCGAGTAAAAAGTACACTAATCATAATTAAGCAATTTAAAAATGTTTACACGGTCATGAAATTAGTCTATAATTTATTGGCTTACACAAATTACTTTTCACAAGAAAAACGTTATATATGAACTGAAACACGAACAAGAAAAAATTTGTTTTAAGCTAAATCTATTTATTACACAATGATCGAAGAGCTGGTAGATAAATTTAATTACATGAAACAGCATGGAAATTTGTAGAAATTATTTTTAATAATGTCTGAACAAGAACACAAATCGAACATTATTATATAAAAAATTTGATTTTTTCTATGTATAAATATAGAAGAAAAAATAAATTTGTAGATAATGATCTGAATTTTATTAATGATCTGAATTTGTATGCTACGGTTAACGAAACATATTATATCAAACAAAAATTTGGCTACCTTGCCGATCATTTAATAGTTACTCTCTTGATCGGCAAGGTAGCCAATTATATAATATGTTTTGTTAACTATGACATACTAAAAAATTCGGACCATTATCTACTAATTTACTTTTTTATTCTGGTCTGGTGTATAACCTAATATATAACCTGTTTATTTTTATCAACAAATATATAACATTTATAAAAATCAAAAGAGTACTTAATGTTGTAAACTGAAATCAATCAACCAATACATCAATAATAAATAATAATTATGTATATTTAATTTAAATAAATAATATAATAAATAATTTCTTTTCTATAATATAAAATGATAAGAAACCTTAATTTATTTATTTTTTTATTTTTTTTAATATTAGTAAGTGCCTTGCTTGTTCTAATAATAATAATAATAATATATTCCATATTTATAATGACAGTATAAAATAAAAACTTTTTATACATTATAACATTTTATTAAAACAAAAACAAAACATATAGAAAATATATCAACCATTTTGAATTGAAAGGAAACCATTTTGTGTTATTACAATCAAATATGATTGGTTGTTATATAGATTAGTATTTGATCATTTTTCTTGTTCATTTTTAAAGCTATATACTTACATTTTTTTTTTTTTTAATATTTGTATATAGTTTTTTAGATTATTAAAGTTTGACATGCAATAAACTAGTTACTAATTTATTGTTTGTTACATAAATAATTTAGTCTAGTATATAATCATGTTTATCAATTATTTTTATTACTATTTACTTATTTTAAGGTTGAATTTCTGTTTATTGTATTACATGAATATTAGTGGTTTTCGATAGTAAACACAATATTGATTTGCTATTATAAGGGTTTTTTTAGTAATCAAAAGCTTTTATTATTTTATGTTTAATAAACCAATCCAATACAGTTAAACTCCTGTACTGCCAAGTATTTATTGAGGTGTGAGTCAATTCCTAGATAAATGTTTTCTCAATCTGAATTATACAAGCATATTAAGACGTTTTTTTTATAATTGATTATTCAAATAAATTTTTATTTGGTCCTTTTTATTTGGTTAGACTTCTTACCAACTATTAATACATAGCACTTATTTCAATTTCTGATCAAAATGAAATCTAATTTTTTTAGAAATAGTGCCCAAATTTCCAAATTTTAAATTCGCGTATCAATTTTTGTGAGCCTTATTAATGTGTGTCTATGCATTATAATACCAACCTATTTATCTGATTTTTTGTGAGCATTTAGGTATTATATGAAATTTGGTGGAAGCGCATGGAACAATTAAAAATTAAGCAATTCATAATCGTTATTTTGCCCATTTTTTTTTCCCAGTGAAAGAAATTTTGCAATTAGACAATGCACAAAAATTTGAGTATTAATTTTTATTATTAAATTTTCAATTGATTTGATTTGACCTGTAGGAAATTGGATTTTGGATATTCAATATCGATTAATTTAAAACTGTTGAATCAACAAGATATTTAAAAAATTTAAAATATAATTTAAATGCAGAAAAATATTTAAATGGTCAGTGTTTTTTTTTTCATTGAGATAAATTATATTTTTACAGCATACCTATAAACATTTTTATTAACCTTGGCAAAGACAAATTTAATAACTGTTCTTCTACATTATTGTGGTTTTTACATAAATAAATTGTACATATTTTTATACTTTGCATTCTATGTGTATGCATCATAGATGTTTATACTCTGATATTAGAGAGCAAACAACGACCATCTTAATGTTTTGTGCATATCATTTATATCCTTCTTACGTTATTATAATATCATGCGTACAATTTATTAATTGTGCTTTATTTTTAATCATTTTTTAGAACATACATATGTCTAATATCCTAAATGGTTACCGATCTAGATATTGGTTAGATATTAATGAAGTGAAAAAAAAAATTATATTTAATATTGAAATAATTATTTATCTAGCCAATGAATAACATTCAAAGTACCAACACGGATACTAAATAATTGAAAACAACTTTAAATTCGCATGATTGAATTTCAAATGTATAACGAAAAAAAAAAAAATTATTAATTATACTTTAAATTCCAATTAATTGAATATGATGTAAGCGTATGGAATTAATATAAGTAAAATACTACCTAGGTATCATTAAAATGTTATTCAAATGTCCCTCTGATAAAACGAGAAATAAAAATGTTTTATCGATTAGCTGTAAGCACATAGACACATGTATAAGATTAACCTCCGATAAAATGGGATTGAAGGCATTATACAGGACAAGTAAGTAGGAATACTTATTACAGAGTAAGTATCTCTTGCCTGTGAGGACTACATAAAAATAGTAATGTATTGTAAGCATAGATTTGTAAAGGCAACATAACAACCGTGGTATATTGTAGACATGTTATGTTTATACAATTATTCCATTATTTTTAATTAAAACAATTTGAATAAAAATATTTATCGAAAATTCAAACAAAAGTATAATAATGTGTGTAATATATATGTGAATAAAATAGATAATAATTTAAACTTGATATCAAAATTTTGTATGAAAAATACAAAATACAATAACCCTTCTCCTGAAAGTCTATATTTGTCTCGTCATCTTGAAATTTCAGTACTATCGCGTATGAATTGCACACATCATTTTTTCAATACATAATTCGCTATCTGATTATAGAAGGCTTAATTTCTGACCATGGATTTACCTGTATTAATTGATGCCATGTAAACATAAAAACAATAATGATTAACGATACAGTAAAAAAGTGATTGAATATCGCCTCAAAGGAAATACGAAATTACTATTATTGTTTATTATCTTCTTTTCTTCAGTTGAAAACATTTTTCAAAAGAATACAATTTTCAGTCGATTCATATCACAAATTCGATAAAATTTGACAAAAACAATACTTACAATAATATCATTTACCAACATCAGATGTTTAATCAATAGTTTTGGTTTATATATTCGCAAATTTAAATGTGAATGATTTAGGCTATTTTTTTGCCCCATTCGACTAGCAAAAGTGTGAAGGTGTCACATTTTGATTATAATATTTCAACAAATAATTTCAGTTACATTGAAGTTACGGGTAGAGCTAGCTTAAAAATTGAATCGCCACCTGCCTCCATAATATTTACCCTAAACAATAATAATAACTGCTTGCACTTGTTTTTCATGACACTTCAATCTTCAATTGTACTTTTTACATCAAAACTGAGACCTCTATAATAGAGACAATATCGTATATACTATAATATAATATTTTATCATTAAGTTTTTTTATTTATTTTCGTGCACAAATATCTCAAGAAAATCCCAATATTATGAATATGGGAAGGCAGTCTTGACATAAAAAACGGAGGGCTATATTTATATGAATATTGTGCATATGTGTGTCAATATTGTGCATACCAAATTTCTTTACATTTAGACCATAATTTTTTGAGTAATTTAAAAGGAGAATTAATTGTAATTTAATATGTATTACATTTTCTGTGTTTTAAAACTTTGGCGGTGTTACTGGGCAGTAAGATATGATGTCATCAAATATGATGTTTCAGATTAGTAGTATACAATATATGATGACATCATACTTGACTGCCCAGTAACACCATGTTTCGAAACACAGGGATTATAGTACATTAGAGATAGTCTTACTGCAGAGGACGCATGTTTTATGTCTCAATTCCTCTTAGCACTCAAAAATAATAATTTGACTTGACTGTTTTCCATAGAAAAATATTTGAGAATAATTATTGAAATAAAATTCACTTTTAATTTAAAAACTTCGATTAAAAATTTTTAATATCAAAAGAAAAAAACCTACATAGGTAATGCCGACACTACATTATAAAAAGTACCCAATAATCAAAAACGACCTTGTAAATACCCAATAACCAATTATATCCATCCATGCCTCTAATAAATAATTACATGCATATTACATACTGATTGTACAGTCCATATCAAAAACATAAATACCTTTATATAAAACAACGATAAAAATAAAAAAAATTAGGTCCCACCCTATATTATACATATAAATAAAAACAAAAGAGCCTTATGTCTGTTGTATATTATTATTAAACGCTCCAATGAAAATAATATTATTTTAAAAAAAAATATTAAATTATAACCATAAATAGTTTGTTTGGCTCAATGTAAACCTTTAATAAATAAGGCTCTTTCTATATGATATTATTATTACCTATATGATATATACACAAAAAAAGTCGATTAAATTCATCGTTCCTATTGGTTGAATCCTTAATGGCCTTTTTACGTGATGTAAGAATTGTCTATATTTAAAATAATATTATTATGATTGTGTTATATTCGTATGGTTTGAAGTTGTATACAAGCAAACATATATAATATGTACAAAATGGTCACAAAAACCA
This sequence comes from Chrysopa pallens, assembly GCA_020423425.1. Lineage (NCBI taxonomy): Eukaryota > Metazoa > Arthropoda > Insecta > Neuroptera > Chrysopidae > Chrysopa > Chrysopa pallens. The sequence continues at coordinate 35,377,571 of CM035591.1, read as the reverse complement.
TTCGAATGGTTCAAATACACACGAAAACATTACACAATAAGTCGAAATGGATATGGACTTTAATACCTAAATATATTCGTAATCATTCCAAAATAATTTGTTCCAAAACCAAAAATTAATGAATAGTAATTCATAATTTTTCATTGTCATTTTAATTTTATGGTAACTATTACCAAACGGGCGACTTTAAACTAAAATTAATTATATATTCAATCACAGTTGAGCAAAAGTTATGAGGAAGATGATATGCAGAAAAAGCAATGTACCTTAACTTAGGTTAGAATACTTTGTTATATCATTTGCAGTCGATACAAAAAGAAACGCATTGATAAAAAGTGGAAAATCTAAAGTGTGGCTCCATAATAATGTAAAACAAAATTTGCCTTCTAAGAGTATTGATTTTAGTAAAATTTATACAAAAAATAAAAGACACTATATGTTCAACACGAGAAAAAACAGTAAAAAATTATACAAGCTGTTTTCCAAGTCATCAATGCCTTAGAATTATACTTGAATTATTTACATGGTAAAAGACACCAATCGTTCTTGCCCAAAATCGCTTGAAAAGTAAACTGTCACACCTAAGTTTGGTTAACGCTAATATCGATGTCGAAAATACGTTAAATAGTTGATTAGTTAATTAAACCTGTTGACGCAAAGAATATCTAAACTAACAAAAGTTAAAGGCTTCTATTTTGCCGAATTTAACATGAATGGTGTATGACATTTACGGACCACTGTGTATACACATGGACATAATACACATAATAATAATATGGTGTTTACTATATGGTTATTTAAAATGATTTTAATATATCGTTGAGTATTAGTTAACTATTATTAAGTCTATCAAATCGATGTTGTATTTTTCATTTCTGATACGTCGTTGTACTCATAGGTTGATAAAATAAATAAAATGGAGTATTTTTTATCGATTATTATTATCGTTAATTGAAATTACAATATGGTGCATACGCACGTAATTACTATGAATTTCCATTTGATATAGATAATTAATTTTAATTTAACATTCGTCATATTATACTGTCTGATTAGATCAAATAAAATACAAAAAATGATATGCCTATGCCCGCCTATACTTAGAATTAGTATACTCTGGTTACCCAAACGCATATCATATCATTTATAAAGATAACCCATCTAAAAATTTGTATAAAGTTCAATTATGGTCAGAATAAATTTGAAAACTAGTTGTTTTTTTATCGGGATCCATAAAGTTTTTCCTGTTTTCTTGTAATAAGCAACTTAGTAAATAAAAAATTCAGAAATAATTTTTTGCCGACATGTAATAAATTTAATTTTCAAGTGTCCTATTTGTTATTGAATCATTATCCTACAACAACCACAAAAAAGGCATGTCCGTTAACTTCAAAAAGAAAATTAGTCTATGTTTCAGAATTTTCGTAGGGATGAAAGTTGTTTGGCAAGCCATTTAGAAGAGCATTTATAAATAATATATTATGCAATACCATTTATCAAATCGTGTAAAGTCTCTACGTAACTGAAGCTTAAAATTAAAGAACTAAGGAGCTAATAATGAAAAAAAAAATATTTTAAATAGGTAAACTTTATAAGCTATTTTCACAAATACTTTATTGCCGTGAATACTTTATGAATAAATTTAATTTGGAGTACCTACTTCGATATATTTATCTAGGTATATATTTAAACCTATAATGAAGGAAATTTGCGATCAAGTTATATAAACGAGAAGAGAAATATAGAATTGTAATTTTTCCATAGAATAATTTTAAAAGATTGCGCTCGAAATATGAAAAAAAAAAACTATAAAAATAATAATTAACAAATACAAACACAAATATAAAAATGATTACATCAGAAGAAATTCAATTAAAATATACAAATTAAAGATATCCTTAAATTAATTAAACTTTAATACTAATTATTCTGTAAATATATAATTAAAAGAAAAACACTGCAATAAATTATTACTTACCAACATAAGAAAATTAAATATACCTATCAACAATAATTACAACACGGTAGATATGTATATGTAGCCATTTTGTGTTTATAGCATAATATTTTAATAAACGAATTGTTTTTTTGTGTCTAGTTTCTCACGATATGAAAAACAAAACAATAATTTTTGTAAAACAACAGAGAATTTGTTTGATAAAAGTATACGAGAGCTATTATTAAAAAATAAATTAAAATACTAATTATGGTTTCAAATTAAATATTTTTTATTGTCATAATATATTTAATTATGAGGTAAAACATGCTTAGTAATCATGAACCTTTTTTTTCTTTGCTTCTATAATTATGAAAATTTTTTATTTGATCAGAAAGAAACTAGTAGTCAAGAAACACACCTTTGTACTTCAAGTATTTTTGATTTACGTAATGAATTAATTGTTTTTTATTTATGGGATTAATTAATATTAAAAAAATTTTAATAAAATAAATTCAATGTTGATTTAATTTTATTAGTTTAAAAAAAAAAATTAGATTTAGTCCAATAGCTTAAATTTTTTCGCCAAATAAAAAATTAATTCTTTGTACATTATATTACTTCCAGGAATTAATTACTTTTTTATTTTCAAATTAATTACTACAAAAACGCAACTAAAATTGAAAATTTATCAGCAGTTTTTTTTAATTGAAAAATAGCCTTCGATTTAATAAATTTTATGCTAAGAATATTAAATATAATTATTAATTTATCATTATTAGTAACATTAAAACACAATCCCGTCATTATTTCAATTTTAAACCATAAAACGCTTGTTTTTTAATACAATTAATAAGAAAATTATTAAATATTTTCATGAATTAAATCGTGGGTTGTAATAATAATGTATAGCTAACAGGATTTGAAACATTGTAACATATAGCTAATAGGAACTTATATGATGGCTTATACGAATTTCATTTGTACAAGTAATTTTATAATTTAGACTACAAGTTCAATAAACATTCTGCATAAAATTTAATCTTATGATACGATTATCAACCAATTTATGGCGAAGTATTTCGTTTCCAGAAACATTAACATAAAACTTGAACAAAAATTATAAAATGGTCTCACTTAAGATAAGAACTCTATTTGGAAACTTCTACTTAAAACTGCTACATTTGATTTGAAAACGTACCGTCTATAATCTTTTTTCTTACTTAGTAAATAGTAGAATATCTAAGAACTTTCCTTTTAATTCTTTTTTTTTTTCAGTGTTCAATTATTCACCAAATAAAAACAACGCCTTTTAGATATAAAATCAAAAATATATAATTTTTGCCTTACTTATACAACAGACTGTGAAGAGCTGGCTTAATAAACAATTAATACAAAAAATTACAACAATAATTTCTTAGTAAATTAACAAACGATCATGAACGTTTATTACACCATAAGATTTTGAAGAAATCAATGGCAAAAATGTATATATCGTTCTCCGTTAATGGCAAATATTGCTGAAGTAATTAATTTATTAAGCTTAAAAAATCAGAGGCGTATTTTTCTGAAATAAATAGTTTTAGAAATTATATTTCTGGTCGTAATGAACTAATAATCAATACTGTAATAATGTTTAAAACATAATCAAAAAAATAAATTAAAATTAAAATTTGTTTATAAAAATAAAAATATAAACTATATTATAAATTAATAAATAAAACCCCAAAATAAATATTTATAAAAAATAAAATAATAACCACAATTTGTTTTTTGTTTTTTGGTAAAAAATATATACCTATATGTGAAATTGTGGTTTTAGTAAAATTTGTTTTTTTTACTAAAGTTTAATTTCTTATCTCGATGAAAAATATATTTAATAATAATTATCTCATATATAAGATTATGTCCAAGTCTCTGAATACCTATGCCTGTATGGACTCTGTCTGTCTATTTAAATTTGTTGAAAGTGACTGACTACCTATTTTATGAATAAATAAAATTATATTTGTATGCTGTTCACTTGGTTGGGTCATTTTTATATGAAATTAGTATGGAATTTTTTAAATGCATTTAATATTTATTTAAAAATTACTTAAGGAATTATTACGGAATGATCTGTTAGACTTGAATACACAATCTAACATATATTGAAAATTAATTTTTGGTTCTTTCTCTTATCTTAATTAATGTGCTGCTATAGTTCGACAAAACTTTCTCAACTTGTTGCATGCACCATAGCCAAAATAAACTTAACTTAAAGAAGATGGCCAGCATTTTAAAAATCCTTGCTGCACTTTTAGAAAATTTGTTTCCTTATTTTAAAATTTACAATTGTCAATCTGTAAAAGACAAGTAGTAAAATTATTTTGTGAAAATTTGTTTCGATTCTATTTCGTGTTAATTACTTTGTCAAAATAGATGCTTCCCAAACGTTTGTCACAGCTTAGTATGTAGAAATAAACTTTCCCATGAACGAGGAACGCACACGTACCTCAAAATCAAACAATCAGCATTCCGCAAAAACCGAAATAATAGAAGACAGTTTATCAGGGACAGCAACGCGCGGGCTACCAGCTAGTATATTATAAAAATGGATCGTTAGTGTAATAAAATAATGATTTTAATGTAAAAATTGATTATTCTAAAATTTCAGTAAATTTTGTACCTGAGATTGATATTTCAACCTTGGATAAAAAGAAGTTCAAATAATTAAATGTCAATCAACTTGCGCGACTCGATTTTTAAAATTTACCCAATAAACATAAAAAAAAAATAGCGGTTTAATTTTCTAATACATATAAAATATAAGAAAAATGATTACAAAGACCGGAAATTAAATACATATTTATTACAAGAATAATTCAAATTGAAAATTGTGTAATCGCGTGCTATTTATTACCTTTACAACGTCGATATGTAGGTACTTAATCACATTAAGATTAAACACATTTGAACTGCTTTGTATATTATGTAAAGTACCTACACCTAAGGTATTTTTATTGTCAAAAGCACACAAAACATATTCATCAAAATTAATCATTTTGAAAGTATAATGTTTTTTTTTTGTTATTATTCCATAGTTTCAAGTTGTTGAATGTGTTATTTTATTCGTATATGCGTGCATAAGTTTCGTATAATTTACGTTTTCTATATCTGGTCATATTTCAAAAATAATTTGTGTGATGTTTGAGAATTCATATATGATCATGAAAATAATTTGGAAAATGATTAATTTGCTTAATTCATTCAATCTTCAAAACGGTTCAACTTTATATCAAATATTTACTAATGTAGAAGGGAAACATACATGAATGATTTCAATATTGAGCTTTATTTCGTTCTTATCCAAGCAACGACAGTGAGTTACCCCATGACTTGAGCCTCCCTCCTCGTTAATAGACGAGCACCTTTTGAGATGCAAACATTATTTTCACTTGAACTTCATATGACGTTTCCATACAAAAATTTTTTATCGCTTCTTTACTTCTCAAACAAAATATACACGGTCGGAACTCTTTTATTAAACAAAGGAATAGATATGAAATGTATGACGTCAATACGTGGTATCGTCATAAAAATTACATCGTTTTCTAAAAAAGAGATAAAAAATATCTATTAAAGCTTATGGTTTCTTTGTTTTTTCAATTTCAATTTAATTTTTTAGTTTTATTAAAATATTGAGTTTAGTTTCACGTTTTTATTTGAAATTCAGCAAATTCCTCTCGGAATATAAATGAAACAATTCGTTTGAGTTGATTTTAACAAATAATAAAATGTTGTTTAATAAAACAACTAAAAATTCTATTCCGGCTATTCCAGATCTCTGGCAGTTATTAAGGTAGATAGCGGCACATGTTTGCCTTTCATTTATTACAAATACTAAAATGACTAAAATAACGCTTGATATAGAACTTTCCTTTACTTTTTTCATAAATTAAATTAATTTAAATCATCCCCAATAAAAGTTAACTTAATTAATTTTTTTTTTTTTTATAGCAACATTTCCCATGGCACGCCGAATTGGTCATCCATATCAAAATCGAACACCACCAAAACGAAAGAAGCCACGTACATCATTTACACGTTTACAAATTGCAGAATTAGAAAAACGATTTCACAAACAAAAATATTTAGCATCGGCAGAACGTGCAGCTTTAGCGAAATCATTAAAAATGACTGATGCACAAGTAAAAACATGGTTCCAAAATCGACGGACAAAATGGAGGTAAGAATCTGATCGTTTATTATAGAATTTTATTTGACTAGAATACAAATTTCTACAAATTAAGCCACACCAAAATAGCTTTGATAATCTCATTTTTCATTCTGTCAACGTGTGTGTTTCTTTATTATACTTCTTGAACATAATCGCTATTCATATAATGTTCCCAATTATTATCTGAATTATAACATTGCAATAGCACAGATTAATGATTTAGATTGGAACCCCAATTGATATAGTTTATTTTATCCTGGATAATTTGATATAATCTGTCATCCCAATACAACATTTTGGCTTTTTCGTACTTAAAAAAGTACAATATAAATTGAACAGAAATAAATGCATAGTTAATTTTGATAATATTATAGATTTTCAAATCGTATATTTATCACAAAAATTTCCAATAAAATAATTAAAACCAAATACTTCAAGTGATTAAAAATTAACAATATTCCCCGAAATGTCGATTTTCACAGTAAATATATCGTCGAAAACCAAACACACACATAATATCGATAACATATAAATTGTACTCTGAATATTGGCAATTTGGGATGTAATTTGATTTTATTGACCATAGGTCCTATTTGAACAACACAAATATATACAAAAGAACAAACGTTTATTTTCCCAATCAATTCAAAACATTTTCGATGTCTATGTGTGAATATATATATATATATATATATAGAGAGACTAGAAGATGTTAAATATTTGAGTCTGAACAACAGAGAACTGTAAACACTATACATTGTAGTACTGGACCAATGTATGTTTTATATACATTATTAATTTATAACAGCTAACTCTTGTACTATAAAGTGAACATTGTCAACTTATGAATTATAAATATGGCTTTTAGAGTGTCACACAACCATCACACCAACAAAACACAATAGCAGCTATCTAGTATTGCACAATAGCAGTTATATATCTATGGGTTAACTATATATTGTGTCTGTCGGGGTATACCACCGAGTTAGGTGACTATTTTGTTATTAATACAGGATGAAAAAATTGTTATTGCTATTTATTTGCACAATATACATGGTGATTTATTTACTAAAATACGGATATCGGATATTCTATAGATGCATAGATCATGTTGGCTTAACTTGTTGGCGAATCGGTTGGATTTTGAATTCTCCCCACGGCCGTCAAAATAACAAGTTAATTCAAATAGTTATGATGAACGACTTGTACTCAGCCTTAAACAAATGATTAGAAGAAATAATAATCAGTAGAAATTGGTTTTACAATGCATTTAGCTGAATCTAAACACAACAGCCAATACAACCTAATGTTTTTCTTCAATTTACTCGAAAAAAATACACAATATGCTTTCATATATGTCTTCTATGATTAATGTTAAAAATAAAATCTCATATCTGAACAATGTTCTAAATGAATATTTCACTGACAACGGTATTGCTGCAAGAAATCATCAAATAATAGTTTACCACACACAAACACTTTTAAACTATGTGCTGAATTTCACAATGGAAAAAAATTCATTGAAGCAACGGAATGGAAGATTACTTATACTAACTGCCGAAGATACCTGATGATATATATTGTTAAAATGTTGGCTAATATTGTTCCAAAAATACTAAACGTTAATTTATTGTAGACGAATTTACATACATAAATCTTAATCCTAGTCATCATTTTACTATATTACTCATATTTCACAATTGGGTAGCTTAGCATTTAAAAATGTACTTCAAAATATGGATTTCTTAATAAAAAATCACAAAAAATAAATATTTTTGCAAAACAAACAAGATTCATAACCATAAAATTACATTAAAATTTACCTTTTATATAAAAATAAAAACGCTATCTACCATTCGAGTGACGTGATAATTAGTATATAATGTTGAGAATACTGGTATAAAAACACATAAAAAAAAATTTGGAAAACGGTTGACCCTAAAGATCCCTGCAACTTCCCGCTAATTTCATACCTAAGCACTTAAAATTTAACATATTACAATGTTTTTGAGCTAAAAATTTGGTTTTTGAGCTTTGATGTTACAAAAACACTTGTTACCGAATATTTCGTTAACAATATCTCTCGAACCAATCAACCGATTTTTACGTTCTTGGCGGCGATCGACGCGGATTTTAGAGCTTTAATAATTATTCTATTTCATCAAAAACGATTCGAAAAGAAATGTCGAAGTTATGTTAAAAAAAAAAAAACACTTTTATATGAAATTTTTCGTTTACGATATCTCTCGAACGAATCAATCGATTTTAACCGGATTGATGGTGATCGACGTGGTTTATCAAGGTTAAGATCTGATTAGTTTATGGAGTTGATCGATACAGCCGTTTAAAAGTAATTTCAAAAACATTTTTTTCGTAGTTTTTTGAAATTTCTAGGAATCTACTGTTCCGAATCGGTTAAAATTTTCAGGAAATCTAAGTTTCGTAATTCTTTTTGAAACGCCACTTGTTTGGTTCAAATCGGTCAAGCCGTAATAAGCGGGTCACTTACTTACTTACATACATACACACACACATACATACAGACAGGGTGACACCCTCACAGAAACCGTCAAAATAGTTTTCTAGGACCTTAAAACGTCAAGAGCTGATCAAAACACGATTTTAGCAAAACGGGGTAAAACCAATAACTTCCCGATTTCCGAAAATTTTTAATTTTCTTATCGTGAAGTTAAAAATAACTAAATACTTGCAAATCATTTTTGCTAAAGATACTGTTGAACTGACAAAGACAACTTATAATTTCACTAAAATGACGACACATCGAAGAATATTTCTACATACATTTTAATTTTTCCAAATTATGTGCTTAATTTTTTATTAACGAAAGTACTTTATTGAAATAGTATACACAACATGCGTTGAAATATCTATCAACAATTCTGAATTGTTTTTGAATTCTGAATTACTATGTTCTATATACATATATTTATTCTATATCCAGTCAAACAATAATCAAATGCGCGATCTCACTGGTGCATATTTCCATACTTAAACTAAATTTATTAGTTACACACAACAAACAAATACCTGTAACTTGAATGAACTAAACAATTTTATTTATTTAATTTTATTTAGTTATTTATAAATATGGATCGTGTTTTATTGAATACAACCTATACGGAATTAAACATCACATATCAATTGAAAACATATCATTGTTACATATTCGATAACAAATTCTGTGGTTTTTTAATATAAATAAATATACAACACCTATGTTAAAAATATATTTTTTACTATTTACTAATTACAATGCAGCGACTTATATTCGAATAAAATCAAAACATAATTATAAAAAATAAAATAATAATCTACAAAATGCATACTTAATGTGAAATATCATTGTTATTTCATCTGTTTAGCTACAACAGGATTCTCTTGCATACGCTGACAATACGGCTAACTTTTCAAGCTCAAAATCACTCACGCTTAGTTCATTCATATTATACTAAAGAAAAATATTGGAGATTCATGCAAAGATTTTATTTACACTCAGCTGGATATTTTCCATAGACTACAAAAATACGATTGATTATTGTAATATATTATAAACTATACACACTATTATAAAACACGTTATAATGATAAGTTTCACGATTATGAAATACCATTCCATGATATATTTTATGTCTATGGTGTGTAATTATTTTGTGATTCTAAAAATTCTTAATTTTACCTCTAATTAGACACATTCTTGCCTTTAAAAGTCGAAACTGCATTGATAAAAATGCTAAACATTACAAGATCAGTTAAATTTGGAAATTAATTGTCAGATGTGAAACAACTATTTTCTTAAATATCTTGCAATTAAGAAAATCCAAAAGCATGATTTTCTTTTCAACGTCTCTCTCTCTCTCTTTTTGTCTCAGACAAATAACATCAATAATTATATCTATATAAACATTGAAACACTTTCAAATGTCGAAATCAAGATTTTGAAACATCTGCGACTTTTTTAAATTGCAAATACCAATATTATTATAATTAGAACTTTAAAAGAATTTTCAAAAATTCATTACAAATAATTTCACCGATTTAGTACCATTATTTTCATAAAATATGGTTAATACGAATACTGAATATTATTAAATCGATTCAATTAATGAGAAATATTGATATAGTTTTACTTTTCATTGTATAAAAATCCTTTCAGTATTGATAATTTAAAAATTTAAACGAACAACTGTACCAATATTTTTCATTACTTATCTATGTAGCCAAAAATATCACGTGAAGTATTCTGGCCTAAAATCAAACGAAATTGCAACAAATATCCTCATAAAAAAATTTGTAAATGAACCTTCGAAATTTGTGTTGTATATTGACAAGTTTTGTCATGAAATCCTGAAAATTTGTATTTATTTATTTATTTATATCTTCGAAAAAAAAAAATTAATCGACAAAATACTAGATATCTACGTATCAGGAGATTAGCAAAGAATCAAAGTAAAGTATTATCATTAAAACTAGATGAAATATTCTGTGGTTTGTAAATAAATAAGTAATTGAACAGGACATATAAAGAAATAAAATAATTATAAAAAAATTATATATATACACAATTAATTAAATTACTTATATACAATTAAAAAAAAACATTCCATAAATATAAAATTGTTTTTAGATTATGCTTTATTTTTATAACAAACGACAGAAAACGATACAACAAAAATTTATAAATTAAAATAATATCAAACTCATTAATTAGTGAATAAAAAAATAATAATAATTAAAACACACAAAGACAATAAAATTGTTTATCATTATTTCAAATTAACAAAACAAAAAAACAAAAAACCGTATGCAGCAGTACATGAACAAACGCTTAATAAGTTTCACTTATAACTTAACCTCAAGTTTTAAAATATGCACCTAATTGATTACACAGAACGGGGGGATACAACGATTGTGTGTCTGTGTTGCTTTTTTTTTTTTTTTATATAAATTTCATTCAAATAATGTTTTCTGTTAAGTAGTTCACTATTAAAAACAATCAAAGTTAGTTATTGGCTTTTAATTACTACTGAATTCTTGTAAGTTTATAATGGATATTTCATGTTTACAGCAAAACTACTGGCGCCGCGCGTCCACTAATTCAACACACAGAGAACCATAATAATGTGTACAGTAACGAACTTAATATACGGTGTTTAATAGTTGAATACATTTACGATATGCTTACAACGTATAACCTCAAAAAAAAAAGAATACAATATTATCACCATATGGAATAAAGAATGTGGACGATAATTAACTTTATTATAGATCATGTTTAATAAAATGAATTTAGTAGGAAGGAAAAGACGAAGAATATTCTTGAACGGAAATTGATTAGAAACTATTGGATACTTGTTGTGATATGGATTGGGTTATCGTGCATATTTTACGTTGCCTTGAAATTTTAATGTCGATATTGTAATATTTCTATACGGGTTTATACAGAATGACTTAAATATATAATGCCTTAAAAACAAATATTCGAACTGAATCGCATCATTTTTAATAATTGCAAAGTGTTTCAAAAATGAAGGCCCCTATCTTACTCGGCCTGCTAGATCAAGACTAGAGGTCTAAGTCGGTCAACCGTAGGACTAAAAATAAATACAATAAGTACAAAGTCTTTCGACTTCCGTATACTCGGTAAGTTGAAGCTCAATAAACAGACCAAGTCCTAGACTACAAATCACGTAGCAACCACACTAAAAAACACGTTTCCCACGATCATTAACTATCCTTGATGAAATTTCTACTTCTATTTATATTCATGTTTTTATTGAGCTAGATAAATTTGTAGAATATTTGAATTGTTTTGTAAAGCAAAATAAAATAAAAAAATATCTTATGGATCCAGAAAACCTATCTCCACTATTGGAAACTAGATGATCAATCCCAATCCATCGTAAGAAGTATGGTTATATATTATAAGAATAATAATAATGCTAAAAAAAATTAACACTTTGAGTATTCAATTTGACTGTGTGTGTTACCTCATATGAGACTCCTGGTAGTAAATTTTCCGGTATCGTTAAGTGTCTAATGTTTAATCAGTCACGATTACCTAAACAGACATCTGGATAGAGTATTACATTTTTCAAAATATATATTCCGACAATTTTTCCTGGTACATTTTCAATATTAAAATCGCCGTAGTTAAAATATTATAATATTATATATGTATCAAAAAATCGACTCACTTTTATTTTAGCAGAAAATATTTACTCTTTTATGAAAATCTATTGAATATATTTCCATTTTCATATATAAACTAATCATTCAATGTCAATAACCTCCTCACTTTACATGACAGATTTTAAAATGATATTTAGATTTACACAGAAATGATTATTTTTAGTCATGACAGAAACTAGATATATATCTGCTATTAAAGGGAAATTGGCTACTAAATAATACACAATATCTTTTAGGTGTGCTATAATAGTAGTTGTAGATGGTTTTACTTCTATATACAAACTATAAGACATGCATGCATATGTTAAATTATATATTCAATTTCTTTGTTAATTATTCTTATATATTTTAGACTTTGGTATCACAGAAAAATATTTCTGTAATATTTTAAATATAGGATAAGTCCGGTGGATATGCGGATATGAAATATGACCAGTCAAATTATTTTCACAACCCATAGCTAGATGGTTAGTTCACTTCTGTCGATATATCACATAATGCTAGTAGCCTACGTCGACTGAAGTGAATTAAGCTTTTAAGCTTAGAATATTACCATCTAGCTATGGGTTTAATAAATAGACTGGTCGTCTATTCTGTACGGCTATCTCCCCCCGACTCACCGTATACATGATTTCTGATCTATTCAGATGCATTTAATTGCTCTACTACAATTTGTGGATGCAATTCTATTTCTATACAATATACGATAATATTGTTATTAATGCCCGTTCAGATAGCAACACATTTTCTAAGATACTAACAAAAATCGAATCACCAAAAAACTGCCACGATGTTAATTATTTTGTCAGATATATACAGTCGGAAATATTAATGAAAAAATTTTGCTGCTTAAGAACTAGTATTATTAGAAAAATAAGTGGCAAATGATATTTTACATGACATTATATCCTTATATGTTTTCAACTGAAACTGAGTACATTAAGAGTATATATAAAAATGGATTAAATTGTTAAAGTTTTATGATGTAATTTTTCGTCAAAAATTTTTGAAGGCTAGGTTATTATATTAATAAACTTTATGAGCGCGGATATAAATAAATAGGGTAGAGACGAACCGAACTACATATTAGCAATGTTTATACGTATTTCATACCTGAATTCTTAAGTTTTTTTTTTTTTAAATATCCTTTGGTATATTGTTTCTTTACAGAAATTCGCTAGACTAGGTAGCTTGTGTCAAATGGATTTTACATGTTTAGGTTGTAAGTTGTATATAGAGGTTCTGCGATGATTCCTTGCTCACATTATTCTAAAAGTTTTGTAGAATAGATCGTATACACCAATTTTATTTATCTATATCACTTTAAAGTGTTGACATTTTAACCGACTCTCGAAAAGATGTGATATATTGTTTAAATAATACTACGATGTTGTCTACTTTTTGTTTTTGAAAACTGATTAAATATTAATAAAAATATAAAGTGAATAAGTGAGTCCATTCGTAAAGATCATCTATAAGCTCATTTTCCACATCCCAACCCATTCAATGGATTTTGTCATTCTTTTTAAACTGACACATTAAAATCCACCCTCAAGTAACTCGTTTTTGTTTTTTTGTTTTTTGGGTTGAAAAACTTCAAATAACAATATTTTATATAAAATAGTGTCCCTCTAGTGGCAAGAATATAAACTAACCATTTGTTTTTATAAATTATTCATCAGTTTTTAGTGAAATATTCTGTTTTTGTTTTTGGCTTTTAAAATTTACAAAATGACCTGTAAATAATAAATCTTATTTTAAACATTATTGAAAAGCAGATTTATATAGAATACTTAAAATATGAAGAACTTGAAGTCGTCGTCGACACACCTGAAGTGAGCTTATTTGATTATACAAATTGGTGTACATTTGTTTGTAATTTAGTTCACGCCCTGATGCTTTCAAAGTCATGGAATTTTTATCCCCATCTTAAGTTTAATGTTCGCATTAGGAATAACTAGACATCATTAATTACACGCCTAAAAAGTTGTTTAAAAAGAGATCACTTCACAGCATACATATCAGATTGTGGCCTCAACGAAATTCTTATCACACTATAAGACTATAACCAACGCTATAAGACGTAATATAAGACTCGCGTTGTAAATATATAAATTGGGTGGTGAAAGATTTGGCGTGGCAAGATGTTACTCAGCACATCTAGTAATGTAACTAATTTAAATAAATAAATTTTAAATTAAAAAAAAAAAAAATTATTATGAAAACAAAACGGAAATAATTTTTTATAGAAGCAAATATATCTATGAATAATACATCCCAAAAATTACGTATAAGGGAATCATATTAAAATAAAAGTTATGGACCAAATTACAAACAAATGTACACCAATTTTTATGGTTCAAAATAATCAAATAAACTCCAACAATAATACTACAATATATACGGGAAAAAAACATGGCCTAAGCACACACAATGATAATTTGACAAGACTATTATAGTATACAAAAACTAAATAAAATTTGTCTTCAAATTACCGTAGTAAAAGACACCGTAAAAAAAAACAACATAACCTTAAACTAAAAGATAGGAAATATGTACAAAATATAAGTTAAAGTAAGACACATAATAAAATTCCTTGTTAGCTGTGTGTAGTAATCTATTTTCTTTCTCTCGGGGTTATTTAACTATGTATACAGTTACGTAATCGAATTGTGGTTATGTTATTTTACTTCAGGATTTTCTGGAAGAAAACCTTTTTTTTTTTTTTATTACAATCACGAAACGTATTTAGGTAGAATTGTCTTATAATATTTTGTTATGTTTCTTCTTGTTGTGTCTTTTATACAACAGAGCCTCGTTTCTGTTGTGTGTAAAAACATGATTATTGTATTATTAAAGTTTTATAAAACTGATTCAAATAGTCACAAGCAGACTGATTCTACCTTCTTTAAATTGGTTGTTATGTGAACAACAAAATTGTTATATTGTTATGGCCTTATAATGTGTTTTAATTGTTCGTTTTACTTAGAAGATTATAATGAATAATGTTAATGTTATTATTTGTTCTCATTAGACCTCTTCAAACAATGAACTGGCAGAAACGCTTAGGTATAATATTTGAATGATTGAACCGATGACATAAGTAGCTATACATTATATTTAGTTGCTAAGGCGTGTAGCTTGCTTAGCTGTAAACTTATTCCCCATCGTCAATGGACAGTTTATACGCGCATGTACAAGTCTGGTTGTGCTTACCAATTTGAGCAAATTAACTGAACGTAAGCTAACGAGGTTAAGCTTGTATATATATGTAACTCAAAAAATTATTAGCTAAATTGTATGAAATTGCGTACGTACAATCTTGACATGGATGAAAAAAAAGGATGGCGTATCGATAGTCTTTCCAGATAAAAAGGTTTATTAATATTTTTCTCAAAAAAGTTAGCACGCCCTCCGTTTTTAACAGTGATGGATTTACGCCTAGGCTCGTGAAGCTCGGGCATAGGGCGGCTTGATTTTAGAGTTGGCAAAATTTTTAGTATGTTAAAATTTTATTATAGGAGCGGGAAAATGTCAGAATAACTTGAATTCAAATTCAAATGTTGGTGCAATGTGAATTATTTGGTGGATCAAAATTAACCTTTGAAAACAATCAACCTCGTAATTTTTTGAAAATTCTTAATATTTATTTGTCACTTTACGCTCACTCTTATTATATTTCGAACAAAACTGATTCAAGAGACACTTTTTATGAAATTAAAAAACTATTCCATGTTTTAATTCACACAAAATGTTTTGTTTGTAAAAATTAGTTAACATAGGCACAATTTTTTCGTTCTTAAAATTACGGTAATTCTAAAGCAGCATATAATGTTTACTTTAAGCAACTTATTTCATTTTATTACAAAAACGATTACAAATTAAGTCGGTGAATTATTTCATTTTAAAGCTACTTAATTACTGTTTTTATAAATCCTGTGTAATAATCACGGCTAATTCAATTTTGCCGATTCATCTTTAAAGCTGTGAAGCTTTAGCATGGGGTGCAACAATTTATAGAAAAATAATTGAAAATAATTAAAATTTTTCAACAAAGTTGATTACATAAGAGATTGCTTTTATTATAGAGGCTTCATTTTTGTGTCAATTCGACTTAAGATGGTTTATCTGTTACAGCTTATTAACCGATTTTGTTCATTCTCAAACTTATTTTTCGAGTTTTCTTGAACAAACTAATACATCTGTACGTTTTAGAAAATGTTAGTTACCTCTTCAATTTCATCAATTCTAACGTTAGAGTAAATTCAAAACATCCATATATATTTGAATTACTAGAAAATTTTTTCTTCGATAATAAAATTCACATATGATGATCAACCTTTTGCAATTTGTTTTTGCTTTGTATAACACATACATACAGAAGAAAGTAATTATTTATAATGGATATTTTGCCACAAAACAAGAGATAAACAATTATTAACAGTTGAAATTTGAATCAATAAGTTATTAATTCATTATTATATAATATTACTACCTTGTAGAAAAATATACATATTCAATATAAAAGTATACATTTATTAAATTTCCAAAGTACCAAATTCTTGGAACCAAAAATATTATCAGGCAAGAAATAAAAATGTTTAATAAATTCTTTTTTTTTTTTCAAATAAGATTAAATGATGAAATAAAATAAAAGAAAAATAAAAAATAATAGAATAGATATAAAAATGTCTGAAACAAAAACTAATGGATAAAGGTTTATTATCAATTAGTGTGAGTCAGTCAGTCACTCAGGCAGTCCGGCGTTCAGTCAGACACAAAAAAACCATGGAAGTGATAACATGGAGACATCAACACTAAAATTATCAATTGATTGACGATGTCAAGTTAATTTCTATTTAACCAGTTTAGTTTGTATTTAACTATTTGATATAAACGTATATTTTATTTTATTTTATCAATCGAAAATGTCTATAATTTTTTTGAAAGGTAACCAATTTCAATTCAATAAAATATAATTGGATATCAATAATCATAATTCATTTTTGTAATTTTTGTTTTTCTATTAATTTCTGTATTTTTATTATTTGAAAATACCGTACCTAAATCTGGATTATGTTTTTGGTACAGATCTCTAAAATAATAAACATTGTATTTTTATTAAACAAACATAATGTTCCAAATGTTCTAAAATTTCGTATCCATAGTCCTCACTTGAAAACGATGAGCGTAAATATGAAACAAAATATTGTTTCCATGTCAAGTTCCATTTAATACAAAAATATTTAATTTTATAGAAAATCAAATGAACAAAAAGAAATCTTATGGTATAAAAGATGGATGGATCATCATTCAGTGAAACAACTTTGAACATTAACAATTTATACTCACTTTTAGGTCAAGAATAGGAAAACAGAATTTCTACTCGCTATTTTCTCTTGTTATTGAATTGTCTTAATGACGAGCAATCACACAGACAGATGGGTAGACATACAAAAATGGACTAATTCTGTATTTCTTTGAACACTAATACCAAAATTTTCTTATACTTTCTAGTGTTACTAACTCTAGGCTAAATTTTTTAAATTCTGATATCTTTTGTTTATGTCGGTTATAAAAATGGGTGATACGCGATTTGATTAATATCTACAAAACGATGAAATTGAAAGCGTAAATATCCAATCCTTTTTAAGCTAAAATAGTTATGGATTATTTTTCGGCTTGTACGATTATAAAAGAGTGCCATTTGTCTCTATCTTTTGCAAATCCTCGGCCATCAACCCCGCTATTCCTTTAATATCATACAACTATTTCTTTATTGGTCTACATTTCTTCCTTTTTCCATCATACATTCAGGTAGTGCTCCTCCGTAATCCACCAGTCATATTTCTTGAGACATATTCGCTAACGGCGGATAATATTTGTTAAACAACGCTCAATATTATGTGCGTAAGTAAAAATTTTATTGTATTGTTTTGCTATTAACGCTAATAAATCAGGACCGGAAGTACACTGGTATTCATAAAGTTTCTTTTGAGATGCAATGTGGCGTCGCTCTTAAACTGGTATGAGTGTAGAAGTGGAATATTTAATTCTTAATTATTTAAGTTGAGGGATATTAGATGAATTTAGATACAGGTAGTGCAATGCTTTAAAATTTTTCAGCAGAACCCTATCGGTAAGAGTTTAGTTCACACTTGACCGATGCTTTTTTTAATAATTCCGGTATAATATTTTTGTGTGTTCTCGATAAAAGGTAATTAATATTTTTTTTGTTAATTTATCAAAGTTTTAACATTGTTTGAGTTAGTTAGTTCAATGTGAAAATATTACAAGATTATTAAGGTTTTGTTTTTAATAAAAATATCATTAATTATTTATTAAAACATTTCAGTTTTCGTTTTTTTTTTTAAAGAAGGGAGAACTCAAAATAGTATTAATTTGCTCTGAAAAAGAAATTAGGTACTCTATAATGTATGATGCATTCAAAAAACTATTTACCTTGAATTTAGACACAAAATACCCTTAATACGCACATCAATTATATGCCATCTTGTGTTATATCTTGTAATCCGTGGTTCCAAGGGAGACAAACACAAATTATAATAACTATAAATAAATATTTACGTTTTTAATAAAATGCCTGTGAAAATTTTACTCACAAAAATCAGATATTTTTTGGAAAAAAATCCATGTCTAAAGGAACAAAATTACAATCAATTTGATTCTCGACAAATTTTTGGGACTGTTTTGCGAGAAACATTAGGTCAAACTTGTTGAAAACATAACACAAATTATTATAATATAATTTGAACATTTTGATTATAAATATTTCATTATTACCACTCAATTATTTTTCATAAGGATGTAAGATTTTTGATTTCAGAGTACTTTATCGTACTCAATTCATTTAATTTCAGTCAAGCTACACAAAAAATGTTAGAATTTGCTGATATAGGACAATTTTTTCGGTAGATTATTTCTGTAGTTCTACATTTTACGTAGCACTGATTCATTATTATAAATTTCGTATAGGCTCATGAGGTAGAAATCTGTTTTTACATGCATACCGAAAATGCAGCTAAAAGCAGATGAAATTGAATTAGTCTGTGTGGATTATTCTAATAAGTAATTTACATTCCTCTATCCTGTGTGAAATTTTCATCACTATCGGAAAGGATACGTTCAATTACAATTGACAATACCGTTTTGTTGTATTCAATAATCTAACAAAAAAACCACCATTTCATATTGAAACAACAATGTAACAATATAAAGATAATTAATTTATTACATTAAGTATGTAATACAGTAAACTGTATAACCGACTAAAGCTAAACCATGATGAACATCACATGTTCTAATAAAATAATAATAAAATAAGAAATAAAGAAAGGAGATAAGAGAGAAATATTGCAGAAAATGATGGGAAAATCGAAAAAGAGAGCCATGTGTTGTGGTTTTCTGTGTATGTGTGTGCACCCATCGACAATAAGAACAAAACACCCTCTTAAAAACACACCCTTCACTATAGGCGAAACAAGTTAATAAAATAACATTGTATATTGTTATATAGTTGGTATTACTTGCTATTGCAGTCTTATTTATAAGATTATAAATATGATGTGTATTTTTATTTTTATTTTCGTTGTTGTTGGTAAAACTGTGCTCCGCCACATTCACTTGTTTTTAACATGACATCGGGAGCAAACGGAAGAGAGGGATTTGTTTCTATAGAATAATAATAATCATAATATAATAGGAATACTGGCTTTAATCAAATTTGTGTCTTGTGCAGACAATATTGTATGTTTAAGTTAAAATAGATCTGATAGGCAGGCGAGGCAGAGCAGGTTGGTAGTACCACTGATGTTATATTGTTATTTATTACGCTAAACAGTCATACCAAGTGTGTTGTGTATTATTTGGTTTTAAAATGGCATATGTTAATAAAAGAGATTCAAAAGTTTTTATAAATATCTATTATGTTTTTGTAAATTATTTAAGCCTTGGACTATACGCAATGTGATTCTGGCTAATTTGAAAAAGGCACTAAATTATGTTAGGTTGAAGGGCTGTATTCAATGACTCGGAATCGCGGAACAATTTGTATTATATGTGATTATCTCAGCACATGATCCGATCTAGACTAATGTAAGACTGTTAGCATATCATCAAGACTATTTTAATTAATTTTTGTTTCATCAGCGAAAATTGAGATCGCTACGTTGATATGTTCTGTACAGCAGTAGTTGAAAATTTAAACAGCAATGCCGTAAATTTGGCGTCAGTTAATAAGCTCTAATCGTGCATAAATAAACAAATAGCTGCACTACAAAAATATTAAATTAAAAACCTAACTTAATGCTGATCTTTCTGTAAAATCAACATTCAGTGAAGTTAGCTTGCTAATAACAAAGAGTTACGCTTTATAAATGTAGAATGATGATAAGATTTTTTAATCGGAATTTCTAGTCAGAAAATCTTATCATGTCTGAAGTAGCATCGAAATTTCTTATAAGAATTTCTTACTATGTTATCAGAAGTTAGTCAAAATCTGTTAGCCAAAAAGTTAATTGGTTCGTTGTGGTTCGTTGGCTCGTATCTGATGATATCTAATGAAATGCGCTTGCTTACGATTTTCATCTGATATATGGGTAGATTTTCTTATATGAATTTCTTATCAGACTTACCGATAGTGTGCGTTGATCGTCAGATTTTCTGATCAGACTTATCGTGTCTGCCCGCTCTAAAAGGATTGTACATAAAATAAGCTATTTATTAGCTTTTGTTTTCTCAAAAACCAAGTTATATTTGCTTATTCCTTTATTTGACACTTAAGTAGCAGCACCCCCGTAGCAATAACATTATTATATTAAATCTCATGAATAATATATGTACTTCGAGCTAACCATGAATTAAGTATTGTTCTAAAATGATTTCCGTGAGTTAACGCAGGTAACTACTATTACTTAAATTTATCTTAATAATTATTAATTATTTCTTTGAATGAATGAAAACATACCACTGGTTGTTTTCTATAAGCGAATGTATTTTTTCGGTCTTTGATAAGTACACATACCACATAAATTTTAACATACATTTAGAATGACGTCATAAATTCGTCATTGTTCAGTGAATAGTAAAATTACAAACTACTCTATTTTATCATGTTCCTTAAAAGTAATTATATGGTTTTATGTTTTGTACTTAGTATGTTGTTTTTAAAACAACAAATTAATTACATTAAAATTGTTTTAATTCACATTTAAAATTAAAAAAATAAATTAAATAAAAATATATTTATGCTAATTACAAATAAAACATATGTATAAATAAATATTTATACTACGGAAAAAAAAAAACAATTAAAATGCAAAAATACTTATTTTATTTTTAAATATAGATAAACCAAACTGTGTTTAATGGAGTCACGCACAGGTCTTAAATCAGTTAAGTGAATTGATTATTTAAAAAAAAAAAACAAAACTGTATTTTATAACTTTCTTTTAATGTTGAAAAAGATTTTTAAAATAAATTTTATTCAATAATTACTATTTATTAAATCACTCAATGGGCTTTTATTCATTTCTTCTACTTAAAAAAAAAAAAAATCATAAAAGTGGATCAAGCACTTATAGAAAAAATATTTTTTAATGTGTTTACTTCCGATATACATTTAACACATTCAGAGATATACGAGTATATGTGTTCTATCTATAAGCAGTTATTAATTCATGCGACATTGTCCAGATACTTTAATACTTTCTTAGTGGCAATCACAATATTAACAATTATGTAAAATGCGTTAACGTAATTCAATAATTCAACGTTCATTATCTATATTTTATTAGATTTTAAATTTTGAATTCGTTATAAAGAGTTAAAACTTCTGTTACCACTCGTCACGAACCATGTGAGATGACGAAACTAGTAAAATGAAAAATAAAGCTAAGAATAGTCGAACTAATTAAATAGAACAATTACGTTTTGAACAACTAGCTGCGAAGTACAAATTCGTTTATTGCCAAAGTGTAGCGTAATAGGAAATATTGACAAAATTTATTTTTTTACTACTTCGATTGAAGCGTTTTTACTGCACTGAACTTATTTTTAAAAATCTTAAAACATACATAAAATCGATCTCCATAGAGACTACTTATAAAACATCGTATTCCATCAAAGAGATAAAAAACAATCTTGCAGAAATAATAACTTCTTAGATTTCGAATAAATATTTATTTATTTTTCGAGTTTTGTTATAATATTAAATCTAGTTTCACACTTTAAGTAAAATAACAAATGCAATACTAATTGAGGTTGAGAACAAATTTTGTAATTTAAATATTCCAATCACCTGTACACTATGTTTGGAGTGATTATACTCATATATAAAAATTACTTTCTTTTTTTTACACAAATTTATTATCAAATAAAAACTTATAATTATTTTTAAGTAAAATTATGTACAATTAAATGTCTAAAAACAATACAACAGTTAACAGAATAGAAGCTATCTATAAACTTAAATTGTATTATGCACAAACAATTATAATTATTATAAATTTAAATACAATTTATTTTAATTAAAACACAGGACCGGCACTCATAGGTGTTGTACCTGTTGAATAATTAAATCAGTTGTATATATACATATAAAACAATAATGTTAATATATAGTTATGATAAATGATTGTATTCTAACCTCTCTCTTAAATATTAAATATTCCTATTTCACTATATATTTTAAATCATCAAAATACACATGTAATTAATTACAAATGTTATATAACATGGAGAAATACATTATAATAATCTGTAGAACTATATTCATAGACCAGTATAATCAACAATTTATCTGGATAAATTTGACAAATCTATCAGTAATTAATTTTTACTTAGCACTATTGCAATAATTCACTTGTTTAGAATGTATTTATTAATCACTGATCGATGCGTATTTGGTTCTCTGATTTTTATACCCAACATATATATTATGTCAGAGTATTTTAATTTTAGTCTCAAGTGTGCAACGCTAGTAAATATTGACCGCACAAACTCAAAAATAAGAAAAGATAGCGAGTTGAAATTTTGGTGACATATTTTAGCCATTAAATGTGAGTTAAAGGTCGTTAATGAGCAAAATCGATTCATAAGATCCATTTGATCCAAGAGCCAAATTTTTAACCATATAGGATATAGAAAATATCCAAAGATAAAACACGTTTGTTTTTTAATTATATTTTTGGTTAAATGTTCGATTCGCCACAATTTGACGTTAAATTTAGTTAATAAACACATACTTGCAATACAATAACTTTAATAATTAAATTTATAACAGAATGCACTGGATATTTATAGTATTTTATAAATCGTAATCATTAAAATAGTTCAAACATTGATACTTCACCATATGTCGCGTATCTAAACAATTAATTCTGTTCGTTGTTATCTTCCCTTGTTTTTCGTATGCAGGTTTTTTTGTGGTACTAGTGGACGTAAGGGAGATATCTGGAAAGTAGACCTTTTTCGTCGACCCTTTTTACCGATTGCTATGTTTTTGGAACGTCAATGTATGTTTGTAAATTACTTTATTACCTCGTATCTTCAAAACGGCTGGTTCGATTTCAACAGTTGCCGTGTCGTTACCTATATTCGTCTTAAATCCTCACATGTTTTGGGTATGTATTTAGACCCCAATACAGGGGACTATATTATAGAATGAATAAATCGTTTTATATTCATATTTTGTTAAATAGGGCTAATTTTTTAGCTCAAAATATTGAATGCGAACTGACATTTTAGTTTTTAGCAGCCTTTCTACTGTATTTTGTTTACGCTCTGTATGATTAGAATGTTATCTAAGGAATATCCTTGAATACTTATATATATATATATATATATATATATATATATATATATATATATATATATATATATATATATATATATATATATATATATATATATATATATATATATATATATATATATATATATATATATATATATATATATATATATATATATATATATATATATATATATATATATATATATATATATATATTCTCTATACTTAGAATTATTATTCTATGTATGGTAATGTCAAAGAGTTATATGGTACTATCTTTCATAAGCTATTAGATATATAATAGTACGTAGAATTCTAAATCATTCTAACAGTAATCTAGATTACGTACACATGAGGAGAAATTCTAAATGGTAAATGTTTAAATATAAATTGTTTGCAATTAATTTTATGTCAACGTTATTATACTAAATGAAAATTAATTTTACTTGGTCCATACGAAAATAAAAACATGTATAGGTACAAATCATTGTCTATTCATGTTATGTAGGATAAGAAGTGTGTATATATCTGTCGACACTAATGTATGCCAAAAAGACTTGTATGTCTACTGAAATTATCATAGGAAATTACAGATAAACGTAATTGTAAAACGCGTAGACCTGACGGTAAGTTTTCGCCAAATTTCGTGAAAAAAATTTTTTTTGTTAAAGATAACACCAAAAGAAATAAAATACCAAAAACTTGGTTATTTATTAGATAAATTTTGAGGCTATGTGAAAAAAGTGTAAATACAAAAGTTGTAGATTATTACCTACAACTTTGCTATTTAACTTTTTTCCAAAAAAAAATATAGTTTGGCCGGAAATCAAGATAAACCGTGTTTTACCCTTAAAACTCTCCCGTTTCCAATGGATTTCATCATACTAAATTTTTATTTTTTTTTTTTTGGTTTCAAAAATTATCGACCCTGGTCTATCAATATAACTGCAATTAATTCTATGATAGCCAAAATAATCAGCAATCACCAAATGATGTCATGTAAAAAGTAAACTCGTGAAACCTGAGAAAAGGACTATTTTAAATAATTTTTGGGCGTTATTTATATTACAGTTCTTCTACAAGTCTAAGTAGAATTTGAACATTTGAACAAAAAAATTAATTAATTTATAAATGTTAACAATTATTACCATTTATTAATTTATAAATGTTAACAACATTTTTGAAACGGGGTCCAAGTTTCAGTCGAAGTTTCAACTTGTGGTGACAAACATAGCATCTTACTGATTTAATGAAATCAAAAGAATGATTAATTTAATGTAATGTTATTTTATGTAGTTAATATTATTCTCAATATTTTTATTTCCATACTCAAAGTTTATTCATTGATTTTTAAATAAAAACTGCCAGGTTTTAAAAGTAATCTAAATTTTTTTTACTTATGAGTTGTGTAAATTTCATCAAAATCCGTTTAGTAGTTTTGAAATTATGGTGGTCACCGACTTTGAAAACACAGAGGATAAAACGAAGTTTTTTTCTTTTAATTTTGATACTTTTGCATCATCCATTTTTCTTTACCTTAAATTTTTCCAAATCAGTTTTAACATTAACACATTTATCTAGCGTAGCATAATTTTAAACTTACATATTATAATTGAAATATTCAAAAGTATTCAGCAAATATCACTTTAATATTAAACGTTGGAAAAATCAACAAAAACCTGAAGAAAATATATTAGAATAACGAAAAAAAATTGAACTTAATGAAACCTCATATATAATTCAAAACATAATAAAAAAAGGGGGTTAGGTGGGCAAGTGTTTCTCATCTGTTTTATACTTTAAATAGGTACCTGAGCGGTATACGATGGTTAAAGAGAATTATAATATTACATGAAAGGGTAGGTGTGAGTTAAAATAAGAGACACACGTTTTTAAAAAGGGAATTTGTAAAATATTCATAATTCATTTTATTTCTAACTCTACATTGCTTACCTTAAAGTACCGAAATGACTTAAAGTTAACCCAATATTTTTGTGTGTTCATTCGTAAGATTATAATTAAAGGCAGTTATGAAAAAAAAAAAAACAGATTTTTTACCATACCGTTTAAGAGATATAATTAATTAAAGTTTAGCAAAAATATAAGATCTCTTATAAGTGTCATTGTTCAATAATACTGGAAATGGATGGTTTGCAGAAAGTTGGCAAAGTTGACCCCACAAAAAATACATTTAAGTTGATAGAACTATATCCCAAATATACACTGAAAAAATTTCAGAATAATTTACCACGTACTTTCCATGTAATTAATTTTTCAATATTGAAATGTGGCTTCTATCTCTCTCCTCCATATTTACTAGAAACAAAAATGGTGGCTCCGTTAAGCGCGCCAATTTCAAATAGTAACTACCGTTTTTAATACACTTATAAACAATATATAACAACGAAAGGATATTGAACATTAATAAATATAAAAATTATTTTTTATAACATTAAATTTATTTTCTAACGAAATAATTTATTTATTTATATTAAAATAAAAAAATAAAAAATAAAGAATTCAGAATATAAAAAATAAAATTGACAGTTCAGGGTTATGTTTTGAAAATCATTTAAAGTTGGTATTATCTAGAGACAGTTGAGTGTTAGTCAAATAATATTTTATTTATTACATTATTTTAATTATTTAATTATAATCCGTGCATTTATATCAATTAAATTCTTATGTGAATATTTATCAATTATTATAGCATGCTTCGTATATTTATTAGTAAAAAATAAATTAAAACAAAGTCTTTTATTTGATTTCGGATTGCGGCGACAAAGCTATCTTAAGTGTCTTAAATTTTGTGTTAATTCCGTCGTTTCATGGTACAATTGGAATAAAGTAGGTACAGTTAGTTGTAAGAGTAGACATTATCGGTATTCGATGCTTATTATTAAGTAAAATATCGACGTTTTAGAACGATGTGTCAATCTTTTCGATGTATCGTTCTTATATCGAAGTTTTAAAAGAAAAAATTGGTGCCAAATTGAAACACAGATATTGTTGACTCAGTTTTAAGTTACGTAAGTATGCATCAAACTAAAGTGATTCCACGTCGATATCATGATTCGTTCTCGAAATAAACGAGACGAATAAGTATTACGAACGAATATACACACATACGTACAAACAATGACATCTCTCTTAAAATGTTGAATTCTAATGACCCTGAAACGTAAAATTTACTATTCACAAAATCGGCACTATTACAACAACCGACTGGGAAGTTCATTGTATTGTACCCTTTTCTGTTAGTATTTGAAAGTCTTCAATTATAAGACTTTCCTTAAAATTAAAATCATCTAGAACAAATTTCCTCATAATTAATTACATATGAAAGTCGGCGTTAATTATAATCTTACTAAAAATGGATTCATTGGCACCGACTTCGAAAGGGAATTCAGAACTACTCTGTAAAAAGAGTAGCGTAAAAAAATACGGGTCAACTTGGAAACTATTTTGTTTTTTCTTCGATTTATTTAGTTGAACTTGTAATATTCATAAATACTTATACATTTAATGTTTAACAAACTCCCTGTATATAGCATACAGTGTAATATAGCGAATAAGAATTACAACATTGTCCAATTTATATATTAGTATAATATTATAGCATCATACCTGCTGTCTGAAGTAAAACATATTCTATAGTATATAAGGGGAGTTATTATAAATTCATTGTTGTTAAAATTTTAATTTATTCCTACCCTTAATTAGTGGTGGCCTGATGACTGAGTTGTTGAAATTATCTCAACTAATTATACCAATCTCCTCTATGTTTTAAAAAGCATCTCCAATGGATAGCCAGCCAACCACTTTATATATATAAATATATACGTATTATATAATACTTTATTATATAATAAGCAACTAACTACTACATAAGCATAAATTTATAATGTGCTCTGCCATGAATAATGTTTAAAGAAATTATTTTTATAACATATTTTTTGGGTTTTTTACTTCCATTAAATTATTTTACAATTTATTCTAGAAAACAAAAAAAAAAGTGTATTATTTCAAAATCATTACAAAACGATATTACGATTCCAAACAATATACTTTCGTTGTAACGATTCATACTTATTAAAATCATGCTTTACATAAACGAGAAAATAAGAACCTAATAAGTTAATTAAGTCTTACATAAACATAATTTCAATAAATAAATTCAAACTTCATAAGAAAATAGACAAGATTTATTAAAATAAAATAAAAATAAAACAACGTTAGACGATTTTACCTTTCGTTTGACTAAGCCTCATGAATCCCAATTTAATGGTGATAAATTTATTTCACAGTTGAACTATACAACAACTAACTAAAAATTAAGGTAATAATAAATCGATCAGTGTATATTAAAATTTATAATCACATAAATAAAAGCTTTGAAATTCGTTAATCAAATTAATACTAACCCCCCCCCCCTTATCATACAATGTTTTTTGAAAAATAATTATTTTGAATAATAATTATTTATAAATTAATAATAATATATTATTGTATATATGTATATGAATATAATCATAATTTTATTAAATAATCCACAAATATGAATAATTTATAATTAAATTAAATATTTTAATTATTTATTTATGAAATCATTATAATATCATTAATATAATATATTATATATATCATAATATATATCCTAAAATGTATGCAAACATAAATACAAAATTTCAAATGTTTAGGGTACCTACTTACATACCCTTGTCATATTAAAAATAATTTATAAAATGAATGTTTTTTTTACCCATATATGGTATAATAATTTAAAAGTAATTATATCATGAATAATAATTGAAAATAGTACATTTTAAAATTAAGGTTATACGCCTACTACAGCAATTATATATGTGTACATTGATAAGTAATTCACAGTAAATTCATATTCCAATATAAAAACTAAAATAAATAATAATTTTGTTCTAAAGATATTCAATTTGTATAAATACGAGTGATATTTCCTTTCGAAATTTCTGATTAACTATAAAAAGTTCGATAAATCGCTTAACACACACAAAATACATTTTTTATTTAAATCAAACAATTTTATTTCTTAATATGCAAGATATTTGTATTTTACAAAAATTTACAAAACACCTGTAACAATTAACTTGGTTATTCTATAAAATTGTATTTTTATACTCAACATATAATCAATATATCAGAGTAAATGAATTTTAGGCCAAAGTTTGTAACGCTAGAAAATATTAACAAACAAAATTAGAGTTTTTATGGAAGTAGTAATTTTAATTTGAATAATTTTTTAGTAAAATATTTGAATGCGACACAATTTCAGCTCTTATTTAGCTAATAAATATATATAATTACGATATATTATTATAAATGTATTTTGCAATAATATGTAGTTTATATCTGTATAATGTACTTTAAATTTATAGTATTTTATGAATGTTAATTAAAAATAGTATCCAAACAATAAGCTGTGTTAGTTGTTATCTTCACTTGTTTATTAAAACCTTAGTTCGTATCTAATGTTTAGAAATGATAAATAAAATGTTTTTGATTCAAATCCAATTCAATATCAATAAGTTTTAATCGACCTTTTTGATTTAGAATTATTTATATTAATGTTTCTAAATTCACGTCTGTAGAAAAATGTAAGTTGGTGTAAACTTGTTGGTGTAAACATGAATGCATATCGAAAAAAAAAACATATTACGATCGAAACGCCTTTCGATCGAAAACGAAAATTTTGAAATTTGATTATAGTATATAGAATTTAATTTAAATTTACAATATTTAATATATATTATTTACGTAATAGCATGCTTAATATATTTAAACTACATAAGATAATAACGATTATGTCAAGATCTACCCACAAACTGTAATATTATACCTTTTATAACACCCACAAACGACCCCATTCAAATGTTAGCCATATTACAATTTGAGTTTATACTCAATTACACTCTGTGCCACTGGAAATATGACTCATTTATCTTTCAATACACATACAGTTTTGTGTGCACTAGTACAAGCATGGCCAACATATGGTCCGCGAACTGGAAGCGGCAAGTGTAATAATATACCTATTTATGTTGCCCATGAACAATTTTTCAATGCTATATTAAAAGAACAGGATCAAACATAACAATATACTAATAGCAGACTTTATTAGTGCAAGGATAGTACAGTTCCATCAGAGATTTGATTTATTAAAAAAAGAAAAAAACAGTGGCCCTCCGGGATTGTCGATAGAAGTGAAAACTTGAACAATCACGTGAGTTTTACAAAAATTGCAATATATTGCTTAAAATTTTTCATTTTATTTCCGATAAGAAATAAGCAGCAATTGTAAATAATTTTTGGACAAATTTTAAAAAAATTAATAAATCTTATTAGCATGATTTCCATGGAAACCAAAATCAAAAAATTAGAATTTCAAATGATTAAAAAAAAATAAATATAATAAACTTTAAATAACTGCATTTATTTAAGATGCCGTTTAACTCAAGAGGCTAATACTGCTATATCGATCTATATATATATAACGGATTATTTATATAAAAAATAGGTAATAGACGTATATACTTATATAAAAGTGAGCTAGCACGATACCCCAAATTCAATGGATTTTGCACAAAAAATGTCCAACGTGCGCCAAAAAATTTTTACATAAAAATTTTTACCTAATTTGCTAACTACTACCAATATTCCCGTCAGCGTTAATTTGTTTGATTAAAACTTTGTTCTTAAATTTCAATAATTAAATTTTGTTTACTTAAACATATAAGCGCTTTGGTTAAAACTTTTTGATTTTTTAGGCAGTCAAAACAATGTTCTGATACTAAAGTGCAACGACACTATGATAGATGTGTACCTTTTATATTGTTTTTTAAAGCTCATTTTTTTTAAATTTATTTAATTTTAATAGATTGACGTATAATCTAAGGCTTATTAATATATTAATGATGAAAAAAAAGTGATTTTTCCTGTTATATAGAAATAAAAACTGTATTTATGAAAATATAATGGAAACGCAAAAAAGTCAAAATTATCTTACAACACTTCCGCAATATTTAGATATATATCCTCAATTTCAATTCAATTCGAACACCGAAAAATGTGTCCAATTTTATTTTAAAGATTTGATGATATACACTGGAACAGATGAAACGAAATAAAAACTTGTAAATAGTTCGTTTTCGTTCTTGTTCGTTTTCGAATACGTGTGCATGAACTGTATCTACAATATCTGTTTATTTGTTACCAAGTGTACAATTTAGATATAAGTGTTACCATGGTAACCGCGTGTAGTTTAATTAACGTGTTAATTAATTATGAAAGCTTTATTGTATCAACACCTCACAATATAATACATACATAATATAACAAGGGACCTACATTACCTACACCAACTCTATACAATACATTCATATAGCTCTAAAATATACCTCCCACTTCAATCCCCACCCTTATGATAACAGACTGTATACAGTAGTCCTCGTTATAGCACGTTTATGTTATAACACCACCTTCCTGCTACCATTATTATTAGAACATAGCAGCTCCACATCTATAAAGATAATAACATCCATAGGTTCCAAAGAGTGAGGTATACGAATGGAGTGTGAGGTACGATGTGCTAACACTAAACTAAACTATATAACAGATTAGTTTTAAACATTAAACAGTTTTGTTTAAGTTATGTTTATAAAATTATATTTTGACATGTTTAATAAATATTATTTTGTAATTTAATCGTTGGTAGTATGTGTTTTAATTTTCAGTAATTTTTTAATATTTTACTTTACAGTTTTCAAAAATTTTGAAATCTCAAATAATTAAGATCAAATTTTAATTCAAGAATTTCTCATTAACATAATCAAAAAATCTGATTTGCATTTCATTTCTATGAGCTCAACTATGAGACCATATAGTTGTAAACACTTTTATGGTGTTTACAAGTTCTGTATCAGATTTAATTTAGTTTATCTAAGTAAAAATTTTATTATAAAGAGGATAAATTATAAAATACACTATAAAAATGATGTATTTTGTAATTTTGAACAATGAATATGAAAAATTCAGGTTGATGAGTTTAAAAAAATTGAGTGAGTTTGTCTGAAATTTATTGTTGTTGTTGTTGAGGAACTTAAATGGCAAAATAGATATAATCAAAACCCATTACTATAAGGCGCAATAATATCGAGATAAACTATTATATCCGGAATAAATGGAAATACATAAAGGTGGTATAAAAATTTGGTATGGCTTTGTAACAAAAATATCTCTTGATTTTATTCAATTTTCTATAAATGTGTTTTCCTTATTGTATTTAGTTTTCTTCGCACATTTCATCCTTGCCATTAGTATTCTAACAACTTCCAACAACAGAGACAATAGACAAGTTTTTGCTTGATTTATTACGAATTGAAAAATCAAAATAAACTCATTAGTCTTTTATAATGTTTATTTCAAGTCTTTCAATATAAAATTAGATTTTTACATTTTTTTTTTACCCTTCTTCAATATTTTTGGGTAACGAAAATGTCTATGACAATATAACGGTATCGCATGGACGATCATGTTAGTATAAAAACTGAGATGCAACGTAAAAGTTTTTAATTATAGCAGGAAAAAACTAATCAACCTTCACATTTCGGTAACAAAATCTTTGATTCTGTATAATTTTTTTAAATTTAGTTTTAATTGATCTTCAACAAAAATAAAAATCTATTAGTATAGAAATTAATTTGTAATTAATAAAGATATAAAACTCTTTTTCATCAATAAAACATTTTACCGACAATCCAATAAATTTTATTGATCTAAAAAAAGTAAACTTTAAAATTAACTATTTAATAATAGTTGATCGTTGATGATGTGTATACAAAAACATGGTATTATACTTTTTATTAACATAATAATATTATAAAATGAGAGACTACCGAATTACATAATGGTCTAGTGAGTGATATATATATATATATATATATATATATATATATATATATATATATATATATATATATATATATATATATATATATATATATATATATATATATATATATAAAGCCTATTAATAAGTTATTAAAAATTTTATGAGTATTCGAAAAACAACAAAAAAGAAGAAGTTGAATCATAAAATTTGAATTTAATGACTCAATCAATATTGAATAACAATTAAATTTATTGGTGAACTCATTAAAATATAAATATATTTCAGTCTCATCAAATATACACCCATATCAATATATGAATCGTGAAGGTCTCATTTAGAATACCACTGTGAGATTTGAATACATTTCACAAGTAAATTTATATGCAAATGAGGCTTTGTCATTTATATCACACGTAAAAAATTAAATTAAATTAAATGTCGATTTTTTAACTTCGATGATTTTGTTGTCAATAAAATAGTCAGCATGTCAAACTGGAAAGAAATAAAAGAGAAAGCAATAAAAGTATAGAATCCGAAAATGTATTTAAAATTCAATAAACTCTCTAACGAATGTATTTAAAGACTAACATTTGCTTATCAAAATGGGCAACGTGAATGAATGACTGTTGGGAAAAAATTTATCTGAAACATCCTTTCTACAAATCGTTTATATGATTTAAAATTAAACATTTGTCAATAGAAAAACTCTTTTTAGTACGATAATCGATGTACGTGTGTTTAATTTTTGTTCATACATAACTTGTTGAAGATTTCTAATATTTAGTCTTGTCATTTTATTATTTCAGGATCCAAGAAATCTTCTTGAAAATTATTTATTATATGGTTTTAATGGGTATAGAGTAATGATTTATGTTTAGATTCATAAAATTTTAACTTAATTATAAAATCCTTATTACTTTATTTAACCAATTGAAAATCAATTTCATTTTGAAATTGATACATCTTCGAAAATATTTTTGTATTTTTGAAGCAAACTAAATTTTCAAGATAAAATAATCAATAGTTTTTTTTTTTTGCAATTATAAATTTATATTAAATTTTAAATTCAATTTTTTCCATAAATATCATTAATGCAACAACTTGAAATTTGTAAACCAGCTGACTCTGACAATGTATTTGTTAAATTACACCTTGCCTAAATTTTTGGGCCAGCTATTGTAAATTTAAAAATATTATTTGGAGCACTTTATATATACTGGCAGACATTTAAGATTCATTTAGTTTAGATTATATTTAGATTATGTTAGGGGTACTTAACAATAATGTCAACACATTACCATTGTCAATAATAAATGTAGTTTAGTAAATTTATCTGCCAATCGGGAGTATTAATAATAGTAGCTTAAAATGGTCTTATACCATATTCACGTCCAAATATAATACTACATATTATACTATATACCTACATGCGCTCTGGTAATTACATTCTTATGTACTTAGAACGATACAGAACGATTCAAAACGTATACCACATTTCATCAGTATTTAACTGTTCTTTTGTCAATTCTACGTGTGAAATTTTATGCTACAGATTCCATGGAAAAAGATCTATAGAAAAATATTTAAAAAATTGGCTAAAAACCTAATTTAGTTATTAGAAATTTTATACTTCTGTTAAAACTTCTATAAGTTTTTATAAATAATTATCGAATTCTAATAATATAATGATGAGTTGTATTTAAAAAATTCCAAAGTGGTGAAAAAATTATGATTACGTCATGTACTTGTAGTGTCCAGTAGTTTCATATAAAACCTATTTTAGTGATAATAACATCCATAGGTTCCAAAGAGTGAGGTATACGAATGGAGTGTGAGGTACGATGTGCTAACACTAAACTAAACTATATAACAGATTAGTTTTAAACATTAAACAGTTTTGTTTAAGTTATGTTTATAAAATTATATTTTGACATGTTTAATAAATATTATTTTGTAATTTAATCGTTGGTAGTATGTGTTTTAATTTTCAGTAATTTTTTAACATTTTATTTCTATACTGCCAATATTATACAAAAAATGTATATGATCATTTTAATACCAAATATTATATACAAAATTAAAAAATCTGATTTGCATTTCATTTCTATGAGCTCAACTATGAGACCATATAGTTGTAAACACTTTTATGGTGTTTACAAGTTCTGTATCAGATTTAATTTAGTTTATGTTTAATAATTGAATACTACAAGTAGATAATAAAATCATAATCACTATCTAATGAAAAAAAAGTAGACTCTTTTGCCTACGAGAAATTTAGTAAGTATTCGTAACACATAAAATTATCTATGCATTTCGTACAGTTTTCGCGTATAAGGAAACATGTAAAAAAAAAAATTTTCTCTTCCTGCGCACTCACGTTCACAAACCCAAAAGGGTTTTTCAAATTAAAGTTGATTATAGTCGATAACATCTGATTTGTATTCATCCACCTCAAAAAAATTAGGAGCCAATAGACAAGTTTTTGCTTGATTTATTACGAATTGAAAAATCAAAATAAACTCATTAGTCTTTTATAATGTTTATTTCAAGTCTTTCAATATAAAATTAGATTTTTACATTTTTTTTTTACCCTTCTTCAATATTTTTGAACCCTCGATAACAATACTTTTATTTAAAAAAAATTGTATATCATACAATAGACTCAGTCGAAATTAGAGAATTAATCAGGGATTACTAAAAAGGGGGTTATTAATTCATCAAAAGAAACAAAATGCTTGGATCAAAATTCGTTCAACAAATTAGATAATTTCACCAAATTTGCTTCGACTAAATAAGAAACGTTGATTTTATACTGAATTGTTATTTTTTTCAAAATGAATGACTATTTAATCCATTCAGATTCTTCTAATAAACTTTTTCAAACACTATGTATCTAACGGCAACATTAGATTTCAATAACCACACTAATATTAGATAACTCCATTTAGCAATATTTCAACTATTCATGAAGATGATTTTGTAATTAGGTCCCAATATATCTATCTAACGTCTAAACATGTATATAACATTATCGCCTGTGAATAGAATATCTATTATATTAAAACATTATCTATTATTTGGTTATAAACCATTTTGATACAGTCTATTACTAAATTATATTGCACACTAGTTGACTCATTCGATTTCATCAAACATTTTTGATATTTTGATCTATTAAGTTGTAGTAGTTATTGCTTGGGTATGTATTCGCATCCATCAAAACTTGGTTTTTATCTTTATCGATACGATATTTTTACAAATATTTCATTCATTAACGAAATGTTTTTAAAATTTCATGACACTCGAAACATATGATAACGAAATAGAAATTTCGGTAGCATTACTTGTATTTTCCACGACCTACAGGTTTGATGCCATGGTTTACTTACATTTCAATTTTTATATTATAATTTTCTATCTTTTCCAAAAAATTCAATTTTATCATATACCAAAAGATATTTAGAAATTATATACATTCTGTGAAGGTCATTCGTGCAATGTCCGTCGTCTTTGAAATTTTGTACAGGAAGTGTACATTTTATTATAAATTAATCCATTATTTGATTTCCAATCATTTTTTACTAACGATTAGAACATTTTCATTCATTTGCAACAATTTAGGTATCAAACTTAATAATTCATAAACATTTAGTTAAAATTTGGTAAAATCAATAAAGCTCCAATTGACATTTACTTATTAATGGATATATTGAAATATATTTTACAATAGAGAATTCGAATTATTGGGCTTTTAAAATTTATCATAATAAATCGAATGTCAGTAAAAAAAATACTGAGCAATATTGAAAATAAATTAAATAAGAATACCTGATTTTGACCATAATTTGAGAATTTATCAATAACCGAATTTTAATTATTCTAATAAGATAAGAACATTATTAAACAATAAGCAATAAGTTGATGCAACATTTTACGAAACAGATTATTCTTAGCTTGGTAAACTGAAAATTTTAGCCCGTTCGTAAATCAGGTGGTCTGATTAGTAATTTATCTAAATAATCCTTCAAGCTTTAGTTTAAAAAGAAACTGGTATATATTTTTATATATTCTCTAACTCTAACAAATCTAATAGGCCTTATAATCGTTGAATCAAAAGATATACAAACGTGATTTTACTAATGAAATATTTTTATTTTTGTTACAGACGCCAAACAGCTGAAGAGCGTGAAGCTGAACGACAAGCAGCAAATCGTTTAATGCTGTCTTTACAAGCAGAAGCATTGAGTAAAGGATATATCCCAGATTCACAAGCACCACCAAATGCACCAGCAGATACAGCACTAAGCGCATTACAAAACTTACAACCATGGGCTGGACCATATTCAACTGCACCACAACCCACATTAACAGATCCAATTTGTTGAAATAATTAAATTTTTATTTTATTATCGTGTGTAAATAGTTTTTGTTAGCTTGCGATATGATTCATGCGCGTTGTTTATGTGTTTCGATTGAGAAGGACAAAAAATAATAATCTCACACACTTGACAATTTTTTTTTTATGTTTTAAATGTGATACAAAAAGACTTTTTTAATTTATTTTTTAGAGGAATTTTATTTTAATTGCACATATAAATAATTAAATAATTAATAATATTATTGATTTACGCAATATCTCAGAGCTTTTTTTAATTTTCAGGAAGGATAGAGCTACTTAAATATTCCAATATCTATCTGTATTTTTTTTACTTGATTCTTAAATTTATTATTATAAACCGGTTGTTCTTAAAGTCATTATCTTTGTGTAATTTAAATTTAATAAAAGGCCAGTCTTTTTGGAAGAATAGTGAAATTTAGAAGTTTTTAAATCAATAAGATTACATTATGCATTTCTTTTTTTTTTTTTCATTCTGTTAAAAATAAATAAATTACATTATTTGAATTTTTGAATAATTAAATCAAGTCAAATGTAATTTTTAATTCTTAAATTAAAAGGCTAAACTAATATAAGTTGGCGAAAAGTTGATCTAATTTCTTAAATAGTAATTTCTGCTATATTATTATTATATTATCTTATTCGTATTAACTTGGAGCAACATGAATACCCGGCCACAGAAAAAATGCGACGACCTAAATATGATTATTATTTAAAATGATATAATCCATGATTATTTAAATTATCAGATTAAAATGTTTTACAGTATTTAAAAAATTCAATACGGAAAACATAATCTTATATATAAAAATCGTGTATTTTATAATTTTAAATATATATGAAATGATTCAGATTTCGCAATTTTTTTGTCGTTTAGTATACTTTAAAATGTCTCTGCCGCTCATACGATTAAGCCATTATTTAGATATTTTATGTGTTTCATTATAATAAATAATAATATATCAAAAAACTATTCATGAATCTTTAAATTCTACTATCGAACCAATCAATGGCCTTATAAACGATTATATAAAAATTTTGATATTAGATTTTGATCAATATATGCCATTTTAATTATGAAGCCTCCTCCAAAAGAATTAAATAAACTCTCTGATATATTGTGTATGTATTGAACGTTTTTATGAGTATCGATTATAAAACTTAAGTACTTAAAAAATTAATCCCGTCAAAGACATGATTTTTGTGAAAATGATTTTAAAAATATTTGTAATATATAAAAATTGTAACACTTTTCAAATTAAATAAATTCATGGAAAATTTTATTTGATAAACCATCATGGCAATAATATTTTTTCGAATAGAATTTTCTTCAAGCACAAAACTAAATACATTAAGAAAACACTAATAATATCTATTAGTTGAAATTATAAAGTGGTTTTAAAATACACCATTCATCGCAAAATTTAAAGAATTTGTTTATAAGTAACAAATGTAAAAGCTATTTAGATCGATATGCAAGGAAACGAGATATCTGTTGATCGATAGCTTGAAAATTTTTAGTATTTCAAAGACGTAAGGCGAATATGCGATACAATATACATATGAAAATAATTAAAAACGGGAATGCCTTTATTTTAAACGTATAACATTCGAAATTTTTGTACTTCTTCAAACCACCCCATTGAATTTTGATAGATAAAATATTCTCGAAAGTAGACAAAATTTAATCATTTCATTTGAAAGATCTTTTACTAAATGCAAATGGAACTGAGGTAATTTTTTTTTATCTTAAAAAATAGCCAAGATTTGGATGTTCAAAAATCTTTATTAAATAAAAAGCTTTACAATTAGGTAGTAAAACAAAAGATATTTGACTCACAGGAATAAATGGTATTTAATTTTAATGTAAATAAGATATGTGACGCCATATGGATATATATTTTAAAGAGTTTTTCATTTACGAATCTGTTTTAATTTAATTTTCGAATTTTGTTGTTCAGTTGTGAGTCTATTTTCACATTTTGATATTAAAAGTAAAATAGCAAATTCAGTATCAGTTAATTTCCCAATTAATAAATAATTTAAGCTATTAATTTAAAAATTTGCGTACAGTGAATTTAAAACCACTTTGAGGAAGATTTATTTCAGATAACTAATTGCCAATTCAATTTTGATAAAAATAATCTTTATTGAGTTCAATGTGTTATTTGATTTTAAATAATCCATTGCCAATTAAAATAAAAAATTAATTTTACAAAATGAATAATTTTTTAAACGATTGCAATATTGTATAAAAATAATTAAGTTCAGCAAATTTTCATATTTGAACCAAAAAATATGAAAACCACGTTTTCATTTATGAAGTACTATTTGACAAAAGTTGATTACAAATATTAAATAGATTGTATAAATGTGTAGATAAAACTATGTTAAAACAAAAAGTTAACTGTTTTTCCTATGAAAAATTTAATTTCAATTAAAAATAAAAATGGAAAAATTAAAAGCATAAGAAATTTTGAATAAAAAACAAATTATGTATACTGCTGTAAAATATTAAAAACAAAAATTGGAAAAATTTTAGGAAAATAGTTCATAAATAATAAAAATTACACAATTTATTGACAAAAAAAGGCTAAACAATTTTTATTTTTTTCAAACCAGAAAAATCCCATTAATTTTCAGAAAAATGAAAATTGAATGAAAATAGTAAGTATAGAATGCAAAAGCTGTTCATTTTGAAATTATCAGTGAAAAATTATTCTCATCAGAGGGGCGTAAACGGAAACGCATGATGGTAAGTATATTATTGGCAGTAAAAACAGTTAGAAAGCACAATGGCGAACGCTAAACCAAACCTAGCTTAAATATTTAAATAAAGTACAATACACGGGACTCCGATGTCCCAATGTGCGTGAACGGACAATGAATTTTACATTATTTTTGTATTTTATGTTATATTTTTTGATTTCTATCTGGAAATGTTTATTAGAATATTTTGCGACAGTAAGCGAGCAAATAATTTTATTTGAAATAAGATCAAATTCATTAGTATTTACCTAATGCCTGGCTCCAGTCATTATGAAGATGCTCTCATTTTGAACGAAGAAGCCAAGTTCTTCATAAAACAAGATATGGCTACTGTACC
Source organism: Chrysopa pallens (assembly GCA_020423425.1). Taxonomy (NCBI): domain Eukaryota; kingdom Metazoa; phylum Arthropoda; class Insecta; order Neuroptera; family Chrysopidae; genus Chrysopa; species Chrysopa pallens. The sequence continues at coordinate 35,336,963 of CM035591.1, read as the reverse complement.
ATCAAAAATCATCTACCCTGCAAATGTACCAGAATCAGAATAATAAGAACTAGGGTTCTTCATTTTAAGAGCAGTCTATTTCCGAATTCAAGTGGAAGAATCACGCTTATATTCTTTTCTGAAAGTAGCCATGAGATAAATACACCTCAACTCAATGACACTCTTGGCGAACGCACTTATATTAAGAAATTAATTGAAGAAATAATAATTACAGAATCCATAATATTGCATACATGGTCAATATAAAACTACATGATTCACATTTTATTGAATAAAATTTTTGTTAGGGCTAGAAAAAATACCTTACCGTACTGTTTATGTTTATAACGGGAAAATAAATTCATATCATGGGATTGAAACAATCCCTACAAAAGTCTGTTAGAGTGAAAGAATCGTCACAAAAAAAGGTGCATGTAGTATGTGATGAAAAAAAAGAGAATCGTACCAATAATATTTATAACTCATGCAATGCCAACAAAAGATCTAAACTCTTCATTTCTATATCTATAACAGCGCCGCTTTAACATTTCAATACCACTTTTGTAGAACGACTTATCTTTTGCCATGCAAAATAGGCCTCAGTTTCAGCGATAACCTCTTCATTCGTGCGAAATTTCTTACCGGCGAGCATTTGTTCAGGTATGCGAACAGCCAGTAGTCGCTGGGAACCAAATCTGGCGAAAAAATTCGGGTTTGTTTCGTTTAAAAATGGCCAAACACTGCTCAGAATCATCAACACGTTCTCGTTTTTTGGTCAACAGTGAGCAAACGCGGCACCTACTTTGAACAGAGCTTTCTCATAGTTAAATGCTCATGCAATATAAAGCCAACACGTTCTTTTGATATCTTTACGATGTCAGCTAACTCACGCAACTTCACTTTTCGATCATTTAAAACGATTTTGTGGATTTTTTTTTATGTTTTCTGGTGTTACCGCCTTATTTGGACGTCAACTGCGTTCTGCATCATCGGTGTCTCTACGACCACGTTTGAAGTCAGCAAACCAACGTTTTATTGTTGTTTCTGATGGAGCGGAGTCCCCATAACACTTTTCAAGCCATTGCTTCACTTGAACGGTATTTTTTCCCATCAAGAAGCAGTGAAAAATTAAAACACGAAATTGTTTTTGATACATTGTTTTGAAAATAACAAAAGTAGCGTCACTCTCAGCACAATAACTCACAAACTAATGAATAGAATATCATGAAATTTTAACAGCAGTCTTTTGAAGGTTAGTATTAACTGAAAAAAAGGTGACTGCAATAAAACTAGCACCATCTATGTGTTAGGTCCGGGACTTTTCAGTCCATGTAATATATGACAAAGTTTTAATAATGTTATATTTTTTTATAAGTGTTTGTGTTTTTTTTTTGCTTAGCAGTATTCTTAAACATACTCAAACCATGATGCAAAGCATGTATTTATCTACATAAATACAATAAATATCATCCGTTATCGCATAATGGAACATCGATGTTACGGTGATTAACTGGAAACCTAATGATGAAATTTTATTTTTTGTGATACATCCGCTTTAAATAATCCATTTCGAAACGAAAAAAGTATTTAAATTTATCAAAATACAATCTCAATAGTTTTGTGCGTGATAGGATTAAAATTACTGCAAAAAAATGTGACCAGACTTCTTCCCAATATTTCTGTGTGCTACTCTTATACATAATATATCATCATAAGTAGTTGAATTATACATAATATATCATCATAAGTACTAGAATCTGATATTATAGTATAACATTATTTAAAGCTATTGTATCAATGAGTGTCCTCGATGTTTCTATCTGGAAATGGTACGTTTCTGGTATGTGGCAATGATCTACTTGCTTCATTGTTTTCCAGGAAAAATTAAACGTAAGCTGTTGTTGTTAGTTGTTGTGAAGAGAAGTTATATATCTCAGATAAGTTCATATTTCGAGGTCCTTTTATCGAGATTCTTTTTAGCAGTCCATTGAAACAAGTAATTTTTATGGCGACTATGGAAATCAATACCACAAACTCAGCTAAATGCATACATTAAGCGTGGAATGCATACGTTTTAATACTTACTTAGTGTTGTGCATTTGATTTTAACGAAAGACATTTCATTTCTTAATAACTTTTCGTATGATACCACCACTCTTACTTAATTAATAAACCAAAAATATGATAACAAAGTATTTATGTAATTAATATACCTTCCATGATATATGTCGTCGTATCAATGAAAACAGAGCACAAAAAATAATTTAGCTGCTAATGCTGCCATGTTTGGTGTGAGTACTTGTGGTGGTTTTTGTTAAATATCAAGCTCTTGAAAAAAATATATAATACTGGTTGAATTAAAAAAACGGCTGTAGAAATTATAACCGATAACAATTATTTAAATTTATTTCATTTGATTTGTAATAATTGTTTGGATAGGATTTTTTGGGATTGTGTTGTTGGTACGGAGTTTGATGAAGAATTATGAATAACGCATTCTTGACTGAAATGATGACGAAGAACATCATGTGGCGATGGATGCCCATTCACCAGAAGAAGTTTGAAAATGTAAGGTCATCGATAGTTAATGCACCAAAACTAGCGCACCCCAATTATAAGGAGAATTGCTTAAACACGGACGCTCGATATAATGGATTGGGTGCAATATTATTTCAAATGGAATGTCTTTCAATTGTATGGACAATGAAAAGTTTCATAGATATCTAGAAGAGAGATGTTTTAAGTATACGGGGCATGTTGTGCTCCAATGGTTAATCGCACAAAATAAAGCACTGCAAAACTAACACGATGTGTATTAACAATGGTAGAATTTTTAAATAATTCATGTTCCTGAAACATGTTACGAAGCAGGCGTTTCGTTATTCAAAAACACCACAGGGTAAGAAAATGTCGGAGTTATGTTAAAAAAAACACTCGTTCACAAATATTTCGTTAACGATATCTTCCGAACCAATAAACCTATTTTCACGTTCTTGGCGACGATCGACGTGGTTTTTTGAACTTTATTAATTATTTACTTTCATCAAAAAACGGTTCAAAAAGAAATGTTGAAGTTATGTAAAAAAACACACGTTTTGATTAAATTTTTCGTTTATGACATCTCTCGAACGAATCAAACGAATTGTTTGAAAACGAGATCGACGTGGTTTATCAAGGTTAAGATTTGATTAGTTTTTGGAGTTGATCGATAAAGCAGTTTAAAAGTTATTCGAAAAAACCACATTCAAAAAAAAATTGTTTTCTTAGTTTTTTTGTTATTTCTCAAATCTACCAGTAATTGATCCAATTGATACAATATTCAGAATTCAAAATCTTTGTTGAACGAACTTTTATGGTTCAAAAGTTGAGCCATTGATGCATTGGACCTATTTTTCTCATTAACAAACGTGATCATACTTTTTAGGTCTAGAATACACCATCAAAATTTCAACTCGCTATCTGTTTTCGTTTGTAAGGACAGGTGAACGGACACACTTCTGGCATATTCTGTATATGTCGAGTATAAAAAGCTACCAAAGATAAGAAATTATCAATACTTTAAAAAAAATCTAAAAAATTTCTTAAGCACCTTATTTCTACGGTCGATATAAGTAAAGTATCAAAATATCAAAACTCGTTCGTATTACAGACCGTGACGACAACAATAAAATGAATAAACTGCAAGTAACAAATTGGTCATCAATCAAATCCTCGTATAAAAGGCAGACACAGCCTCCTGTTATTTTCGGATAATTAAATTAAAATACTTCCGACCAAATGTTAATTTTATACTCAAATTCATTTAACGCTATATACAATCAATATAATAGATGCAAGGTCTATTGTGAAATTCAAAACCTGTTATCAATCTAATGGTTGTTTTATTTCCATTGTAAACTCTTTTTAAAATTCAATTTTTATTGAAATTTAATTGTACTATAGATCTGTTTTAACTGAAAAATTGCACTATTGAAATAATTTGTGTAATCAAGATAATAGTAAAATATGAACTTCTTTGGTTTAACATTCAATTCTTTGGTTCTGTGAGATATATTACCAAAAGTGACTATTCTTGGGCATTATGAAGCGAAGCATGAGAACTTTCTTGCAAGAGAACAAAGGAGAGATATGGCTCGCTTTAGTATGGAGCACTGGAATTGGAAGTTTGTATGGACTGATTGTATAACCAAAAATAACTTCATTATAAACAATATTATTTATTTTTTACTTTAGTAAGATTCTTTTTAAAAATAATTTCATGTTTTTAATAGTAAGATAAAAAAATGTTTTTAATTATTTTCAAACGAATAAAAGAAGAAGGACTTGGTTCATTTACTTTTAATCTGATTCCAGTTAAACAAGTAGAAATAAAAACTAACAGTTTTCATTGTTTAGATACTTGACATAAGGTTCAATATAAATGTTTGATCGTTTTATAATGATAAGCATTCATTAAATACCATAAATATGCAATTCATATAAACGCAATAATAATATGCATTGCAATACAATTATAATAATATGTATTGCAAATATATGTGCTTTGTAGCTAAAGCTGTGGCAAATCTAAACAGTTTACGACAAAATGTTTCAAACAAAAGTTTTTGTTTTAAAAAAGCAACATTTTTTGTTTGTGAACTTTTCGTTTAATTTTTATGGTTTAAAAGTTGTGTAATGGATTCACTAGCCCCAATGGAACCATTTTGCTCATTCATGAACTTAAACTATTTTTTTATGTCAAAAAATCGTCGACAATTCATACTTCTATGTAAACATATACCTTAATTTTGTTTGTTGCTTCAATATTTTTTAGCTTTACAGATTTTAGACTATAATATAATATATTCCCTTATATTCTACAATAAGGTCAATGCGATTCATCTGAAATAGCCGATGTTCTGGGAAAGTATCTAATGAACAGTATATTTACAGTGAAAACGAAGTTGTCGCTTCTTATAAAGAAAATTTTTAAATTATGTTTTTTCTTGGCTCTTTTTAATAAAAAACAAAGATAATTATACGACCTTAAGGATTATTAATTAACCAAGTTTTTATATGGCAAGCCTACTGTGGACAATATATTAATATAACCTCCAAGTGGCATTTGTTATAAGGGCTATATTATTTTTTTATTGCTTGTAACTATTCGAAATGTTGATTAGAGAAAAAAAAATTCAAATTTTCGTACATTAACGGAAATGAAATTATTATATATTCAAGGAAAATGAGTAAATTTCGATTTTTTCCCCAATTTCCAAGATCAAATTATTTTGTATTTTTATAAATACGTATTTCAACTACAAAGTAGTCATCATCAGTATGAATTAGCTAGTTGTAATGATTCACGGTCATGCAAATCGTCACCAAATTAGCAACGAGTAACATCTCCTCAGAGAATCATTACAACTAGCTAATTCATTCTGATGATGACTACTTTGTAGTCGAAATACGTATTTATAAAAATACAAAATAATTTGATCTAGGAAATTGGGGAAAAAATCGAAATTTATTCGAAAAATCCTATAATTCTCATTAATAATTATAAAAAAAAAATAATAAATAAATAAATAAAATGAGGATAATTGAAATTTTGATTCTGTGATCAATATTTCGAATAGATACGAACCTATAAAATAGTCTTGTGTCTATAATAAATAAAAAGATAAAACAGACCATATAATATGAATAAATTGAGGAGTGATTCAGAGAAGTTAACAAAACAGTATAGGTACTAAATAAATACAATCAGATTAACTAGTTAATGTCATAAAATGATTAACTACCCTTAACCTCGACAATTTAGCAGTAACTACATGTACAAAGGTACCATATATGTCTATCTTTATTTTTTCAGTACTGATTTCAATTGTATCAAAATGAGATAAAACTATTATTATATACAAATATGTTTTATTATTTAAGTGTTGTATATGCCGGTGAAGTGCACAACGATATTATTCATTGATTCAGTTCCATTGAGTTACGAACGAACACCATCCACATCATAAATGGTACGTACGTACCTCGGTAGTCAGTTGATTAAAATATAATCTAATATGTTTGTATTATTTTCATTCTCCCGACATCTCGAAAATAAATGATTATTGCTTTTTATAAAACTGTTATATGCTATATATTATATTATTATATAACACGTGATAATTTTTTTCGGTTAGGTTTATTGAAGTCTTTTTCGAAGTGAACAAAACTCTTTTTTTTCTCATTTTAAGAGGCACAAAGGGCTTTGGATAAATTTTATTTGCACTTCCAATAATGGACACAGAACTTCCTCGTGATGTACGAATTTTGTTTATTTCTATAGATATATATCCGATACATCTTCAAGAAATTAGTTGCGATTTGTATACGAAATGACAAACGCATTTTCTAAAGTTTTCAGTAGCTTTTAACTAACGAAGCTAACGTCATATTTTGATTATTTTTTTCCTTCATATCCAGAATAATCGATTTTAGGAAAACTCAAATCCCTGATGTACAATTGGCACTATATTAAAAATACCCACTATTAAATATATATACTTCAATAGCTATATCTCCGAAATGGTCTGACTGATTATGTTTTAAAAATGTTTATAAAATGGGAGCGTCATGAAAATCTCCACTATTGTTTACTACTAATGAAAATACATATTTGTTCAGTACTTTTGGAACGGGCGTACGCTTAACGAAATATAGTCAGGAAAAAACATCGTTATATAGGTACAAAGATTATTAAAATCGGAGCAAAATATTTTCCATGATCATAATACTTCCGATATCGATAAATATAACTCGGAAATAAAAATTGTTTAATACGCTTCAATTAATTTGTCTTAATTATAATTAATATATATTCATTTCTTGTATCTACGTTTACTTAAATGTACATATGATTGTAAATAGGGCCGTATTTTTTGTCCTAGATTGTGACCTAGAAATGGTAAAAAGTACACCCCATTTTTCAAGAAAAGCAAAAATTTGTTTTGTGGCTGTATGCTAGTGAAATCGTTTACCATATTGCTAAAATTTCGTAATAATCGGTTTTGGTATACCACGATTCATAATCAGAGCCAAAAACATCGAACTTACTTTCGTAATTAAATAATAAGTTACACTCCTGATGAAAAAATCGTGACCACTATGTAGTAGTAACTAGTTTGCTTTTACGTTAGTTTCCAGGATAAAAGTAGTTTTTTTGTTACCTTGGAATAGCATGTATTAATATCATTGACGATATACTTATTTAAAATTTATTGATGATAATATACCATTGTTTAAACAGTTAAAAATAGCTTATATTAATGATAAGTATGTCTGAATATCCATTCTAGACTAGGTTGAATGGTTGATCACAGCAGTAACACTCAGTCTGAGACCCATTACAACTTAAACTGTTATAATTTAAAAAAAAAATCGTTTTATTGTTGAATTCCTCATAAAATGTATGTTACTTATTCGAATATTATCCTTGTACGTAAGTGAACATCCCTGTATAAAATAAAAATATAAAGCCCTATCTATTATCATGATCCCTTCGACTATAACAATAACATCTCTATATATGAATACAATTGTTTTGTATTATTATTATATGATTTCATATACGCACATAACTTTTCGCTACCATTCATACACCAGAAAAACTATGGTTGGTGTTATTTGTTTGGTGCAGTAGTCAGTTCATCAAAATCATCCCCCTCGTTTTTCGATTCATCCATCTATAAACAGTTTTTTTTTTGTTTTTATTTGTTTTTATTGTGGGTTTGACTATTTGTGTAACATATTTATTTTTTGTGTATTGCATTGTTTTCTTTGCTATGTTTTCGCACAATATGCTGTTGTATTAAGTTGTAGGGTGGTGATGAATATTATACGGACGGATATAATTCTGGTTAATATGTTTATATCTTGAATATATGCGTGCAAACAATATATTTATAATATAATGTTTATCTACAAGCTATCGTTTGGAATTATCAGCAACCGTTAAACAATCAATAATGTAATGAATTGAAAAATTAGATGAATTGCCTGACATTTATAAAACATTTTTATCTAAGTCTACCCATCATCAAAATTACACAAAAACGTAAAACAAATTGAATTTTCCAAAATAATTTTTCTTTTAACTCATCAGGTGCCTCTTATTACGGTGAGTTCTGGTTCTATGATGTTTGTTAATAATATGAATTTTCAATTCCAGTTTCAATCTTAATATGAAGATGTCTTTAATGTATAATGTTCATACTTTCTTAAATTTTCCTTGTTCAATTAATAAAACGGCCTGAATAGACTATGTGCCCATAATCATATCGTATCATTTACAAATATTATTCTTAGAATTTGTATATAGCTTAGTTTTGATTAGTATAACAAGTTTTTCTTGTACAAGTTAGGAATATTTTCTTTTTTGAAGCCCGTTAAATTCGTTTGCTGGCTCCTGTAGTACGAAGTACATTCAATAATAAATTTGAAAACCCTTATTAAAAACCTCCACGTGATAATTCCTGATGTTCGTTGTCCCATAACCAGAATATTGAGAAAAACAGCAATTTTGATGTCACACAAAAGACATTCGGTTCTGTCAAAGTTGTACAAAATAGTTTAAGAATTTGTTTTTTTTATCTTCCTATAACAATAACAAAAAAGCAGAATTTCAGCTTGTGAGGACATAGCTTAGAAGTATGTTTATCAATGATAGGTATGCTTATGGGCACTGGGACTAATAGATCTAATTTATAAAGGCTTGAAAATGTTGTCCATGAAATATATATTTCTCCCAAGTAAATATGTCAAATTAAACAAAAATATAAAAAAATTTGTTATAAGTTTACAAATACTATAATCAATACGGAAAAGTTATAATCGCATACTAAGAAAAAATAAAATTACCGACTAATTTCTGGAGATATTCCATTTTTGACTGAAGTAGCAGAATTAAACTGGATAAAATCTTATAAATTGCAGCTTTGTTCTAAGAAAATACATATAGCATAAAACTTGAGCTATATATAGATTAGTTCAAAGATAAATTCATATCTTTGAACTTTAAATAATTTACAATCACGTGAATATTATAGTTACGTTAGAGTGTGAATACACTTGTCGATACAATATAATGTATAATAATATATTATATTATTTAATTATAAATATACAAATATATTAAATTATAAAGCAATTTAGAAAACCTTCTTTTGATCGAATTAAAATGTATTCATTCATTGAATTTAATTATCAGCAAAAAAATTTATATTTATTTAAACCATGTTAAAAATACGAAATAAAAAGAAATAATTGTTTGTAGCTAATTAATTATTTTTTTCAATAAATTGGTTATTATAATTTTTTGAATAGTTTTTTAAAGGCGAGCGAAATTTCTCTCCGTTTCCAAAACGAAATTAAACTCAGACTACACCAATAAAATTTTTAATAGTAATTTCCTGTTGATGAATTTGTAAAAAAAAACTCGTTATTTGACGACTGGGAGTCATTTCTTTATTTTTTTGTACATAAGTACTTAAAATAGAACCAGTTGTTACTAAGTACAATCAAATTAGATTTCGCTACGTTAGATTGCTAATCAGGGAAGTGAAGCAAAATATCAAACTAATTAAGTCGATATCCAAAAACTAAATTAAATTGTATAAAACACTATTCAGTCCATGTACTGTGATAACTTACCAGTTTTTTCATAGAGCTGGCAAGATAAATTATATATTTACCATTATTTAGATACAGCTCTTAAAATCACTCGAAAAAAGTTGACTTTTAACCGTTCTTGCCTGTCCGTTAAAGCACAAAACAGATTTTTTTTTAAATATGATATGTAAGTAATTCAATAATGCGTAAGTAATTAATTTTGATATCAAACCAACCCCGGGTCTAAGAGGGTTTGACGGGTACGAATCTAGACACGTACCCCGTGTGATCGTTTGAAGAGGTATTATAATCATAGTCTATCACGCAAGTATATCCCTGTATATATAAGACGTTTATCCCTGCTTTCTTTCGCTACTCTGCCTTTTTCGACTTTGTTATTCAAAAAAAACTTTTCACACAAAAATTCTTCAAAAATATGCTTAAGCTAATACCAGGATTAATTTAAATCTGAAGTAATTATTAGATAAATTGAACGATGAATCACAATAGGAAGAAGATATTATCATTCCATGATCTTTGGCGATAAAAAAAGATCTTGTCGAAGGCTAAGGAACCTGCACCTGTATTAAAGTTGAAAATAGAGCCAGTCCTGTAAAAACATACGAATTACCAACAAACAAAAATCAACAAAACGAATTACACGAGGAAAAATCGAAAACGATAAATCCCCATATATGATTTCACCTTCCTCAGTGGCCACTTGTCTTTTAATAGGTCGGTTGAGGATCATCGAAATCCGATCCTAGCACAGCCACCATTGCTCGAAATATTAAAAAATTTGAATGCAGTTAATTTTGGCATGCAACTTGTTGTATTCAAAGGACTTCTATAAAATTCGTAAGAATTCAAATGCATTCAACTTATTTCGACATTTGTGAAATCATTGAGCGTTTTTTAATAAGCATAGCTTTAAGAATATGCTACACATAAGCTACTACATCTACAAGCTATAACCGATAACTCAGCACACTGAAATCAATTTAAATCTATCTGCGGTCAACAGCAAGTCAGAAATGCCTATCTTGCCTCGCGATATAGTCCTTGATAAAAAACAGCCTTTGAGTTAAACTTTGATGAGCAAATTGATTATGTTGCAGAAAAGAAAGCACATCGTATAAAGCTTTGGCAAAATTGCGGCGAAAACACTCTTGGATCTAAATTTCAACAAAAAAGTGCGTAGTTATTAAACACACAAAAGTAGAGTAGATTATCAACAATTTGTTGTTGAATAATTTCAGTTCAATTGGCATTATCCACGGATGAAATCACAGGTATGGCCAGTAGATTATAATAAGCGCAAATTTTTTATAGGCAGCAAATTTTTTCAGTCACAAAAAATCTCACCCATTAGAATTTAAAATATTTTGTTTTTCAAACGCTATTACAAAGTTTTTATCCCGATTCGATAAAATCCTGGATCTGGTGCTGTATCAAAACTTCATCAAAAATCAACCAATCCCTCAAATTCAATCTCAAATAAAACTAGAAAATTATTATTTCAATTTATACTTGAACCGAGATATTTACTTTAACTGTAACATTTATAGAAGTATAAAACAGTTCAATTTAACTTCTTGTTAACCTTGATCAAAACCAATACATAATAATTCCCAATAACTAAATTAAATAAACCAATCAAATTATAGATTTACATTAATGTACTTACAATCAATAAATATTTATTTAAACATACATACAATAAAAGTTAAATAAATTACACTAAATATAAAACCTTTAAAAAACACAATATTTTATTTATATTTCTAAACGAAAAACCACATAACACAAGTTTTTATTTGCATTTATTTATTTATATTTTTTTTTTTATTATTTATTTAAACAATATAAACCAGCAACACAACAATAAATTCATGTAGTGAATCAACTATTGATCATCATTTAAAAACCAATAATTGTTCACAAAAAAGTTATTAATAAATAAATAATAAAAGCTAAATACATTGAACGCGAATCGAATTATCTATTTACTAAAACATTGCGGTTTTTATGTATTCATGATAATGTAATTGAATTGAAATGGCAATATTTTATTGGTGGCTAGACCAAAGCGATAGATAGACTCCAGACTTATTCTGTGTATAAGTTGGGTGGAAAAACAAAAATATTTAAATGCATGCAAATTTTACGTAAATACTTTAGATTATGTATTTAATTCAATTTAAGAAAATTTATTCGTATTGAATATTTCGTTATTTCTCCCACGAGTGACTTTCGTGAAAACAAATTTCATTTTAATCATGCGGGTCTTTAGAAGAGAACATTTGTTTGGAGGTTGATATTCGACCGAAAGTTTTGATCTATTGCTATCTGCTGATTTTGATTTCCCTCCTTTTAATATTGGTATTGTCGTTATTATTTGAGCCTTCAAGCAAATAAATGTTTAGTCAATGGATAAACTAAGGTAATTTATACTACTACATGAATTTCAACTTCTCAATTTGGAAATTTTTTCTAAAACAGGTTGCTTTATCAACAATTTGTAAGGCATGCCTTATTTATCATCTCCTATTTGTTTACGTACACTTTTGGCTTAATTCAATAAACATAAAATTATTATTAACAGATTTAGGACGTGTAAATTATTAAATATTAAATAATAAAATGTGTATTGGGTCACAGTTAAATGATTTTTTTAAAAATATGTGAGCGAAAATATAAGATAAAGATTCATATTTTAATATTTATTGAGATTCTGAAAAGATTTATAATGTAAACTATTCTAACTCTGAAAACTATTAAAATCGTTTTAATTAATAATTAAATGACAAACTGAAATTCGTGATTATACTCGAACTCATAATGGCAAATAAATCGATAAATTCTAGAGATTTTTGAATGAAAATTTTGTTTTACTCGTTCATTTCAATCTAATTAAAAAATAAGTCTATTATTTTTTAAACAAACGGCTCATTTCATATCAAATGGAATAAACATGATTAAAAATTATTGATAAAACATACTTTTACAAATACTACAATCACATAGACTTTTTAATTATCAAAAAATGCAAAAAAGCTTAAGCGTGTAAAAGCATACTATATCTAGTATCTGATGAACAGATTTCAATAATTTTCATGCAAAAATTTCCAAGATCTTGAAATTTTTGACCTCTCCTATCGAAAAATATTGGAGATTTAGTATTTCTCACAATAATCGATTAAAATGTGATTGAAGAATTGTATTTATTTTTATATATAAGTACTTGGGATTTCTGGGACTGCATTTACAAAATAATCCTTTGTTCAGAAAACCACAGTGATAACAAATTTTTAACAATTGTTAATATAGTTTCTTGCTATCCTCACGAAGTAATGGAACGCATTCAGTTTGTTGTAATGTTCAATATAGCACTCTTATTATAAGAAATATAATTTTTCAATTGTTTCCATGTAATTTGTATTGTAAATGTCATTTTATATATGGATTTAAAAATTACAATTCAAATAATTATTTTGAAAATTATAACAATAATGAATTGAATAGTTTTAATAGTATTTTTAAACGTAAATCAATAAAAAAAAAGTTTTTAATATGAAATAACGTATCATCAAAAAACTTTTATAGCTCGCTATGAAATTAGATTCATGAAACATTAACGCGTTGCCCTTATTTGAATTTTATGAAATCATTGGAAACAATTTTTTACAAATAGCTGCAATATTCAAAATTTAATCTGTGATTTTTTTTTCAAAATTAAAACCCTTTATGCGGTTGAAATATTTATTTTTTACAATTTTTTTTTTACGAAGGAATTAAAGTTAGGTATTTTTTTAAGGTAAATTTTTGTAAAATAATGGTTTTTTTTTTTTGGATAAACTCTTTTAAACGACTGTAGTAAAGTAGTTATAGTCTATCGGAGAATTATATATATATTTGACGCTACGTTGTCGCGTCTTGAACATCATATAAAACTATTATAAAACGTCACTATTTAAATGAAAACAAAAAACTCATTCATTCAAAAACAGGAAATGTATCAAAACCGCAAGAACTATATTATTAAACACGCTATTCGTTTTTCAAAAACTATAAAAATCAAAAAACATACACAATGATTTTTACAACATAATGATAAATAAGAAAATATATATACGAAAGGTATATATTATACATATGTATCTCTTTGTTTAATAAAAGGTTTTACACAAAATATAGTCTTTGATTTGAGGGTCAAATATCTTATATGATAACTTATACTAAAAATATAATTGTTCAATTATATTTTATATGATTTTATAGTATTTTTCTGTGTACGGATGAATACCTATAATGTCTTGTTAAATATGTTTTTTTTTTAAACATAATTTACTCGTTTAAAAACATCGCTTTTATTCCGAAAATTAAAAAATGAAAACATTTTATTGAGGTGCCTAAAATATATATAACCATTAGGTAGTTAACGTTAATGGAATCACAATACAACACTTTGACATAATCTAATGAAAAAAAACAGTATACATGATATCAACTAACAGTGTTAAGTGCTTAAGTATTGGCTGGGTATCAATGTTTGAACTATTTCTAAACATTATTATTATATTATAAATATGAATTCCATACAGTTTTTAGTGAAATGCATTCATAAAATACTTTATAATGTATTAATTATCTAAATTTGAGTGAATGTAAACAGTTAACGAAATGTATCAAGCAAAGGTAATTTTTTTCTTGAAGTTTTATTGGAATATTTTATGGTTCAAAAGTTGAACACAAACTAAAACTCGATTTTTTTTTATCTAGAATACGCCTCCATAATTTTGACTCACTATCTCTTCGTTTATGAGTTTTTAACATACAAACTGAAGAACGGACTTGCAGGCGAAAATTAAAACAATTCGGTGATTGTATGCATTTATGTCAGGGCCTTCAATTTTTCCTAACGTTACAAACATTAGACTTTAATTGATATATTCTATACATATCGAAATAAACATAAAACATTTGGCTTTTTGAATTTCTTACGACTATTTGTCTTTATAAGTTCGATTAAAATGAAACTCATAGAATAGCTAAACGGTTGTCATTTCATTTTAATTGGTAAATCGTAATGTCATATTTTATTTCAATGTTCGAGTAATCTTGTTAGCCGCCCTAGAGTCCTACAAATCTAACTTAACGTCATAGAATTTAAATCATATCCCATGACTATCCCTGGAACGTACTAATTAAGTATCAGTTATTCAATCAAATTATAAAAGGGAGATGGTTTCAAAGCACTTAGGGATGGAAGATTTAATCAAAGTTTCAGTAGTTTTAACTCAACCAAAATTATCCTATAAAAATATTTTTTTTGAGTTACCATATCTTAGTTGATACCAATAATTTTTAAATGACTTTCCGAATAAGAGATTTTAA
Source organism: Chrysopa pallens (assembly GCA_020423425.1). Taxonomy (NCBI): domain Eukaryota; kingdom Metazoa; phylum Arthropoda; class Insecta; order Neuroptera; family Chrysopidae; genus Chrysopa; species Chrysopa pallens. The sequence goes on along the minus strand of CM035591.1, from coordinate 35,321,945 downwards.
ATTTGAAAATAGAAGTTTGATCATAGTACTTGCAAAGTAAAATCATGACTGAAAGATTGGCTTTGCCCTAATAAGTCAATCATTTTTGTATTATCTAATTATTTTTTACAGCATACTTAGTGTTAACAAAATAAATAAATTTCATTTAAATAAACAATTTTTAATCTGTAAATTTCTCTACTAATACAATATCATACACAACATAAATTTACTGGTCTTGCATTTAAAGATTATACCCAGCACAAATTGCTTTATAACAAAATCATATTTTTTTGTTTTAAAAAATTGAATGGATTTTTATAATAAATATGAATTGAGGAAGATTGTGATATATATGTGATTCCTAAATACCTTTGGAAGTGTCTTATAGGCCTTAGTTCACATTTTGGCAGTTTATTATATTATGAACAAAAATTTGAAAATTTCTTGCCTCTTATAACTTTTTTCGCTAAACTAAGAAAATTATTATAATCGAAAGATCCTTACATTTTCAGCTCAAATCCAGAAAATTAATAGATTATTGGCAATTCATTTTTGTACGTAAGAAATTCGACAAAAGAATAAGCGGATTGACATTTTCAGCTCAAAATCAGAAGATAATACATTTTGGCAATTTCAACAAAAATGAATTGCCAAAATATATTAATTTGCTGGATTTGAATTGAAAATGTGGGGAATGGTTTTTTAAAAATTAATATTTTTTGTTTTTATACTTGTTTTTTTGCCTTTTGTGATTTAAAAGTTGGGTCTTGCATGTGTGCACCTAATTGACTGATTCAACTCAAATTCTAATGGTCGCGATTCTGCATGAACATCTATCTACGTAATTTTTGAAACAAAAACAATTTTGATTACATCGAAACGTAAAAATATGACGTGATTCCTGGGAACGATTCCAATAACATGCTTTATTAGGAAGTTAAAACAATAATTGAGAAGAGTATTTCTCACTTAATAATTTACTCAATAACACTAATTGTAACTAAAGCAAATTGCCCAAAATAGTGATTCAAGTGAATCCTAACTGAAGTGCCTGTTTTTTGTATTCATAGCTTTTACACGGATATCGATATCATGAAATAAATCAATTTTGAGATATAAAAATGTTGAATTTTTTTCAGTTTCATTATACATAAAAAATAGACAAAACGATCACCTATATATTATACAAAAATATAAAGATAAAAAAAATATTATTTCAACTACTTTTAAATGATTGTTAGTTTAATTTTAATGTCACTGCCCTTTAATAGTTTTTTTTTTTGTTTTTCTAAAATTATTTTTCGAGTAATGTGCAAAGAATATTGTAAAGAACCATACAGTGACGACGAACGATTCGTCATCTTTGAATCACCGTCTATGTAATTCATAATACGTTATTGCACAGTGACCCTATAATTTTAATTTTAAAATGACATTTGAAAAAATCACACATTTCCTCTTTTGTTCTTGTAAAAGTTACCGATTTGATTACCTTTTTGTTGTTGTTGTGTAGAGTATTATTTTATATAGTATTTAAAAAGGTTTAGAGTTTTTCTGCGTGTGAATGAGATTTAGAAATAAAATATAATAATTTCATTCAATATTATATTATTAAAAAATTTTTTTGTGGAATATTATTTTATTTCTAATTATTTTTATTATATTTTTGTTTTGCAATATTAAACAATTTTTTTAAATTGTTCTTATCCTGTTGTTTTTGATTTCCTTGAATATCGAAGGGTTTTTGGGTTAGATATTATTATTAGTTTTTTGGTTTTTTTTTTATTAATAATGGTTTTTTATTTTTTTGGCAAGTATAAGTAATTCAATTTTTACCTTTATATTGGTGATTATTGTTTTCATCCCAAAAGTTCCAGGATGCATCTTCATCGGATCTCTACTTCTTGAGGTAGCATGATTCCATTAATACGAATACTAATACCGGCTCAGTTTCAAAACGAATAAAGACGTTTCAGTCTTTAAACAATTGAGGAGTGACTGGGATGTTACAGGTTCGAATCTCGACAGCGGATATTGATCAATTATGGGTAACGTAGAAGGTAATTGATTAGAAGTCATGAACTTTATGTAATATTGTACGTATTTAAAATAAAATAAAGATTAAAAATGGTGATGTGGGTGGTCTCTGTTATAATCGCATTTCTTGGAAACGAATGTATAACTTCACAACTATCATTTACAAATACATTTATACGTTTATTCTATCCTTTATTCTATCCTAGGAAGCCACCATCTTATTTGATTATCTACAGAGTCAACTTTCCTGTACTTTGAAAATTTGCATTCTTTGGCTTCATGGGACATATGGGGGGGGGGGTGGAGTTACAAACATGTCCCGTTAATTTTTAGATTAAATTTTTAGATTAGATTAAATTGTCAGTTATATTAACGTTTGTAATTCCTATAAAATCATTGGTAAGGAAGTAGTGCCATTTACTTTTTGTACCTTTTTAATGATTTTGGAATACGTTGTTTTATTTTTGCACTTGATTTGGAACAAATGTGCGTTTTATGTCTAAACTATAACTTAATGAAATTAAATTAATATTGAAATTAAGTTACTTTTATTGATAAATATGTTCAGAAATATTCAGCCACTGTGATTTATTTTCACAATATCAAAGTAATCACATCAAAACATTCTTTTTTAAATTTTTTTTGACTAACAAGAAATAATATTCTCCAATATTCGATCAATGTATATGATAGTCTAATCACTTCGAAGAGAGTATTCATTAAAATCAATAAAATTACTTATTTGTGGCTTCGCAAGAAACCACCCTCCAATATAGCACAGATTCCAAATAGTGTGACTTTTATTGGCATAGTTACCTTTGCTGACGTTTGTCATTTAGCAAAATCTTGAAAAAAAACTTTATACTCTAAAAACTGAAAACCTTCACATTACTTCCGAGTTAGAGAAAATATTGATTTCCTCATTTAAAAAATTAATTGTTTTCCTACGATTTTAAACTTTTTTAATATGTCGACGTTTTACAACTTCCTGAATAGTTTTTGTTTCACCTCAGTCGCTATATCGGTAGATCACTCGCTCTGTCTTTCTGTGAAACGCGTTCAGACGAACCCGCATAACTTCACAACTAATGAAAGAATGTCTATAAATTTTCGGCACACAATAGTCGGTGTTTTCACAGTGGTACCATTTTTAAAACATTTCATCTAAGAATTACCGTTTCTCCTTGAAACTTACATCTTTTTTCGCTTAAATGTGGATATATCGTGAACTCGTGCTCGTTCGATATTGGTAAAACTTTATTGATAAATTATTAATATAGATTTCCATAAGTAGCAGTAAAAATTGTTACAAAATCAATTATTCTAAAACATCATTATAACAAAAATACGAAAATCGAAATTAATAAACATGAAAACCATAAGGTCAGCTTTCTGTCATAGAGAATTTTAGGTCGTATAAATGTAGAAAATAGATCTTTTTACCACAAATCGAAATTGCAAGTCAATCGGTTCAAGCATAAACATACCTATTAAAGTAAACATATTCGATGGTAGATATTTTCACATAATATCGATATATCGTAAACCCATCATCGATTTTGACGAAATTGTGTAACTTAATCCATTGTATAGTAAGTACTACATCAAGAACTTTAAGTTTGTTAAAATTATTCTGATTATCGAAATGAAAAATTTTTAACAGAAAATCGCAAAAAATGAAATTTGCTTTGTTGAACAGAATATTTTATATGATAAAAAATTTAGAAAATGCATTTTTTCATCTCATATCCGAATTAAAACTCTTTTATTCGAGACGTCTCTTATATACCGCACTTATTTAAATGAGAAAATTATTGGATTTGTTAAAATTGCCTGTGGCGTCGAAAATCTATTTTAAATATTAAAAATTCGATACCATTTTTAATGCATACATTTTGACATGTATCAAATCATAGAAAACCATCTTTGGACATTTCAGTACTTTTTTTTATATCTTCAATTGAAGCGTCTTTATTACACTAACAGGGAACTGGAGTTAGTTTTTTAAATCTTTAAAAATAAGCAAATTATAGAAATTCTTAAATATTAATTACATACAGATAGTGATAGTCTATTTTTATATTAATCTCCATGGAGATAGCACAAAAAACATCGTTTTCAAGAAAGAAAGGACAAAAAATCCTTTCAATTATTCCAATACCTAATTGGGTGAAAAACTTTTTAACTTCCCGCTAAGAAAATTAAAAATTTTCGGAAATTGGGAAGTTATTGGTTTTACCCCGTTTTGCAAAAATCGTGTTTTGATCAGATCTTGATGTTTTAATTTATTTTGACGGTTTCTGTGAGAGTGTCACCCTGTCTGTATGTTTTCTTTTTTTTTATATATAGCGAAGGAAATTCTTTTACGAATCTCTGGCTTAGATGTTTTGCCTGGTATGTCGGACTCGAACATTAACTTAAGGGACGTGTTAATGCTAATACCGACTAAAACCTCCGCTATCCTCTGAACTCTGATCCCCCACGGTATCCGCCGTTAGGCATTACTTCGTGGGGGGGGGGGAGGATATAGCTACTGCTCTTTCTTCTGGTAGCTAAGATGTTATTTTACCTTTCTTCTAGTTGTTGTAGTTGTTGTCATTTGCCCTTTTTCTTTCGATGGAACGCAAGTCTATAAGGACTTCTGTTGCAAATAAAAAAACCCTGTCTGTGTGTGTGTGTGTATGTATGTAAGTATGTGACCCGCTTATAACTTTTAAACGGCTTGACCGATTTGAACCAAACAAGTGGCGTTTCAAAAAGAATCACGAAACTTAGATTTTCTGAACCGATTTGGGCCAGTAGATTCCAAGAAATCAAAAAACTACGAAAACAAAATTTTTCAAAAGTGGTTTTTTAGAAATAACTTTCAAACGGCTGTATCGATGAACTCCAAAAACTTATCAGATCTTAACCTTGATAAACCACGTCGATCATTAACAATCCGGTTAAAATCGGTTGAATCGTTCGAGAGATATCGTAAACGAAAAATTTCATAAAAAAGTGTTTTTTTTTACCTAACTTCGACATTTCTTTTCGGATCGTTTTTGATGAAATAGAATAATTATTAAAGCTCTAAAAACCGCGTCGATCGTCGCGAAGAACGTAAAAATCGGTTGATTGGTTCGAAAGATATCGTTAATGAAATATTCGGTAACAAGTGTTTTTTTAACATCAAAGCTCAAAAACCAAATTTTTAGCTCAAAAACATTGTAATATGTTAAATTTTAAGTGCTTAGGTATGAAAGTAGCGGAAAGTTGCAGGGATGGCCTTTAGGGTCAACCGTTTTCCAAATTTTTTTTTTTTTTATTTTAATTAATTATTATTTTATTTAATTATTAATATATTTTAATCTCTTTTAAGATGAACATGTTTATTTATATAAAACCTTTATTGACTTCAATGATAAACATAAAAATGTATGTCTCTTTTGGAATTTCCAACGGCAAAGTGCGACAAATTAATAATCTAATCTATTTATCGTACTCTAAGTTCAGGTTGAAGCAAAGTTACAGTAAAAAACATAATATAAGATACTACGAAAACCTAAATAAGAACTTAACCCGAACTTCAAATTCAAAATAGAAAATATTTTGTGCAACGTTTTTAAAACTGCAATAGTAAAAATTATTTTTAGAATTTTAAAATTTTATTAAATTTTTAAACAAAAATCAGTTTTGAAATTTTGTTCAAGAATTCCAAATACAGTTTTATCAAAATAAAGTTGGACAAAGTATCTACACTCAAATCACACTAACATCAAATTTTTCTAAATCACAATTACGATAGTAACTAAACTTAATGTTTGTATTTTAAAGGATTATCTACCACGAACATCACACACTCTGTAAAAATTAACAAAGTATACAATTTAAATAAAAGAGTTTTCTGATAAAATGAACTTTTAATTAGAATGTCATATAATATTTGTAAGGCATTTGAATAATTGTTCTTAGAATTCTTAACCCTTCAAATTAATTTGTGTAAGACTTTTTTGTAAAATAAAAATTATTATCAATGTAATATTTTTATAAATATACCTGGATCTGTTTTATTCTAGCAGTTTTTTAAGACCTTATTAACGCTAATGAGATGAATATAACATGCATTATACACTCCAGGAGCGTATATTGAAAGACTATCATAGTTTACTAATTCAATTGTTTAATTGTTTTCCAAATAAATTAATAATATAATTCCATAACTTTTCTTCGTATCGAGTACTGTTTCATTAATGTCCATAAAAACATCAAACTGTAATGAATGATGCGGTTCGACGCTAGAATGTAACGACAATATGTAATTAGTAAGAGTTCTGTTAATTCTATAAGCAATAAGCATAAGAAAGTTGTTGTAACAACTAACAGTTTTAATTGTTAAACTACCCAAAATATGCTCAGTATCCATATTTCACCAATTTTTTTTTTCTAACGATAATGAAATGCTCTTAATACGTAGTGCGAACGGGTATAACGAATAGTATAATCATGTATATTATAACTATAAACGCTTGTAATTGTACCAAATCTATAAAGCAGTTTAAGAAATAATATTAAAACCAAAAGTTGTTTAATTAGTAGTCACAAGTAGTCGAGTTGTTTAATTAGTGTGCGTTGGATTCATGACAATCTCTAGAATCTCTTGTGCAAAGAGAAATGCATTTTAGAAGTCCATTTTGAAGTAGGCAATTATTAAAAATATGACATGCGGTAAATAATGAGTCCAATAACGTTAGTGTTTTTTGGGTTTCTCAAAAAACACGACAGATGTCGGCAAATGCCTGCGGAGTACCTGGTGTGTGCAGTGAGTGTTATAACGTCTTCCTCTGAAGTATTAGGATAGTTAACCCACTGAACACGAATACGAAGTCGGCAATAGGATAAGTAGTACAAAACCCTTCAAGTTTTAATTATATGATAAACTGTCATAATACTTCAGGGGAAAACGTTTAGTGTTCTGCGAACCAAAATCCCTCGAGTAACTAAATTAGACTCATTATTTATAGTGTTTCGCATTTTTAATAATTGTCTACTTCTAAACACACTTCAGAATTGCATATTTCTCATGCGCAATTCTTACTTGAACTTTTCTTCTATACCCTATGATCCATCAGCTGGTTTCTCTTTTCGTTTTTGATCTTCCGTGATAGCGGACCGACGATAGAGAAAAATGGACTAATTAAGTGGATAATACGTGCATCTATATAGATTTTTGGTAATACCTTCAACATTTTTAAGATTTACAACCTTTAGACAAAATTTATTATGTCCTTATATAACATATTTCAAATATGTCAAGTATAATTATACTTTTAATTAATATGACATTTTTTTTTTAAATTTCTATGCCAATTTCAGTCAAAAATTACATTTATCTAGTTTGCTCGAATAATTAATAGATTTCTTTTTTCATAAACGGCCTGTCATCGTCGCTCTAGCATAGGTTTGATCGATATACTAAGGTAAGAAAGGACTTTTGCTCTGCTTTTTGCGTTCGACTACCAGTCTCAATGCTGGTTTTGACCAAAGAATATCATGTATTCTTTGCTCTGACACCTTAAAAACCACATAAAAAGTATCGAAAAATACCCAGGGCATCTCATAACATTAAAATTTAACAAAAATTCTGATATCGAAAATGAGATGAACTAAACTTGAGTCTGTTTTCTTGAAGAAAAAAATTTTAAGTGAACGTAAACAATGAATATCTATATATATCTAGGCTTATGCTTCTATTCTAATTGTTTATCGAAGTCATATAGGTCAATATGAACTGTCTTTTACCTAACATTCTGAGAAAGAACAATTTTCATCCAAGAAGAAAACAGATATCAGTCTTCAGTTTTAAGCTTGCAAGTTTAATCAACTCGATTATACATGCCTATAAAGGGATCAGTTGTACAATTATATTTTTCAAAAAACCAACAAATATTTAAAAATAAGGCAATATTCATAAACAATGTGAAAAACACAGAGATACATATTCTCCCTGTTCCACAAAACATATACCAACAAAATTCTTTAGCCCTAGTTCCAGTATAATACTTTTATGATATATTTTGATATATCCGTCCCTGTTTATATATCACCAATTAATTTGTTTATGTTTATTCCTTTAAAAAAAAAAAAAAAAAGAAATACTGCCCTTTAGTTATCATGCAATATTTACTTAAGGATCCTACACTATATATTGTGTGCTATGTATTACCACCGTTGCGGACACACTATTAAGGCACTTTATGACAGGTAATAACTACCTTTTCGTCAGTAATAAGTTATCTAAAAAACAACAAAAAAGTCAACGTATGAAACAAAGACATCCTTTAAAATATAAAGAAAGGTAAATACAAATTGATCAAGTGCCGGCTACAAATTATATTTATCAGTAGTAAAGTGTACTACACTAGCATTGACCATTGTAACTAACAAAAAAATATAAACCAGACCACCAACTAGTTGAAATAAAATAAACTATGTCAGTTAATAATTTATCTTTGTGTTAAGTACCTTTAATTTGTCTTATTTTTGCTCAAAAATAACAATGTTGAAAGATTTGTGTGTAAAGTACACAAAGCCGATACCTACATACTTATTATTACTAACATCCGGTTTTTTTAGGTGATTGATAGGTCTCCAAACAATAATTTTAAATAGGTAAATTAATTATATAATCTGTAAATATATTAAGCATTGAATTTTATCTTCTATCATTAAATTTTTGTCAATTATTAGTCATTTTATAAAGACTGATATAAGTTTGATACTAGATTTCAAGTTTTGCTAGAGTCATCATATCTATTGTCTACTTTGTAAGAAATGAATTTCGCTCATTAAATTTTCTCTTACGCTATCCTAAGTACAGTAGCAAGACTGATGGCTATATTTTTACAACGTGTTGTACTTACACTACAGTTTATACACGCACACACTGACTAACTATAGTATATACATACTGGGAAAAAATATTTTATATGTTATTCAAATTGTTTATCTATGCGACGAGGTCAATTCATTCCATTTTTATAGGTATTCAGCGCATAGTTTTAAACAAAGGTACTAATTTTTCATCAAAACGTTAACTTTCTCTCTAGAACAAAGATAAAGAAATGCAATTATCTCCCGAGTGATACGGCAAATTGTCTTCAAATTTTAACAGCATGTGTATTATGCATTTAATTATTAATATTCAATTATTTATATTTCTACCTTAAGGTAGGCGGTTTCTACAGAAGTATCACTTTTATCATTTTATACATATATCAGATTCCATCTTGAGATACAGTATTATATTTTGTAACAGTTCAATTAATAAGCACGAAGGAAGTTTATAATGGAAAAATATCTGAATATAAATTTTTCAGCTAGGCTTATATATTTACCAATTTGATTTTTAAGGTATTCTTTATCAGCTATTGTCGCAACAAAAATGGTGCAATTCATAATGATTTTATAGATAACTAACAATGCTTGATACACGTTGGCTTCAATATGCGGGAAGAAAATATATATGTTTAGACAAATATATGTGTATACTGGTGCTACTTAGTACCAATTTTTAACAAACATATCTCATCTAGCGTGTTAGTATTCCTTATGTTGAAAACAAATAAACTTTTTTGGTAAAATAAAGTTTATCTAAATTATGTTAATATTGTAATGCATTTGACTATTGTTTGTAATTAATATAAATATATTTTATAATACTTTTCTTGTAAGATTCTTCCGTAAAAAGATTTATCTCAATATAAGGGTAAATGATTATTAATATAAAGTAAAATAAGGTCATTAATTTTTTCCAAAAATTTCACATCCGAGATTCAAATGAAACAAATCGTTATTTGCCCGTTATAGGGCCACCTAGCGAGGTCCACACGAACCAGTAAGTCTTATTTCGAAACTCTTTCCAAAGTTCTAATCGGAAATTTGAAAGTCTTGAATAGAAATGTTGTTATTTTTCATTTCATTATTCAAATTTAAAAACGTAATACAAATATTTTTCTATTCTAAAAACTCGTTCTAGGCTATGGACATTTTAATTTTCTATGCTGGAGAACTCAAAAAACAGTAATTTTGAGTATGTTATACTCGACAAAATGGCATAATATATGTGAGAGAATATTATTTTTCACCCAAATTGTGTTGTATTGGTGTTCATAGAATCATCTAATTAGTCTATTTCCGTGTAACCGTCCAAAAATTAACAATTCATCAAGATAGCTCTAAAACAAACAAAAAAATAGAAGCCTGAATTTTTATTGGTGTATTCTAGACTTAAAAAGTTGATTTTAGGTTCACAAATGAGCAAAATCGGCCCATTGGGTCCAATTGATCCAATGACCCAACTTTATATAATAGTGGATTTTATTAAAGACGAATTTCATTGCATTCCAGCTTCTCATGTTTTAAAGTGATTTCTATCATTTATTATCATTTTATAGAAAACACCCTATTTTTATTTTTTGTTTTATTTCTTCAAATTTTAATTAGCTCTTTTTTCAATTCACCTAATTTTTTCGATATTTTGTACCTTTCAATTCTTACTTCCATCTTTGTTCCCACATCCAGTTTTCAGCATACGGGTGTCCCGTATTAACTATATTAAAATAACGTATTTTAGGCTTTATATTTGTACAAATATTGTAAACTTGACGTAGTTTTTTGTATTTTATGCCTACTACTTATAAGGCCATTAGTGGATTTACTCCAGATTGTAAACCGATGTTTTAAAAGACTAAAATAAGGTTCTATAAAATAAGCAATTTTATATACCAAATAATGTAAAAATGGTAAATAAAAAAAGAATCATTATTTTTTATTCGCATTGGAGCAAAGAATGAGTGACATATTAAATAGAAAACTATTTACGACAAGCGATTACACGCGTTATCACCACCAAGACCAACCACCCTTGGTTATCGTCTGTATACAGTTTATCCTTTATCGTTTATTAACGTTTATGTCCATTCATTCGTTTGTATATTATGTTGATGTCCACTTTAGTTTGGATTAAGAAGATGACTACTTGAAAGAACTAAGTTTAACGTATAAAACGAATATGCGGTATGGTTGTTGTATATAGAAATAAAAAAAAAAATAAATAAATAAAAATAAACAGATTATAACACAAAATATCTTGTATCTTTAATCTTCCAGTCGATAAATATATGTGTACCAAATAAAAATTATACAATAACCAATAACGATAACATCATAATTACTACTGTATTCATATGGTTGAGTGTCAATATTTAAACTATGTTTAATTATTAACTTTATTAAAACATGTAAAATACGTATTCATTACAATGAAGTCAAAAATAAATTTGCTCTATATTACTATTTATGTATTACGATTATACACGTGTTAATTAGCTAACCTGTAGCGAATCTAAACAGCCTATAGAAATATGTTTCAAACAAAATAGATCTGGTATCAATGAGGATATCATGTTATTTATAAATACGCTTTATTTAAAAATAAAAATTTCGTGTAGCTTTATCATGTGTGTAGTGGTGTAATAACTTTTTCCGTTAAGTATACTCGAATTTTTTTTTTTTTTTTTAAACAGTAATAGGAATATCTTTCAATAAAAAAAATGCAAAAAATCATGTTGTTTGACATCGGATATCACCAATTGCCCGTTTTGCTAAGACCTGATAATTACACTATTTACGCTATTGGACAATGAACATTTGATGTTATTAGGTGCTGAAGAAAATTGAATTTATATTTGTAATCGAATAATCTTCAATGAAAACTTTTAATGGTTTAAATTCAGCGAACCAGGCCCACACTAACAATTAATCTCACCTAGACTCAAAGTTATTTGCATCATAAAAAACAAGCAGATATTATAATTAGAATTTGACTTCTCGCATTTACAATTCAAACGATGTGTCATAATTTCATGAAACCAAGAGACTAAATTGACTTATTGTTTTAAACTAAATTTATTTTTGAAAAATTTGCATAAAAATATATTTGTCTTCTTGCGTTTGCAATCCAAACGATGTGTCATAATTTCATGAAACCAAGAGATTAAATTGACTTATTGTTTTTAACTAAATTTATTTTTGAAAAATTTGCATAAAAATATAACCTACTTCTACAATAATTGATTAGAAAATAAGAACTTATACAAATACTTAATTTTAATTAATATTTTTATGTTTATTTGTTAGTAACTAATAAAATTAATAATTTTTTTTGTTATGATTTTATTATTAGTACTCCAAAAATAAGAAGGTCTCTTATTTAAACTCGTATGCTAATTTTAATATATACGAAGCATTGGGAATAATTTATTAATTAACAATAGGCCAACTTTTTTATAAAACGATAAAAAAATGTTTTTCCAACATAACTTAACTCATTATAGCTTTCACATTACACAATTTTTTTTTATTTATTAAATTTTTGAATTAATATTTTATATTCAAAAATAAGTTTTTGGATTACACTCTGCGGCAACGCGCTCAAGTCAAATTGGTCACGCGGAATCTCATTTTCAATAGCTATAGAGCACTATTAATTATAGAGTTTGTACCGAGAATATTTTTAAGCAAATTTTCTCTTCTTCCAGGATCTTTTTTCCGATCTTAAATATTACTAATCGTTTGTAAGTTATAACAAAAATTTGAGGCCGAATTTTTTTTCAGTTTTTTTAACAATTCCAATTTTTCTTTGCAGAAAATGATAAAAGCAGTCAAATGACGTTATAACATGATATTAACGTTTTTACTTTTATTTTTTGCAGGGCGAAAAAATCACAATTCTTTGTTAAACATTTAGTTATAGTTGAAGATACTTGTTGCTTCAAAATTGAGTTTCATGTTTTAAAAATCCAACATATTGGACTAAGAGCGATGTCACTTTATTTTTCCAATTAGTCTTAGTAAGCCCTTTCATTTGATACCTATATTGGATGAGTGCATTGAAAATAACTAGCGTGCTAACTTGGGTATTGCGCCGTATTGGATTTAAATTAACGTCACACAGGCAACCATGCATTGCTATTCAATCAGAACGTGTATATCTGCTTCAAAATTGAGTTGCAAGATTACACCCGAACAAACATTCATTGAAAGTTATAAAAGCTTTAAATAAATAATTATAAAATAGTTTAAAAAAACTAAAAAAACACGCTCTATCTTTATTACTCTCATGCAAAGTATCCGTTCATATGCGTTCTGCAGCCAACTTCAGAGAGTTACCTACAGACAAACAAACATACGAGTGAAGCTAATAAAAGCGTGTTAAAAAGAGGTAGATTTCGAGATGCATATCATCGGAAATGTAATTGATAGATGAGATAGATGTTTCTAAAATAGGACAATTCTGAACATCACTACTGTGCCATAGTTTTGGATTATATACGTTTGAATGGATTTCACAGACCTAAGAAGACGAATAAAAATTGCTCAAGAATTTCCAAAACGTCGACAAATATAAAAAAGGTTTAAATTAGAGCAAATAAAAAAATGTTTAATCAACAAAAATCGATTTTGAATGTATTATCTGTTACTGTTACGAAAATAATTGCAATCTAAATGTAAGTTGTAATCTAAATATATTTCAGAAATTAATTGCTTGTTGTGTGTGTTTGCTTAAAAGTAATTTTAATTTATTCTTTGTTTATGAGTATGAGTGTATTTACTCTACGATATCTACGTAATTTTACTTTAGTAGGTACTCTTGTTATTTGACATGATCATTATTTAATCACATATAATTATCATTTATCCTTGTTTATCATAATACATTTTCAATTAAATGTTAACAATGACACAAATAATACTTAAATAAATATGTATATGCAATCAAATTGAAATGACAGACTGACTACGCCATGACGCATATAAAACAAATAGATTGAGAGAATTCTTCTAAAACCAAATTAATTTGATTGGACAAGAAGATCGTTTTACTCTTACTCAATTTTATTGGGTACAATAAACTTATTTATTTATTTGGAATAAATTTGAGCGTATTCAATTTTGATGGTCTTAAATGAACTAAGTCACACAATCAATTGGAATTATATCATGAAATTCCATTTTCATTTATCAGTGACTTGAAGCGATCTTAGAAAATTTGCTTACACAAATAATTGTAAAACCACAAATAGGCTCACAAATTTACATACACTTTTTTTATACTTAGACAATTATGCAAAAAAAGTATATATTTAGAAAAATGGGATTCCTAATAAACTTTTTTTTTACTCAAAGCAATATTTTTGACTTTGAGTCATCCAAAAACAAATTCGAAAACCATTTTTCCAAAACTCCTAAAAAACATAGTCCGAATATTTAAGAAGGTGTAATTTTCAAAATATTGAACTATAAACCCGCCAATTTTCCGAGTATACGACTAATCAGTTTTTCATTTGTTTTTTATTAATCGTCGTATTAAAATAACAAAAACAAAAGATTATCGTAGGCTATGGTCCCTCGTAGACTTTGTACATACGACATTTTAGCAAATCACAAAAACTACCCGACTAGAAATTATCCCAATACTTATATTGGGGCCCAATTGGGAGTTGCAAGGGCTGACCCAAAAGGCTTATCTCGGTTGGGATCTAATTGGGTACTTATTGGGATAGCCCAATTTAAAATTAAATAATTGGAGCTGAGTTTGTCCTTAACGGTAACTAGCTAGGAACTGATCGTGAAATCCCAATCAAGAAAAATAATTAAATATAGGTTTTACTGCACTAGGATTCAATAAGGAACTTATTGGGACAGCCCAAAGTAAAAGTCAGTAATGCTAAGAGTTTTTTTATTGCCTGGGCTATAATTGGGAATTGAGCGGGAAAACCCAATGCAAAAATTAATAACAACATTTTGGTTTTACCGTACTCTGACCCTTTTGAGAACATAATGGGATAGCCCAATGTGAAAGATTTTGTACTTTTCGCCTTTCTTTTATAATTTTTATTTTGAATATTTTGAATATTTTGAATAGTGTTTTGTAGTTACAAAAAAAAAAAAATATGCACATCTCTAAAAATGCTCAATTAAAAAGACTTCTTAATTGAAAAAAAAAAAATTTTTATTTATGTGATGTGTATAAAACATAGTGATGATTGACAGATAAGCTGTAGTGATCGAATGTTATTAAAAGAATTATCTCTGAATGTAAATTAAACCTTAATATACAAGTATTGTATTATTTACGCAAGCATTAGTGATATAGTTTCAAGGTTACTATATTTACTGTCACACGTGGCTAGTGACGTCACCCAAAAGAAATAGAGGGAGAGCCCGTCATCGCCAGTCTAACCACATTGAATAAAGGCTAAAAAATTTTCTGTGCAAGTACCCTACAACAAGTAAGAAGGTTTGAATAATAAGAATCTCGAATCGTGGTGGCTTTGACAGGTAACAGGTAGGAAAGATGAGCATAATTGCTACCCCAAAACATTATAGCATAATGCGCAATTTTTTAGTATGTTCTACAGGATACTATTAGAATATCATACCATCCGTTGCCAGACATTGTAGGGTGGCAACCCCCTGCCAGACGCCTTGAATAAATAATAATTCTACTTACGTCATAATATAAAATCTGATTTTTATGTATGTTACTTGATCAACTATTCAAAGATGTTTTCCAAACGACCAGACAGTTTCAAAAGTTCTAACATTCTTCGGAAGAATCTATGTCTGGAAGAATTTCTTCCAGACATAGTTGAAGTTCGGATATTCTAATGAATAGTATCCTGTAGAACATACTAAAAAATTGCGCATTATGCTATAATGTTTTTGGGCAGCAATTATGCTCACCTTTGCTAACTGTTACCTACCAAAGCCACCACGGTTCGAGATTCATAATATCCAAACCTTCTTACCTGTTGTTGGATACTTTCACAGAAAATTTTTTAGCCTTTATACTATGTAGTAGGACTGGCGATCACAGGCTCTTAGTCTAAAAATAATGTTTAGTTCCAACAAAAAAAGTTATTAACAAGTCTAAATCTGTTGATTGTACGTCGTAGTGCAGTGAACGAACTTGCATAAATTCATTTATTATTAGAACTTGGGAAGCGATAGCAATTCATTATTTGAATTAAGATTGTTGAATAAATCTTTATGTGTATTTTAATGTGAAAGTTTTTTTTAAATATTATTGTGAAGAAATAAAACGAAAAAATTAAGCTTATTATTTGGATATTAAATATAAAATAAGTTCTGAAAAAATTGTTGTTTATTTTTAAACGTTTAGTTAAAAAATTAGTGATTGTTTAAAAAATAATTTTGTGTTAACTTCTTTTTCAATATCTTCTGATACTATGTAAGTAATTGCAAAAAATGAAATCTTTTTACTTCCATTTAAAGTGCTTGTAATTGATATATTAATCTTTTGAATTTTGTTTTGTTTCTGAAACAAATCTAAATAACAGTTAATACTTTTTTTGGAAAAAAATTCCGATTATGATATCGATATTGTTCGAAGCTCTTGGCTGACGACCAAACGGTTTATTGTTAATACATGCCACCTCCCTATGATGCGCCGAAATTTCGAAAATTACAAAATATGGTTATTTTTTTACAGGGCTTCACGAAGAAGAAACTAAGAACGAGATTGAGTCTCCAAAATAAAAGCTAGAAAAAATTTAAATTAATGGATCATCATTATCATTGTCGCTATCTTCAGCTTCATCATTGTCGCCTAATCAAAGCAAGATTTCTGCTAATACTGGCGTTTCTTCTATGAACATAAATCTTCATCGATTGATTCTAAAGGAAGTTCAATGAAAAATACAAAAATAAAAAAATTAAACCAAAATACAAAAAAACAAGACCGAATAGTTCTGATTCCGAAAAAAATTGTGTTGTTGATACCACATTAAATTAATCAACGAAAAGTTTATTCGTGGAAAAGTTTCGAAAAATCTGTTGAAAATCAATTTTTTAATATTAAAAATTATTAATAAAAATACTTGTAAGTCAATTTGCACTTTGTTTTATTACGAGGCTATTGTGTGGGACCGCATAGGTATTACCCAATAAAGAACAGATCGGGACTGCCCTAAGTGGCACACACAGGTTTAGCCCAACAGGGAACAGATTGGGATTTCCCGATTGGTGCCCAAGGACGTATCTGCGTTACATCCCAACGTAGAATCCCTATTGGGAAACCCTATTGGGCCCCAAATGGGTGCAGTCAAAAATTTCTAGTCGGGTAGTAGTCTAATATCTATGAATTGAAAGCAAATCCTTTTTACACAGATAGCGAGTACTAAAGAAACATAAATACTTTCTAACCTAAAAACTAATATGGTTTTTGCAAACAAACATTTACTATTGCATTGCCATACCTGATTTTGAGGAGAACTACGTCATAGTAGAAAGCCTAATTAGAATATTAAAACACTTTGTAATTTGACTTATATGTTTATGCGCGGATATGCCTTTCTTTTACTCATAAAGTATCACCGTCCAATTGTTCTATTAAACTTAAACCGTCAGTTGTGTATTTAATTCCAGAAATTCCTAAGAGCTACAGTAGGGATTTATCAATATCTATACCTGCAAATTATATCTCTTCACTTATTTCGATACGCACGTTGCACCAGTTTCAGGCATACTTTCAACAATTCATTTTCGTGAATTCGATGGGAATCGAACCTACAGTTTAGGTCAACAATGTATATTAGAGTTTAAGACATTGCCAATGCGCTATAAACTTTTAAATAATATAAAGAATATATCTTGTTTAACCAATCACTCACATCCAAGCAATGACTGACTCATCTCCAGAAATTATCATTAAAATATGAAAATTAAATTATAAAAATAAACTATCGAAGTCGAATTGTATGCACTTTATTTGAATTAGTTTAAATGGTCACATGTTATGTAATAGTAAAAGTTATATAAATGAATTAACAACAATATAATTGGCCTTTTCTTCTACAATTCCACACTCCACATAAAATTGGCAATGTTGAAGCGGAACAATTTACTCTCGTTACTTATATAATAGTTTCTCCCCTCATATATACATATTAATGACACTAAACAGTAAACAATAATATATTATCTATTTGGCATAACTATTATGAAGTGAATGAGCCCTCTTCATCAATAGGGAATTTACTATATGTTTAAGGGTTGATGACGAAAATGATGTTTGTTGAGACTAAAGTTAGTGACACTTGTACACGAGTATAGTATTTCTCATCTGTACGTAGCTGCACCCACCCTTAATGTGTTTTTGCAAGTGAAATGTTTTTATAAATATTATCAAATGATTTTGTAGCTTTTTAAAATTTACACTTGTCCCTTTGTTAAAAGGATTACATGTATTAATGTTTTTAATATGTGCTCCAAATGTCGAATTTAAATAAAACTAAATAAAAATCAAAAATTAATCCCGCAAATCACTTTTTTTAATAATATTTTATATCGCTTTCTAACTTGTAAGGTCATACAGTGACTACAGTATTTATATTCAATAACAGCACGCAGCATTCTTAGTTAGTCACCCATCCAAATACCAACTTTGAGTATCGGTTAAGAAAAATCAGTAATTTTCTGAGATACGGTATTTACATTATACGTTATCAATACAAGAGCGAGTTTTGATGGAAAATTATTCATGTCATGTGTTTCTTATGTACATCGGGGAATTTTGGGAGATTGCTGTTACAAAAAGCAATTTAATTATAATAACAATATATGTTTTCTCACAATAAATTTATTTTCAAATGTGACAACCAACTTCAAATACACCAGATACAATTGGTATCAAACAGCAAAAACTTACATATAATCCAAAACATGTATAGAAACTTACTTCGCAAAACAACTTCCTTCTTCTGTATCAATCTATGCGATAGCTTTGAGACATTATCTGCCGAAAATATTAAAACTGCTTTTAATAAAAAAAATGTAAGTTGATGTGTTCAGTTAGGTAAAGGATTGTCTCCAAAGTAGTTGGTTTGTTAAGATGGATGAAGGTTTGTCTCTAAACTTTAAAACTGAGAGAGAGCTAAGGCAGGATTGTTAGTTATCCGCTATATTGCTTAGTATATTTGTAAATGATATTTCACAGTTTCTGAGTAGCATAATGATAGTTCTTGATTACAAAATATGGAATTTGAGTGTCTGTCAATGATATCGTTTTACTGTCTGTAAGTCGAAAATGGTTGCGCGATTTCTGTTTGAATTGGATGCTTCAGGCAAATGTGGAAAAAAGTAAGATTTTAATAATAAGTTAAGGTAACTTATTATTATAATCGAGCTATTTCAGAAAATGGAATTTTTACGGATATTGAATTTGTTAGACAATTTATATAATTAAGTGTTTGTATTAGTCATAATACGGAATGGACAGGTCCCCAAAAAAAATACCATAAAGTGGGTGGGTGTGGGGGGCTCGGAAGACATCCAGGCCCATTTGTCGGTCATCCTTAAAATGATAAACGCAATGGTTATACCAATTCTAACGTACGGGTCACAAATATTTTTCTTGGGTATAACAAACGAATAGAAATATTTGTCAAATAGTATATATAAAGAACTTTTATGCATTGATAAATTTGCAATTATAATGGAAGTTGGGCAATTTCCGATTGAAGTCTTCGTGCTGCAACAAAGTCTGGCTTTTTATTGTAGGATTAATATGTACGAAAAAGTAGCAAAGTCACTGTTTTGGAATACGGGATTAATGACTGTGTTAAAAAAAAAACAAATGTACTAATTTAGTGATTCTATGAACACTTATAAAAATGGCTCATCGTTTGATGTAGTAATAAGACAAATAATAATGGAATGCGTTTCATTCAATGTTTATTATTGTACCTATCGATTTGTACCTATAAGAGACCGCCTCGTTTCTAGATACGCCTGATATGATAGAAATTACACATTCTTCTATTGCTAAACAATAAAATTGTCGACTGCAATTGTTAATCAACATTTAATTAAATAATTGTTCTATTTTTTTCGCCTCTTCATGTTCAATATTTTCTGTTATATAGATTTAAATATATCCCTTGTTACTTTTAAATAAAAGTAATGTTGTAAAGATGACTTCATGTATATAAACGAGATAGGAATAGGGTGGTTTTATTTGAATAGAGGGTGGTTTAATGGTATACGGTGGTTGAAAAATTGTATAGTTTTTTTTTTTTTTTTGTACATGAGAAAGAATTAAATTATCACCCTTATTAGAAGAACATCTCAGCTGTACTTGACTGTAGTTAATCTTTCATGGATTTTGTTACGTTATAACGAAGTACATATTTAATCCATCAAATTGGTTGGTCGATAAAAGGAATACTTTAATTGTTTCGCTTGTTTTTTTTATTACAACTTTTTCGTCATTCAATCAAATATTTTCGTATTCTTTTTTTCAAATAATACATCTGATACAATTAATGGGAAAAAAATAAGTGTACTAATTAAATTCCTTTTTTAATTTAGTTTAAAATTTTTTTTATAGTTTTAATAGTTCTTTAATCCGAATTATTACATTCCATTTAACTCTCACATTATTGACACTTTTTGAAAATAATAAGAAATCGATCCTAATCTATTTTTTTTAACACCTAACCCAAAAGAAAAATAAAAATTATATCCGCCGAATTGAAGACAAAATATAATATTTAAGAAAAAACTTATTATTTTGGGAACTTTTTATGGAATACATATTTTAATTAGCTAACAATTTTTATTAATCACATTTTATTATCACAATCTTTGTGGTTCAATTTACTTGCTTGGGAAGGTAACATCGTACTAGAGGGTAAAATGACCACTTAATTTAACCTATAGAAAATCTTCGAATACAAATTTTTGTTTTCATCGCCATCGCCAACTGTCGTTGTATAGAAGTGTCAAATCGAGCATGGAACCCACTATTCGTTTAAATTGAAAAAGAGTTGAAAGCAGCAGTAGTTCTCATCAGGCGTTAAACATTCAACCATTTTTCATGTTTTAGACAGTATAGTTAACAAAAAAATTCTGCAACAGGCATGGCAGGTTCAACGACATTCACCAAAATTATGAAACATGTAAGTTTTCAGTTTTACTACTCGAAATATATAAACTAATGAGTGTTAGCAGATGAATTTGTTTAATTAAAGACGCAAACAGGATAATGACCAACCACTTGCACTGTCATAATTTAATTTGAAATAAAAAAATTAAATATACTTATTGTCAATTACCTTCTAAATTTCAGTATTATAGCTCAGAAAACTAAAATTGGAAGTCTTTTGGATAGGTAATGTTCCTTCGGATTCTTGGCTACAGTGACGTATTATGACTATCATTCAACATATTATCTCTGAATATAATTGGAAAAAGTGGGTTGATATTTTCTCAAAAATTCCAATATATTTTAATAAAATTAAAAGGAATTTTCTTCAATAAATACTTTGTTTATTCCATAGTACTTATTTGCACATCAAATAATATTGATCTCTTAAAAGCTTGCATATCTTGAAAATTTATTCATTAAGTTTGTTGACAAAGAAATTGACAACTAAATTGATAAAATGATTCATAATATCTAGTATTTAGGTATTAATTACAAACTATCTTAGCCTCAAATTAGTACATTTTTTGGACAAAGTTACTGTTGTTTCTGTTAAAATCACCTTCTTTTATAATGCTTTTGGCAAGCGTATTTTCAAGATACACACACTCGCATAGCTTGGCCAGAACTTTTAAAATTAACTAACAAAGAGGAGATGGAAATTCTACTCCAAATAGGATGATTACAATCAAAAGTTTATCTTTATCAAATCTCGTAACAAATTTAATCTGAATTCTTTACGACAAGCCAAACTGAATGAAATTAATTTCTCACAGTAAAAGTACGATTAGAATTCTCTAAAGATAAAAATCATGTCACACGAGCTCCCAACAATTATATGCAATTATTCAATTTACAAATAAAATCATCCCTTTATGTTTAGTGTAACGCTCACTCCCCCCCCCCCCCCATAGCCTTTAATACAAATATAATAAAAGAACAGAGATATCCTTTTACGATAGATATTATATATTCTTGTATATAAAACTGTTTATATACATATTAATTCAAGGGAATCAAATGTTATTTATTCCCAATTGTGTAAATAAATAAATATAGAGTCGAATTGTCATCTAAACGGGATTGTTTACTCTTTTTATATATATAGTCTTTTTTGATCATATTCCCGATATCGTCTACATACGTGAACACTGATACATATGTATAGTTGATTGACTCATAATAAAGTTAGATGTATCCCTAAGGACTAATCACAATATATTTTTAACATTACATTTTATATATCAATATCAGGATATATTGTATTAGGTGTGTGATTTTTATGTTTAGTATTTTTTTTCTTGATCTTTGATTTTTCCATCCATATTGTTTTTTTGTTTTATTGTTTAAAAAAAAAATCAGAATCGAAAAGAATCTTGAATTGAAGTTAAAATTTTTAGTTTGCATTATAAATATGCTTTACCTACTGCAAAATAGATATCTTTCTCAAAAGAGTGATCAAATTCTTATGAAATAAAAGTAGTCAATAGTCAAAGTAGGGCAACTTTATAATAATTATTATATTGAATATAGGTGAATTTTATTTAAATTTTTAAAAATATGCACTACTAATAATGAAAACTAAACTCAAGATGTACTAATATGCTTCCTTAAATAACTATATGTTTTCAGCCAATTAGCTTCGTTGGGTATGAGATGAAAAAATGTTCTACATTTCAATCATATTAAATTTTCTATAACATTAAGCTGGCGAAGTGAACTCTTGAAATTCACCCCCCCCCCCCCGAATATACAGAATAATCAATTTCAACAAATCACTGGTGTAATCCAATTTTGATGAATGGTTCACGATATATCGGCATTTATGTGAAAATACTTATATTACCGAATATGTTACCTAAAATAGCTATAACGCTGAAACGGCTGGACCGATTGGGTTACAAATTTGTTATGGATATTACATTGAAATAAAAAAAATTACATTTTCTACATTTATATAACAAAAATTTTCTGTGTGCAATAAATTTCCTTTGTTTTTCACGTTTATTCGATCTGATTTCTCTATACTTTTCTTTAATGATGTTCTAGAATAACCGATTTACATAAAATAATCGACGCTATTTAACTAATGTATTCTAATTTTCATCAAATCGGATGTACAGTTCACGAGTTATGCGCATTTAAGTGAAAAAAAAAAATTTAAGTTATATCCCCGCAAAAGAAATCGATAAATGAGATATTAATAAATGCGACCGTCATGAATATCTCAGCTAATGTACACCATACATTTGTAAATATTTGTTCATTAGGTATAGAATAATGCACGTTCGTCTAAATGAGTCTTACAAACCGATACAAAAATTTTGAAATCGGAGCATAAAATATTTTTTTTTTTTTTAAATTAGGAAAACAATACTTCCAAAGTCGGAAATTATCCAATAACATATATCATACGAATTAGAGACAATGAGCTCATATATATTTAAAAATATAATATATGCATAATGTATATAAGGTTATTATATAAATATTTCAAAATTCATTAGTTTATATTTTTACTACCTTAACCCGACTACGTCTTGGTGTGGCTTTATCATATTAATTATTAAGGAAGTAGATAAAATTAGCCTTAACCATAAATTTACCGAGGAAACGATTCAGTCAATATTTGAATACGTTATTGCCCCGCTGGCTGATGCCATCGGCATTTGGACACATTAGTTATATGATAGAAATAGACGAGTGAGTGCCTTTTACCCCGAGTGATAGTAAGTGTAGATTCGTCGCTTCCACTCACGGAATCTAGACGGTTTCTTGTTACTTTTGATTATTTAAAAATACGGCATTATTTCAAAATCTATGTTTTAAGTGTTTTTGCAACCAAAATAACAACGATTAGAACAATACACTTTTATTGATAATTTAAATTATACAAATGTTAACAAAAACGTAATAGAGGAAAACAGAATTCTTTTTCTATTCAGAATACATTTTTCTTCCGTCATAATTCACGTCAACATGAAAAATTTTTACAAAACGTATTAACTCAAATTAACTATTTTTGAATTTACGACCTGCAATATAAAATTGATCAAACGACAATTTATCATTCAATTAAAACCTTTTACTTCAAAAAAATAAATGACAAAATATGACAAGCAAAAATGTATAAAAAAATTATTAACTGTTTTTTTTTTTTTTTTAAATAAAGGATCCGTAAAGAACTCAACAAACTAAGTTATTTTCTTTGGTGTAAATTCCCGAGTATTCCTCTACCCGTTTTTGTAAATCATCTTTCATACAACGATATTTTCGACATTGATCTTTTAAATCTTTTACACGTTTCAAAAAATATGACGCAATTGTATCCGCGTCAATTGGATCTTCTTCAAATGTCTCTATGATATCATCAGATATAACTATTTTAGGATCAATTCGATTATCATGTTGTTTAACAACACATTTAACTACTTTAGATTCTTCGAAATAACATTTTGATGTTGAATATTGTTTTGAAACAGCTGAATCACAATGATGACTAACTTGAATCGTTGGTGGCGAAATTTGATGAAGACAACAGAAAGCGTTTTTTGGAGTTCTTAATTGCTCAATATTCATATTTTTTTCATGTTCGATTTTCGAATGTTTCATACATTGATCTGATTTTGATTTAAAAATCAACGGATAAAGCATTGTTTGACTGTTTTTCGAAACTCTATTATCACCATATTCAACTAATTTTGGTTTATTTTTTACCATGTCACCATTTCGTTCGCGAGCATTTTCATCTTTTATACATTTGCATTCTGGTGTTCGCTCTGCAAACTATAATCAATATTTGTTTGTTTTCATCAAATTTTTAGTATCATGTAAAGTTCTTTGCTTTTTTACCTGGTGATCAGCGGTTGAAAATTTATGTATCGTTTCATTTGTTAGATCATCATCGAAATGTTTCAAATTTTCATGATATTTCTTTTGCATAAGATAACCATGACACGTTTCACATTTTTCATTAGTTATTGTTGCTTGTAAATAGTTATCCTTGTCATAAGATTGTGGCGTTCTTTCTGACTCAGATTTAAACATTTTCTCAGTATTTTTCCGACAGCCACCAGGATTAATTGGTGTACTATTAGTCCTTCCATTTTCGTACAAAGTATAATCGATATTATTTAATACTGTATATCCCCCTTTCGAATTATATGATTTGGTAAGGCTTGAATTATTGGTAATTTTAGATTCAGAAACAATGTCCTCAACGTTATCAACCGGATTAGTATCTTTGACAGGAGTCAAAACTTCTCTATCACCCATCTCGTTATGTTGTAGCTTTTGACATAAAAATTGCTGGCGAAAATCTGCAACACTTTCTTTAATTTCTTGAGCAACAGTTTTAACATCATCCAGTTTTTTTAGATATTCTTCCTTAAAAATTTCCATATCATAAATTTTCGATGATGTATTTGAAGAAAATTCTTCTTCGGGAGTCAATTTTACATGCGATATGTTATTATTAGTCGTTTTACGCTTTTGATATTCTATTAACGCTTTAACAACCGTTTCAAAAACTTCTTTTTCACTTTCCAAATTATGAATATGTTCAATATATTTTCCAATACTTTTTGTAGCTGTATCATATCCCGAATCTTCAGGTAACGAAATTGTGGGAAATGCAGGAATATGTTTTGGAATCTGTCTATCCATCACATTTTGTGATATTGGATAAACAGGTGTTGGTAATACAGTAGGTGTCGATAATAGAGGACTTGATAAATCCACATTACTACTGTATGCAGAATTGATTCCATATGATTCCTTTTCTGGAAAAGCTTGTAAATTTAAAAACTGTTGCTGATTTGATTGAACTGGTGTTGGGGTTGGCGCAGAAACTAGAGTATCACCATATGTTTTAAAAAAATTATCTTTAAATTCATTAAACATTTGAAAAGCTGCTTTCTCTTGCATTATTCGATTATGACGTTCTTCTAACTTTTGGCGTAAGCGTATTAGATCACGGCGATAGCTAAGATCGCTTGCTGCTCCACATGCAGCACTTGAAGAAGTCAATCTTGCTGGGTAGTTATCTAGACAGAAACTGTCGATATCGGAACGATATGATGATTTATCGTAATATCCATTTCGATTATAGAAATAATTTTGTGACATTTTATGAAAGTGTTATGAATTTCGATTACTATAGGTTCCAGTTTAGTTTTTTTTTTCTTTATAGTTTTTTATTAGTTTTCGATTTTCATTCAGTTTACTCGTTGTAAATTTCCGTTTAAATTTATTTCAGGTTTTAATTGAATTTTATTTATATTGACGTTTTCATATACAACTGTTTCAAAAATGAGTGTATCATTACCATGGCAATTCGATCAATAATAAATATTTTTTAAAACAGTAGGTGCACGTTTTAATTAAATTTTTTTTTGATTTCTTTCAAAATGGCAAAGAAAATATGATGGCTATGTTATTTAGTTTCTTTTGTAAAAGGGATTAATTCGTAATGTTTTTGGATCAAATTTTCGATATCGGGTTTTTATTGAAAGTTTTAACGTTTTGACGTTTCCTGAATCCAAGAAAGTATTTTTTTTAAATATTGATATGTCTGCCTGCATGTCTATACCGCACAATAAGACGGTGCAATATATTGCTGCCTATCTCAGAAGTCGCAATGTAGGTAACAAAAATCTATAAATTTTTGTCAACCTCCACTTGCATACTATGTAAGAAGGCTGTCGCGGATAAGGCCAAACAGCCAAAGAGTTCCTTCGGTCACAGCAAAAGAAAAACTCTTGGCCATGTTTTAGGCCTACAGTCTGGTTTTGGCGATCGACCTCATTGCATGGTTTGCGCGAAAGGGGGATTTGGATGACCTTCGTCCTAAAAGCTCGTTTCCAAGTAAAACAGTTGTATTCGAATATCGTGATTCAAAAGAATTTCAATAAGTACGTCACAAAATAAAGAATATTTCTTAATATACGTAGCTATGTATAACATATAAAATAGATCTTATATTCAAAAACTGTTGATCTTACGAAAAAATGTTTCAAACCAAAGTTGTGTATATTAAAAAAATAATTTTTGTTTTATATGTATATTATTTCTAGAAGGATACGTAAATGAAATTTTTTTATGTGTTTACTCTGCGCGCAAGTACAAGCAATTAGCTTAGGTAGCGCGTTTTGGTAGCGCATACGAACAAGTTATAGAGAAACAAATAAATAGCGATTTTTGTATATTAGATTCGTACCCAACTGATCTGTTGTTTAAAAAGTGGTAACATTTTACTGTTCTATACAGTCTACCGCAAAATTTGTCTTCATTCCAATTTTCTACTTTTCCCACTCACTTTATTACTCCAAAACATATCTAATTGAATCACATTTGTACTCCCTATTGCATGAAAACTTTATTTACATTAAGTGACATATTGTAGATTTTTCGTTTTTCTCCAATCACCAGTCATCTTAACCTTCCTCTTTGCCTTTAATCAATCATTTGATTATTTAACCATCTCAATCTTTGTTGATTGTTGCTTAGAAAGAATCATGAAAAAAAAGAAATTCACTATTTTTTAGTTTCATATTCAATAACTAGCTATATTCTTTACCTAAATTATTTTTACATATTTACAGGCAACTCTTTGTTGAATGCGGATTCGCATGTGTGAAATGAATTTCGATGCATTAGGGCACATTTTTTGCCTTTATAAAATTAAATTAGAAAGATGTTTGTAGTGCCATCTTTTATTTAAGTATACAAACAAAAGTAAACAATCTAAGATTACAAATTGAAACAGAGCAATCTACAGCTTACCACGGCTGGCTCCATCTCTATAGTACCCCTTTGTCGAATTTTCTGAATTTTCTTTATGAAAATCGTTTGGTCATGATTGGTCACTAGGTTCCTTCATTTGGTCATTTTTTGGTTTTGTTTTTTTTTTTTTACATATTTCACATATCAATATCAATGTTTCATTGTATTACTGCCCTTTTTCAGTTTAACTATTTTTAAATAAAAATGTGCTTTACTATAAATAAACAAAAATACAATGTTTTTATTTTAATATTTTATTTTATACGTTCATATAAACAATCATCCATACAAAATATGAATAAAAATCGAAATAATGGATTATTTCTTATTATAGTTTAGATCTTAATGTAACAAAAATAAATACAAATTCATAACAAGTATTTTATCAATTTTATATCTTGATTTTAACGTAAAAAACGATTTACATTTAATATTTATAATTTATAAAAGACATTAATTAAAATAATGTTCAATGTTGAAATCGTCATAGCTTGTGTATTCATAAATTCGCCGGCGTAAAAATATATTACTGACAACTATCGCCTTATAATAATGAAGATTATATAAAATATTATTTTAAATGTCTCATATTTCAAAAGTTAAATAATAAAATTATAATTATACATTGCCATTAATTAACAAATATTTAATTCTCTCAAAGTTTCCTAATATCACCATATATTATATAGTTAAAGATTTCAAAAAAAATAAATTTTTATAGTGCAGTATTGTGCAGCCTCATATATCTCTTAATAGTATTGTAAACTATAAGTTACTTCATAACATTATTTATGTAATACTTTATTAGCACCATTTATCAACTATCACCTAAACCATACAAATGAAAAAAATTTGGATATTTGCAAAAGCATGGAAACCACAAACGATGATATATAATAATAACTCGTGACCGAATGATTTCCACGAAAAAATTGGGATTTTAAGACTACTGGGGCACTGGCTTAGGACAAACTTTTAATCAGCTATAACTCGAAAACTAAAAATGATCAAACGATGAATCCTAGTTAACAAACATCGTGATCAAACCATTCCTTTAAGGAAAATTCGCAAAATCCGACAAAGGACTGTTATAGGGGTGGATTCATTAACTACAATATATTTTTACTTATTGATATGATGATGATGTGTTCCATATCTCCTAAGAGATGATGGAGACCACTTTTCGCCAGAATTCTCTGTCTGACGCATTATGTACTAGTTGCTGTAGATTCATCATCGCCCAGGTCTTTATATTATCCATCCGCGAGATTCTTTTTCTTCCTTTGGCTCGTGTAGACTCATGTTTCCCTAATTCCACCAACTGTTGTACATAATGCTTGTCAGATCGCATGATGTGGCCAAAATAAGAGACTTGCCTTTGTTTTATTACTCTGACTAGCTCTTGGTTTTGATCAATTAACTTTAACACTTTGTCGTTTGAAGTAAAACTGTCCCACTTAATTCGTAACATACGTCTATAGCACCATAGTTCAAATGACCCAATCCTTTTTACTATATCACTCCGTAGCACCCATGTTTCACACCTGTATAACAATATTGACCACACGTAGCATTTTAGTAATTGCACTCTGAGTTTTTTATTTATTTTGTTATTTAAAAGGAATTTTTTTAAATCATAGAATGCCGTTTTCGCTTGACCTATTCGAGCTTTAATTTCATTTAGCGGATTATTATATTTATTAAAAATCTTCCCAAGGTATTTAAAGTTATCCACTTCGTTTAAGGTAATTCCATTGCATTTTACGATTGGTTTAGTATAATTTTTATTTTTATTTTTAGTGAACACCATTATTACGGTCTTTTTTATATTAATTTTTAAACCGGCACTTTCACTACATTTGACCACATTATCTAAAAGTTTTTGCAAGTTGTGTGCAGTGTTGGCTATTAAAACGGTGTCATCCGCATAGCGAATATTATTTACTAGAACACCATTAATTTTGATGCCCTCGGTTTTGCAATCGTCCAGAGCTTCGCCTATTATTTGTTCGCTGTAGATGTTGTACAGAATTGGGGATAGTACGCATCCTTGTCTCACGCCTTTCTTTATGCTGACCCACTTCGTCTTTCCGTTTTTTATTTTTACAGCAGCTTCTTGATTATAGTACAGGTTTCGAATAATTTTAACAATATTTTGATCATTTATATAATTGCTGATCACCTTTAATAAAATGTCGTGTTTCAAATTATCGAAAGCCTTTTCATAATCAATGAAACAAGCATAAACCTCTTGACCATTTTCCAAAGATCTATCCACAATTGCGTCAAGTGTAAAAATAGCTTCTCTGGTACCCACACCCTTTTTAAAGCCCATTTGGAATTCACTAATGTTATTTGTTAATTCGGTTTGAATTCTATAGAGAAGTACCTTGAAAAATATTTTGGCTACATGACTAATAAGACTTATGGTTCGATAGTCTGAACATTCTCTTGAATTGGGTTTTTTTGGTAATGGGTAGTACACAGAGCGAGTAAAGTCGGGTGGGAGATTGCCTGAGATATAAATTTCATTGAAAAGTTTTAAAATTTCTTCAAGAGCCTCATCGTCTAATACTTTAATGTATTCAGCAGGAATGCCATCATTTTCAGTCGCTTTGCCGAATACTACTTCTCTCACTGCATGCTTTAGTTCAGTCATAAGTATCGGAAAACCTTCTAGGTTAGATTTTTCGTTGGCGATACCTGTTTCTTGCCTGTCGTCATAAAAAAGTTCACCTATATATTCTTCCCAGCGGTTCAGTTCCTGTTCTTGATCGCATATAACCTTCCCATTTCTATCCAGTAATATGTTGTTCCTCATCGGTCTTCTAGATTTTCCGCAAAACTCTTAGACTTCCTTATGTAATTTTATGGTATAATGTGAAGCAGCTAGTGCTTCGATATTGTAGCACTTTTGTGTCAACCAAGTTTCTTTTGCTTCTTTTATTTTCTCCAGGATTACTTTTTGAACATGCTTATATTGAATATCATCTACGTATTGATATATCAGCGACATTTAGTAAGGAATCAGACCTGAAATCAAACAAAATCGTTTTAACGGTAATTTTCATTTTTGTTATAATTACCTCATTCCTCACAATTAGAAAATTAAACTAAAATATTCGCAGTTTTTGAAATCAGAATTTCTGATTTTAGTTCTATAGTTAAAAATTTAAATTAATTTATAATGTTGAGAAAATAATGAAAAGAAAAAATTTTTAAGTTTTAAAATTGTCACATATATTTCATTTACTACCCAAAAACTATGA
Source organism: Chrysopa pallens (assembly GCA_020423425.1). Taxonomy (NCBI): domain Eukaryota; kingdom Metazoa; phylum Arthropoda; class Insecta; order Neuroptera; family Chrysopidae; genus Chrysopa; species Chrysopa pallens. The sequence goes on along the minus strand of CM035591.1, from coordinate 35,290,823 downwards.
ATGAAAATTTAATTTACAGAAAATAATTTAACATATACAAAAAGGATTTAATTTTTTTGTAATATTATATTCCTGTATTTAAATGAATTTTCATTATTAATACGAATTGGTAAAACTGAATTTGTAAATTTGCTAATCCTACCATTCGAAAAATACTTCCATTGACCATTCAAATGTATGATTATGAACATTTATCGAAAAGTTCTTGAAATATTTCAAAGAACTAAAAAACTATTTGATTACTAAAATCGACCAACTAATAAGCTATGCTGATGTTTCCTGGATTGGCATGTTTTCATAAATAAAACGTTTCTTTGTGGAATCTTGACACTTCTTGAATGGGTAATGTATGTGTATATTTTTCCATTCTCACAGCAGAAATAAAAAATTATTATTATAAAGAATAATCAAAATATTAAATATAATTTTGTTTTTTACTTAAAAAATATTTTTACAGGAAAACTTATGCCATCCATTTTCATGTCAAGATTGTGCATATCGAATTTGATTACATTACGATAATTAAGTATTTTTTGAGTAATTTTTGTGCGAAAATAGGGTGTTAATTAGAAAGATTTCTATTGAAATGACAAAATCCTTTAATTTTGATATAAAATATCTTTTTTTCACCTTATTGATTTCCCATAAATTTGGTTGTTAGCTTATCCATCTTGATTCCTGATTTAATAACTGAAAATTATCTAATTTTTGAATTTTTATTTTATTATCTGAAAATTGGATATTTTTAAATAGTTATAATTTATTATTATCAAGTATTTATTTTTATTTCAATAAAAACATAACTCCTTGAAACAAATTTTAAAAAATTGATTAAAAATTTTAGTTCAACATAAATTTAACAAAAGTCTATGATATTTTTATTTAAAAGATAACGACACGAAGAGTCAAATTAACGACAAAAATAATTTCAGAATCATACTTTTGAATTATACAAATGAAAATTTAGAATTTTGGGAAAAACAAGTAAACGACAAATTCGATCAAACGATGAAAATTGAGAAAATCCGATTACAAGATGCTGGCTTAAGTTTTAGTCGGCTATAACACGAAAACTGTTAATGAATAAACGATAAAACCTAGTGACCAAACGATTTCAATAAAGAGAATGCGACGAAGGGTTGCTATAGTATTGGAGCTTCTACAACCAATGTACAACCATCTCTTGGTAGTAAACTGAACTATATTTCACTTAACTACACATAATACCTGTAATACTTAATCACAGTACCAGTTACCATCTTTCAAGCAGAATCTGAACTATACAAATAAAAATTTAGTAATTCGAAAAGAAGTAAATTTAATCCCTTTGGCTAATGGCTATATAGCTGAAAATAGCTGAAGCCAAAAATTTAAAAAAAAAAAAAGAAAGTAAATTTAGTAATTCGGATAATCCATCAAAGGTTTGCTGGATTTAAATTCTTAATTATCTATAAACTGAAAACTAAATATGAAAAAACGGTGGCATCTAGGGCCCTTGACCAATAAGATATAATTTCAATAATGAGAATTCGTAAAATCTGAACAAGAATTGCTAAAAAGGCGGAGCCCTTAACAAGTTATCGAAATATTCTATAGGGGGATATTATCTTACAAATGCTTTCAATGAAATCATAAAACTCGCAAATTAAAGTCGTAGTAGGGTTAATAACATCAAGTAACCTCAGTATGCATACCATAATACTGTGTTATTGCTTATATTAGGTATATCCCCTGTTTTAAATACCTATTCGGATGGATGGTCTACGCAGCAACCTCTCAAGAAATGATGAGATGATCAAGAGATTCAAATACGTTCATTGTTAATATTTATGACTATCCGACTTTATCGAAAGGGCTAAGATAATATATTTTCTAAGAATATATATATCGATATTCACTCTGTGATTGTTCATAATTAATCAGTCTTTGTTCTTTAAACAAGGACTGTATATGTGAATAGGGGACTATATATGTGTATTTTTATATGTGTATGGAGGTATGAATGTGATAAACTTCATGTTTTTAGTGCTTCCATCTATCATGATTACAATATAAGTTCAAATTATGCATCAAAAGTTGTACGTTCAAATTCATCCATCTATTGATGGATATTTGCAAGTATAAATTACTAATTATTATTTTATCAAATCTTTGGAAAAGAAAAATAAACAACGAAATAAAAATAATTTTATCGGAAAATGCTGTAAAATGGAATATCGTTATTAAAAATTTTATGATTTTTCTAATAACAATGACAATTATTTACTATTAATGTAGCTTCTACATTATACCAACAGAGGAAGCGCTTAAATATTTTTCAAATTATGAGTATTATAAAAATAAATAAGTTTTGTTTATAAATACCTAGCTATTTATAATTAACTAAAAAAGACTAATTAATTGTGATTCATCCAGAAATTAAAAAACATAAACAATGAAAGTCTGTTCTGATGAATATTCACGTCAGTCAAGTGCCATGTTTGTTCAGTTTGTAGCAGTATTCATTACAAACTCATATTATGAAGCCGACATGACTCATTTTCGTTCTAGTAGAATTGAGTACGATGTTTTATGTGTTTTTGAAAAGATTTTCTCTCAAAAAAATACAAATATGTGAATTTAATAAAAAATATCAAACATAGTGTTAAAATATTTAAGTTTTTTGTTGCTTTGTATCGTGTTATGAGAATAAATGTGATTACATTATTGTGCACTACATGTGTCCTAAATACTAGATATGACAATGGAGTCGTTAAGAAAGTGGTTTTACAAGCCAAAGGTATGTCATTTACACAATCTATAAAATAACACCCAAAAAAACATATTTTGCCAATCCATTATTGACGTTTTCCAAATTAGATTATGTCGTCACAAAAACATGTGTCGTTTGTTCTTTCAATGACAAAGAGATCTCTCACTTTGACATTTCTGTGAACGGAGAAATTTTTTAAACTTTTTCCTTATTTTTTGCATGCCATATGTTGAAAAAAATGTTTTTTTTCGAAAAATATAAACAATTAATGATAAGAAATATCTACAATTTAAGATTTGATAACATAATTAAATACAAATAATGACATGACAGCAAAAACAAATATTTTATCTCAAAATGGCCTTTATATAAATTTTTTGAAAATAACTAATATTTTTATTATTAAAAAACTGTTTAATTTTATATAAAAAAAAATTTTGTTTATTTATTTCTTCACCTTAGTTTTATAAATAGAAATTTTTTATCCATGGTCACTTTTTTAATGCAGATTTAAGTTTTACCATTACCCGTTTGAGTGGTTTTTATAAACCACAATATTTCGTAAGAATTTTTTGTTTGTTTTGTAATTTGTTTAAGTATTAGATTCTAATTATGGCTAAGAATTTTGAATAGAAAAATTGTTACCAAATTTTTGGGGACACATTGTTAAAATTACTTCCAAAATTTTAAATCTTATTAAAACACCATGAAATTATAGGTGTCAAATATTCGAAATAAATATTATCACAAAATGATCATATTCAGTTTAAATTTTTATGAGTACGTTATTATTATATATCCCATAAAATCCTTAACAAAGATTTGATAAAATAATGTATTAAGTATAACATCAGTCTTCATATCTATCATCTTCGATAATCGACCTACTTTACATCTTATGTTTAGATTTCGACTTACAGTTTGTTGGATATGTTCATTGGGGTTAATGCAGTAAAAGAACTAAGCATTACAAGATCCATAACCCCTATCATATTTAATTACCCTACTGTAATATTAAAATAATTACGTTTACAAAATAGCAATGGGGATCTAAGTAAGAGAGTAAAGAGTATATTAAGAGGGGAACCGCAACCGAGTTCCTTGTACCTAGATCTTTTGGTCCTCTGTACCTGCTTTTAGAACACTACATCACCTTAAAGCAAAGCTTCCTTCCAGTGTGACCCTTTATCCGACTTTTTGTGTTTTTACTTTTATTATTATATTTAAATGTTAATGATATACAAAGGTATTTTTAAAGAAGAATGTCTCATCCATACATGTATTGGACAAAACAATTGTCATAGTATATCATTGCCACTAAGAAATACGGATGTTCCTGATAAATTACTCAAAATAATTTATTTTAATATAAATATAAAAACAATTCTTGATAGTAATACCAAAAATGCCTATTGCCAAAAATTGTTTTTTTTTAAATAAAATATTGCAAAAATTTTCATTAAATATAGAATGTAAAAAATTGTGACCATATATGAACAACGATATAAACGATTGTGAAAGATATAAAAATTATAATCCGAAAAGTTTGCATTTTAAAAGTGATATATGTAGTTTATGAATTGTTCCATCTTACAGGTGGAATCACATTTTTATCTCATCAACGGAGTAACAGGTGTGACTTTTCACGGGCCACTTAATTAAGCTGCTTATTAATTAATCTTATAAAGGCTTAAAATTTTTCGAAACATATATTGCCCAGGGTTATTATGGACGATCAAGACAATATTTTTGGATATCTCGCACATTTCGTTTTGAAAGTGTGATGGAATCACTATAAACCTTCGGATAATATTATGGACTTAGAAATTCAATGAATGAATATATGAGGGATTAAATTGTTAAATCCATCCTGTGCATTACGATATTTGAATCGTAAAATAAAATATATTATTGTTAAATTATTAATTCATTTTTCTTCCCATGTATCTTAGCAAATTAATGAATAAACTGTCTACATTTTAATGAAATTGCAGACAGCGTGATTATAAATGTTATAAAAATATAGATATAATTTTCATCGCAAATTTTAGTTATTAAAACACACACGAAACGTCAATCAAAAAAATAATTCTTACACTTATAATAAATTCGAAATAATTAGTTCGAATATGAATGGGATAAAATCTCGAAAATGTGTGGGTACATATGTGAGTTTCATAATGGAAAATTTTTTCCTAAAATGTCCAACTTTGTTTGGTATTAGAGAGTTTAATTACAATTTTATTAAATCGATTTCTGGTTTTGCAGATACATATTGAATTTGAAGTTTGTTTTTCCTGTGGGTTTTTACGTTTATTCAATACAATTTAGGTTTTTTCTTTCTGACCAGTGCTGACTACATTGGCCGAAATTGTATGAGAATACCTCAAAAATCAATCTATCTGTCTTTTTTTTTTATGATTGATGTCAATATAAGCTACACCTCTACATAAAATTGGTTTATAACTTAAAAAATAATAAATAAATTTCAATACTTATATTACACGCTTCAACATAGCGCATGTGAGTGAAGTAAGTAATTCTATGAATTGATTTGAAAATTTCAGGTAAATTTAAATTTTTTTTTATTGATAGGACTAAAGGTGGTCTGCAGGCACCGAAAAAAAAATGAGAAATCGGTGGTCAAACAAAGAAGATAAAGGGGCTAAACTGTTAACCTGTTAAATAATATATATATATGTTGTTTCTCAGCGATCTCCAGAAGGTTATTAAATAAAAGTCCAAAAATTTATTTGACAATCTTTGAATACAGTTTTTCTGTAAAAAGTATTGTAAATCTTCCTTTCACACTTTCTGACTTGCTAGATTTTGTGAATCAAAATCTCTTACAATAATATCTCGATTTACAACAGAAAATTTATAACAATTTGATAACTATTGAGCACACATTCGATTCATACAATTTTTACACTTTCTGTCCTTTCTGTCAATTTGTACTACTAACATAATTTTGTTAATCAATTGTTGCCTAGTACCATTTTTAATTTTCGTCTACTTATTTCTAGAGTAAACAAAAGTAAATATTTCTAGAGTAAACTGAAAATAATAATACGATAGTGAATTTAATTCATCTCAACAATATATATGATTGGGTGTAAGTGTGGGATAATTATGAACAAGGTTTTGGTTCCAACACTACTTTTTATACTCAACACACATTATATGTCAGAGAAGGTATAATAATTTTAGCCAAAAGTTTGTAACGCTACCTAATATTGACTACACAAACAAAAATTTGGTATAGTTGCTCATAGAGACACATAATCAGTCCATTTCCGACTGAAATTTTGGTGACGTATTCTTAACATAAAAGTGAGTATAAGTTCGTGAATGTAAAAAATCGGTCCATTGGGTCCTTGGATCCTTGATCCAACTTTTAAACTGCAAAAGATAGAAGAAAAGTTCAAAAACAAAAAATGTTAATTTTTTTCAAACAAACAACTTTTGTTTGAAACGTTTTTTCGTAAAATGTTTGAGTTCTCCATATATTTAGCTCAAATTTGTCTAATAAACAAATGTCATGTTTAATGTTTAATTTGTGGTAATAACAATTCATATTATTATAAATGTGTACGTATATAACTGTATAGACTGGATATTTATAGTATTTTATGAATGCTAATAAAAAATAGTCTAAACAACGAAATTCAATCATATCTCGAGTATCTAAACCAGGGCTTCTTAAACTTTTGTAATTCACTCACGACCCCATTTATGATTGCGAGTTTCTTGACGACCCCATACAAATATAAAAGAAAAATAAATTAATATTTTTTGATGATTTATTTATTAGGTAACAATATACATATGAAAATATATAAGTTTAGAATTCGTTTTGAAACATACAAAAATCTAAAATAATATTATAAGTTTTAAATTTCTGTTAAATTGTATTTTTATCTCTCGCGATCCCAGAATTTTGCTACGCGACTCCGAATGGGGTCGCGACCCATAGTTAAAGAAGCCCTGATCTAAACAATAAACTTTGTTAGTTGTTATCTTCACTTGTTTCTTTCTAAATGTTTTGTTAACAGTATAAAAAAATACAAGCTATTAAACAGATAGATAAGCTGACATTTTGGTGGTGTATTCAAGATCTAAAACGTGAGTTTAAACCGTGAATGAGCAAATTCGGGAATAATAAGTAGAAGGAATTCACACATTAATATTCAACCAAATGTCGAGTATCTAGTAGGTAAGAAATAATAATGTTAGTATTTACTACACTTATTTTGTAGTGGATTTTTTTTTAAATGTTGAATTCATCTACTCATGTCATTTTTATATATGACCGACTTGTTAAAGCGCATTGTAAAGTATTTTTGATGACATTTATGCCAATAATTGTCAAAAATAATTCCAATGCATTGGTATACGACCAGTCGACAACCAATTGCCAATCCTGTAGAAGAGTTCTAAATGATTCTGGTTGTGACATACGCATGACTAGGCAAATTTATCAATTTATCCTATATATGGCTTTTTTATTTTTCATTATAAACTTAATTTTGTATTTTTTGAATAAATTTAATTGCATTCTTTTCATTGAAAATTAATCCTAAAATTTCAAAGTGTACAATATTATTTAACAATTTTCACATTTTCTTTAGTTGAATGTTATGATTAACAACTAAGTCTAGGCTATTTTTTAATCATAGCGTTACACTGGAATTTCCAATATTGATAAAACCTTCATGAATGAGAAAAATGAAAATATTAGTATTATTTGATTTAGTAAATTTCCAATTAAATTAAAAAAGCTTTTTCCTCTTAACTGTATTTTTTGTTTGTCATTTATTATGTAGCTAACATGTTTCATAGAAATTAAAAAAAGTGTGTTTAAAGTTCAGGGGAAAAATTGTTTTCATAATAAAGTAGACTAGATTCAATTACTCTATACTATTTTGATTTTTTAAAAGGAACACAACATTGTTTTTAAATGACTGAACGAAGCCATATCTAAATTTTAACTAGAAGATTTTGCATTTTCGTTGTCTGTATCTACCATCCATGTTTATTCCGCTATAATTTTCAAACGCGTAACCCTTTTCTAAGGAAATTTATACACATCTGTTATATTTCAGAAATTCATTATATAGCTATCACAATTAATCCAATCTATGCACGGGAAAAAAAAACGACCTAAACTGGAAATTCTACTAAACAGCATCGATTAGTACCAAAATTTGGTTGCTTGGCTACTTCAAAGTGTCAGTGTGCTGAAGGTCAGTTTTACGCTGTAGGTAAACGCCACCTTCTCAGGGATGAATACATATATATTTTTTTAAAATACGTTTGGATTGATTGGCTAATTATTAGCAATTTTTGTTCCATAAAGATTTTACTGAAAGTCAATACTTTTCTACTTACTCGAGAGTGAAAATATAAAATCTACTTCATCAGTGATACGGCTGTTTTGATAAGTGTAATAATTTGTATTTTGGTATTTTTACTATAACTCGCATAATTTTTGAGCTATCAAATACAACAAAAAAACCATTATGTAGGAATTTTTTAATTTAAGCTCATATTTTTAAGAGGTTTGAGCTGAAATAACTTAAAATCTACTTCAATTTCTGTTGCACAGAAAAAGAAATCATTCAAATCATTAGAAAAAAATACTTACTTTATTAAAAAATACTTTTTAATTATAAACTCTTATTTTAAGTGTCTTTAGTTTTTGAGTTATTTTTAAAAAGCAGACCATTTTTGCAAGCTTCAAGCACATAATCAATAGTGTTAAAAATCATGTTAAATTGGCGTGATAATTAAGGGGTGATTTACACATTTTTTTGTCACCAAAAAAATATAGGAATCAATTTTGTTTTTGTTTTACTCGCTTAATTTTAATAATAGAAGTTTCCATAAAAAAATGCAAGTCTTTTCAAGCTCTTAAAAAAAAATGTTTATGAAATTCCCTGAAACATACATTGATTTGATTGATAGAAGAATTGCGAGGAAACCATTCATAGACTAAATTATATATAGTACCAAATTGAGGCAGTCATAAGCTCCGTGGGAATGATTTGTCAAAATCATTGTTTCTCTCGCATGAAGTGTGTTGAAGTTTGTTATATAAGTAGATATGTACATGTGGGCATCGCTAGATCAATTAGTATTAAACCAGATACAATAAAATAATTTTAATTATATTATATTTCTTTTACAAATAAGCTCCTTATTTCACCTGAATAGTCAGTAAAAATCTAGTATATTTCGATATCTATTTTTACTACGAAATTGTGTAGGTACAAAAAATTATATAATTCATTATTTTTATATTTTCTATAACGATTAATTTGTATTTTAGTTTCGTTAATTCTATTCGATTAAGTCAAAGAAAGCTCGAAATAAAATTACATATATTGTAAAGTTTTACTATAAAGATTGCTCATCTAAACTGTAAATCTAACTTGCAAAAGAATATTTCCATAAATTATTGTACAAAAGTTTTATTATTAAAACGTATCAACACGTAATTTAAAACCTAATTCTATCAAAAATTAACAGTTTTCTGGATATCAAATTTTTTTAAATTTGCATATATGTGTATACACGTGTTTACCTGTTTTTCGCCAATGCAATCAGCAGGAAAAAAAAATTTTATATATAAATAAACTTTTCTGGTAAAATGTATTTTGATTAAATTTCACCCGTAGCTTTCTCTTTTGTCGTCATTTTTTCAACATGGCGGACACAGTTTTTAGTTTTATTTTAATATCTCTGGGGATGGCTATTCGATTTATAATATCAGAAATGACTGGAAAAAAATCTCTGCAAAATCGAATGTTTATAAATGATTTATTTTGAAACATAACCCCAAAAAGTAACAGTATATGCCATTTAGAAAATGTGGTTCTTATTTTTGACGGAAAGGGTAACAGAGTTTTAATGGGTTGCAAAATGAAAAATTCAAAAAAATCTACCCAATACGTGTATTTTAAACGTAATCTACAAATTGTAAAATTCTAAAAATTTGATTGTGCCCATACATTTTTTTTGAATTCTATCTTATCTACAAAAGTGTTCCATTCAATGTTTTAGAGAATTGAATTCCTATAAATTACATTTTAAATTTTATTTCTGGGGCAGATTATGAAGATACACACTTTCTAAAAAAATGAAAAACTCCATTTTCCAGAACTTCTTCGGATTTTCATTTATATCTTCGTTTCGGTGCATTTATTCTACCTAAAAAACCCTAATCTTGTTGTAAGGTAACCCTACTCTCTTTGTCTCTAATCATTGAACGTACCGTTGTTTAAACTTTAACCCCTCTCTACGTAGAGTTGGTTAAAAAAATTTGCGTACATTTTGTACCTGGTTCTTTATTTCTAAGAATGATAACTGATTTAAAGCGTTATAAAATTACAACATTGAAAAATTTCGGGAAACTTCTTTTTTTTTTATCTTTTTGAAAAGTGCATATCTTTGTAACTATAAGTTCTAGAAAGAAAATTTAAAAAAATTACCAATTTTTTCTATATGATGTCAGGCGGTAAATTGTGCCTTTTATATTTTAAATACTGACTAATCATCCTAGACAACATATACAAAATTAAAACCTACCAGACCGTTTGCAAAGTAACCCAACCCCCATTTTTATCCCTATTCATTGGACTGCACTTTTTATAATATCCTTCTTTTAAATTAAAATTTTAATTAACTTGTTATCTTACCTAATCAAACACTAATAAATTTGATATTATTTTTTCTCCAATTATTTATTTCATTAATTACTTTTATCTTTAGTTTTATTTATTTAAGAAGAATAATTAATTATTTATTTTGTATTATGATTGATGATCTTTTATCAAAAATTTTGTTGTTGTTTAGTCACCTTTTAGTCCTATAAAAAAATTCCTCGTCTTTAAAAAAATTCTCGTGTGCCTTTTCATAATTAAAAAAATGTACGCATGCTTAAATTGATAAAAAAATATCAGTTACATTAGAAAATAATTTAATTGTTTTAATTGGTTACCAAAGTAATTTTGGTAAACTAAATATCGCTCTTGTCACACCCTGTATAATGTTATTTTTTAAAAATAAAATTTTAATTATTTTGTCAAAATACATGTACTTATTTACCCAAACACTAATAAGTTTTATATTATTTTCCAATTATCTGAATATTTACTTTAATCGTGTTTTAGTTATTGATTAATAGTATTATTTATTATGAAATATAATAAAATTACAAATTTATCAAAAATCCAATGTATAAATGATTTTTTATTTGTCAAAGGTTACAACAATAATACAACAAAAAACTCCCCAAGTAGAATTTTTTCTTATAATTTTGAAAAATATCCATTTCAAAAGTCCCAGACACATTTACATTTGGTTCATGAATACAATCATCGTTAGCTTACTTTATTTTTCTGAATATTTTGTGATACCACAAACTTTCCGTGATTCAGTAGTGCTGTTGTAAGTTGTATTTTACTGATAAAAAAACCTTATTATTATACACATTCTTTTTGTTCTTTGTTTCATTATAAAATACAGAATGATATTGCTTTACAATTGATTAGCAATTAAATTTTTTTGATATGTAACATCTTTGCGCTCGTTATGTAACAGAGAGAAATTTAGTGAGGATGGACGGAAGTGCGTAACAGTGTTAAAATGTAACAGGAAGCTAGGTAAAAGCACGATATTTAAAAGGTTTATTTACGAATTATTAGTACAGTCGATTTTTTTTATATGAGAGTGATTTCATGAAATGTGTAACATGTTATTGTGTAATACGTTATATAATTTTATAACATTATATTATATATACAAATTTGTATACATGCATTATACATACATTAATATATACATACATATAAAAATAAAAAATAAATTAAAAAAGGAAAAAATAAAATTAATAATAAAAATTCATTTAACAAATAAAATAACTATGTAATTAAAGAAAAAAGACATTTTATTTGAAAAGAAGTTTTTTTCGTCACTCAATTCTACTTAACTCTTCCTGATTTCTCATTTTTTTAAAGATAAATTTTAATGTTGCTTATTACAGAAGTGATATATCAGATGTTACACATAATCTGCGAATAATGTAACATTTGCTCGTATATTTTATCGTGTTCTATCGTAGCTCATAAGATATTTATAAAATACTTCAAATCTAGCTTAAAAATTACAGTAGAACAATACAATAGTGAATCATTCATTACCTTACAGTTGGTCTACAATCAACTTTCAAATCATACATAATAGTTGGGTCATAGCTAATTAATTCAAATTAAAAAAGTAGATTAAATTAGCCAAAATAACAACTAATTAATTGTTTAGATACTCGACTTATGCTTCTGTATCAATGTTTGAAATAATTTTAATCAGTATTCATTTTTGCTAAATTTGAGTTGAATCTAAACAGTTTACGAAATAACGTTTCAAGCAAAAGTTGTTTGGCTTAAAAAAACATTTTTTGGGTGTTTTCAATAGTTGGGTCATGGATTTATTAGATCCAATGGGCCGATTATTCTGGATTACGAACTTCAATCGACCGATTTCGCGAACTTAAACTAACATTTTATGTTTCATATACGTCACCGAAATTTCAGCACGCTATCTTTTTTCGTGTTTGAGTAATTTTGATGACAGATAGACGGACGGACGGTTAGGTGAAATTGGACTAATTTGGTGATTTATTGATCTATATCAAAATTTCACTTGTGGCTTTAATCTTTTTTAGTTTTACAAACTTTAAACTAAAATGAATATACTCTAACATATTGTATGTACGTAAACTATAAAAACTCTTAAAATCTTGGAAACCCTTAAAATTTTAGAGATGGATATATTAGACAGTGGTAGAATGAAATATTTTATCATTTTCAAGGTTTTGTATACTTTAAGTTTCATATAACAACAGTGCTTCTCTGAGACGTAATTATATTTACAGTTTCTGAAGTAGAAGACTAATAAATCATAAATAGTCTCTCCATTAACATGTAGTTCTTTTTATATACCATAATTTTCATTAATTGCTTCAACCCCTCCCCCTGTTTTATGACATAAAATTAAACAAAATTGAGAAAATCGATTTTTTCAGATAACTGCAACGTTTTTGCTAGAAATCGCACATCACACCCCTTTCACAAACCATAACACAAAGAAAGTGTTTATCAAAATTTTCGAAAAAAACAGTTGTTAGGCTAAACATAATGCAAGCGTAATTTCTCAGATGTTTTTTGGGAATTAAAAAATTTAAAGATTTATTAAATTTTTAGATGGAAAGTGTTATATCTATATGTAGTTTTAGTCAAAATATTTGATGATGTTATTATTAAGTTCAAATCGAATTACTCGTTAACGTTCCCTGAATATATACGTGTTCTGTAAAAGAATTCTAATCGTATCGTAATTAATTATACATGTTTTGATCGTTAAGCTGTCTACATATAGTAGTAGTAATACAACATTACGATACTATGATACGAAACTCGTGAATATTTATATACTTATATATGTCTGCATGTATTAAATTAATGATTCGACTAATTACTTTTACGATAATTTATTGTTTAATGATAAGTACTCCAAATATAAGTTATTATCATATAAATGAATCATCACATTGTATGTGTGAAATAAATAGTATTATTATTCATTCATTTTATAAATCATAATTTTAGAAAATATATGTAAAATTTGTAACATATTTCACACAATAAAATCATTAAATATTTAAACTGATTTTGTAAACTAACATTATATTTATTGCTAGTAAAGTTGCAAGATTGCTGTATGATTTCATCGAGGAGGAGTATCGTTTACTGAATTTGACAATTTTCACAATTGAGAACAAAGGTTAAGTTGTATTAAATTAAATCATTCTATGTTGAGTATTGTGAACAATTTTTTTACTTGATATATATAGAATATCTCTGAATTAATTTTAAGTCTAAAGTTGGCTATGCTAGTAAAAATTGAAGGTATTAACAAAACTTTGGTATGGGTATTCATAGAAATCACCTAATTAGTCAATTTCTGCGTGTCCGTTCTTCCTATTGCTGTTGTTCGTCATCAAGATTAAAGATTTTTACAACACAAAAACTAAACTAGATTGAAAGCTGAAATTTCGCAGGCGTATTTTAGAGCTACAAATAACAATAGATACATAAACCAACTTTTAAAGCATAAAACATAGACGAAAAATCATGGGTGAAAAATTGAAAAAAAAAAAAAAAACAAACAACTTTTGTTGGAAACGTGTTTTGGTAAACTATTTAGATTCGCCACAATTTTATCTCAAATTTAGATTAATATTAATATTGTTTAGATTAATAAATAAATATTTTTGGATTTTTTGAACTCAAAAATTTTGAAAAATGTGCAAAATTTTCGAAATTTGGGATCCTAACATGGAAATGATAATGTTTTCCTGAAAAAATTTCTAAAGAAAAGCTTATAAAAATGTCCTTGGTGCCATGAACTTCAGAAAAAATATTAAAAAACAGTTTGTTTTATAACTAAACATATTACAACTGTTTTACTCCCTTAGATTTTCATGTTTCATATAAGATATCCAAAAACGGCTAGTAATAAGTTTTGAAGTATAAATGTTGATTTAAGTGTATATAGAGAGGGATTTTGGAAAACTTATAGGTGAACACCTTAGATCATATGCCAACAAAAATAATAGTTCAGCCTTCGCTTTTCATCCTATAGAAGCGGTACATAAACCCAGGAAAGAGTTTAAAATTTGACACTTGACAAGAAAGAGCGCAAGGTTGAATTGGTTGGAGGTATTAGACATATATAAAAACAATAACTCGCACCTATTGAATGACCAAATTCACCTAAAACTTTCTCTATTGCTTTCGGCCTTATACATTAGTGCATTACCTACGACTATATCGGATCAGAGCATTGAAGTCCTTAATTGGTCCAATTTTATTATATATAAATTTGTTTTTTTTAATACCTTGACCTTCACAATTTTATACTATTTAGTAATGGTGAATATATTATTTTTATCGGGTTTTGTTTGTTTTAATTTGTCGCAAAATTTTTTTAGTATATAAACAGATGTAAAAAACTGTAGAATTTTATTGTTATAATAATGGCCGTAATTGTTGAAACAATTGTGACATTATTACTTCAATTTATTTTAAATTAAAAAATATATTCTTTTGCAAAATAATTTAGTTTTATTTATTTTAGTGCATATATATTGTGCCTGTTGATTTTAACCTAGTTAGAATAGGAATCCTTTAGTTTGTGATGAATAAATAAGGTTGATTCAATCGAAATTATTTTAAAATGAGCTCACTTATGGTACGTTATTTTGTTTATGTTCCTTGTTTCAAGAATTAAGGATTTCAAGAATGAACATGTATCTTAAGATATTCAAATAAAAGAGATAGTATGTATAATAAGAAAGACTTATAGATAGATAGGTAAACGATAGTCTCAATATACCTATCTACATTATATCTCATTCTAGTTTTTACTTGTTTATTGGAGCGAAAATAACAATATAATGCTTCTTGTATAATAAATACCAAACCCGAAATATTAAGTGCAACTGCAAAAAAAAAAAAAAACTATATAAACAAAAATATTTTGTTTGTTTTCATGTAATTTGATTTTTCTTCACTAAAAGGAGGATACTGAATGATAAAAATTTTCAAAATTTATGTATTATATTTTTTACTTATGTATTTAAGTTACTTTAAAAAGTAAATTTTTCCTCAGAAATTAAATTTTTGTATGTACGAGCAAGTTAGATACAGATTTGATATTTGATAATTTTTTTTTTGCTTAACAAGATAGATATATGTGATGGTCCTACGACTCCTAGTGAATAATGGGTCGACCAGTGTTAAAAATGAAAATTGGACCAAATAATAAATAATTATCTTCATTGTCTAGTCATTATGCTGATTATGAACAATTTGATATTGCTGATTATGAGCAATTTGATTATCTTCGTACATTTGGCAGAGTACGTCACCGGGGAGCAGGAACAAACATATAACACACGAAAGCCAAAATGTATATATATTACAGGGTACTTTTTTAACAGTATACCACAGTTTGAAGTCCTGTTAGCTCACACTAGTGCTAATTATTCTTCAAATGGCGTTCGAGTATTTTAATCAAAGATTGAATGTAAGGATCATGCTAAATTCATCCCAAATTTCGCAAGGAATATAATATATGTAATAATGTAAGTATGAATAATGGGATTATTTCGAGTTAGAATCAAACATTCTCTGAATAAAAGTTTTTTTCATAGATATCAAAATAAATACCTACTTACATAAGTAATATAAAACTTTAATTATATGCATTTAGGTGATTTGTTTTGGTGTATTTATTTCATAAAATATCGTAATGCCATTTTACTGATGTAAATTCTTTAAAGTCATTTATGTTTTGGTCGCATCTAGAGTTGTTGTACACCGCCTGTGGCAAAATGAGGCGATGTCTAGTGTAGAAGATCAGCAGGTGTGATTTGATTGCACAAATTACGATTTTTATTGTGTCACTTTTTTTATAGTATATAAATATAATCAATTCTGTAGTAAAAATTAGCATTGTGTGTGTATTTCTTCACAAGTACATAGTTTTTAAATTTTTATAATATTTCTATGTTTAAATAATTGTTTCTATTGAAAATTAAAAATTATCAATGTAATTTTTGATATAATCTAACTTTGTTCAATATTACTATATGTATATCGGTCTTTGAATATCGATAAATATCTTAACATAGACATTTAAAAGAATCAATTGTTATAACCTTGTTACAATATATGTAATTACATTAACTATCTATAATCTGTCGTTAAAAAATAATGTTGTTTTGTATGTATAAAATATAGGACAAAATGTATTATAAATAAACAATGCTTAAACTAAAAACAATACAAAGTGTAATCGTCAAAGTTAAATAACGTAAAGACCGTTTTATATTATAATATTTAGGCATTTCAATGCAAAATACAGGTCTCTTGGATAACTTATTATTGTCACTGTTTTAAAATGCAACATTCAGCCTAAATTCACAATCAAGTGAATCGTGTATATCAAGCGAAAGCGTGGCGTTGCCAATTTACATAAGTATCTAAAGTAGACGAAATTTCATAAAGAAAGAATGATATATAATGATAAGTTTATATATTTGATAAACAAATAAGTTGGTAAAACAAACAGGTTAAACAAGAGGGAGTTACACAAGCTGCATGTATCTTTACTCCACTAGTGACGTGGCGAAGACGAAGTCACAAATAATCATTCCTCGCCCGATATGTGTATATTGCACCATTTGTTTCCTTAGGATTGGTAACATTATGCGATCTCGTGTCACATCTATATCACGTCGTCATCTGATATCTCTTTTGTGATTTGGGCTACACAAAAATCATATTTTATTAGTACTTAGAAAAACGATCTTTTGATACTTTTCTTTTCGATTTTGATCATTCATTTTTTTGACATATGTAGTTTTAGATGTACAAGATATTTTACATTGTAGAATTTATTCAGATATTTTAAGATTTTCCATTAACATTGCATATAGAAAACAATGTTAACAGGCATCAATATAGAATATAACAATTTTATACATCCACCCACACAAAAATTTACATTGATAACCAATACTGAAAATGTACTCAACATAAATGTGTGATTGCATTATTATTTTTTAAAGATTAAATAGCGAGGATATCTTTGTGAACATTTTTTGAATCCGCTATCAAATCTTTTAAAAATAATAATGTAATTACACACATGTGTTGAGCATATTATATTTTTAATGGTTATCAAGATACATTTTTTCTGTATATATGTATAAAATGGTTATTTTCATATAGGTGTATTTTAACACTATTTCCGTATGCATATATTGCTAAAATGATGTCTGTTATTATTATAATATAATTTCAATAAAAATTGTTTTCATTTAATGCTTCTGTTTTGTGGCGAATCTTTTCAATTTCCACTTTCGTAATCACTCCTCTTATTCATTTTGCTGGTCTAACTACACTATAATACATGAATGGTACACAACGAAAATCGTCGTGTTGTCATAAGAAACAATGAAACGCAACGCGACGTTGCAAAACATTAGTTTCACAAACTATATCTATATAACTAAGTATATAACATTATAAATTTTTATTGAATGTTTAATAAAGTTTGCAATACACGATGTATTTAATGTTGATTTTATCTTGTTTGATTTTTGTTGGTAAAGCTAGGTCATTCTAGACACAATCTGTGTTCAATATTTGTGACCTAAATGCGAAACAGTACTTTTACAAGAATAATATAATATTGGAAAGAAATTTTTATGACATAGAAAGCTCATAGATTTTTAATGTGTATACCGAGTGTCCTTTATCAATTTTTGGTATAACAATTAAAACGTCAAGTATTTTAGAAATAAATAAATAAATATATATATATATATATATATATATATATATATATATATATATATATATATATATATATATATATATATATATATTTTAAAAAAATATGATATTTACTAGCACTTGAGGAGAAATATTCTCATAATTGTCAAAAATTCATTACCTGAATCGCAAATATCTTAGAACTGGAAAACAGGTTGGCCACTTGATAATTTAAAAACTACACATAAGCCGTTCCGGAAAATTTTCTTCCAAGAACAGTCTTAAAGGCATAGCATTATGTCTGTTAGCATCTTGTTGAAACCTTACATATTCCAGGTTTATATTTTAAGAGCCATAACAGCCGGGAAATTACGTTATTTTGTAACAAATTCCAATACTTTTAAGAACTTAAAAACCCGCAAACGGAAAATGGTTCTATAATATGGTCACCTGCTGTATGGTCATACCTGCTCAGAAATTCGATTTCTAAAAATACAAAGTTAGTTTTTCTAAATAAACACATCAGTTTCATTTAACACCTTATAATGTATAAAACTGTAAATTAAAAAAAAAATGCATCTTATTTGATAGATATAATTATCACATTCAGATTATTGATTGTATAGTTATCTGGAAAATTTTATTGGATCCTGTAAAATTTCAAATTTTTCTCTTCGTAAGATACAAATATACACACATACATATGTACATTTTTCTATGAAAGATAGGAACATGCGGTTTTTTCCATTTAATGTGAAATGGTATGCGAAAATAAGAATTTAAAAAAATTTGAATTGAATTTCACCACCCGGCAAAAAGCGCTATATATGAACTTTTTTCTATGATAAATAGAATCTTGCGAGTTTTTGCAATCAATGTGAAATGGTTATTATATTATTACATACATATGGGCTAAGTATAATATGGCAAACCGAATCGCAAATGAAGAATTTCGGGCCAAATTATTCGTAGAATTGTTCTAAGTGGTTAATTTGAGCGTATTAGTTAAACATACGGTCCACATGGGCTTGAAGGAATATAAAGTATCGTGCCAAGCATTTGTCATTAAAATAGAAGTGACACTAATGTATTTTCTTAGTAAGAAATGTTTAAACTTCAATTTGATTATAGTTTGAAGCGGTTACTCGATAGGTACGGTAACACAACAAAAACAAAATTTAAAAAAAGTTTCGTGCCAGATTTCACGAGACACTTGTTCATAATTATTTTCCACTCACTCGAAACTAAATTTTAAAATCAGTTTCATGCTGTTACTCGATTGGTGCAGTTTATGTCCAAAAAATGTACCGTAGAAACAATATAGCAATGTTATGCACCATATTTGCCCTGGCACTAAATGATTTTTTCAATAGTTACAGTGAGTAGTATCATTTAAAAAATACGTCATCCGGTTACTCGATAGTTCAGGTTTTTTTCAGCCAGCGCTTGGACCATTATAATTTATAAGATATAAAATTTTTATGTTAAAAATATTTTTTTCTTTATTTATAAAATTATTTATTTCATTACCTTGGAGTTCGGTAATTGGGTAAAATAACAAAAATATCGATCTTGTCTTTAATGTAATATAGGAATATGTTGTTTTGTGCAATCGATTTGAAATGGAGGGCAAAAATTGGAGTGAAAATAATTTTTTTATTTTCAGTTTCTTCGTTTGGGCGAAATCTTCATACTTTGCGGGAAAATCATCAATTTTAAACAACCCCCATTTTTCCTATACAAGTTAGAAAGATGGAGTTTTCAGATCAATGTAAATTGATATGAGAAAAAAAAGAATACAAATATAATTTACTTAGCATTCAAACGGATACAACATGACCAATTAAACTACATACTAAACAGCACACGAAGCGTGCTTACACACCTTTCAAAAATGAAAGGTCAAAAGAGTAATAAAACTTTTCAAAAAGGACTGGTATCCTTTAAAACCTTTTAAATGTATAAAATAACGTAGTAACTCACAGTATTTAAATATCTTCAATTATGTCAACATCAGAAAGTTGTAAAATCTTGAAAAATCGAAAATAGTCGAAATCGAAACTCGAAAATTGTACCATGATAGCAAATTCTAGGTGACTTTAGATCTCTATAGGAGAAAATAAAAAAAATTGTTTACCTCTCTCCTCCTTTATCCTTAAATTATAAGTAGTATAAATTTTTTCACAACTTTTATTATACATCGAAATTTCAATTAAAAATCATATTTTTTAGGTTTAAATAAAGTATACATTTAATATTAGCCAAATTTTTTTGTTAAATTACGAAAATGATTGGTATTAATTTCCATTTTATAGGCAAGTTTTCATAGTCTAATATAATAAACAATCATTATAAGAAAACTTGCCTGTAAAGTTTTAAAATAAATGCGTACTAAGTAGCAACTTGTACAAGAAATTATAGAATCTACACAAGAGTTTTCCATTCGGGGATTTGAATTCGCATACGAAATGCAAAATTATTGCTAAAAAGGTATAAATTTACCTTCTTATCATAAAATATGTATTTTACACATTTTCAAGTGTGTATGAGACTTCAGACTAATATAACAACTCCACCACATTACGTTAAAAAACCAACCCCTTTCTCGTAGTATCTCGTGTAATATTTAAAAAAATTTAATACGTTAAAAACATTTAATATATAATATATGCATGTAAACATATTACCCTATTACATAATATGTAACTTGTTAAAATATTACAAGGTCATTATGTTTAGTTTATTGGTAATTATTATAACATATTTAATTATAATGAGCTTCTCTTATAATATGTACTTTGTTTACATTTTATAATACTGAGTGGTATGCCTAAATATATGCGAATATTTAAAATGTTCATAGTAAATAAATGGATTAAATTATTATTATTTAGAAGATTCTGCCTAACACACCAAAATTTTGTTTTCTTTTTGTGGAATTATTTGACCGTTAACAGAAGTTAAAAAGAAAACTAATGAACTTAACTTACCGCAGTCAAGGATTTAGTACTGAGTATACTGTAGTTTATTCAACCTTCTAATTAGTATGTTGCTGGTTTCTTATTCGATTGGAGGTTACTATTTTTTATTTTAGATAGGCTATAAAAGTGATTTGAAGTGTGGTGTAAATTAAAGTATCCTAGTACATTTTAGTTGTTTTAGGAAGGAATTTAATCATTATTTCAACGGTATAATTAGGTATTCTGTAACTACGAAAGTTACGGTGTCCTTTATTTTAAAATTCGTAATAAACTCAAAAAACATGATATTTTTTATTACATTTTAGATGTAGTTACAGCTCCTTAAGGGGGTGACCTCATGTGACGGCCTGTTTTTTAGGAATTTTTTTCTATGAAAAGTAAATAGATAGAGCTTTAAATTTATTATCATTCATTAACATATATTTCGACAGTATAAATATAAATTTTAAGCTAAAAATATTGTGTAGAACATGAGTTAAGGCGTTCTAAACACCCTCGCGTCGAAAAAATGAGCTCGCACATGACATTTTGGAAATTTTCGATTGATAATAGTTGCATTCCATGCGTTTACATGTGTTGTGTGTATCCTATTCAAGTCAATCGGTCAAGTCGTTTTTGAGATACGATGGAAAAAAGTTTGAAAAACACAGCTTTGAGAAAAACGAGTTTAAAGTTTCAAGTCCGCTTAAAATTATGAATATCTCAACTTATCCTCAATCGGCGATGCCTGGTCCATACATTATTCCAACACATGGGATGACATCCTTAAGTTTGGTCGATTCGTTTCTGAATACTCTATGTAAAATTTTATGTCAGAGTATATTAATTTTAATCTAAAGATTGTAAAGCTAGAAAATGTTAATCGCACAAATAAATTTTTAGTATATGTGTTCATAGAATCATCTAATTAGTTCTGCGTGTCCGTGTGTGTCATAAAGATTGCTCAAAAACGAAAATTAAAAGATAGCGAATTAAAATTTTGGTGGCCAATTAACAAAATAAATGATAGCCAATTAACAAAATCGGTATAAATCGACCCATGACCCAACTTTTTAACGATTAAAAAAATAGAGGAAAAAATGTTTGAATTCGCTATAATCTAAACAATTAACACTGTTAGTCATGACACTTGTTTTATTTTAAATATGTTTGTTATTTACATAAAATAATCAATAATACTTAAAAACAAATTATTATTTAGGTAATTATTGAACTGCGTGTTGTAGTATGGCGACGTATACTTTCCGTATCAACCGTTAGTTACTAATTATTATACCTCTTTATATTTTGTAGTACCTACGATAAATTTGTTTTTGTATATAATTGCTACGCAATGTTTATCAAATGGTGAAAATACTCGACGCATGGTTCAGTATGTATGTTTGAACTATTTTTAATCATTAGCAGTAATAAAATACACTAAATACTTATATATAAATATAAATATAAAAATATATATGTATATATATATATATATATATACATATATATATATATATATATATATATATATATATATATATATATATATATATATATATATATATATATATATATATATATAAATATATATAATCATATGCATTATAATTATATGTTTCATTAGGTAGAGTTGAAATTATGATGAATTAATAAACAGCTTAAGAAAAAATGATTGAAATAAAAGTTGTTTGTTTTGAAAAAACAATTATTTTTTGTCTTTGAATTTCGTTTTTATGATTTACTAGCTCGGTCATGAATTCATTGGACTAAATGGATCGATCAAAATTTTAGATCGGTATCTTTTTGTTACCGATTTCTACATTTTAAGTTATCTAGATGGCCGACGAATTAATGGAAATGAACTACTTAGGTGATTCTATGATCTATACCTAAATTTTGTTAGTGATTTATGGATGTTTGGGAGATATTAGTGGCGGACAAAGTGTATAGAATGAACTCATTATTTCAATTGACGATTATTGCCATTTAAAAAAACAAAATGTTCTAATTCAGTTTTATTAAATGTTAGGCTAGTTAATTACAAAATTATATTGAATTATTTTTTCATAGGCTTTTTAAATGAAATTATCAATATTTTAAAAACTTATCCAACATGTAGACTTTAATTCAACTTAAGAACAGAAAAATATATTAGCTTTTCTTAAGCTGTAACTTTATTTTAGAATAGTTAGGAGTACATTACGAATAGTTAGGAGTATGATTTTATATTTTGTTTAACAAATTTAACTTATTTTCATACATTAATTAAATAAAATGTGATATTATTTATCGGATGAAATCTAGTTTACACCATAAAATAGTCATATTCTTCAAATTTTATATTGTGCTCTAACTTTAACACATTGTGATTGTAATATTTGAAAACATACGTTCTTGATCTATAATCTGTCAAATTAATGAAATAACATTTAAAAATATTGGTTAAGTTTTTCATATTAAATTTTCTAAATCATGCCTGTATTGATGGCGGAATAAATTAACATCCCACAAAGTTTATTTATACGAATTAAAACGATTTCATAATGAATTAAAGGAACAATTGCTAATGATTATATGACGTCTCATCTGACGATAGTGTTACCGGACGTTCCTATTAATTGATATTCCAATTAAAACTGACATTTTCAGCCAGTTTTTAATTTTTTTTCTCGAAAATAAAATTACTTAGTGAATTTTAATAAATTTATATTCATTTACTTCTCTAGTGTACATTTGGTATTGTTACAAACTTCAGAATAATATTAATATACTGTAACATATTTTATATATGTCGAGTATAAAAATATCGGAATTCTCTATATTGAATTATTATCAGAAATGATTAATGGTTTAAAAAAAATCTATTTAAAATGAAACTTTTTCATAGAAACATTAATGTGTTATGCTTAACAAGTGAAATTTACAAAATTTTTAAAAAAGGCTAGACAAAATATATATAATTTTTTGGTGGTGGCGCCCGTTTTGTGGTGATGGCCATCTTGAATTTTAAATTTGTCATAGGGTATAGTATTCTACTAGTCGAGCCCTTTTTTTTTTACCCGCATATTGAGGAAGTTGCGAAAAAATATGTAATTCGCCATTTTGTGGCGGCCATCTTGGACCGATTTTCTTCAAGCATAGCTACGAACACTCCCGACTAAATCACCTTTAAAACAAAAATAAATCAAAATCGGTTCATCCGTTTGGGAGCTACAATGGCACAGGCAGACACACACACATACACATACACACACAAACAAACACAGGTACGTCACACTTATAATAACACCCGTCCTTTTTGCGTCTGAGGTTATGCTTTATTACCTCAAGTTAAATAAAGTAAGTAAGCAAGTTTTTGTTGATTACCAAACGTTTTAGTAGATATTTTGTAAAAATATACATTTCAAGAAAAGTTTTCAAATAATTTTTTATTATTTATTAGTTGCATATAAATGTTCTTGAAATCAGCGTCTACAACTAAAAAATTTAAAAAAATTAAATTTAATATGCTGACCGAATTTTGATCATATGACTAGTTCTTTTATTATATACATTTCGGGCAAGAAAGAGAAAATTAATAAAACTGATAAAACATTTTATTTAAAAAATAATACGAAATACGGACGAAATTTTATTATACTAAACATTTTTGCATTTAAATAGCAATAAATCCCAATTTAATAATATGTTATATATAATAGTATTTATTATTTTATAACCTTGACCTAAAAATCAAAATTATTTTGGCATCTGTGTTAAAGTTCTCGAAAAATTTTCTATACTTATAAAACAAATGCCAATATATATTATTTTAAGCAATTTTTTTTATTTATTTACATTTGAAAAATAAATCATGCAGAGAACATTGTAGAAGACAGAGAGATAAAAAAATGCAAACGAATACCACATTTTAATAAATTTCTTAATAGAGTCTGAAATTTGTTTTATATTGAAGGTGAATGTCATCTAAGATACAAAAATTTTGTCAAAATTCCCTTCAAAAACATCATTTAAATAATAAGTTTTGATTGATTGTTTTTAATCCCAGTTGAAAACAGGGAATGCTTATTTGAGTTGCAAAGTGTTATCACATCCTGGCATGTATATTAGTTTCGTCCTGTATTTTCAATAACCGTAGTTTGACAATCGAATTTTTAAGCCTCTTTTGGGATTTATTTATTTCAAGTGTATGCATATAAATTTTTAGCTAAAAGTATTCATTAGAACCAAAGGTATAGAGCTCTGAAGACACCTCCATCAAAAAATGGACACACACCCCATCCACGAAATCAGCCAACCAAATCTGAAAAAATTGGCTATATTTTAATCTATCAGCTTATACCCACGGAATGGGTTATTATGAAAAGAAAATTTTGAAAATTGAATTTTTGACAGTGTTTGGACCAAAAAAAATTCAAATATTTTTTGTCAAATTTTTGTTTAAAAAAAGATTGAAATTTGGTGATGATATTAGTACATTCAGTGTGTGTATATGCTAAGTCGGTTCTATAAATTTGAAGTAGATTGGCAAATTTTTTCTCGAGATATGGTGGGAAAACATGTTTAAACTTTTATAACGTTTAAACTATACTTGTTTAAACTTTTCTGTACTTAACCATATACAAGTCTCAGAAATTAAATCGACTAAAACCAATAGATTTGGTTTCTTCGCTCTAAGTATACCTGCGTCTTCTAACTGCTGTATCGTTATAATGACTTCGAATTTTAAAAATTAACTTATCACAATATTCTAGTTATATTAAGAAAATAATTAATGCAAAAAATCGATTTTTTGAACCCCTCAAACCAGAGAACCCCGTTAAAAAAGCTTTCATGTAAAATAGGTATTCATCAAAATCTTTCTGTCAACGTAAAAACGTAAATTACAGTACGTGTGCATATTCGATCAGCATTTTCGAACATTTTGTAGAATGGATTTCATTTAAATGAAAGATTTGTTTTTTCTTGTTTCGTTTAACACTTCAATAATTTAAAATTACTCCGTATGATATCTCATACTCCGAGCACCAATCAATTTCAAAACAAAACAGATAGTATATTTTTAAACGTGGTTTGAAATGATGCTTAGTTTTGGAATTACATGACTTTTAATTTAGACAAATGATATTGAAAATGATTTATTGAAAAAATTTATTTTTTACTTATTTTTTTAAGAAAAAAAAATTATTTGTAAAAAAATCTCAAAATCTAGCTTCTTTAACGCAATCTAGCATTCCAGAAATGAAGTTCCAACCATGAGTACTGTAATACCGTTGCATAGTATTATCAACGGTCACGTAAATATACAATCCAATTGACTATAGTTTCAGCTGTTTGGAATTTTTCTATATTTATTGTTATTTTTTTTCTGTCATTATGTGTAGTATAAAACTCTTTGAAACCATATGACTTTTAATTTAGACAGATGATATTATGTGCGTAGCCAAATGGTTAGTATAGTTCAAAGTACCTCAAAAGTAATTACCCGAGTTGAAATACAGTAAAAATAATAGTTGATGATACAATTTATGTTCAATTCAAATTAATCCAAGTTACTTATGATTTATAAAAAATTTTGTGTTTTGTGTAACAATAATAAAAATATACTACGATAAATGTAGATTTATCTACATTTATCCAATCATAATTTCTTAAAAACTACAATTGAAAAAATAAAAATAAATATTTCGAAGGAATGGTGAATTTTGATGTTTCTAGTATATAGAATTATTAAAGCCATGTAATATGCCGTTGTACTTGAAAAATATAATGCCATTGAAAAGAATAACTTATTTTATCAAATTACGTATTATAAATGTTTGTGACATTAAATGAAACGTCACGCGACGTACAGATTCAAGTTAAAATGTTAAGGTTGCAATAGTGTAAATGGTTATGTCTAAATGGTTTTTATTAGCATAAAATAAACATTTTGATAAAAAAAAAAAAGCAAAAAATATATATTGCGACAATAAAAAGGATGTAAAATCTTTCAATTTCTCTTCTGAATACCTCATACAGATTGGACATGGAATAATTATTCAGAAATTTCCGAAGCTATCTTAACCCATTAATTGTATCGCGACCATACGAAACCAAATTTTAGCCAATTATATATTCAAAGAAATTGGAATATTCAACTGGACGAAAGAAGCCATGAAACAAGAGTTATATTAGCGGGCACAAAAACAGAGTGTCTAATGGCCAGTGAATACCTGGAATAGTCAGGGAAAATAGCAAATTTTGCAAATAGAGAATATTGAATTTTTTCTGGATTTTCAAAACAAGAATTTAATTTTTAAATATTTGTAATAATTATTAATGACTTAAAATTTATCTCATAATAATTTATCTGATAATATATCATATAATAATTCAATTTTATAAAAAATGGTGAACAAAACTTAAGTGTAAGAAAAGTGAATGTTAGACCTGAAAAAGTCTTGTATGCAGCAATGGATTAATTGAATATATTATTCTGCAATTCAATTTCAAAGGATTATTCATAAATGTAATATTTTCAAATTTAAAAACTTTGTAATTCGCGAATTAATGTTGTTCCTAATTTCACAAATTCAGTTTTTACCAACGACAATCTTGAAAACAGAAATTTTGAATTTATTTTTTTGGATCTGAAATTTGCCCAAAGCAATATATAAGACAAAGAAGACGACAAATATAAAAGTCAAAGAACATATTCCACTCATAAAATTTATTCTAATTAATACTGATAATTACTACTTTGTAGTCGAAATACGTATTTATAAAGTGTGCAAAATTTTGATCTATGGGTAAAAATAAAAATTTATTCCAAACATTTTAGAGCGCTCTTTGAAAATGCTTTTTATGCATATAGTATATATGTATGTATGTATACACATGTGCGTGTGTATATTTATCACTTCTATAATTTTTACACATTTTTGTATATATTTATGCCTAACATGTTACAAATTTTAATAACATATTACACTTTTCATGAAATCACTCTCATATAAAAAAATATCTATTTTACATATTATTTACGAAGTGTAAATAAGCTTCTCAAATATCGCGTGGTTCCGTTCCATTTCACGAAATCACTATCATAGATATCAAAAATGATTTTTTTTTTACAATAATACGTAAATTATTTAAAGTGACTAATCAACTTTACAAGTCCATTTTGTCCCTCCACCTTGATAAATTGGCAAAGCAAAAAGAATCGAAATATTTTAAAAATTGTATTTAACTTAAAAATTAATGGAACTTAAATAAGCAAAATCTTTCACTACAAACCTGAAGAACATAAATACATCA
The DNA here is from genome assembly GCA_020423425.1 of Chrysopa pallens. Taxonomy (NCBI): domain Eukaryota; kingdom Metazoa; phylum Arthropoda; class Insecta; order Neuroptera; family Chrysopidae; genus Chrysopa; species Chrysopa pallens. The sequence continues at coordinate 35,262,405 of CM035591.1, read as the reverse complement.
CTAATTTCACTTTTAGTAATAAAATCATTCAATATACTGCTTGTGTTAAAATATTAACATGTGTTTTAACCTTAAACTATATAGGGCCGTTCTATACATTTATAGACATAAACGTCAAAAATTGCTTGCAATGTGCTTGCTTAACTCGTCAGCATTCACGGAAACTTTCCGCTAATCTGTACTTTCGTGATGCGAGATTTTCTCACGCTCTATGCGCATGCGTCTAATATATCACACTCTTGATTATTTTTTTAAATCTATGAGTTGTAACCTATGTAGAGTTATTGTTTAAAAACTTGTTTTTACGTAAAATTACTTATTATTTCTTATTATATTATTAATAAATAATTAATGTTATTGTAAGGGAGGATAAATTCAAAAATTACGAAATATACTGAGTGCTGCCGAATAGCTATACATTTAAAACGCACAAACTGGGCCGAACCTTACCGAAAGTTAATTTTTTTTTTACACCTTTTAGGCCCAGCGTACATCATCAGCAGAATTTCTGATCCAAAAATATGATGTAACTCTTAACATGTATTTTATATTAGACCCCGCATATGGTAAGAATTTTACATAAGACATCATGTATCATCATTATTTGAAATGGCCACCTGTTAGTTAAAAAAGTAATTAATGAATTTAAAATATTTGAAAGTTCATTGGTTCATTGTGGTTCGCTATGCGTATCCGATGATATCTACGTTTGCTTAAAATTTTGTAGGATGTATGATCAGGATTTTTTATAAGAATTTCTACAGGACTGTCCGATGGTGTCGTTGACCATCAGATTTTCTGATCAGAAAACCTTACGGTGTGCACTGGCCCATAATCCTATGATGAAAAAAATGCTGACAATTTCTGACGCACATGGAAAAAATATTTTTTTAATAAATTATATATAATATTGAGGCATATAAAAAGATGAAATTACTCAAAATATATAATTTGAAAATAGATTAAATCATAATATTATAATTTGAAAGTAGATGAAATTACTAGAAGGTAGAATAAAATTTTCTTCTACCCTTTCTATTTGAAAAAATTAAAGTTACATAATTATTTTAAATTGTTAGCAAAGTACTGAATACGTAAGTGTCGGGTGACGGGTTAACGACTAGCCGACTATGTAGAACCGCTCTCATTGATACATACATTTATTGGTGTTGAATGAATTATTTATTTATGATGATGAAGCAGCATAGTTCGAAATATGAGTATTAAAAACAAACGATACAATATTATACAATATCACTTCATTTATATAGTGTCTAAAGGTAAGAGGTAAGTTGGGTCGTGGTGGTAATGTCTTGTTCTTGTTTAGTCTACACTCATGCTTATGTAGGTATGTGTAGATTTATTCTAGAAATTTGTTTTTATATAGACTAGACCTTGTTATCGTAGTATAAAAAATAAATAAAAGGTATTCTGATGATTTTGTTATTTTTATCATAGTTGTATATTTTTAAGATTAATTTTATATTTTAACCCTTAACTAGCGTTGTTAAATATCATTAATTTGATTTATTATTATCAAATTTGGTATGAGTTTTTATTTTGGAATGAAAAGTTTCAGTTTTGGGTAAATGCCACTAAAATAATAGCAGCCATTAACCATAATAATATTTATGTCGGAATATTGCATTAAAATATTTTATGTTTCGTGCATATTTATTGCTTTTTTGTTTAATGATCTTTGCTTATTTAGAAAGAACTTAAAAGTTATAAACTATTCAAGCATTAAATAATTAAACAGATTTGAGAAAAAAAAAGTATATTTTGAACCAAATATGAGTAATATGTATACATTATATTGGTTAAAAAAAAATATCCAACATATAAACGCGAATTCTAATATAGCCGAAATATTGGAAAGTGGACTGAAAACTGCACACAATATTCTTGATACAAGAATCAATTTTCGACAAAATTTAATATATTTATGTTTTAATGATCATAAATCATGGTAATATCAAAATTATCAATCAGAATTTTTTAGTTACCTACTTAATATTATTTATAAATGTTCTTCTTTTAGTGATTTAAAATTTTGTTCTAATTAAACTATCCACTTATAATTGAATAAGAAGATAATTACTTTCTTATTTTCTATTATTTAATTCAAAATTATACGATTTTAGATGGGTAATTACAAAATATTTTTATTTTGAATTATAGTTTTGAAAATATATTTTTGTTATTTCACGTAAAACGGGCCTGGTTTATTGTCAAAGAAAGGCATAAAAAAGTAGTAATGTTGTAAAGAGCTCACAACCGCGCCCCTACTTTCTTCAAATATGTAGGAAAGCTTCATTATTTTGTATGTTACAATCTTTAGATCCTGTTTTTCGTATTTAAAAGTGACAAAATGTTGTGCCATTTTAAAAGTACCATGCCAAAGGAATGCAGAATTAAAATGATGTGTATCTGTTCTCGTTAACTTCGAATATCGATATCAACTTTTTTATTGCCATATTTCATAATTTTAAAATTTTGAGTTAAAATTATGTATTAGTCTAGATTTACAATCTATATTAATAGATTTACAGTCTATATTAATAGATTTACAGTCTATATTAATAGACTGTAAATCATCTTCAGCAATAACCAATTAAAAAACCGAACATTTAGCTGAAAGACAATGGCAATGACTGTCTTTTCCCAAACATTTTTCAAATATATAAGGAAAGCGGCCTTTTACTTCTTTTCTTTCTGCTTTTCAAAGTACTGTTATATTTAAATGTACATTTAATTTGTCGAAAGTGATAAATCTCTCAAGGAGATTACCGGTAAAACATACTTGGTTGTTAGATTGTTAAATTCAGAACTGCTTCTTAATTTTATGGAAGCTACAACAGGGTATAAAATTTATTAATAATATACAAATATTTAACTATAGTGAAATAAGCATAAATTAAAGACAAAGGAATTACTACGTTTTATTAACAATTTCTTCTATAAAAACTGAATAAATACTTTTCAAGTTGAAGAAAAATTGAACTGAAAATTGAATTTGAAAAATGTAAAGAAATGAAGAAAAAATTCTTGTAGAATCCTTAATTGTTTTTAATTTTATTTTTTTCATTAAAACCGTTTAGAATTTTTCCCTGATTACAAAGTTTTCCTATTTTGAAAAGTTGTAGAGATAACACTAAAGTTATAAGTTATAAGTCAATAATAAAATTATAATGAATACATGTATTATTATTATTTTTCGATGCTATTATTTGAACTGTTTTCAATTAAAATACAGATTTAATAATTTTTATTTAAATGACGTATTAATATTATTATTATAAATCATAGTATTGGAAATTTCTACATAGTTAGATGTATGTATATTTTCTTTATTTGCATATTTATTTGAATATTACTTTTGAATGATATCATCAGTATGAATATGATTTCAATTTATTTTTTATAAGAAATGCGATACGTGTATCTGATTTTTATTACAAAGTTGGTGTATTATTTAATATAACAATTATATGAGAACATTCTAATTACAAAAATAATGTTCGAGCCTATCAATTAACGTAACTCAAAAACGACTATGATTTATTTTACTTTCTACTTTTATTTATACGTGGTAGATTCATTTGGAGTAATCTATCGCAATTGATAAGTAAGCACACGACTGATTTTTTCGAACAATATAAGTACGTTGTTTGATGACGATTTCCGAGGTGAAATTTTGGTTGAAATCATTCTCAGTTGCTTTTTGACCTCGGATTCGTGATCAGCGACCGCGAATACCCACAGAGACACGTTTTTCGTGGTGAAATTTTATATGTTACTATATTGGGGGTTGGAAAACATTTTCTCAATTTGCATAGTGAGGCAGAGGCTAGTTGTGTTGAAAGATCCTGAAGGTTTAAAGAACATGTGCAAACAATAATGATTGAAATTGTAGCTGTTACACCACTTTTCCACATTCTGCGGCTTATTAGGTAGGCTATAAGTAAATCAACAAGTGTAATGAAGAATGGCGGGGGTGTTGGTGTATTGCTTGCATATAATAAGACAATTTTACTAATCAAATGGACAAAGCAACTTTATTAAACTAGTCGTAGAAAAATAGATAAAAATAGTGTCTAATATCTAATATCATAATTAAGTTTAGAAAAAACCAAGCTCATCAAAATAGATATAATGTGTTTAAAAACAACAAAAGTTGTTAAAAATATCTAAGTTGTAGAAAATTCATAGTAATAATACTCTTGTTGCTGTTCATGCATTTAAACTTAAAATCTACTTGCTACTCGACTAAATTACTTGATAAATGTGAACGATACTTACATTGTATAATCTTATGGGGTAATGTATGAGTACATATAAACATTTTAGACAGAGCAATTAATATAGATATCCCAATTACAATTTTTAATCGTAAATTTTTTTAAAATTATTATTAAACAAAAATTATATAATTTTTGTTAGCATATCTTAATAATTCTTTTATCACCGATCAAATGTTTCAGTCTCCTTTTTAGTTCATTTACATAAAAAATTTATTTTATAAAAAAAATGAATTTATCCAGCTTTTGATTTCTACAATATACATAATATATATATATATATATATATATATATATATATATATATAAATATATATATATATATATATATATATATAGCATAGCAAGATGGATGGATTTACATGTAGAAAAAATGTTTACGTTTTAGTATGGTAATTTTTTTTAACAAAACGAAAAATCAGTTTTATTTTTACCGTGCTTGAAATCCACCTCCACAACAAAAAAACAAATTTCAAGTAGTAGTCTACCCACCTTTTAAAAAAGTAAAACACGACATTCGTCTTATGTCGTTCATGCGTCGGTCGTGTCACTGATGTATGCAAAATTTAAAAAATAAAAACGTATAATAGAATCATGCCTGTGCTCTCTAAGGTTTTAATATGATTTATTAAGAGATTTTTTTTTTAAAAACATCATATGTTTTTCTTTATTTATATTTCGTTTTATTTTCTGCATGAATTCTTGGGACAAAAAAAACCTTTTAAAATAACATATACACCTATATAAAAGTTTGTTTATATGGGGTGATTCTTACACAGTGGCCTATGCAAATTTTATATTTTACTGGACTAAATATAAGGATTTTTCAAGTGGTTAGTAATTTGATACATCCTATAGTTTGATGTATTTTAACATAGGTGCTTTAATCATGGTAGTATACAATATTAGATATAATTTGCAAAATTTTAATCTCAAAATTCATAAAGAGCTTTGTTTGCACGTGTTACTATGCATTCAACATAGGTAAATTAGTGTGGTGTTGAGATTTGTGATTTTTTTAATGATCAGTTCTATGCATGCCCTAAAGAAACAAAGGCCTATTTTAATAATAAAAATTCTTTATCCCATCATCTTTTTAATCTTGCTTTAGGAAAGATAAAAAGAGATATCAAAACAAACATCATACGCAACATTCTACACAATCTTTTTAACTAAACTTACTATTTGGAAGGAAATATGGAAATATGTTTTGTGAATTTTATGTGGTCTTTGTGACCAGTACGCATTCTTTTACAGGAATCAATTTTTTCCATTTTCACAAAAACATTCACGTCAACTCACTCAAACGACTCTAAAATAACAACCACGCATGTAAAATGGCTGAAATCTTACTAGCTGTCAAAAGAAGTACAACTACATTTACTAACTTTTATTTGCCAGTGTTGACTTTATCTTCCCAGAGAAAGGAAAAAACACAGTAAACATGTATTATATCAATCAAAAAATCAACTAGTGTCTATCTTTTAATTTTTACAAAAAACGGCAGAATCGATTTTGCTATACAAACCAAAACAGGTTTAAATTACGTATATTAAAACCTATGTCTACCAATAAAATTTTTGACATACTATGTACATTCACACACTCAGAAATTCACTTGTAAACTATTGCATAAAAATTTGCAATCGACCTGATTCAAAATATATGAAAATCAAGCAAGTTTTCGTTAAATCAAAAATAAAATAGGTCGTGGCTAGAATAACAGATTTTTATATTTGTAGAATATGTCAAAATATATTAAACTTGATATACAGTTTGAAACGAAAAGAGATGACAAGCTGAAATTTTGGTGGCGTGTTATAGACTTTATTTTACAACAGTTTTTGATATTTGTATTCTACCTGGAGTGCTTCAAGATCTCAGGAAAACTATTAATGAAAAAAATTATTGCATTTACATCCAAACTACAGAAGGTTTAAAACAAAATAAAATGGCTCGACGATTGTTCATCTCCTTTTATAAAGACGACTCCAATTAAAGCCTATATATATTGGATTGCTGCTTTTGTTGGAATCGTCTTCATATAAAGAGGTATAAAACCTTTCTTTTTTGTTTTAAACCTTCTGTATTTTGGTAGTAAAAGCAATTTTTTTTTCCTTGGTAGTTTTCCTGAGACCTTAAACAACCTTTTGTAGAATGCACACTAATTGTAAATTCGTTTTATTTGCTACTGTACAAATCTTTCGTACTACGTTACAAGTTTATTTTGGTTAAATGTGTCTAAAAATTTTATTATTATACTATTTTATGCGTAGGATTCGGATGTAAATGTCTATTAATTTTTTGTCAGTACTGATACTTTTAATATCGATTGAGGTAAATGCTCCTGAGACTAAAAACATGTACGTATAAAAATTATATATAAACATATAACGTACTTATACATGTACGCTACTTGCGTTTGGGAATAATAATTTTTTTAAATAGTAGGCGTATATGAATGTACTCGGATAATACGCAATATTAAGTATTCGAAGATAATGTACATATTGGGATTATCCGAGACCATTCAGGGAATAATTTTCCTAATATTTGTATTTTACGTATCAATAAAATTCAAATTTTAATTGTATACAAAAAAATTTTTAATTTTAACATTGGGGTGATCAGTATAATAGTGCCATATCTGATATTTGCCAGGCGTACGTCATTTTTATGACGTAAAAAAATAATTATGGAGTAAGATAAGGAGTGTCTTTATCCTGTCTGCTCTTTAATGTTGATTTAGAAATACTTAACATTTGGCCAATGATAAATTTTGACCTATACGGGTGATGGTATAATGGTGTCATGATTTTGGTGTCAAGTGTCCCTGTATTAAATCAGGCGTTTTATTGTGGAGAACATAATACTGATAATTCTCCAAAACTTTCATAGTTTAAAAATAGACCGAGTTTTAAACGATAGAAAAATTTTGTTGAAAAGAAAAACGAATATTACAATTAATTCGTTGTCAAGGAAAGTGTAGTTTCGTATACCATCAGAAGGTTTCCCTTTTTTATTTTGTACTCAGATATGAATTCCCTGAATGATATTGAGTTTACAAAAGTGAAAATTCATCTTTAGATTTTAATTTGTTTGCTTGAAAAGGGAGACAATCTGCAGCGAATCGATCGGTTTTATATATTTTGTATCATTAATAAGCAAAATCGATTTACTAATTAAGCATTAAAACATTTTTTCAAATGACATTCCAAAACTTTGAAAAACGGCTTAGTTTTGTCCAAAATTTCGAACTTAGTTAAGGAGTGCCCCTGCACGCTTTATTATAAGATGCATATACTAACGGAACGGTTGTTCGCAGAAAATTTTAAAATTTGATTTGTATCGAGCTATATATAATTACTTAATAAAGATAGAAGATCTTAGGTAGGTAAATTTCTATTACAATATCATAATAGCTATGTGTATTTACTTGCTGCGCTTTCAGATACGGCATCTAATAGTAAAGAATATTAAAAAAAATTGTTTATGTTAATTCTTTCAACGAGATTTAAATATAAACGTCGATTTGTACATCTTAAAATTTATTGACGTCAATACCAATGTATTAATTACATAATATTGCTGTAAGTATCGTTAATGAAAGATGACAGATATTTTAAATACATGTTACGTTGTGAGTCATGTGACTATTACTTAAAGAATAATATTTATTTTATTTGAAATTAATTTAGACTAAACTTTTAGTGGCTAAATTCTCATTTGGCCAAAATGAATGTTTTCTTCATTTTTGATTGATGTTTTTTTAGCATAGTTAATAATGATTATAATTAAAGAAAATTATTTGTTGGCATGTATACCTTAATCAATTATTCAAATGTCTTGCCCATAATTAAATATAAATCAGTTACAATTTAATCGTATTTAGTTTGATATTGGCGTTGCGGCGAATTAATTCTGAAAAATAATGGGTTAAAAAATTTATCAAAAATCGTATTTCTAAGATAATACAGAAATTTTTGGGTTTTGAACTAATCCAAATGTTCACAGTGCACTTTAAAATTATCTCTTTTTAATAAAATAAACGATGGCATACACTACAGATCACCTTATCCTTCAGTTGACTTCGACTAGTATCCATAGTAGGTAAGGTAGCGTAATCATCATTTTCCTTATTTGGTGAATCATTGTCCAACGCTCTTTCTTGTACTTCCTAGTTCTATTTTTACCTAATGTGTTGCATTTTTTCTTCTTTACAAGAATATTTATTTCAGTAAGGCTGGTAAAGTATCTCGTTAAACTCCTACCGGTTTGCCCTAACATGTATATTTTCAAATCAAACTAGTCATTTTAACCTAAAACAGTGAAAGCGGTAAACAGTATCGAATATCAAATTTTAATACCACAGCTATGGTGTTTGGTTAAAAATACTTATAAAGCTTGCTTACTCATCTAAAAACACAACCTAAATAGACTCTTTTGTTCACAATTTAGCCATAACACGCAACAGCAAGTTTGTCAACATTTATTGATGTGAGATGACCGAAGTTTGTTAGAATGGCGCGTTTGCGCGTACTGATATGTGTTTGAGTTACAACCATCAGGAAATTTTCCGTTGTGTTCCGAATCTCATTTTGCCCCGGTCTCCTCTACTTTGCAAATTGCCTCTAATAAAAAATATAATTGTTACTTAATATTGAGAAATTATAAAAATTAAATATTATAAATAACAAAAAATTATCTCGTTCACAGTCAAACTGATAATAGAAGGATTAGAATATAAATGTCAGCAAAATATTCAAAAATTGTTTTGCATAAACCTTTCAATTTTACTGATAATAATCGAGACATTGCCAAAACTTCTTTTCCGTTACTCTTATTGCCTCTGGAGTGTGCGTTGATTTCTAACAACAAAATAACTTGAGACTTCAAATGTTATTCTGATCAGAAAATAATATTATTCATATATTCAGAGACAAATATTTGATTCAATAGTTCGCCGCGATCTGTAGCATTGGTTTTACATTAATAAATAATCCAGTAATTACATTTGTATGTTAGAATATTTAATCATTCATAATAAAACTCAAACATCTCAGCTATACAAATACGTAAAACTTTTTATAAATGTATCTTAAAATAATTATTATAAGATCAAAATTTAATTCCACTTTTAATTAGTATCTTATCAAATTAATCTTTTTTAATTACACTGCAGACATTTAATTTATATGTTATATTTAGTAAATAATATGAAAAACATCTAATATACTTTTGTTCGCGCCGGAATTTAGGTTCCGACTTTTACCTCAAATCCGACTCTGTTTTATGAGTTAATCAAATTTTGTGTTTAGTCAAAGAGAATTAAAACTATTTTTTTTGTATGTAATTATTCGTCTTTGTCTAATTGAGTGAGAATAACCTTTTCGCCTTCTGTGCAGAGGTCACTTATTAACGACTTATTAACAGTCTCTTGTGGTGTAACAATCATAGCGAACAGTACGTTCCTTGTGTATATATATTAACAGGCAGTGTGCCTAAACCTGGATAGCGTGTCCACCATTTAAAGTGTAATATAATTAATCTCTTCGCGAGGCATTTATCGTGTATAAGACAGTGTGTCTTAATTCGGATAGTGAATCCATTTATATCATAATTAGATTATTTTATGTAAAATCGTGTGTTTGTGTATTTATGAAACATCTTATTTATCACATTAATTCTTCAAACTAATTCACCATCAATATCCTAAAATTATTATCTAATTCCATCATCCTTACTACGTTGGTGAAAGGCTGCAGTTTGAAGAAAACTAATGCGGTAGGCGTTTACAAAAGGTTAGTGCAACCATATTCTTCCCTTTTACATTTTTCTGCATAAAATTAAGTAAATAGTATTTCGCCTTTGGATATTACGTCCATTGGCCAAGCCAAAACATAACATTAATTTGGTCCTTCGAGCCGGATGTGAACCTGGGAAATACGTTTTCGTGTTTTATGCAGAAAAATCTTCGAGTTCGCTAGAAAATTAGGTTAAAATCCGCGTACTCCACGTGTTAAAAATACGCGCGAAAATATTTGATAAAGTAACAACTTGTTTTTGTAAGTGGCAAAAACAAGATCTGTTTATTTTTACATACAATCAATCGTGTGCGCATGTCCGCAATGCGAGAGTGAGACAACATCACATATCTTAAGACACTGTTTTATTGAGTGAGTAAGGAGATATTATTATCTCATAATATCAAACATTTCAACGTATTCATCTCGGTGTTTATATATTGTTCGAGTATTATTACCATTTATGTCTGAAAAAACTTGTTCATTGTTGAGTCATTTATACCTATTGCTTGTGTATAGGTATTGTTTTGATCACGGCATACGAAATAGATACTTACAATATTTATTTCAAATTAACTAATTTTTGTTTTCTAATATTTAATAAATACACACTATTTATTTGAGTGTAATCCCTTGCTTGTGTATATATTGGGTACTGTAAATTCAATTGTTGACAATAATGGCTGAAGCAAAATTAAAATCAAAATTAAAAGTTTTAACTTCGAAAAAGGAAACTCTTTTCAGTAGAGTACAAATATTGTTTGACAAAAGTAAAAACATTTCAGATGAGAAAGTTTTGAAAGATTTTCTTCTCAGATATTCAACTTTAAAAGAAACTTGTGATAAGTTTGAGCTTCTAGTTGATGAAATAAATTTAATAAATTTAGAATTAGATCCTGAATTTGTTCCCAATTATCAAGAATTGAATGTAGTAGATGAACTTTTTCGCCACATTAAATCCATAGCTGATTCCCTTAATGTGAAAAAATCCGAACAGGTGAATGAGTCAATGAAAAAATCCGAACAGGTGAATGAGTCAATGAAATCAATTGGGGATACAGCTTCTCCTAGGCTTCCTAAAATTTCAATTCCATCGTTTGATGGCAACCCGCTAAAATGGCCTATATTTTATGCTACTTTCAAATCATTAGTACATGAAAATAAAAAATTAGATAATATATCAAAACTACATTATTTATTGGGCAGTTTAACTCATAATGCTCTTGCGTTATGTAGTGGTGTACCACCGACCCCTGAAAATTACTTGATTATGTGGAATTCCCTAATTGATAAATATCAGGATTCTCGACAAATCGCTTTTATGTATTTGGACCAAATATTGAAATTTAAACCATTTTCAGTGGAAAATGGTCAAAATTTAAATTTATTCATAGAGAAATTTGATAGTGCAGTTTCCGCTTTAAGAGAAGTAAATGTGGGAGAATTATCCGATTTTATTTTAATGACAATTGCTTTACAAAAATTGGATACACATACACAGAGATTGTTTGAACAGTCATTAACCAAAGGGGTTATTCCGACTTACAATCAACTCTCCATTTTTATCAAAAATCAAGCTAAAATTTTGAGTCGCACTAGCGGTTCGGGAAATTCAAGTAAACAAACAAATTCTAAAGCCGTGATGCATTCGTTTGCTATTAGTGCCGATTCAAGCTCATCCAGTGCCATGAATAATAATACGTATGGGAAATCAATTTGTCCCAAGTGTAAGGGAAATCATAAATTATACAAGTGTCATAAATTTATATCTTTAACGCCTACGGAACGAGTCCATGCAGTTAAAGCATGTAATTTATGTTTCAATTGTTTGAATTCCAATCACGGTGTCAAGAATTGTAGTTCAAACACCAGTTGTCATAAATGTTCAAAACGCCATCATACGCTTTTACATTTTATACAAAAGTCAAGTGCCAATTGTAAAGACAATTCGGACATAGTAAATTGTAATCCCTCATCATCAAGTGTATCAGTCGAATCCAAACAATCTCCGCCGGTGAGTTTGTGTTCGACATCAGAAGTAGTGAAATCAAAATATACTGTATTATTGGCTACGGCTCAAGTACAGGTTGTGTCTCATTTTGGAGAAAAATCTTTATTCAGATTTTTGATTGACAGTGCAAGTCAATGCAATTTTCTAACTCAGAGGTGTTGTCAAAGACTCAAACTACCAGTAAACCGAGCGTCTCTGACCGTGTCAGGAATTGGTGTTTCCGAAAAGCGCGTCAACGGACAAGCTCATTTAAATTTTCATAGTAAATATAACACTCAAAATAAATACTCGATGGATGTTTTAATCGTTGATAAAGTTACTGATCAATTGCCAACCTGTGTGATTGATAGTGAAGTGTGTGATACATTTAAAAATTTGCGTTTGGCAGATGATGAATTTTATCGTCCAGGTGAAATTGATGGAATGATAGGCGCCGAGCTAGTGCCCTACATTCTTAAAGGACTTCGAATCACAGGTCCGGACTCGCCAGTCGCCCTTGATTCGACGTTAGGTTTTATCATTATGGGTAAAGCGAAAGCTCAAGTAACCAATAACATTGTTCAATCATATTGTTGTGTTAATTCACCTCTTAATATGGATCAACTGATCCAAAAATTTTGGGAAATAGAGGAAGTGCCAACCGGTACCGTATTAAATGCAGATGATTTGGAGTGTGAGAAATTCTTTGTATCATCTGTTAAGCGAGACGTAAGTGGTCGATACGAGGTAGCGTTACCATTTAGAAAGATTTTTTCTGATTTAGGAGATTCTTATACATCTGCTTTAAAAAGATTTCAAAACTTAGAAAAAAGATTTGCATCTATGCCTCTGTTCAAAAAACAATATATGGAGGCTATGCGTGACTATTTCGATCAAGGTCATCTTAAGACCATACTTAATATACATCCTAAATCATGCGGCTACTTTATTCCTCATCACGGGGTTTTAAAGTCTAGCTCTAGCTCTACGCCATTACGAGTGGTTTTTGATGCGTCCGCGAAAACAGATAAAGGAATATCTTTAAACGATGCTTTATATACCGGTCCGAAATTACAAACTGATATTTTTGAAATTTTGCTTAATTTTCGTTTATTTCAATTTGCTCTGACCTCAGATGTGAGACAGATGTATAGACAAATTAAATTGTGTCCTACTCATCAAAAATATCAATGTGTTTTGTGGAGGTTTTCTTGTGAAGAACCTATTCAAATTTGTCAATTAACTACAGTTGCTTTTGGTGTTAAAAGTTCTCCATACTTAGCTTTACGCACTTTACACCAATTAGCTGAAGATGAAGCGGAAAAATTTCCTTTAGCGTCCAAGATAGTATTACGTGATACTTATATCGATGATATTATCTGTTCTGTGGCCGAAAAATCGATTGCGCATAATATATACCGTGAATTAGTAGGTTTATTCCAAGCAGGAGGCATGGAACTTGTAAAATGGGCTACTAATTTTCGTGAGTTATCTGATAAAATTCCTGATCATGCACGTTCAAATCAAATTTTGGAATTCCCTACAGAGTTTTTGAAAGTGCTTGGCTTGCAGTGGCAAGCAGATAGTGACGTACTAAGTTTTTCAATTTGTGTGGAAAATTTAGAGAGTACAAAACGAAATATTTTGAAAACTGTAATGCGAATTTGGGATCCTTTAGGTCTATTAGTTCCGGTATCTTTACATATGAAATTATTAATTCAGGAATTATGGCTACTCAAGCTTGAGTGGGATGAACCCATTCCAAATTATTTACAAAACATTTGGAAGGCCTTTCAAACTGAGTTGAAAGATTTAACTCAATTGAAAATCCCGCGTCATATCGGATTTCAAACAGGTTTTTCGTTGGAATTGTTGGCATTTTGCGATGCGTCGTCCAAAGCATATGCCGCTGTTATATATTCAAGAGTTATAGATCCCGACCGTAACATACAAATCCATATATTATGTGCTAAATCTAAAGTGGCTCCAGTAAAAACAATTTTAACTATCCCTCGTTTAGAGTTATGTGCGGCATTATTGTTATCAAAACTTTTAAAGTGTGTGATTACTCAATATTCAAACCGAGTGAATATTGCTAATGTGTTTGCGTTTTCTGATTCAATGGTGGTGCTTAATTGGATCAATGACTCGCCACATAAGTGGAAGACTTTTGTGGCTAATCGTGTTTCGAAAATTCAATCGTTAATTGATGTGTCGTCGTGGTATCATATTTCAAGTCGTGATAATCCGGCAGATTGTGCGTCTCGTGGATTATCACCGACAGAATTCCTCGAACATCCGTTTTGGTTGAGTGGACCATCATGGTGTTCGCGTGATAGGTCAGAATGGCCTATAAAACCTTTTACAAAAAATATTGAACAAGAAGTTGTCTGTGAGGCTAAGACAATTTCGTTGTTAGTGTGCGAAGAGGAGGAGCATCCTCTTTATTCATTAATTAATCGTTGCGGTTCTTGGTTAAAATTAATACGGTCAACCGTATTCGTGTTGCGATTCGCTAGAATATTGCCAAAACGTCAAAATATTATAGCCGAAGATTTAACCAAAGCCGAAAATTACCTTATTTCTATTGTTCAACGTGTTCATTTTCGAGAAGAGTTTCGTTTATTGAAGAATAACAAACTGTGTTCTCCGAAAATACGTTTTTTGAATCCTTTCATAAAGGATAACATTATTCGGGTAGGAGGTCGCTTAGTAAATGCGGTGATTGCTTACGACCAACAACATCCTATGTTGCTACCCAAAAAGGATCATTTTGTGGATCTACTAATCGATTATAATCATCGATTCAACTTACATGCCGGACCTCATTTGTTATTGTCGTTATTGCGTCAAAAATATTGGATTTTAGCAGCGAGAGGAACGGTGCGTTATCGTGTACAAAAGTGTAATATTTGTTTTAAAACCAAACCGCGCTCACAATCACCGATTATGGCTGATTTACCCAGTGTCAGAGTATCTCAAGCTAAGGCATTTACCTATACCGGTGTCGACTATGGTGGTCCATTCTATATAACGTTAAGTAGACATCGGGGAGTTCGATCCCAAAAGGCATACCTTTGTCTCTTTACATGTTTGACAACCCGAGCGGTTCATTTGGAACTGGCATCCGATTTAAGTACGGATATCTTTCTAGCGGCGTTCAAGCGATTTTTATCTAGACGCGGTCCGTGTTCTGTAATCTATTCGGATTCCGGTACAAATTTTATCGGTGCTAAAAGATACTTAAATGATTTGTATGAATTTGTGCAATCTGATCCATACCAATCAGCTTTAAATTCCGAGTTATCTTGTCAACGTATCATTTGGCGATTGAATCCACCCACTGGGAGCCATTTTGGAGGAGCTTGGGAAAGTATGATAAAATCAGTTAAGAATCACTTAACTAGAGTTATTGGAGAGCAAATTTTATCATATGAGGAATTTTCAACCGTGCTTATCCAGATTGAAGCATTGTTAAATTCGCGCCCGTTAGTCTGGCAATCTTCAGATGCGGCTGAAGGTCTACCGTTGACCCCAGCTCATTTTTTAACGTTAACACCGTTACAAAGTTTACCTGCATATGATGTACTTGATAGGCCATTAAATACCTTACAACGAAAAGAATTGCTGGATTGCTTGGTCCAATCGTATTGGAAACGATGGCACCAAGAATATTTAGGTGAGTTGCAAACGCGACAAAAATGGAATACTCCAATATGTCCTGTAACTCCGGGTACTTTAGTTTTAATCAAAAACGACAATTTACCCCCACTTCAATGGCCTACTGGAGTAATACAAGAGGTATTTCCGGGGAGAGATAACGTCATTAGAGTTGCCACGGTCAAAACCAAAGATGGGGTTTATAAACGACCAGTGGTTAAGCTGTGTCCCCTCCCATCACAATAATCCTTTTCGGATTTCCCTAAAGGGAATCATACGGCTCAAAAAGTGTTAAGGACGTATGATTCTAAATTTGAGTGTGTTGATTCATTTTATTTGTTATAGAGTTCTTTCACTTTATTTTAAAACAGTGTTTTAAGGTGGGGGGAATGTTCGCGCCGGAATTTAGGTTCCGACTTTTACCTCAAATCCGACTCTGTTTTATGAGTTAATCAAATTTTGTGTTTAGTCAAAGAGAATTAAAACTATTTTTTTTGTATGTAATTATTCGTCTTTGTCTAATTGAGTGAGAATAACCTTTTCGCCTTCTGTGCAGAGGTCACTTATTAACGACTTATTAACAGTCTCTTGTGGTGTAACAATCATAGCGAACAGTACGTTCCTTGTGTATATATATTAACAGGCAGTGTGCCTAAACCTGGATAGCGTGTCCACCATTTAAAGTGTAATATAATTAATCTCTTCGCGAGGCATTTATCGTGTATAAGACAGTGTGTCTTAATTCGGATAGTGAATCCATTTATATCATAATTAGATTATTTTATGTAAAATCGTGTGTTTGTGTATTTATGAAACATCTTATTTATCACATTAATTCTTCAAACTAATTCACCATCAATATCCTAAAATTATTATCTAATTCCATCATCCTTACTACGTTGGTGAAAGGCTGCAGTTTGAAGAAAACTAATGCGGTAGGCGTTTACAAAAGGTTAGTGCAACCATATTCTTCCCTTTTACATTTTTCTGCATAAAATTAAGTAAATAGTATTTCGCCTTTGGATATTACGTCCATTGGCCAAGCCAAAACATAACAACTTTCATTTTTTTTTTTATTACTCCAAAAACTTTTTACTTGAACTAAAACATACGTCTTCATCAGCGTGTAATGTCTGTACCTTTCTTTTGAGAAGTACACTCAAATACACTGATTCTTTTCCAAACTGTTATGTACATTTATACACACGTTCATTATAAACTGTTCTGATTAGACCATTTTAAGAACTAATATATTACGTACAATGGCTTCATTGGGAATAGACTTTTTCCACTGTATTTCTAATTATACCATTGTGT